>JABBOT010000029.1:2300638-3012594 GCA_016165875.1 Acanthopleura granulata
AATGAATAAATTCAAATTTTTTTTATCTAATTGAATTTTCTTTAAATTAACATTATTAAATCTATCCAGAATTCTTTTACTATGTCTCAATGAGTTCGCGGGTTCGAATCCCTCGCGCGATCGTTCGCTAGTTTTGCTGCAGCTTTACATCAGAAGAATTGTCAAGTCCCTGGTGAAGGGTGATAATATGGTTCTTAACCGACGGTCGTCATACTCATATGACTGAAAACATCGTAGTGTAGCAAACACCGAATACAGACAACGATATGCGAAATCACTTACTTGTAGCTCGTAGAGATGATAAAACTATGTAACATTTGGCAATGTTTCCAGGGCGTGGACTGGGGCACGTGGCCACGTTCTCTTCAGACACGTCGCAATTCAGGTTCATGGATTTGTAAACCTCTTTCAGAGTTGGGCTGGGCGAGTCGAACAGGTAGCTTGTACACTGGAAGCACTGTAAGCCTGTAGTAGATTATTTGCTTATTTATTTATTAGACTGAATTTTTATGCCCTATTCAAAAATAATTCATTTACACGACGGCGGTCAGCATTTTGGTGGGGGGAAACCGGCCAGAGCTTGGGGGATACCTACGACGATTGGCATGTTGCTGCCAGGCTTTCCCACGCACAGCCAGAGATGAAGCCAGCCTGAGTTGGACTGGAACACACAGCGACCTCACCGGAGAGACGCTTTCGACTCATGACTGCGGTGGCACGTCACTCAGTCACAGCAGCGCGGCCATTTGGGGTAGACATAACCAAGTGAGTATATGTGCTCAGGGCGCTAAAC
This sequence comes from Acanthopleura granulata, assembly GCA_016165875.1. Taxonomy (NCBI): domain Eukaryota; kingdom Metazoa; phylum Mollusca; class Polyplacophora; order Chitonida; family Chitonidae; genus Acanthopleura; species Acanthopleura granulata. The sequence goes on from JABBOT010000029.1 coordinate 2,301,432, forward strand.
AGTTACATTCTCTGACTTATCAGTACCGCCAGCTGTGTTTTTTGTCCATTTTCCAATGAACTGCTCTGCTGTCCTCTATTACGCGCTCATTTTATCTATTCACCATCCATTTGTATAGTCACTATGCATTGTTTGTTCATGATGAAATGCCTTGTAACTGCAGCTTCACGATGCCAACAGATGTTTTTCGTTTCCACCCCATGGCCACATGTCATGCTACAGCCAGTTCAACCCAACTACAAGTTTGCCCTGGCTGGGTCATTCAATGAAATCTCTTAGCATATGTCTTCATTCACAGCCCTGACTAGGTCATCCAATGAAATCTCTTAGCATATGTCTTCATTCACAACCCTGACTAGGTCATCCAATGAAATCTCTTAGCATATGTATTCATACATATAGTGTTCTGGACCCAAAGTTGCATGATCATGTAACCTCAACTATTTCTGGCGCACCGAACACACACTCTGATTGGTCACAACAGCACCTTCGTTCTGGTACTTCATTGGTTGTTCAACGTGTTATCTGGACTGAGCTCAATCACCCAGCCCTGAAAGCATGACCTCTGATGTAACGAGAATATATAAGTAATGGTGCGTTACAGGAAATTATTTGATTTGATCTTTTCAAAATATTTTTCTTTCCTGGGTTACTATCTGTAATCCGGATTCCATCATTACAAATCACTGGTCTCTATTTCTGTGAACAGCCAATCATCTATACAGAGAATCCCTCTCCGGTCATACGTGGGAAGGTCCGCCAGCAACCTGCCGGGTTTCCTCCCACCATAATGCTATTGGTGAAATATTCTTGAGTACGGGGTAAAACACCAATCAAATAAATAAATAAATAAAACATAGAAAATCGCCAATTTTTCCACACCACGAAAACCGATTTTTGGATGTGCTAAGTCTACTTAGAGGACTGGCAATGTATGACCTAACATTTTGTTAAAGCTACCCATTTGGCTAATTCTGAGCTTAGAAAAGTGTTATGGGGAAAGTTTGGAAGACAGAAGGATATAATTTTGGAAAAGTGTCAATTTCAGCATCCAAAGTATTATTTTACGACCTTTATTTGTCGCTAAAATGTTCTTTTTAGATGACTTTGTAAGGAAAATACAGTAAATGAATACCAAGTAAACGACTACTGTACGAAATGCAACTATATATTTTTTATCGCACCAATAAGTCATATTTAATAACTGGTCAAGCAATATTACAGCACCCTCTGATGTTCCAATTTAAAAAGTGTACTGAAATTCTTCACTACAATTATTTAAATTTCCAGGTATGTATAGGAACACCTCGGAACGCCATTGTGACTGCAACATACAAAGCTCCCAGTCAAATAATACGATGCTAAACACTTCATGTATATCCACAAACCCACAGTCCTAGCTCAGTGTCCTAACATTATGAATTAGACCTGTCCTTGCATTCTCAGCTGAGAGTCGCCACTAATCTTGCTCGGAGAATCACGTACTAGACAAGTCTCACGGTATCCAGAATGCCTGTCCTCGAATGCCTCACTCTAGGTACATGTATGTAATGTGTCACTGTTCTCACCAGTAGCTTATGTATCGAGCCCACAAGGAAGAGACGCGATGCTGTAGTATTTCAGTTAACAGTTCATGGACTTAAATAATTTCACCGGGTTGCATGGCCTTAAAATACTTCAGCAGCTGAATGTGACAGAAAGTGACAAAATTCAGCTGATCGCAAAATATCCACAAGTTGTTGACGTTTAAATCTTGCCGCCTGGGCAAAGATCAAAAAGTGCTCTCTACTTCCACCTCCCTGATGCACGTATTACAAGCATGCCACCTGACTAAACAGAGCAGTATACATACAACGAGTTTTGGGAAGGAATGACATAAATATAAATATATATAACAATTAAAAACTCATGCAAGTAAATATATGGATTAAGGTCGTGCTTTTCTGCAGACGTGATGAACGGATAAAGTATCGACTTACCCGGTAAATCTGGTTGCTCTGCGAGAGGATAAGCTGTGGTTGGGGTGATCTCTTGCTTATAAATGTGGGTTGTCGTTAACAAAGAATGGACATGCGAGGAACTAGAGGAGAGTGTGGTTTCAGTCCTTAAAGACGAAGAACTGACTGTCGTTGGCAATGTAGACGCCGTGGTTGAAGAGTTGGCATTCCGTTTGAAGGAAGGATCGTCTATACGTCCATTGCATCTGTCCACCGTGCAGAAACAGTTTGTGCTATTGGAGGACTCCAAGGCAACACCCGGGGGCAAGGCTACTGTTCGACCTGTGGGGTCACCGTCCGTACAGCCGTCCAAATCTGTGCTAGCCACCTCTAAACAGCTACGGTGGGTCACCGTGGCATTGACTGGTATGCCTTGAGCTTAGAAACAACAGAAGAAAATAGGCTGTGTATAAATGCTGTTTTTGGCTGCATTATTTTCATTGTGTTTGCAGATAGAAATGTTATTTTTGTAAAATATAAAATGTTTTCCTGACACAGGAGAAATATACAAAACATACACACATCTATCAAAGTGATGGAGCTTACTTGTAGCTTGCATCTTGGATGTGCTGATGTAGCATTTGGCAATATTTCCAGCACGTGGACTGGGGCATGTGACCAAGTTCTCCTCAGATATGTTGCATTTCCGGTTGAGGCTTTTGTACACGTTCTTCAGCATTGGGTTAGGGGAGTCGAAATGGTAGCTTATACAAGAGAAACACCGTAAACCTGAAAAGAAATACTTTGATAAAAGTCTGAGGAATTTCAAGATACAAATGGCGTATATCCCGTTCTTACGGGAAGAGTTAAACAGGCCTAAACTGGCTTAGTCATGATGTCGTGTGAACGTACAGAAAAGAAACAAAGGTTTAGAGCTAAACCTGTATAGCTTTTTGACGGTGTGAGCACGGTATTAATTGGCCTTCCAAAACCATTCGTCAAGCCTTTGTCCCCTCGCATTCACATGCTCCATTTCGATTTGCGACATTCATTTCTTTGTAAATCAAAAGGTAACATTTGTCCCAATGCAAATGATGCATACACCAATGCATCGTATACCATAATGGATAATGCAGGTCACCATTTCCCAAAATAATTTCCAAAACAGCGTTCTACACAAGCCATCAAAAGGTACATAAAGTAGGAAGTTAGGACGGAGTCATGTTGAGGGAAGCATGCAGTTCTGACTTTACAATGATGCCGGAAACACACAAGGAATGTAGTTCTAACTTTACAATGATGCCGGAAACACACAAGGAATGCAGTTCTGACTTTACAGTGATGCCGGAAACACACAAGGAATGCAGTGCGCAAATACTAAGCCTCCAAATCGCCAACACCTGTTCATAGTTCAGACGACTTGTGGCAAAGGTTTTGAGTTGAATATCACTGACACCTTAGTTTTGTAGTAGCACACCTTGTAACGTTCCACACCCCACAGAACCTATCGCATGCTGCAAGGCAAGGTAATCGTGTACCCTATACACGCCAGGACCAGGCATACTACGATCCAAGTAAGCATAATTAAAGGAAATGACAGCTCCTTGCTGGGGCACTGTTCATTAAAAAGATTCTAAAATGTCTTTCTTGAATGCAAAGGCCTGTTTGAATTTGCATGGATTCGTTTAAAGTTTGGAATATGTTGCTGCCGACTTGTGATATGGCTTTTTAGCCAATGGTAGATTGACCAGTCAGAGAGCTAGGAGATATCAGCTGTTTATAAGCTGTGTCGTAAATTTTCTAACTTGGCTGTCAGTGTAACATGTAATAACATAGAGACAGCACATTGTTTTAATTTTATATATTTTAATTATAACTTGTACATGTGTGAGCAACACTGCAAAGTATTTCCAGACCATTGTGTTGCGGCGGGAATAGGTTTCTTGATTATTTCAATTTATAAATTTACATAGACACAACCCTAACAAGTTACAACAGTCTCAAGTGACAAGAGTGTTCCGCACTTGGAAGAATTACGTCACAGCCAAGACAGAATGGCTGCCCTTCATGCTAGACGACGGAGGACTCAAATGTCAGTTTCCGATATTGGAGTAGAAAAAATAGTTTACCCAAATAAACATAATACATGCGATGTCTATCACTTTAACAATTTCAAAACTGATTTTATTCATACATGTAATATTCAATACCTTTAGTTCATCTCTTTGGTCCCAATCAGTTCAGGATATTGTGTAGTAGTCTCCATCGGAAAGGTTAGTCCCGTGGTCTTTACGTAATTGTCAGGTTTATTCTTGGAGAAAGACAGCCATGGTTCCCTGTTCGGCAGTTATTCTAGCTATTCGTAATCACAATATAAATGTTAAATTCTCCCTTTGACTCTTCCTCACGGTGTGGGTGTGGGTTCAATTCTCGCCTCGGACAGAGAACCCTTTGACACCTACAGGGAGTCCAAAGCCTAAGGCTTTCTGACGTCGCTCGTACGGTCTAGCATGGAGTTCGTTAGCAACAAGATGTGCACCACCAGTCCGCCATCGGGGAACCTAAATGTTCTTGCAACCTGCAGATGGGTCTTCGGACCCCCACTCCGGTTCTGCCCGATTTCCTCCAGCATGAACCAACAGTGATCGCACTGATAACGGGCTCTTGATTCACTGAGCTACGCTCGCACACTAACAACTACGGCACTCATTCACCGTCGAATTCACAACACTGTATAAATAATGTCTGGTAGCGAAAGCGTCTGATTTGGTCTAAAAAATATTTTTAGGTCCTGCCATTTATAACAGGAATCCCATCTTGGTCTGTACATGAAAAAGCATGCAGTCAGCCATCCACAGAAAGATCTCTTCCCTTAACCTGACCGCCGCGTTCATGTAATTTGACCAAAAATTATGCCCATGATTAACTTATTCATTTTGCCTTTCACTTATCTTAGAAAAGTCAGTTTTTAGGTTTCTGTGGAAGACAGCATGGTATTCTTCTGAAAAAATGTATATACTTCAGTGCATCTATTTTGTCTCTAAAGTTGTAATTTGTCTGGAGAATTTAGTACAAATACAGTAAAGTATGTTACAAACCCTTGACACGAAATAAACGGCTTGAAATGCAAGCTTATGGGCTACCAGTATGCTGAATTTTCGATCGAACTAATCAGTGGAGTGGACTTGTAACAACTGTTGAAACAAAATTACACCACCACACCAGCGGTTCAGTTCTTTCGAAGTGTATTGAAAATCTTAAAATTCAAATAACTGGAGTTATATAAGTAGATCTCGTATAACGCCGCAAAAATTCTTTTGGTATACACAATACTCAACTTGAGTGAGTAAATGAATTGAAGTCTGTGTTCTTTTTTTTACATATACGATTAAAGTATATAGTGTAGTTGAAAGTACTCACTTACCTGGTGAATTTAGCTGCTCTGTGAGAGAATAATCTGTGGTTGGGGTGATCTCTGGCTTATAAATGTGGGTTGTCGTTAACAAAGAATGGACATGCGAGGAACTAGAGGAGAGTGTGGTTTCAGTCCTTAAAGACGAAGAACTGACTGTCGTTGGCAATGTAGACGCCGTGGTTGAAGAGTTGGCATTCCGTTTGAAGGAAGGATCGTCTATACGTCCATTGCATCTGTTCACTGTGCAGAAACAGTTTGTGCTATTGGAGGACTCCAAGGCAACACCCGGGGGCAAGGCCACTGTCCGACCTGTGGGGTCACCGTCCGTACAGCCGTCCAAATCTGTGCTAGCCACCTCTAAACAGCTACGGTGGGTCACCGTGGCAGTGATTGGTATGCCTTGAGCTTAGAAACAACAGAAGAAAATAGGCTGTGTATAAATGCTGTTTTTGGCTGCATTATTTTCATTGTGTTTGCAGATAGAAATGTTATTTTTGTAAAATATAAAATGTTTTCCTGACACAGGAGAAATATACAAAACATACACACATCTATCAAAGTGATGGAGCTTACTTGTAGCTTGCATCTTGGATGTGCTGATGTAGCATTTGGCAATATTTCCAGCACGTGGACTGGGGCATGTGACCAAGTTCTCCTCAGATATGTTGCATTTCCGGTTGAGGCTTTTGTACACGTTCTTCAGCATTGGGTTAGGGGAGTCGAAATGGTAGCTTATACAAGAGAAACACCGTAAACCTGAAAAGAAATACTTTGATCACTGTGAGTGAAAATTCAAGATTGTGGAAAGATACAGGAGTAGAAAACCCTACGCTTCAGGACAATGTTATGACGTCCATCATGAAATTCGTTAGCAAAAAGCTGTCTGTCCGTCGTCGGTGAGGGGGAGGTGGGGCCTAAATGCTCTTGCAACCTGCGGTTGGTCGTGCGCTCTCCCGGGCTGTGCCCGCTTTCCTCAGACGAATCAAATAAATTTTTGTAAACGACATTAGACATCAATAATGAATTAATCCTTTTTCTTAACAATCAGGTAAATCTAAGAGTATGCCACAACAACTACCCGGTTTGTTTAATTACTCCACATTGCGTCCTTCTTTTGATCCGGTTTCACAAAAAACGTGCAATACATAGCAATAGTTCAAACCACTTGAGACCCAGCCTGGGATTCCACTCCGTCCTATACCTCTACAAATATATGTATAAATTCGAGTTTGCCTAGTCCATCTAGATGTTATTTTAAAATTCATCGCAACACCGGGTCCAAAAACGGTGAGTTGGAGTGCCACTTGTGTCTAAAGTTATTTGTGAACATTTTTACGTGAATTTTGGTTGGTTTTATTTTGCATTCAGTATTATTTCCATCCCATCGAGATTGGCTGGTTGGTTTATTGCTTCAGTTTATGTTGCATTCCAGATCATTTCGATGATCCCACGAAGCCTTGTCTCATTGTGACGTTATAGCGAGGAAACGTGATCTATGACGTTCCTCCAGTACCTGACACATTACCATATACTAAAGACCAATGGAGAACGTACCTCGTAGCCGATTTTAGAGCCTCAGACATATAACTTAAATCAGGGTCTCCGGAATGTCTCCTAAACTTTTTTCAGCTAAGACTGAAATTCGAGTTGTATTATACAGACCACACGAAAATCTTAAGAAAATGAGTATTGACATGTGGAATTCGGGCTGGGACTATACAATAACCATACAAACCTAATTCAGATTTCTTTGTTTCGGGGGTTAGTAGAGCTTTTCGTTAACCAGGTGTGCCTTAGTCAGGAACTTCTTAGTCAAAATGTCCCTTTGTCACAGATCCTTTGCTTAGTCAAAGTATCAGAGTATCTTTTAGTCAGGTTGTCCCTCAGACAAGATAAGTCTTAGTCGCGATGTTCATTAATCAGGGTTTCCCTTATTCAAGGTGTCCATTAGTCACGATGTCCCGTATTGAGGGAGTCCCTTAGTGAAGGAGCTCTTTATTCAGGTTGCCCCTTAGCCGGGTGTCCCTTGATCCTCTACGCAGGATGTCCTTTAAACAGGTTGCCCCTTAAGGTGTCCTTTAAACAGGTTGCCCCTTTGAGTGCCCTTTAATCAGGTTGCCCCTTTGAGTGCCCTTTAGTCAGGTTGTCCCTTAAGATGTCCTTTAATCAGGTGGTCCCTTAGGGTGTCCTTTTGTCAGAGTGACCCCTAGACAGGTTGGTGGCCACTGTGGCTCAGTCGGTTAGTGCACTAGCAATGACTCAGAAAACCTCTCACCAATGCGGTTGCTGTGAACTCATGCTGGCTTCCTCTCCGGCCGTACGTGGGAAGGTCTGCCAGCAACCTGCGGATGTCGTGAGTATTCCCCTGGATCTGCCCGGTTTCCTCCCATTACAACCGTCGTATAAGTGAAATATTCTTGAGCCCAGCGTAAAAATACACCCTAGACAAGGCGTGCCTTTAACACAACCAGCGGAATGTGCATTGTCTTCTCTTTCTGTGTCATCATCTCGAAAATTCTAGGAAAGTGTTTCTGAGCTTTGCTTGTTCTCATGTAAATCATTTGTGGGAAATACATTTCATGTAGAACTCTATTAAATGAAGCTAGCATCACATTAAATCCTACTCCCACAGACTGAGGCTGCCAACACGTAGCTGGAATACTGTCTATGTTGTCTAAAACAACAGTCAACTCAGTTATACTGGTCTTTTCACTCACCATAATTTCATTTTTTGGGGTGCATTTCCAATTAAACTCCTTCATAAAGTGAAAATATAGTTATTCAGTATAAAGTATTCAACGACGAGAACAATAAGGAGGTTATAAGGAACCATATATTTCCTAATGTAACTGAACATTTCTGTCATTCATTGTTGTTTTCCACTTGAGTTTTCCACTGGAGTATTTCTGACTGCCGGTTACCCGGGTCGTGGCAACAAGAAAAGGACAATTGCGCTTGTTGGACCCAATGCTCAATGTCAGACCATTTGTCTTCCACCATTGCGGCGCACATATCTGCAAGACACTTGCCAAAGTTTGGTTGTTTACTCCGGATTCTTATCGTAGAAGCGGGAACTTTTTGAGTATAACATTAAACGATAAAAAGAATAAAAATATAACAATAAAGTATATATCCATAAATAAGTAAATATATAAATACATCAAAAAATAAATTTATACATGAATAAATAATATAAAATCAAAGCCTGTTGTTTTACCCGATGAATTCGGCTGCTGTGTCGGTACTGGATAACTGTATTGTGTTGTCAGTGAATCGTAAACTTCCTTTGTGGACGAAGGCTGGACTGTTGGATGAGAAGAGGGCGTGTCCGATGAGTTAGAATCCCTTACGGAAGAACGTCCGTCTTCTCTATTACATGAATCCTCCGAGCAGTAACAGTTTGTGATATTAGATGACTCCATGCTAAAACTCGGGGGTAGGGCGGACGCTTCTGCCATGGGGTCACTGTGTGTACAGCCGTCCATGTAGCCTTCGGATACCTCAACACAACTCCTACGCACTACAATAGCAGAGGTCGGCATGTCTTCACCTGTAACAATATACACAAAGTGAAAATACAATTGGACTTCTCAATGAAACCAGAGAATTAAAGAACAAGAAGTGGTGGCATGCGTAACATATATACAAACAGCATTCATCAACTCTTCCCTAACAGTAGATGGAATAACAGGGCAAACGCTATCATCAGACATAAAAGAATAGCCTTAAAGCAAAAGTTGAACAATAACGTGAAATAACTGGACAAAGCGATAAATTTTGGCAAGAAATAAAGATAACAGTTATTCATCAGTTAAGTAGCAATAACGTCAAACATAACGGGGCACTAAGGAGACTACCGTGTGGTAAGTAACGCTGCAGAAATGAGGTCAAAATAACAGGATAAAACGGGAATGATTGTATGGGTAATATAGATAAACACCTTTGGTCAATTCAGCAGAAAATAAGAGGACAAAATAAAGCAATGATGTATATGTAAAAAGTTAAGACTGTAGGTGGTACTGTCTTACACGTTGATAGCTAACATTGGACACGAATGTTATCATGATTGATAAGAAATAAAGCACTGAACCAGTAACAAATGAACCGAATTCCTGCCCTTTTGTAAATTTAGAAACTCTTGCCAACTATAAATCATATTTTATAACTAATTTACGACCACAGTTTACAGTGAAGATCATTTCAGAAGCTCACAGAATACAGGATTACAATGCAAATTTTGCAGCTCCGTACAACTCCTGAAAGATTTAGCCAAGTTTCTAAGAAGGAGAGTTAGCAACATCCAGTGTCCTCATAGACTAGCTTTCCGATCGACTCTAGGAGTCCAGTTAGCCGTATTTTAAATATGTTTGTATAATGCAAAAATGTACAAGTACAGCGTGAGTATTTGAATAGTTTGGTTTCTGGTTTTGCTTAGATTTCAGATGTACCTATTCGGCATTATTTCCACATTATTTGGAAGGTGCTGCCTCACTGAAATGCGATGTCGGAAACACCTCAAACATGACGAAGTTATGTACTGCATGGTCTGACAGAGGGACCGAATAGCCCTTGGCTATCCTCATGTGTTGATCTGCATATAGGAGATGTACAAATAGATTGCATATGGCGTATTAGAGTCGCATAGGGACTGAATCCATGTCCCAGAGGGGAAGAACCAGACGATTTGACCTATTGGCCAAAGAATTAAACTACCGGCATTTGGCAAGTACTTCACGGACTTCCATATATGTGACGCACAGACTTGCACAGTGAGATAGCGTATAAACGGTTTTCCGAGCGTTGTCGATTGCTTCTTGGAACCGTGAGGGCTAGCTGTGCAAGAGTGTGTTTGAATTACCAACTGGTGTGTAATAGCGATAGAAAGGCAAGCGTGTTAAGCACCCGACAATAACCTGCCACCTCTAAATGTCGTGATTCCAGAGTTAGGAGCTAGACCGAGCAGAACTTTCATCTGATCACCTATAATCGAACAACAAGTTCAGCAGCTTGCCTTTTTAGACAGTATATCTCAAATAACGAAACTTATCAATGTTCGAACACAAAAGACTTACTTGATCCTTCTAGCATCGTTGTACTTGTCAAACATTTAGTAATATTCCCAGCTCCTGGGCTGGGGCACGTGACCAAGTTCTCCTCGGACACGTTGCATTTCCGGTTAACGTTCTTGTACACGTTCATTGCCATGGGGGAGTCGAAATGGTAGCTTATACACGTGAAACACTGCAAGCCTGTAAAAAAGGATAAAGCTTTGTTTTTTAATGCGCAGATCCAACTGCCATGCAATATTTCGGACGCTTCACATGCCAAAAGGGCCCCTTGCAGCGAGATGGGCAATCTTCCCACAGTAGTGTAGGTGTGAGGTGTAATTTTTTTCATGCAGAAAAACAGGGTAAGATTATTTAAATTTGAAGTATTATTGATATACCACCTGTGTGTGGAAAAATTAGAGCGATTTGATTATTACTTTTTCTTTTATCAGAAGACAAAAATAAGGTCAAAGGCAAATCCCGCTACTTTTAAGCGTTTTACAGTATAGAATTCCCATCATAACAAAATATAATCACGTAAAACAAAATTATTCGTCCATATTTGCTATTAAGATGGAAAGTTGTAAGCTACTCCGAAGTATCATATTGGTTCACTAATTATATTTTTGTACATCGCAAAAGAAAATGTCCAAGGGTTACTGGAGCTATGCATTCACCCTAAAAATGCTCAACAGTGTCCAGTGCTTTTATAGATTAAGGAAGGTCGCAACAGTATGAAGTCTTTCAGCAGTTATGAGTCTATCAAATGAAGAACAAGTAACATACACGTAGACTGATAAAAGGGAAAACTGATTATTAGATTGGACCCTAAATTTAGGCCTAATTGATACAATTGAATGCTCATGGACGCTCTAACTACTAGGTCACCAGGTTGTTATACCATATGCTACAATTAAAATACCTGACGTCAGGATTAACTCCGCAATGAGGAGCGTCAGTATCAGGCAGAAACCGGTACTGTCCATGGTTCAGTCTGCTCACACTGGGATATAGCCAAGCGCCTGTGTGAAGACATCAGTGTGTTAATGTCGTCAAAATTGTTTTCTGACTTGTCGTCATTAACTATAAAACTGCGAGATTGGTTAAGTTTTTTTTTTATTTTGCGTTATAAAGAGAAAGCAAACAAATATTTCAGAGCCCTTAGGGTTTCCACACATGCACACACACGTGCAGATGGGCCCTACAACTAATACATGAAAACAAGGGATGACACATATGTGAGGCCAGGAACTGACATAGGAACACATTTGCTTACAGATGTAGACCGGACCCCAGGGTAAAGTTGAACGTGACGTGGCCATGTAGAGATGTTAACGCCCTGGCTTGTACCACATAATGCTCAAATAAGACGTTTACAAAGTGGGATAGTCTCCGACAAATGCTAGAATTTATTATTGAGGAAATAACAAAAGATTCTGCTGTGCCTTTGCATAGGCCTACTGTTACTTTTCTCGCACACAGGATGATGTATGGCCAAAAATCCACCAAGGCTGAGATCGTAATATGAGTATCAAAGGACAGGTAAACCTAGCCGAACTCCGTATGACCAAGGAGTGATGACTATAAATGTAAGTCTAAAACGATATCCACACCACCAACAGGAGCATTGCAAACAGCGATGCTACCATAATGTTATCTTCAACCGGAAGGATTTCTCGCGCTGAGCACTGGTTCAGAAAGATCTATGTTCTCAAGAAAAAGCCACAAATCGTATGGTTCGACCGGGGTTAACGAAGAACTTTATGGAAAAATCGTGGATGGACAGAGCTATTTGAATTATGTGACGTTACCTTCGATGGAAGCTGTAGACGGAGCTATAGCAGTTACGATCGCTTGTCAATAAACCCATATACTTCCTCTGATGTTGCTACTTGTAACAGCGGAAGACATGAACAGTGTGTAGCCTACATACATGTATCACTTTAAATGCCCGCATTAACTGGGCTGTACAAAGGCTGGCTCACAAACAACCTCCCCAGGGGAAAACATCATTATAACCACAGTCGTTCAGGGCCTTCAGTTGTTTATTAAGTTTTAATGGATGGCTGGTGTTTTTCTTATTTTCTATAACTATCTTTTAACATTATTTTTACACATCTTGACATAGCTGATTCGTCAGTGGTAGTTCTATTACACCCATGTTACACAGTAAACTAACCACCTAAGCAATATATACATATATTCCTTGTTCCATAGTAAAAGGGAGATGTGGACAGAATCCTAATAGGGCAGTTTCGAGTTTGAACTCTTTATCGCTGCACGAAAGTGTTTTTTCTCAATCCACTAATCTAAGTATCACCGTCTACGGCCGAATTTATCTTCTACCAAATTCACATGACACAAGTAAAGGTAAATTCAAATCTTACAAAGGTGTGACCACGTGGGAAAACAGAGCGGACTAGTTTCCATCAAGGCCTGTAGTGGTATGGTTACATAAAGGGGGTTTATGGCGTGGGAGTTAGCACCACTTTTGTTTTTCCTTATTTGTTATTTATGTCCTTATTTTGACATTCGAAAATTGAAAACGTAAAACGCCTTGACGGGATATTCGATATCCCAATAATAATAAGTATTTAGTGCCTATAAAAGTCAATTGCATTTAGTTTTTTGGGAGTTTTCTATATATGCTTGCTAATTAGGCAGCTTATCAAGCTGTTTATCAGTAAAGTTGGCTACTGTTGTGAAAAAGAATTTTTTTCGCTAAAAACTAATTTTCTGTGTAAACCGAGCAACTAACGTTACTGATAAACAGCTTGATATGGTGCCTAACTACCAAGTATATATAGAAAACTGCTCAAAACTTCAAATAAAATTGCATGGCACAAATAATGCACCGTAATTAACAGAGTACATCCTTGGAAGAATATCATTCGGTATTCCGTTAGAGCGAGCATACACCAGGATATACTGGGACCGTTCCGGAGTGAGTATATCCCTCTGATGGTCAGTCGAGTGTTTTGTGAGGGTGGCGTTGTCGGCTCAGGGTACCGAGTTGATAGCCGGGTTAGGGGCAACGGTATACGCTGACCAGGACAGTAATTTCGAGGATGTGATATTCGCCGCTTTTTGTGAGCTAACTGAGATAACCACATCCAGATCGACGCCACATCGAGCATGCTCTAACGACTAAGCTGAAATGGTGGATTGGGCATATTAACGACAGAAAATGTTGAATATCATCAATTAGAAGTCGTCTGTATCAGAACTGGCCGCAGAAAGCTTTATTTCGAGTCCATTCGGCTTGGTCGAGGTGGGGGTAGGCGGACCGGCGTTTCCAACCTTTACTTTTTATAGCGTATTTATTTATTTATTTCATTGGTGTTTTACGCCGTACTCAAGAATATTTCACTTATAGGACAGCGGCCAGTATTATGACGGGAGGAAACCGGGCAGAGCCCACGGGAAACCCACGATCATCTGCAGGTTGCTGGCAGACCTTCCCACGTGGGGTCGGAGAGAAAGCCAGGATGAGCTGAACTCTCCCGCTGGTGGGAGACCTCTGGGTCATTACACTGCGCTTGCATGCTAACTAACTGAGCCACGGAGGTATAGGGTAGAGTATAACTATGATATAAGCACACTAACTTGATACAAGGGCCAGTGGTTTCATGTTCTAAAAATGGACTTTTATAGGTAAATATCTTCGAAAATAAGCTATGCAATCACCTAAAATTCCACAGAAGGTCCCTTATGTATATACAGAATATTTCAATATTTAAATATATTTAATGTTTAAAAACGTCCACTGACAAGCTCGATTTTTTTCCCCACTTTCGCCTTTTTACCATATTTCAAACAGATGACAACAACAACGTCAAAAAGGGGTGTGCATGGAGGCCTCGCCAGTTAACTTGTGAAAAAAAACGGGAAAAAACTAGCTCGTCAATGGGAAATTTTTGGTAACGCTTATTTTTGAAGCTATTTACTGATTAAAGTCCTCAATTAGAAGATCGATATGTTAGAACACGACCCGGATTGTAATTATCAGTTACGCGCCACTCGAAGAAGCGAGAGGTACAGTATTGTAAATAAGTGAAGATGACATCCCTGCGCTTGTCAAATCAAATTCAAAGTACGAGACGACTTGAAGTTTTTAAGATTATTAAATCACTTTTATGACACCTGTTTTCTTGTGCACTTATACGTCTTTTTCATGTATCATGCACTCCTGTCAACGCACCACATATTTTCCGCAATTCTCCTCCAACTGAGGTCATAGACAAAAGCTCTGGTGTGATCACGTTAGCAGTCGGAATTTCTGTCAACTTGATTGTTGTAACCTGACCTGTGAAAAGTCACTTTGTCATTCTGCGTGCCGTTTCATTATAATTTGTCTACCCAGCGCTTTTCTGTCTTCTCCGAAAAAGTGTTCCCCTTGGTCAGTTTGCTTCGGTGGATGTTGTCCTTTACCCTTGGTTACCTGTTCATTGCAACTTTCTTGTTTATCTTTTTAAATCAGATTAAGCTTAATTTCTGGAAAGAGTTTCTCCCCCGATATATTATAATTTGAGATAGACCTAATATTCAATGATATTCACGTTTGTTTCAATACAACAAATGAATTTCATGTAAACATTGAGTTAAATATGTGAAACCTGCTAAAATAACTACAAATCACATAAAATTGATTCTACATGTAACGTAAAAATTAACCTCCTTGTGCGCGTGGTTTGAGATGTAGAAAAGACTGAACAAACTGTCTTATTCAATTAACAGTTTAGGTCGCTATTTATCATTTTCATTTTCTCCAGACGAGTCCGTAATTTGCCGACATCAAGAGCACTCCGATTACCTCGACCCATAAAGCTGACCGCTATCATAAGTGAAAAATCTCTTGAGTTTGTTGTTATGCAACAATATATTAAACAAATAACTTGAACAAATCCACGTGGTTATGGAGAAACGTGGTTGTTTTGTGCAAACAACACAAGCCATCAACCCATAATTTGGGTGAAATTATGCAAACACCAATCCCATCACCAACTTGTGATCAACAACAGAGACAGAAGTCCAACTCATGGGTGGGGAGGGGAATTAAATCTTATGATGACATCAACGATTTCAGTATATGAACACGTTTTATTATCAAAGACGATGAACAAACATGGATACTTTACATGTAAAGTGACGGAATTAAATATTATTGAACTCAATCTGATTACATAAGATTCACAAACATGTATATTGATAAAAGAACAAATCTGTGTTCTGAACTCTTCCAATCTGGGTAACCTTTGCAGGGACATTATTCTGTGGGCGGTAGGAATTATATACATCTATACATCTATTTCTTTGGGGTGGGGGGGGGGGGCAGGACGAACAACATGTGCTTTAGAAAATAAATTACACTTTGTTTCTCATTGTTTGTGTTTTAGCATGGCTACACTACAGATAGTGCCAGAGCAGAGATCACAGTTATACATGACAACACGATGGTGTGGGTCACACCTGGCTTGGTGGACAGAGCTCCGTTACATCTATCACCGGAACAGAAACAGGTGAGTGATTTGGTCTGTGGCAGCTCTGTTCCCTGAGGGGTCAGTTGTGGGGGCAGATTTCCAGCTTGATTCATGGGGTTACCTGCGTCACAGCCTTCCTTTAGATCCCCAGTCAGCTCATAGCAGCCACGCGTAATTTGGACAGCGGAAATTTCTTTGCCTAGTTCTACAGAAAACAAAAACAGTGGTTTGTAAGAGTAGCGTACATATCTCAAAGACTGGGTCAAGACATCCGTTATGGGTAAGAATATTGCCTAGTTGTTGTTGCCTAGAATGCGTCAAACAGAACGCCATTCTTGATTACAAAAATGACGAAACAAACCAAGGAAATGAAAGATAAAACAGTCCGTGGTCTGTCCCTTTGATAACCTTATCAACGAATGAAACCTTTATCTCAGTCACACAGTTATTGCTATCACAACTGATAGCCTCGAACCAATACAGGTGATACATGTAGCTTCCACGCAGCCGAAACAGTTGAGATTTTTGCCTACTCAACAACAAGTTTCAAGGACTCCATGTGTACAGAAGTAACCTAACGTTAACATTGGCGAAAAATGAGTCACTGAGCGCTTCAGATACCATGCTAAAGTCACGCAAATGTTCAGAATGCTTCAGAACAATTCTGTTTTATCCAGTTCAAAGCGCATTGAACAAAAAAATACCGATATCGTTTTTGTTATTGCTGTTGTTATAAACGAGTCTCACACATTGTCAGTCCTTGTCTCAATACATTACACCAGTGAAGGGCACACTTACGGGTAGCTTTGGTCTCTATCGTCGTGGAGTAACATTTGACGTTGGGGCCACTTGGACACGTAGTGAGACTATCGTCGGTTAATTCGCACTTCGTGTTCACTGGTTTGAAGGCATTGTTGAGAAGTTCGCCGTGGTTGTAACAGTCAAATCCGAACATTGGTAACACTGCAAGCCTAGGAGTGGAAACAGACTCCATTACATCAATTGCCTCATAAATCTGCTACTCATAATCAGCTTACATTTTTTGTTGGTTGTTTTATGTAGCATAATCAAACTATTTAACAGTGGTTTTAACCGGTTAGAAGCAGGCGGTAATCTATCTCAGCCTACCAGGTGCGCGGTACTGCTTCCCAAGGCAACGTCGCAGCCAAGCAAGCGGAAAATGGGTTCGAAGTGGGTGTTCTATTAACCTAAAATATTCTGCATCAATCTCCAGACAGGTACTGTCAAGAGTCATAATGTCGATTTAATTTGCCGTTATACTACTGGGTCCCGTTTTATAAACAGGGTGTAAGTTACGTCAAACGTAACTGTCATGACGACACATACTGTAGATATACGTCGCCATGGTAGTTACGTTTGACGTAGTGTTACAACCTCTTCGTAAAACGGGCCCCTGGATGTAAGTTGTGTGAGACGTAATTGTGGAGATACGTCGCCATGGTGGTTAGGTTTGATATAATGTTACACCCTCTTAATAAAACGGGCTCTTGGTTTGTCAGTGTTGTAGAGACGTGGTGGCATAGATGTCAGGGACATCATCGAATCTCTTCAGAAAGTTATTATTTTTAGGTATCTCTCCAGAAGCACTTGTTACTTGTGTCAATTCAAATTGGAACATATCCATATTGATAAGGATATGCGTTCTCATTTAAATTACTACAATATAGCAACGGACTAGCCTCCATACTTTTTCTCAGGGTTCTCTGAGGTGCAAGGAAAGTGAAAGTGATCAAACTCAACGGGAGATTACTCTTATTGCCAAAAGGTACATAGTTCACAGGGTTCTCACATAGTTCAGATACACAGATGTCAAAAGGCTGGGGAGGCTGTGTATGAAGAAGTAGGATACATTGTTTTATTATGTGCATATGTAAATGTACTTTCTTGGGGCGTGAGTTTCTCTGAACTCAAGAGTTGATTGGTTGCCTTACCTAATGTCACAGACGTTGTCAGGGAAACAATTCCTGTGATCATTAAGCAGAACCTGGCGTTCATGTCTCGTTCAAGTGGAAGATAATTTCAATAGAGTTGATCTGTAAGAATAATAATGAGCCATTTATAATTTTTAAATATGATAGAAAGGAACTGGGGCCAGTTTCATGAAGCACACTTAGTGCTAAGTGCACTTCCCATCTCTAAAACATACGTTGTCATGGCAGTTAAGGGAATGCTAAATGCTAAATGCACTTCATGAAATTGAGATCTGGTTGTATGTAAAACGCTGTAATGCGATGATGTTAGTAAGCTGGTCGGTAAGCTGCTGACTTCACTATGCCGGGGCCTGACTGCCCCGTCCGAGAACTGAGGCAGACAGCTAGACATATGTCGGAGAGGAGGCAATGGAAACCGCGTGAAATAAAAACAGACAGATTAAGACAGAATGTAACAAACATGAGAAAATTTTGATGAAAACATTCACTAGACAGGCGTAGACAAGATTTGCAAATGTTATCTTTGGTTTCCACACGGGAGAAAGCTGTTTTCAGCTGCGTGGAAACTTTACCACATGAATGGAAATTCTTCTGTCTTGGCTAAAACGTTTTCACATGGATGGAAACAGTTTCCACCAAAGGGTTATCACTGTGGTACATGAAAACGTTTACAGCCAGAGGAATTGTTTCCAGCCAAGCTGGAAGAAACCAGCATGATATCAAAGTATTATACTTTTCGTCGTTATTGAAAACCAATAAATAGTAACAAAACTTAAAAGAAATAGTGTTGAATCTTGGCCATCGTAGTGTAGGCCTAATACAGCCACATGAAAGTTGTAATCAGCGTGCAGTCGTTAATGTGTCTTACCTTTGTGTTTCACGTCACCACGAGTGGATAGCGAGGAACATGGGACCCGTACATCCATTTATACATGGCAAAGTCGATGTTGTAATCCGGTGACTCTGGCCACATCCGTATTACGTGCGGCTGTGTCCTGAAAGCTCTCAAGTAAGACAGGGTGTCCACCAGTGACGTCGCATCATGCGGGCATTCTCACGCAGGGATGATCAGGATTCAGCTACTATTTTCAAGTTTTGAATGTGACCTCATCGTTTCACTAATATTTTGCAAAGCATATATGGGGTATTTTGAGTCTCTTTAGTTATGCTGCCTAGCCCCATACAAGCAAGAATTTAACAGTTCAATTAAGAACCTCCAGATGTCGTAGCACACATTTGTATACCAATGGCAAACTATAACAGATGCTCCAATAATCGAAAGACTAATTTTCGAAAACAAAAGACAAAAATACATGTAAATTTAAGATGACAGCAGATTGCTGTAAGATGCCAGAAACACTCATGGAATGTTTCAGATGCGTAAAGACGCTCAGTTTCCAAATCCTGTACGTGTATCTCAGCTACGCATTGCTGGAATACTTCACATACCAGACTGAACCGCGAAACTGACGAATATGTTTTCCCCAGAAGACGGCTGGCTCCTGAGGTCCGTGGTTCGATACCACTTCTCGCTGTTGATGTTCTTCAGTAGGTTTATCCACACACCTGGAGAGCAGTGCAGGTTTGTTAGTTCCGGCGACAATTCTATACAACAATTTCTTACTTAAATTAAATCTTTGTCACAAATCATTGCTTGAGCTACGTACAGGTGAATCGTTGACACATTTGTCGTAAGATAACATTGTTGAGGAGATAAAAAAATGATAATAATTCAGTTTCTAGGATCCAGAAATTAGCTGTAAAATGTTATTCAAAATGTCGACTCAGAAATGGCTATGTGGTGCCGGCGGGTTACCTCCCGCTTGTATACCTGTCATGGCTGATGAGAACTGTGTACAGTGATTACTGCGATCACAGTTCTCAGGTACATCGCAACAAATTTTCCGAGCTTCGCTTTCTGGTGATTATTAATCTGTGATGGTGCGTGGTCAACTTATCTCGGCGAAGGATGGTTGTATAACAATTAACCTTTCCGACCATGAAAAAAAATAACTTCTTATTAGGAGTCTATTAAAACTAGTAAACTAAACGAATATTCATGTAGGATTTATTTATTATCTTCTTTTTTCTAAACCTAGCACACCCTATACAAGGAAAACACCGCCCTTCGCCACTGTACAATACACGTGTGTGCGACCCACAGCCAGTGAATGAAATTTGAATTTTGTTGAATTTCGTTCACAAATGACGTTGTGAATCCCCATCATGAACACGCATTCTCCGCTACAGTTAAAAATCTTCTACTCGAGGTATTAACGTAGTATTACATCCTGTCCAGTTGTGCATCCGGATCTAACAGTGCCATCGAGTTTCACAATGAATGTGTGTATACTCTATTCCGGATCTTCATTCTGGGAGGCTCACCCAGATAGGATGTGAAGTGGGGGATGAAGCCAGATTCCTAGTCTCGAAACTTAGCTTCACGAATTGAGTATAGAGAAATCGATAGGATTTTTGGAAAAGTTTGCGTCTTCCAAATGTGCTTATACATGAAGTAAGTTATCTAATTTTTTTCGTACTCAAATCTCCGATATACAACTCTCCAAAAACTACTGTGTACGAGTGGTACACATCACTGTGGCAAAAATGCACATCCACATAATTATTGTGTACCAGTAGTATACAATTTGTGTGATTTGTGTACTACATCCACAGTGAGGTGTGTATCAGTGATACACAATTTGTGTACCAAGGATACACATACAATGTGGATGTGCAAATTTGTACACAGTTGTTTTACAGAGAGTTTAAAACATTATTTTCTGAGCATTGCCAGAGGATAGCACTACATTACTTTTTAAGGCTTTACATGAGATACCAAGTATTGCAAACTGTCTTCAAGTATTATCCCAAACCCCTTAATACCTTGTGGAAACGTGTTATTTTTTTAAAATGTAATCTGCATGCTTTTAAACGATATATTGTGGATTTTGTGTTTTATTTTATCGAGTATGTTTCAATATACTTTTATTAAGTTCAGATAAAAATTAAACATGAGAGTCGCCATCTGAATCTATCCTGTTTTAATTACGAATTATCCTCCATACCAGACTAAGGTATATTTTAAAGCAAAATATTCTTGAGTACGAGGTTAAGCCTAATCCAACATACAAATCAAAATAAATACCTCACAATGTAGACTTGTCGTTTTGTTTTATCTGAATCAAATGTTAAATTAAGATGAGACAGTTAATGCGCACGTTAACTTTATGTCTTATGTTATGAGGGGTTGGTAGGATGGGTATAGGGCTATGCGGCCGAGGAGTTAGCGGGCCAGCGCAGCGAATTCACCAAGGAACCTTTCACATATGCAGTCGCGTTGAGTTCAAGTCCAGCCTAGGCTAGGTTTCTCACCAGCCGCACGTGAGAAGGTCTGCCAGCAAGCTGCGGACTTGTGCCCAGTTTTCTGCCACCATGATTCTGACCGCTATCGTGTAAGTGAAATATTCTTGAGTACGGTGTAAAAGGACAATCAAATAAATCAATAAATATATAGATCTTTAGTCATGAGCTGAAATGTATCTGGCCCAAACTGACTGGCTGTATGTGGTATGTATCTGTGTGCATGTGTGAATTCAAAGTCATTGTGAATTCCCCCAATCCAAGTAGTGCTCCCACTAATCCGTCCACATTCCGTATATCAGCTTGTAGAAATCTCTCTCTCTCTCTTTCCCTCATATATCTGACATGGCAGCAACGCGACTGGCGCATAAAGAAGATTGTTTTTCTGCAACTAGACAGGCATGTAATCAAAATGCAAACCTGTCAGCTACTTGACACCTCACTGTGGGCTATCTGGCCTCCCCTTGAATATTCCAATGAAGATGACTATTACGATGTGTTTCCTCACTTCTAACGGTGAACACAATTGCCAAATGGACTAGATAAGCCAGCTACATGTAGGCTATGTTGTGGTGAAATTTGTTCACTTCTTTTCATCTGTTAAAAAAGGGTTTAATGATAATGAGGTAAAGTCCTATAGATGTCATGTTTGCGATCTGATGAGTGGAACAAAGCGCTGCTATGCCACCCTATGCTATGCCACCCTCCGCTTTTTCTCGCACATCTTTACAGCCCTAGCCTATCTGAACCACGTGATCTCAATGTAATCTTCCGAGGCACAAGTATGTTTGTTTTTATCGTTTTTTTAACCTGGCAGGCAACTTCCATTGCCTCAAGCAGTACTCATGCATCTGTGCACGCAAGGTACATGTTAAGAGGCCGAAACCTTTTAAGAAGCTCGGCTTCATCTGTACCCTAGCTAGGCTCATGCCGTGTTTGTATCACCTTCTACGGCTACCCGTGGCAGTCATGCCAGTCAGTCATCCTGTATCTAAGAAGCCCCGAGGAATGGCCTAGTAACTCTGAAGAGACCAGTAAGTCCCAAAGATGCTGGAAATGCTCCGAGACAGACTCCTGAAGTTATCTGGACTGGCGTTTGCCTTGATGATGGTATTTTACCCGGCAACCTCCGAATCGGGACAATCAGGTGAGCTGCCGTTAGGCTGGGAGAAAGTCTGTATCAGGACCATCTCTCAGTTAGACTGGGATCCCGAGCCTCCTTCATTCAACTGGTCTCAACCTATCATCCACATTTCGTGTCGCCTTACGCAAAGTTCTCTGTCGCTGCCTGACCTCCGGGCTTGGAGCAACGGCACCGCCGGACAGCCAGTTTCCCTGGATATTCTCTGTCTGAACCAAATGAACAGCTCCATTAGCTTCCCTTGGCCGTTCAAAGCACCCAATCTCGTATCCCTGGAAATCGTCAACTGCAGAATGGTGGACTTATTTTCCGAATATCTATCCGATACCGACGACAGGCCGCAAAATATCCGAATTCTTGTCATGAAGGACGTGGTGAAGTACCTGTCCACGTCGAATGTCAAAGATCTTGTGGAAAATGTCACGAAAATCTCGCGTGATGTTCATTGTCTCTCACTTGTTCTCGAGAAGTACGTGTACACAAACGTCACCACAGAGTACATCCTGGAGCCCGAACACATGGCTATTGTGTTCGAACTATTAAACAAATGGTTGGTACAGAGTCGAAAAATTACACACAGATGTGACTTTAAATATCTTCAATTCATGGACGAAAGCAACAATAACGGACAAGATGATAGGCACTTCTTCCAGCTGCACTCTAAAGCCACCTTCCCAGAACTTCGCGTGTACAATCTGTCTCATTTGGGATACACAGAAGTTCCCAGTGAGTTCAAACATTGGCGGGTGGATTTTCCAAAACTGGAGCACCTGGATTTTACATGGAATGACATCTCAAACTTTGATTTTACAGATAACACTATATCCGGAGAAAATATGTGTGATATAGATTTGAGATATAATAACATAACGGAACTTACTGTGGAGAGCGTCTCAATACTTGTCCATATGAAATCTGCAGTGATAAATTTGAGGAATAACCCGCTGTCTTGTGATTGTTTCACCAACGAGCACCTGTTGAAGTTACTGAGGGACAATCCACGGCTGGCGGGGGTGGGGCTGGCGAATTATGAGTACGTCAGGAACATAACCTGTGCCTCGCCGGAAAGTTTGGTCGGGGTGCCGTTCGGACAGCTTGTAGAAGAGGATATATTCTGTGACGAACCTCTACCTGTGACTTTTATTGTGGTCGTTTCCTCTCTCAGCTTTCTAGTATTACTCTTTGCTGTTGTTTCTGTTTCAGTCTTCAGATATCGTAAGGAAATTACCATATTACTCTACACTCGCTGTGGTATTTTGTTCCATAAACTTGCAAGAGAGAAGAAAACGTTCGACGCCTTCATCTCGTACAGTAGTATGGACAATAGCTGGGTGATAAATACCCTGGTCAAGCGACTGGAGGACAGAGAGAAAGGTCCAGGGTTCAAGCTATGTGTCCACCATCGGGACTTTGAGGTGGGCGCAGCCATTGCGGACAACGTCGTCAAATCCGTAGAGTCCAGTCGTCACACAGTTCTCGTGCTTTCGGGAAATTTCACGAAGAGCGAGTGGTGCATTTACGAGTTCCGAACAGCCATGCATCAAAGTTTGATAGAAAAGCGGCGTCACATGGTGATCATTTTACTGGAAGAGGTCCCCAAAGAAGGCTTGGAATCGGACTTGAGGAAATGTATGGAAACTTTCACGTACATCACAGTCGGAGACCGACTCTTCTGGGATAAGATAATCTATAGTTTATCGCGCGGAGCACCTAAAGCCCCAAAGAAGTCGTCAATCAATTTCAAAAGCTAAGAGTTGGAAGATAGAATAATGACGGCCAGACATGGTGACAAAATTACTGGAAGACTCCATGAGCCACAACCATGAGTGGAAGTGGAAAATCTGATGAGCATAAGGCAGCATGGCAATAAATATTTCTGGTGCTGTTTTAGACGGTATCAATACAAGATTACACATGTTGTGTATGGTGACATAACAGTATACTATACTAAGGGAGCTGTACTGTTATGTCATCATACACAACATCATACGCATATGTTATTTCCATAACCCATTCAGCTGACTCAAAAACAACACCAAAAATGTTTGTTTATTTATGCTTTTCTGGAAGCGTACTGTATGCTTCCAAAGCACAAGATTAATCATCATGTGCAAGTTAGAGTTTGTTAATCCCACTATGGTCATACAGAGCACAGCTCTCCTCCCCAGAGGTGTCTGTATGGCTGGTATGCTTCTCATGGTAATCTGTGTGTGGGTATGACGCGCTGTTGTATGTAATGATTGTAAGTTTCCAAAATATAGATTTACGAAAGTGTAAGGATACGCTTTGGTCCTGATGGCAGCAGAGTAGTTCTGGATGACATTCACACAATGTGGTCGGATGCTCCATATTCAAGATTACATGTAGACCTGCTTTTCTTCACCGGAAGTAGAAAGAGTGTTTAAACTCAGTAAAAACGAAATGCCAAAAATGAAATATTGTGGTCGACTAAAGTCATTTAAATTTGTTAATTTGTTTTAATTTGATTATAGCTTGCTTCATGTTTCATGGTCCATGCACGACCTTTTGAATTGATATTTTTTCATACATTTGTTGTTTATTTTTATCCTTTGAGTTGGTAAAAATTTGGATGTCGGTGCATGTATTTTTTTCTAATTCCCTTTAGATTTAGCATTATTTAGTACACTTTAGAACGTTCATATTTTAGGCAGATAGAAATAGCAATTCATTGATGTACCTCGTAGTTGTTGTCAGTACTGACATAGATGACGAAAAGAAAATTTTGACACAATGTCCAAACGAAGAAGGAAATTCGAATTCAGTCTCCGTAAGGTGACGTTCTTGGGGTAAACTAGCTGAACCAGGTTTGTTAAGTAACACGCGACAGAAACTGAAAGGCCGATGCAAATCTTGGGACTTACTTCTTTACAGTTATAATTCTTCCGTATTACATTACACTCGGCATTAACACAGTTATACTGAGGAAATATAGAATCTCGAGCACTCACAAAATAAGCCCGAGAAATCTGGCTGTCAAGTGGTTCAAATTGATTGCGTTTAACTTGTCCAGATCTCAGACGAGCAGCCATATATGGCTGTGATTTAGTAAAAGAGAAATTGTCTGCACGGAATTATTTTACTTTTATTTTTGTGACGTAGCACATCTCATGATGTGAGAATGAACGATGGGGCTTCAAAACAGTTGCAAGCTGGTCATCAATTACACCGTGTAGGAACAAGAAATATTATTTATTTTAATCTAAGAGTGAAATCTTAACACTTTTTGATCCTTCAGTCGTATTCCTACATTAAGAAGTACATGTATAAACATATTCCAGAAACTTTTTTGTCGGAAATTAATAGAGCTTCCTCTCTATATCTTAAAGATGTGTAAAGCAATATCAGAATGCTACATAATGAAATTTGATTAAGAATACCGCTTCGGAACGTATGAAAGGCGAAACGTTCACTTGTGATGAACTTAAGATTCTTTCTTTTGGACAAGTATTCAATTTTCATGATGCAATATTCTCTGACATGCGTGTGCAAGAGTTCGTTTGTAAAATTTCTTCACTTTCAACACAGATAACTTGGTAAAACATTAAGCTTATATAGGTTGATTTCATAGCCGGCAGTGTCGAAGAAATATGTCTTATAGTGTTCGTTTGTCAGTCAGGACTTGAGCAATGCTTGACGTCAGAGACATAAATTTGTCTTGCATGATATGTAACTCATATCTTTTTCACTTTATGTCGTGTCTGCTTTTTCATCCTTGTTGTAAGTTTTCTGGTTCCTGGTTTGTATACAACAGAAATGTACAAGTGCAAAAACAGTGCAAAGTCACCAAGCATGACTGTGCGACGTGCAGTGAAGCGTGATGAGGGTGTAAGCTGGGTTAAGTGATGCGTCTCCAGTGTGGCCGGATTGGCTGACTCTACAAGGCCGACTAACTTGCTCTGGACTAACAAAAGGACGTGACAACAGATAGTTTAGCCCATTATATTATCCACTTAGCTTCTGTCTTAACAGAAGATGTTTATGGTGCTATAAGACGATTGGCTTGGATAGAATCACATGCTCTTCTTCTTTCATTTGTATACATTGAACATTGTCACGTAGTTAATTACAGCGCACATTCTTTAGTTTTTTCACACAGGCGAACAAAAGATTCTGTTTGTAAGACTGAAGTCTGTTTAGTTTTTAGTTTTGCTTTTTTTGGAAATGAATTCTTCTACAATTTTGTAGGCGTTCAGTGGGGCCTCCGTGCCTCAGTCGGTTGGCCTCCCACCAATGCTGTTGCTCTGTAAATTCAAGCCCCGCTCATGCTGGCTTCCACTTCGGCAGTGCGTGGTAACGTATACCAGCAACCTGCGGATGGTCGTGGGTTTCCCCGGGCTCTACCCGGTTTCCCCCTACCATAATGCTGGCCGTCGTCGTATGAATGAAATATTCTTGAGTACGGCGTAAAACACCAATCAAATAAATAAACAAATATATAAATATAGGCGTTCATATTGCCTTTGTTCAACCCTTTCAGCCCCGAACCCTAAATCTTTTTACCATTTGTGTCTTGGCTGAAACTTCTTTCTAGTTTGATCTGGTGATTTTGTTGTTCTGAATGCATAAAGTAATATATTTTCACAATATTTGATTATGACGGTCATTTTGCAAACATGATGTCGCGCTGCCTTCCTCCCCAATCGTACATGTGAAGGCGGCCATAATGCTGGCCGCCTTCGTATGAGTGAAATATTCTCGAGTTTTGCGTGAAACAACAATCAGATAAATAAATAATTACATCACGATGTGCAACAAAACTGTATGTCATCGACGTAGTTCACTGTGAACTGAAACGCAAGGTCTGGTGATAGCAGACTGTAAAGTTTTCACTCGACAAGTGACAGAACGGCACAGTGCTTAAAGGGACATGGTCGCCTAAATATTAGGTATTTTAGCGTTATTACAGAATGACATGACTATCAGGTATTTTTTCAAGAAGTTATAGTCATAAGCTTTTCGTTAATCCCACCTCAGCATTGTACGTTAAGTGAATGTTTAAAAATAACAAAAAATACCCTGAAACTGAAAAGTCTGCCAGAATATTTAAATGAATGGCTGTCAATTCAGTGGAACTGGGGCATGTCACACGGTGATCTCATTGTCTGCTGCAATTCACAGGGGAAGGGCAAGTATGTCCAGGGGGCCTCCGTGGCTCAGTTGGTTAGCACTCTAGCGCAGCATAATGACCCAGAAGCCTCCCACCAATGCGGTCGCTGTAAGTTCAAGTCCAGATCATGCTGGCTTCCCTCCAGCCGTACGTGGGAAGGCCCGCCTGCAATCTGGCGTGGGTTTCTCTGGGCACTGCCCGGTTTCCTCCCACAGTAATGCTGACCGCCGTCGTGTAAATGAAATATTCTTGAGTACGGCGTAAAACACCAATCAGATAATAAGTAAAGAAATCAGCCGATGTCCATTGTACATCTTGTAAGTGCAGCTCATGCTGGCTCCTATCCAGACGTACGTGGGAAGGTCAGCCAGCATCCTGCGGACGGCGATGGGCTTCCCCTCCGGCTCTGCCTGTTGCTTGCCGCCGTAATAAAAGTAAAACATTCTCGAGTACGGTGTAAAATACAAATCAAATAAATAAAGAAAGAAACAAATCTTGTAAGACAACCAAGGCTGGCCGTAGGAGCAGTGTCGACACACACACATTGTCAGCTGCTAATTAAACACATGATCCCTACTCTGCTTACATATATCCATGTAACTGATCATGAACAGAGACTTTTGTCCATATTTTTTCTTCTAGGTAGAGATGAATCAGTTTGATTAAGTGGCTGGAAGTCTTAAGCACATTGCATTTCATTAATATCCTGGATTCATCAATTTGTCAGTGGCGTAAGACCATTAAACCAGCTCAAACATAAAAGGGGTGCTTGCAGAATGCGCACATGCACGGATGACATGTTCGTTGTGCATGCCTTCAGCGTACAGGTGTAATCTACGACACCAACGCAGTCCTGTTCAAGTCGACCACGACTTTTACACGTGACCCCCTATATATGTGCAGGTATTGGGCCTTCGTGATGACTGCTCCACTTATTGTAGTTAAATGCTTTTTTATCAGACTTTCTGCATACAATGAAATTTGCATGAAAATAAGAACTGCAACAAAGGAACATGAGTCTGCAAACTACTCGCATATTTATGTCTCACTGCATGGTCTCTGTTTTTATCTGAAAAGGCCTAGATTTCCACAAGTACAAAACATTCAGGAGAATAACTTCAACGTTATCATTCTTAGACTTGCTATATCCTTAACATCGTGTGACAAAAGATATTATAGTTTTCATTATAAAAATAACTTCTTGTTAATTGTTGGACTTGCACTATATCAAACAAAATACTGTGGAACGTTTAGGTCGTGAAATTTCTGCCAGCTAATTGGAAAACCGTATTAGATACTTGGATCTGCTAATATCTGTTAGCACATGTGAACTATAGCCTTACATAGAAATCACTTTGGGACTGAACAGCTAAAACAGCACATGATTTACTGTATTTCATATAAAGTTAACTTGGCTTCTGGGACTGAACAGCTGAAACAGCCCATGGTATATTGTATTTCATATAAAGTTAACTTGCCTTTGGGACCGAACAGCTAAAACAGCCCTTGGTATACTGTATTTCACATAAAGTTAACTTGGCATTTGGGACTGGACAGCTAAAACAGCACATGTATATACTGTATTTCACAGAAGTTAACTTGGCATGTGAAAGGTCATATTTAGAAGCACAAAAGGCCTTACTTTTTATGCCAGCAAGTTTTTCTGATAAAAAATTTGTGACAAAAATCCAGAAAATGTTCAACTTGAAAAAAAAAATAACCGCCAAACGTTGAGAAAAATACAATATCATCAATGAATTTGACCTTAGTTTAAAAATGCCACGACAAAATGTCAAGGATAAGATTTCGTCGCCTGGGTGAACATCAGATATACACTCTAAATCACCATTACAACATTCTTCCTGAACCAAGGAAGATATAAAGTGCATGCCAATCGTTCTAATCAAGATACATTTCACGGAGAAACCGCGTCATTAATGATCAAGTTAAAGCATGCAAATATCCTGTTTGAAATCAGATAGCTGATTGATGGGGAAGCCTTTTGTCTGAGACGCGGCTGTTGATTGGTCAGCTTATACTGTTGTCGAAGATAGTATCACACAGGAACTCTAACTACGAGATACTGAACTGATAGTTGTTATGGCGGCCTATACAGTATAAATACTGTATTAACATTTTACAACTGACAAAAATGTTGATATAAGATTTCTTTGGTGCAGGAAAAATGCACATTTTTTAAACTAAATCGTATACGTGTCTTCCACGGTTTGGCACATGCCGACATTTTAAGTGGAATATAATTTTAACGACTTTTTATTTAGCTGTAATAGCAAATAGTTCAGCCACAGCAAAGAAATCGTGCCCAAGGGCTGCTAGATTTGGAGAAGACAAGAAAAACAGCGCATTATTTCAGAAATTATAAAACATCTTGGCCAAAGCTAATAAAGTGCACACATTAATCAGGGATAATTAAATCCAAAGTTGACATCGTTTGACATTATGCTCTCAAAGCGACGAAACTAGTATTAACAATAACAACCACTGTTGACATCCATACAGTGAAGTCAGGCTATCTGATCAAACTTAGCGCGGCTTATCTCACGGGTAAGTCGATATAGCACAATCTCTTTATCCTGCATTGGCCATGAATGAGCTGATATCCTGCAGTGCCCACTTGGCAAAGACTTTGTCCCGCATCCTACTCCTAGACCAATGGCATTTGGCATGTTTTTGACGTTACTTTCCCCGACGTAACTTGCAGATATGCATATCGTAATTGGCACATGACAAATCGTCCACGAAATGGGCGTTAACTTGTAACCTTGTAAGGCCTCAGTAAGAGCTGGGAAATCTACTCATTTTCCCCGTCAACGACCAGGTTTCATCCCACATTTCGTGTGCCCCACCGACTGAAAGACAAGTATTTCTAAAAACTAAACCACCGCGAAGTAGACACTCCAACGTAATAAGTCAATCTAAAAACGTGACACATCATCGGCACAAGGGATAACAACAATCCATGAGTGGCAACTATTTCTACATTAACGAAAACGATGACATCTCTGTTAAACAATGTAAATTGCTTGAACAGGGAGAGATGTGTGTTTATATGCGGAAAAGAACTGGTTTTATATTTTCGTTACTTTGGTAAAAAGGAGAGGACAATAAAATGAGTTATGCATTATCAGACCTTTGTTTTCCAGACCGTGCTATATGGATGTACATGTAATGTTTTAATTATAGGTGGACTTAATGAAATATCTGTTCCATCCCGTAAATAATTTGTTTCACCCTAACATAATGACAGCTTCACTGTTTCACGGTGGCTTAGTTACATGTAACATTACATGGAGAGATTAGAGATTTTACATAAATGCAGCTTGCGGTGAAGAAATTGTTTCACACAATTATAATAAAGTACAGCCCGCCTCTGAATCCGAACATTTAGGCCTAACTCCACTGTGAAGTCAAATCTTTAAAAAAATCTACAGATAAATTGATAATACTCGTTTTACATGGTCCTTCAGTTGACTCTAAAATTACATCATTTTTGTTTTCTCCTACATTAAGGGAGTCAGCACTTATGCATAAAAGATGTGTACTGACTGATCAAATTGTCTAACGGGGTATGCCTTGAAGACGGCAAGCTTTTCACCATTGGGATCACCTATTAAAATGCAACTCTCACTCCTCTAGCTATGGTCTTGGGTCTGGAGGTACGCTTGTCACGATGCGGTGTATTCAAGTACATATACATCAAATACATAAAGACATACATGTATACTGTTGTTGCTGTAGTCGTGCATCGATATTAAGATTTATATATTCGATTAAGGATTAACTGTATTAACGATATTAATAGTAAAGATATTTACTGACATACAGCAAGTCGAACCAGTAAGACCTCGAATCACAGAATCACGTGATCGCCTCATGACGGCGTTGTGATTAAGCTTATAATATCCTTGCTATTCAAATCGCTGACAAGTGTGCTCGTCACCCAGACTCTATTGTCCCTGAGAGATGGACGTCAGATATTAGATCGTCCCATGAGTTTGCGGAGGAAAATCGAGCACTTAGTACGGCGTAAAATGGACCCTTTTTCAACAAGTAGTGTAATAAGGATAACGACATATAGCAACAGGAAAAAAGAGAGTAAAATTGCAATCCAAATATACGTGCCAGGCTTTGATTCCTCACAGAATATATCCTCTTCTACAAGCTGTCCGAACGGCACCCCGACCAAACCTTCCGGCGAGGCACAGGTTATGTTCCTGACGTACTCATAATTCGCCAGCCCCACCTCCGCCAGCCGTGGATTGTCCCTCAGTAACCTGAACAGGTGCTCGTTGGTGAAACAGTCACAGGACAGAGGGTTGTTCCTCAAGTTGACCACGGCTGTTTTCAAATGAACAAGGCTCTCGATATTCTCCTTGGTAAGACGTGAGATGTTATTATATCTCAGATCAATTTCACCCTCACCATCACCAATCTCTCCGAAATCAATGAAACTATAGCTTGAGATATTGTTCCATCTCAGGTCCAGATGGCGCAGCTTTGGATACGCGAGTCGCCAGTGTATCAGTTCGTTGGGAAGACGTGCATACTCTCTGTGGGAGAGATTGTAAAACAGAAGGCGAGGAAATGCGGATGATAATCTCTGCTGGTAGAAATGCAAAGGAGGCTGGTTGTATCTATCCGTATTGCTTTCGTCCATAAACTGCAGATATTTGTAGTCGCATTTATGAGGAATATGCTGTTTGTTCCTGATCCAGGCTTTCAGTATCTCTGTCGTATTTTGTACTAAATCTGTGTTGTCTATGACAGGTAGCGTCCTGAAGTTTCTCCACACAAATTTCTCCAGATATTCTGACGAACAGTAAACGTTTCTTGAGATTTTTAAAACATTTGAAGATCTTTCGTTAAGGTGTGACAGTGTTAAATAGCTGACCACACTGTCCATGATCAGAATCCGGAGACGATTTGGTACATCGCTGGAATCGGACAGATACTCTGAATAAAAGTCTTTGATTCGGCAGTTAACAACTTTCAAAGATATCAGATTTGGTGCCTTAAAAGGCCAAGGGAAGCTAATAGAGCTGTTCATTTGGTTCAGACAGAGAATGTCCAGGGAAACTGGCTGCCAGGCGGTGCCATTGGTCCAAGTCCGGAAGTCAGACAGCGACAGCGAACTTTGTGTAAGTCGACACGAAATGTGTATGACAGGCTGAGACCAGTTGTATGAAGGAGGCTCAGGATTCCAGTCTACCCGAGAGTTGGTCCTGATACAGACCTTTTCCCAGTTCCATGGCAATTCGCCCGAATACGTCGGTGTACTTGCCGACCGGTGAAGCAATGAGACAAAGGTAAATACGAAGGCAACTACTGTCATGTTATCTGCAAACAAAATTATGAGTTTATTTGATTTCTTCTTTCATGCTGTACTCAAGAATTGTTCAATAACATGGTGGTAGCC
The DNA here is from genome assembly GCA_016165875.1 of Acanthopleura granulata. NCBI lineage: Eukaryota > Metazoa > Mollusca > Polyplacophora > Chitonida > Chitonidae > Acanthopleura > Acanthopleura granulata. The sequence continues at coordinate 2,334,333 of JABBOT010000029.1, forward strand.
AGTCTTGTAGATGAAAGAAACAAGAGAGATGGTAGCCTTTTCGCCCAGGTGGAAACTGAAGAAAAAGCTACAAAACTCGAGAATAAAGGTATTCGAAAAATGTATGGGCCACCGTAGTACAGACATCACATGTGTGGAAGATTGTGGGCTTGTTACACCGTGTTATGTAATAATACACGAGTAATTGAACAGCCACCGTGTAAGGTAATAAAAATTACCGCGTAATGTAATATTACCGCGTAACGTAATCAAATTTTCCGTGTCATGTAATAAACCTGTCTCCGAGTTATGCACTAAAAATTTTCTGTGTTACGTAATTATTCATTTTCAACGTATGAAGGTGCAGGGGTAAGAGTTTGTAGACTCAGCTCCCTGCCGGTTCGCCCTTCAGCTGCATATTCGCATCCTAGTGTCAGAACTTGAAACAAATTGTACTATCAAGTGCGCCATGTCCTCAAGTGTGCATGTACTAAGTTTTATGCCTCCAGGTGCAGTGATGAGAGCAGAAATTTAAAAGAAATGGATGAAGTTAGCTCCCGATTCCCAGTTCGATATTCAACTTTGAATATCGAACCATGAACTGGGAAATGGGAGCTAAGTTCACATCTGAATATCGAGCCGGGAATCGGGAACTGGGCGCTAAAAGACACTTCCCCTTTTTTAATTCGAAAAATGTTTTAATGCGAGGCACAAAAAGTTCTCAGGGCGCAGAATAATGCAACTGCACCACGTGTGATATGTTACTATAACGTAAGGCATCGCCGGGATACCGAGCCATTTGAATGACCGTATTAAATTGTCGTGGAACTTTCTGTGGGAGATAAAGAATATCTGGAGTTGGTTAAAAGGGCCATATGTATGTTATCTGATGCCACAAAACACAATTCAGTAGGGTTTACATCATCACCATTAGGCAATGTATGTATAGCCATTTTAGTGGAATTAATGAATTTACAGGCTGTATGAATAATAAGCAAATGCGTAGCACAACATGAAAAATCCACATTACATGATTTTTGGCTGTACAATTTTCTTGAATACTGTAACAGAAATAATAAAAAGTATTTGGGGGCACAAAATTTGCAAATATATGAGCAACGAAACTAAACGTTCGAAACTAAACGAGAAAAGGAGCAATGGAACATTATTTAGATAACTGATAGACCCTCAGGCTACCAGTTATTATCAGTGTTAATTTAGCGCAATCCTGACTCATTGTAATTCGCTTTCAACTCATTTGCATGCCACGTCCATGAATATTTCGCTGGATTCGCCGCCTCGATCCGTTACTGTGTGGATTAACGCTCGACAACATGTCTCTAAACATGTAGGTTTGTTAATGATTTGGAACATTTATTGATTAATCAGTGGTTAATTGAATGAATCACTGGCGGCCATTCCCACTTACACACAAACTCAAAACCTGTTGGAATCAAACCTGTGCCTTAACGGATAAAGAGATTTGAGGACTTGCATAAATAAGAGGTATCATTAAGGTTATAAAGTCTTACTCCCGATGTTTTCCTTGTTGCTGGTGTTTTATTTATCACACAACCCGTTTGAAAATTATTTACATAACACAGAAATTTCTATTACATAACTCGGAGACTAGTTTATTACATGACACGGGAAATTTTATTATGTTACGCGGGGATATTACATGACACAGAAATTTTTATTACATTATACGGTGGTTGTCATATTACTGGTGCATTATTACATAGCACGGTGTAACAGGGCCTCCAACAAGCGTTGATTGTGTGGCCGGTGGCACTGCCTGTCAGGAGAGCAGGGACTTTCACAAAATTCTCCGCTCAGTGCCTGTATTGAACCCGTTACTCGTGTGCCCTGGCGATTGAAAGAGTCTGTGCCCCCTATCCCCACCCCGCCCCCTTCCTCCACCCCGCCCCCTTCCTCCCACTTTCTCATAGTGGTAATGTAAGTACGTGGCTATTTTAAGAACAAATTGAATGCCTAAGACCATAAACCAATGTATGATCTGACGTCATTCCTTACCGCTTAAAAATCGACTTCAGCAAATTTGTATAGCTCAAATTCTCAGCACAAATTTTGCTGTTTTAATAAGTCCTTCGCATACTTTTCTTTTCGTCAGACTGCACAATACTGTCAAAGGTTAAGCAAGGCTTACCTAGATTCACTGAACACGGCGATAACACAAGATTGACAATGGATGTGATGGTAGGGTGAGCTGGCAAATGCTTCAGTCCCTAGGCTGGAAAGACGCGGAGGACGAACACAGTCAAACTTTATAGATGGTTAGACGGTATACCAACCACGTGACAAGGAAATGGAAAACGACGCCATATCTGGTTGACAAAGAAAGCCATTCCGTTAGCACTTAATACCAATTGTGGAGGACTATAGGCAATGCAGAAGTGTTTCCGCTCTTTGACAATAAGGTTCTACGTTAACAAATGCAATGCCGTTATTTATTCCTGGTATAATTAACCGCTAATCCAATAAATTTACCGCTTGAAATCAGGTTAAACAAATCCAGAATCACCATGTAAAGTTAGCGACAAAAATACAACAGGCGACCTCGGGTAAAACAATAATAAAGGAAGCATTGTGATAAATGACTGATAATCATATATACCTGCGCTTCACAAGAAAATAAAAGCGCCTCATACTTTTTACTTCTTAATTTTGACTGAAAAATGTGTTCGCTGTGTTCAGCACTGGCAAGGTCTACCCGATTTCCTCCCACCACAATGCTGGCCGCACTTGTATAAGTGAAAAAATCTTGAGACAAGTAAATACTGGAATTGTCTGACTTTTCTTCTGCAGCTTGCGCTGACTTATTCGTCTGAAGTCCTAAAGCCCTGTCCTCGGTGCTCCCGATCGGCCCCTGGCAGCCAAGGTCTCGGGTTCGAATTCAAGTGTTAATGATTTGTCCGCGGTGTCTGCCGAAGGGCCATGGTCTAATCACCCCCACTTCTCAACTCACCTATTCCAATCCGTGCAGTCCTCTTCCCCCATACAAATTCATGCTACCCTATATAAAGAAACATCTCTTAGTATGGCGTTTAGCTTCTTTCTAATGAATGAAATATGAATGTGCTGACTGCTTTGGAATGAGATGCCTATAAAGTGCCTCAGTCCTCTTCCCGCATACAAATTCGTGCCACCCTGTATAGAGAAACATCGTTGAGTATTGCGTTTAGCTTCTTTCTAATGAATAAAATATGTATGTGCTAACTGTTTTGGAATGAGATGCCTATAAAGTGCCTTAGGTCACTTGAGATCAACTGAGTAAGAATATTTAGACATGTATAAGCAAAGTACCTTGAAACAGATAATCATGTAAGACAAAGTACAAAACATGGCTTAGGATATTTGTGTTCAAATGATGAACGCTACATGCGGCTAACAGTGCTTTGCGAGTAAGAATTTACAGAGAATTTTCTTGTGTAGTCCCTTCCTGCAGATCTTTGCTCTGTATTAAAATTAACTGTACATGCGCACTTGCAAGCAGAAAACAGCAGACTATGCCTAGTCAAGGAGAACGAAGTTAACATTCTATGTAATAAATGTATGTCAGTATATTACAATGCTTCTTTGATGTAAAACGTATTGTTCAGTAAGTGCCTTAGAGCAGCAGACTGAACGGAAATTTACCTTCCATAAAGCCTTAACGTTAATGAAGGGAGTCTAACTGTGAAGCCTTTCGCTGTATTCTTCGCTGCTACATACATGCCATCATGGAATCATGGATGCAACCCAAATGGCACTGTGATCCTGCAAAGGATATCCCGGATATCAGATTTATACCCTAAAAATTTATCAGTGACGTTTAACATGATATTACGATGTTTTTGGAGTGATGGTGGAATACAGGAGTAAACATGTGGTGTGGCTTTATATGGTCAAATAAGCCAGTTCAAACGTAAACTGTCAGCGTCCCCAAAAGAGCAACAACACAGTTACACCAACTAAAGTGCTGTGTTGGAATATACAAGCGAGTCGTATATAACATAATTTGTATCAACAACCTAATCTGTTAATGCCATCACTCAGTTAAAAAAGCAGTTTTTACAGCTGGTTCTCTTACTACAAGCTGATCTCCACCGGTTCAGAGGAGTGCGCATGGGTTCTCCGTAATGACCAAAACAAAATGAACTTTGTAATGCAGACACTTTCTAATCAAAAGATTCTGCGGGCTGAGGTAATATAGTGGATAGGTTGTCTGCTTTAAATGCTAGATCAGGGGTTCAATTCCAAATGGGGTCATGGTTTGTATAAAAATATGGTTTGCTCAGCATAAAAAAGATGGACCGAGTACTGGCTGGCGAGGTATCTAATACGACTGCAAGCATGTGAGGGATGTTGTATCTGGCGTCTTCGGGGTGACGTTCTAGTAAGGCAGCTCTACAAACAGCCCTATGTCGGCATTGGGTCCTGTCTGCTACAAGAAGAATGAGCGAATGAATGAATAAATGGCTTACTCAAATTCCATTTGTCATTCAAGACTGAAAGACTTGTCAGAAGAAAAACATAACAAGAAATTTCATTCTTATATAAATTACCGGACGAGTAATCTTCACGATGTATACCACTTTATGTCTTCACATATTGTGGTAACTGCATATAGTACACTGTTGTCGGTGGGTATCTATTATTCGAATACACGGACACAAAAATCTTCAAAACACCTCTACATGGTCACCATGAATTCAGGAGATCATTCCTCTTCTCAAACGCTTTTAATTGCTTTTTAGATGTGCGTCTAACCAAATAGCTTCTTACCAATGCAGTCGTTGTGAGGTCAAGTCCAGCTTATGCGGGCTTCCTTTCCGGTCGTACGTGGGAAGGTTAGCCAGTACATTGAGGATGGACGTGAGTTTCCCCTCCATAATGCTGGCCGTGGTCGTTTAAATGAAATGTTCTTGAGTATACGGCGTAAAACATCAATCAAATAATTAAATCAGATAAATAAATAAAATTGTTTCTATCATATGCACGGATAAGAGGTCGAAAGGGGGCAGATCCCTGAAACGGCGTGCCAAGCAGCACGAAATCAACTGCCAGTCCTCACTAAACCGCAAAACGGGAAACGCTGTTCGCCAGCTTGCATGAGGTGTCATCAAGGCGGTCATGCTTTCCTGACAGCTGAATCAAGATATATTTAGAGGTGGAAACTGCGCATATATCTATGATGCATGAAATTGTTCTCGAAGGCTATTGAAAACTCTTAACATTGTCTTGCAAAATTATGCATTTAAGACAAAAACTAATTTGCACAGAATCACAAATGCCGACCCGACCTAACGATCTTCCTGTTAAAAAAAGTTGTTCCCAAACACTTGTTCCCACTCATTTACAGAAGTCGTATTTATTTGATCATATCACATTTAGCCATGAAGAAGTTCTGTCTCAAAACATCGTTCGGTCAAAGATTACAATTTAAACATACAAGTCTTGCACAAATTATGTTTTGGGGCACAACTTCTTTCATTCTCATCAGGAACTTGAAGCGTCCAATCACTTCGTCAAATTGATCAAAATGTACACTGGGGCATTTTCCATTAGCTGTAACACCTATAACGACATTAAAATAATAGAAACACATGTACGCTCATATGTTTCATGTTTGTATATAGGAGAAATAAAAAATGTAGGAAAGTATAACATCTGGACTGATTTGATGTATCAGCCACGTGCCAAATTCCCACGTTATACCCTCTCACTTCCTCGGTACTCTCTGCTTTGTAATTTGTAATTGATTTATGCTATTTGCATTCACATTCATTTTAAAATTTACATCAGGTTCAGGTGGAAATGTCTGCCGAGGTTAAAGTTATGGTTAAATAGGCCTGCTTCGACGTTTTTGTCAATTTCCGCCACGACACTACAACTATTAATAGTGACAGTCAAAACAATACAAAGAAACAATAAACGATATCTATATTCCAGTTTATATACAGGCCTAAATGAATGTATGTTGCTAGACATACATAGCATCGTGAAATCAAATGTACATAAAAAGGTTGACAGTAAAACATCCTAAGAGAACGAAATAAATTAAGCGCATTGTTTTAAGTATATGTAAATCTGTTTCAGTGTGAGCGTTGAGTCATCGTATAAACGTCTATTTCGAACAGCTGGAGAAACCAAGGGATGGACTCAAGAAAACCGGTTATAAGGAGATGAATTTAAACCCAGAATGTTTGACAGAAATTAGCTGTGCAGAGTTGAGCGGTTATGTTTTCGCGTAGTATAACAACTATGTAACTAGTGACAGAGCTAAAATAAAAATATACCAAAACACACAGGTTGCCATTTAAAGCGAGCAGAATTGGTGAAATGACTTCTTCAAAATACGTATTAAAACTGTTCGTGAGATCATGGCTATCACTTAATGAAGTTGTACAATGTTATGACAGTTATATACACATACCAGAGAACGAATGTCTGATTGCCGGAAAACAATACTTACCGATGCTGTAGAACACACTCTCATTAATTACGTCGTACATGTATTTATTTATTTATTTGATTGGTGTTGCACGTTTTATTCAAGAATGTTTTACTTATACAATAGCACTCAGCATTGTGTTTAGAGGAAACCGGGTGGAACCCGGTGGAAACCCATGCAGGACTTTCCGCAGCTTACTGACAGACCTTCCCACATAGGTTCGACCGCGGAGCCCCTTCGGCATTACACTCCATCCACAAATATATACTACTGGGATAAAGTTCTTTCTTAAGATTTGATTATTTGTCCACGTCATTGTCTTTGTCATTGGCTCTTCCCATACAACAGCCGGCGTTGAAGTTTTCCTTCACCGTTCCCGTCCCTCGGGATAGTCTGTTTGTTATCTTGTCCCAAAAGAGTGGGTCTGTCACAGTAATAAATGTGAATGTTTCCATGCACTTCCTCAGATCAGGGTCCAAGTCCTGTTTCGGAACATCTTCCAGCAAAATGATCACCATGTGACGCCGCTTTTCTATCAAACTTTGATGCATGGCTGTTCTGAACTCGTAAATGCACCACTCACTCTTCGTGAAATTTCCCGAAAGCACGAGAACTGTGTGACGACTGGACTCTACGGATTTGACGACGTTGTCCGCAATGGCTGCGCCCACCTCAAAGTCCCGATGGTGGACACATAGCTTGAAGCCTGGGCCTGTCTCTTTGCTCTCCAAGCCTTTCACTAAAGTGTTAATCACCCAGTAGCTATCCATACTGCTGTACGAGATGAAGGCGTCGAACGTTTTCTTTTCTTCAACAATTTTACGAAAGAAAATACCGCAACGGGTGTAGAGCAGAATTGTTATTTTCTTGCGATACCGAAAGACTAGAAAAGAAACAACAGTAAAGAGTAATACTAGAAAGCTCAGAGAGGAAACGACCACAATAAAAGTCACAGGTAGAGGTTCCTCACAGAATATATCCTCTTCTACAAGCTGTCCGAACGGCACCCCGACCAAACCTTCCGGCGAGGCACAGGTTATGTTCCTGACGTACTCATAATTCGCCAGCCCCACCTCCGCCAGCCGTGGATTGTCCCTCAGTAACCTGAACAGGTGCTCGTTGGTGAAACAATCACAGGACAGAGGGTTGTTCCTCAAGTTGACCACGGCTGTTTTCAAATGAACAAGGCTCTCAAAGTTCATCGGTGTCAACTGGGAGATGTTATTATATCCCAGATCTATTTCACCTAAATCGTTAGTAATTTCTCCATAGTCAATAAAATCAAAATTTGAAATATTGTTCCATCTTAAGTCCAGGTACCGGAGCTTTGGATATTCATATCGCCACCGTGTAAGCTCGCTGGGGATGACCTCGTATTCCCTGAGAGATAGATTGTAAAACAGAAGCCGAGGGAACGAGGCCTTTGCATGCAGGGGTAAGAAGTGCAAATGAAGTTGGTTTATTTTGTTGTTGTTGCTTTCGTCCAGATAATGCAAGTATTTATAGTCACAATGATGGGGAATATCTAGTTTTTGTCTAATCCAGCCTCTCCTAATTTCTGTTTCGTTCTTTACAAATTCAGGATTGTCGTTGACAGAGAGCGTGGTGAAATTTTTCAGCACAAATTTTTCAAGAGATTTTGAAGAACAGTGAACGTCCCTGGATATTTTCAAAATATTCGTAGACCTTTCATTAAGATGTGACAGTGTTAAATAGCTGACCACATTTTCCAAGATGAGAATTCGAAGAGGACTTGGTGTTTCGCTTGTATCCGACAGATACTCCGAATAATAATCTTTGATTCTGCAGTTGACGATTTCCAAGGATACCAGATTGGGCGCCTTGAACGGCCAAGGGAAGCGGATGGAACTGTTCATTTGATTCGCACATAGAATGTTCAGGGCCATGGGCTGTCCGGCGGTGCCATTGCTCCAAGTTCGAAAATCAAACAGCGACAGGGAACTTTGTGTAAGTCGACACGAAATGTGGACGAGCGGCTGAGACCAGTTAAAAGATGGCTGCTCGGGATTCCAGTCAACAAAAGAAATGCTCGTGGTGCAGTCTTTCTCCCATCCGAGTGGCAACTTACCAGAATAGAGCGATTCGCCTGTAAACCGCAAAACCAGCATTAAGAATGCAGTTGCTTTTACAGCAGCTGTTCCGATTACTGTCCCCATCTCGTGTTCCTACTATCAACACTTCACGACAAACTGTAAACCCAGTTAGAAGTACATAGTAATTGTTGGTTGAGGCGTAAAATCTGCCAGTTTGACACCATGTGTATCACTATCAGCCACGGCGTTGATTTCTAGTAGAACCAGGAATTTTTTTTATAGATGTCTGTATGGTGAGACATGATCAAACCTCACACGTCGGCAAAGGTCGGGTTTTCTAGCCTTATATACGTATGTAGCTTAGCGTAAGAAGCTTTACAATACGGACTGACGTGATAACTGCTTAACACCAAGTCTTAAGTTGTCATGTGTGTACTTCCTTCCCACGAAGGGCTACAGTCACACTTTGCACGGGATGGAACAAAAATGATCTTGCTTGAAAAGCTTTAAAGCTCTACGTCATTAACGGATGAAGTTACATGTATGTAGCCTGAGGCTATATCAGGTGATGGTCGTAGTCATTACATGGAACCGTATACATCCAGGATGCAAGGCCTGAAGGCCTGAATAGCAAAGTCGACATGCCCTGATTAATAACTGTTCCAGAAAATGCAGTATACTGCTGTATATTGTGGGTATATTGTCTTATAACACTTCAAACAACTGAATTTCATAACTCTTCCTTCGCCTTTTCACTCACCATATATGCGCCCCCCCATCCATCATCCCCCACCATAAGTACGTACTTTAAATATTTTATATGCCAGTAACTCTCTCAAAATATTGAATAATTGATTTATTTATTCACTTCATTGGTAAATACACCGTACTCAAGAATATTTCACTTAGAGCGGTTTATATGACGGCTGTCAAAATTACAACGGGCGGAGAATCTGCCTAAGTATATGGGCTTCTGTCAAACTTTACTTCAAAACCTTCACGGCACAACTCTCTCACTACACCGTCTCCCTACACATCTACTCCTACACTCCACTACCCTCACAATAGGCTAGGACTCCATCTCACATCTCACAATATAACACCCCGCACACTCCTACAATCTCATTCCTGCACCTTCTCCCACAACCTCATTCCAGCACCTTCTCCTACCAAAATCGGCGTCTTGCACTCGGACTGATAATTTAGTAAATGGTCGATGTTCGAGGAAACAACAACTGAATGACAAACCGACTGACAGAGAGAGGGTGCGCTGGTCCCAGCACCAGCATCCTGGTGCTGCTCGCAGCTAACAATCAATAACGCTTCTACAATGTCCGATTTATTTATTTTATTTATTTATTTGATTGATATTTCACATTGTACGAAGGAATATTTCGCTTATACGACGGCGAACAGCATTATGGTGGGAGCATCTACACTGTTGCTTTACGAGCGTTGGTTTATTGTGTGGGGGAATCTCGCCACAATCAAACACAAGACATGCAGGCCTACTGAAGATAGCCTGCGAAATGCAGCGATACATTCACATACACCGTTCAGATTTCCTTGGGTAGGAAGACTGATTTGGATGCTCTGTCAGGTTCACTCAAGAGAAGAAAGTTTTGAATGATGTATCTTAATAAGCCAGGTGACAAATTTGAATGCTGAGCCAAATTTAGTGTCACGCTGTCATAGAGTCTAGGTCCACGGCTGTGTTAGATATATCCTAGAGGACAGTTTATCTTTTTATTGGGATTTTACTTGCATATTTCACTTGTACAACTGCGGCCACCATTGTGGCGAGCCCGCGGGAAACCCACAACCACCCACGGGCTGTTGGCAGGCCCTCCCACGGACAGGAAGCCAGAGTAAAAGCTGGGCTTGAGATAACTGGGATCGCATTGCTGAGAGACACCTGGGACATTACGCTCTACAACCACCGGCTACGGAGCCCCGCTGAGGACATTTTGAAGAGTACGCATGCCTGCATACAAATTCGACTCTTCCTCCCATGCCAGATCCTGTCTTGATAGTAGTCTGAGTGCTACAAATATGTGTAGACAGTTTTCTGAGAAGGCCAGTATGATTGCTGTGTCAGATTTAATCTATACAAGCCAGGCTGTAATCACTTTGAATCCCATGTCAATTTAAGTCCCGATACCAGTTTCACTACTGTGTCATATTTAAATGAGTAGTCTACAGAAGTCAGTTTCAATGTAAATTAACTAACTGGTCTACAGGTAAATCTGAACAGTGTGTCACAGTTTTCCCGAAGATGCCAGGTTGACTGCGGTGTCAAATTTAGTCCATATAGGACAGCAGGAATTCTGTGTTAGATTTAGTCTGTAGAGTTCAGTTTGAATGCTTTGTCAGATTTAGGCTGCAAGAGACCAGGCCTACCTTCTCTAGGGGTTTCCGTGGCCGAGGGATTTAGCGCGCCAGTGTGGAGTAATGAACCAGGTGTCTCTTATCAATGTGAGTTCAAGCCCAGCTCACGCTGGCATCACCGCCGGTCGTACTTGGGAATGTCCGCCAGCAACCTGCAGATGGTCGTGGGTTTTCCCGGGCTCTGCCCGTTTTCCTCCCACTATAATGTTTACCGCCGTTATGTAAGTGAAATATTCTTGAGTACGACGTAAAACACTAATCCAAAAAAAAAAAGAAATAATAAATAAATAAATAAATACCTACTCTGTTATAGTGTTGGACTTTCTACTGTACATAACTACAATTATATACCGCATACATCGTGCAGTGGAATAGAACGTTATTATAATACCAGGTATCCTAATTCTTCTACTTATTGGGACAGATATCAGTCATGCTGAAAGCAAAATATTACATCTCTCTCCCAGTTTTATTGAAAAAGTAAAGAAACTTTGTATCCTTGTTATAGTCACATGTATGCTGGCTGAAAAGTGCAGATCAGGTGTCCCAAAAATTAAAAGAAATAGGTAAAGTCGCCTTTGGTAAAAACGTACCGAAATCTAAATTTGCACACCAACTGAAACAGCTTTGTAGTTTGCGGATGCGGTTGTGCTTGCGGCTAGGTGTCAAACTATGAGTCATTGACCATCTCCTGTTGATATATGTCTTGGTTGTGCATTACAACATGGGTCTATCTTTATAGCCGAAATCATCCCTAACGCACCTCGAATCTACTGAGAAGCTCTGTGATTTCTGGTATCGGTTACATTGCTATAAAGCCGGTTTAAATGCTCAGTCACATCAGAGCTACGATGAAATAGTACTGCCTCTAAGATACGAGGCGATCTTTTGATGGTGACCAATCGCTGCCGATTTACACAGTTGGAAACCTCAGAACTTGATTGCAGTTACACATGACCCGATCCATTGCCTCCTGCATGCCTCCATTATATCCCCAGTGTTCACGTGATTGAATGTAATTAGGCGTTCTGTGATAGAAACCTGCATGCGATTCATAAAGATCGTTTGCGACGCTCCAACGCAGCTCATGAGACGCAGCTCAAGTCCGACCGGATTAAGATCAGACTTTTTTTCGATCGTTACTGACAGCAGGTAAGGCCTACTGTTCGTGCATGTGGGTGAATCTCTTAACATCAGGTAGCTCCGAAACTCTTACACTCATTACGTTTAGAGCACGGAGCTACAGCTGACGTCGCGAAATCCTGTAGTGCGTCCAGAGTTCTTGCGCGCTGCGTTCTCCATACACATAGAGGCCATGTGACAACAGTTCTCACCCAAAGCAGCCCACAGACCCGCAAACGCGGCGGTCCTACCTCGTCCCTTATCCTCCAACCAGCCTTCAAGTACGAGGTCCCATGTTGGGTATAAATACACTAAAAAAGAGCCTTACTATTTATGTAGTAATTTCACAAAGAACACCCTTCAAAACTGTATTCCCTAATTTTCGTTGGCCCAAATGACACATACTGTCAAATAACTAGATGCCTGGCCTACAACATATCCAAATATCATCAGAGGTTGACCACCATTTTCTCAAAATAAATGAACTGGAATGCAAGTACTAGCGTGCTATCCCCATAGAAGCATGGTGTGGAGGTGGGGGGGGGGGCACTTGCTCATTGGATGATATTTTTCTGTGTTTAATTTTAGCCACAAGTAATGGACTTTTTTTCAACCATTATTTGTCATAGTTTATACCCGCAAAATTACCTGGCACTACTTCAACACACTTCAGACATACAGCCAATCCCTACCCGTTCCCACCATTTTCTGTTCGCCTGAATCTTGGATACAAAATCGAATTAGTGTTTTTATACCTGTTCAACATCTCAATCTGACGCATTAGCCATTACACTCTCCACGACTCGGTTATCTGACTGGTTCAGGACGCACAAGTGACGCAGCCTGTCTCGCCACTACACACAACAGTAGTGGAGAGTGTACCCGACATGGCGTCGGATTAGGACGATCAGTTTTGTGAGTGGCCCAAACTGGGCAGAGCCTGGAGAAACCGCCTTCCTTCACCGGGTACCTGACAAACCCTCTGCCTTAAAGTAGCAGCCAAATGAAACGGGCTGATTTAATATGGAGAGTGGAATGCTTCAGGCAATTTAGCTGGCGTTGTTTGGATTCTCAGTCCAGATATCATTTACATGTGATTAGCACAACGTGAAACGGTGTTCCTGGAAGCAAAGGGGTCATCTGCCTAAAAATATCTTTAAAAAAAAAAGACACAAAGTCGTTAGGTAATGATCCCAAAGAATTCATGTATTTCAGGAGGTCATTTATATACACGTATTTATTAACTCATTTCTGTAAGTTAATCACATACATGTATTTTTCAAGTCTTTGGAGAGTTTAATTACATAATTATGTATTTTGTAACACAATACACTTATAAAGGGTAGAAAAAATTGAAGCACAAGACACAAATGTCTCCTGTTTTGTGCTTTCATAACAATGAGAAATCTTTGCAATGAACAGGCTCCACTTCTACTAGTCAAGGGGAAGAACGTAAACTCAGAACACCTGCACTTCAGCTTACCATATATGCCCCACTTGATCCCAAACATGATCCCAAAATGAACAGACCTGCAAACCACAGATCCATCAGTCCAGGACAAGAGGACCCAGCCTGGCAGGTCTGACATGCTCATAAAGGGCCCATCTACAAGGTACCCCTTTTGACTGGAAACCCTTCCCTTAACTCTGTAACTTTAAGGGATGCAGAATTAATGCTGACTGGCTAGTATGCCCATGTGTACATTTAATAAATGTACTGTAATGTACTGTAATGTAATGTAAAAATGTAAAAATCCCATAATCCAGGAAAGATTGTTGGAAAAACTGGCCTGAAGCAGAGACAGCTGGTATCTGAGTTTGGATTTAGGATCATATGCAGTATTCAAGTGGGAATACATGCAACTTTTATCAGAATTGTTATTCCTTCTTTTCTGATTATTTGCAGTCACAATTTAATAGAAAAGAAGTCTAATGTCTTATCCAGAAAAAAAATTTGAATATGCCTGCAGTGACGGTGGTATGGAAAGCGTGGCTATATTTTGGTCACAAAATACAGAAGTATATTAACACAGTAATACCACAATGAAATATACACACAAACATAAGAAATGTTTCACTAGTCTCATACAATGGGTTGTTGTTGCTGCAATGCTTTAACTTTAATTTAATTTTAAATCAAGTAGGGACGATGCTCTGTCCATCTAACCAATCAACTATGACTCTCTATCACCTTTAGACTTTGCCCAGCCCAGTCATGCCTCAGTAAACAGTATCACTCTAAACAAACAATGCAAAATATTGTTTTAACAACTTATCACATCATGGATAGTGGGGGGGGGGGACGGGAGGGGAGGGACAATAAGTCTCACAATTCTAAAACTCTCTGTAAATGCTTAATATCTGTAAGAACTCTAAAAAAAATTATTTTCTAAAAATTAATAATGGAAGAAAATAACATTGGTGAAAATCATCCTGTACCCTTTAAACCTAAAGCCATAACTCCTAAAACAGCATTAAGACACTATGTAAAGTGTATACACCTCGAACAACTGGCTTACAAAATACCCAAAAATGGTTCTGATTTTGAGCTACATGAAAATCAAGTATAGACAGTAAGTATGTGCATTATAAAAACAGTTGTAAGCAGTATCAACCAACAAACTGGACTTGAAATTCACTTGCAAACCATTAATGGCTTACTCTAGACAAACCTCTGGCAGATTACTGGCTTACCACAGACAAACCTCTGGCAGATTACTTGCTTACCACAAACAAGACTCTGACAGATTACTGGCTTACCATGGACAAACCTCTGACAAATTACTTGCTTACCACAAACAAGACTCTGACAGATTACTGGCTTACCATGGACAAACCTCTGGCAGATTACTTGCTTACCACAGACAAACCTCTGGCAGATTACTGGCTTACCACAAACAAATCTCTAACAAACCTAAATGCAGGGCGTGCTACTGCACTTGCTGTTGAATTCGACACAACTGAGAATGCTCTTCCCTGTGTTTTGGTTAGGTACTTATAAGAACTTATTATTATGCTTCTTAACCTTTTCTATGCTATTTCCAACCAGTTTCTAAAAGCCACTGAATGTACCTTACATTGTTCCTAGTTGCTTCAATGATCAGGTATCAGTACTATACAAATATCTGTACAGATCAATGCAGGTAAATATCTATGTCAAACATTTCTATATGCACTGAAATCATTTCAAGCTCAATTCATATCAATGTATGATACAGGTGTAAAAAAATTTGTTCTAAAAATCCATACATAACCACAAATGGAAAAATAGTGCCTCAAGTTTTATTTTTGTTCTGAAAATTCATTATGCAAATGTATACAAATAAGGTGGAATTATTCTCTTTATGAGTATCGGTATTTACAGGGAACTGCAAAGCACATGTACAAGTAAATATTCATATGAGCAAAGCCATCAGGAGTTTTCCCAACATTTTCAACACAAAACACGATGTTGCATGTCATTTTGGGGAGCGAAGTCTGGCCCATCTCAACCCTGATCAATCCAGGCTATCAGCCTGTCCATCACAGTTAGTAGCTTTAGGTTACCATAGCACAGTTGAGTGCAGATGCCAGTTAAAACTTGTCCGCCACCCTCCTGCGCCACAAGTAATTTGTTACTCCCAAGGCCCCTCCACGAATAAACCGTACAAAATTGTCACCAACAAGAGGGCCGATGGCAAACAGTCCTGGTTCGCTCAGACACTGGTATGAGAAGGGATCGATTTCTATGGGGTTGTGGCGACAGTCTATTGCACATTTGCGGACAATGCCCAGATTTCGCCCCTCAGCTGGCATAAAGGATAGGTCTGGTCGGCTGCCGATGAGGATGACAACAGCCGAGCAATGGACGACATGCTCTCGGCCGTCGCCCTCAACAATGACCTTGTGGTCATCCTTGAACTCTACAACCCTGTGCCTTGCATGCTGCCTGTAGAGGTCATAAGACTGGTCGTGACCCTTCATCATGCTGTGGATCTTGTGGTACTCAGGGTACATCATAGGTGGCAGCTTCCTGAACACGAGGTTTGTGTCTGTGGCGCTGCGTCGGAACACGTGCTCCACCGGTATGTTGTTACGTCGCGCCATGATGATGGCGTCTGCAGCCGTCAGTCCAGCGCCGATAATGACAACTGGGTCGGAGGTGCTGCCAAGTTTCTTCTCCTTGATGGCTCGCTCAAACCCGCTCAGTGTGTGGTACACGAATGGCAGGTCTTCTCCAGGGCTCCCCAGGTGGTTCGGAATGTCAAACGTCCCCGTTGCCAGGATGACATGGGAGGCATGGTAACAGAACTCCTCGCGCACAGGGTCGAGTGTGTCGTCATCGTACAGGTTTCTGTAGCCACGCACCTCCCAGTGGTAGCGGTGGTTTTGCGTCACGTTCGAGCAGCAAGGCTCCACCTCGCCGCTCTCCTCGTCAACACTGTTCCGCAGCTGGTACACTTTCCTGACCGAGGTAACTGTCGAGTAGTTTGAAAAGTTCCCTGCCAGCCCTTTATCTACCACAAAGTCACAGTAATAGTTTCTCACATCAGCGATGGACGCTCGCTCATTTCTCATGCTGCTGGACCCACTGGCACTCTTATTCCTGTAAATGAAGCTCAATACAGGACTGACCCATACAGGTTTTTTTTTATTTTTGTTAGCAATTTGACTATTTCAAGCTCAGAACACCTTTTTAAGTTCAAACTGATGAATGTCTCATTCACACAGTTTTATAAGTAGAGGAAACCTGTGGGCCTGGAGAAAACCACTGACTTCTATCACATAGGCCTACTGACAAACTTTCTCAACTATAATGTACATGTATAATCTTAGTAGTACACAAGATGTCAAACTGGGCCAAACAAGACCATGAGGACTGGCAAGGCTTATTCACTGCGGTTAAATGCCATACCTCATAATGTTTTAGTTACACAAGGGCAATGAATGGGTGGAGGAAACCAGGCAGGTACCTGAAGAAAAGCTCCAGGTAGCTCATAACCTTCCTGGCCTTAGGTCGGAGTAAAACGAACGGAAGCGTAATTTCAACATCACATCATTTACACTATTATTCCGATCAGTGTTCAATCCAAATATTTCCATTCCACATACATGCAAGCATTTGAGACACTGCCTGCACGGGAAACAACAGATTTTCTGCCAGGATTCAGGTTCATTTTGCTGAGATACAAGCACTAACATTTCATTATTCCAAAGATATTGAATTTTCTTTCAGAAAAGTGCATTAAATATACATGTAGGTATAATCAACAGTGTGTTCCACCATGATCTTGGCTTACCTCTTCCTGCAGGCCAGCCACTCCTTGAAAGGCATGGACGGGAGCTCCATCCAATTACTGAGGCTCAGTGTGTGCATATCACCATCCATTTGCTGAAAGGGCAAAGTCAAATTTGTATGTGCTTGTACAAGTTATCTCCCCTGAAATTAACAACCTTTCAAAAATTAGTATCACGTATATAACTACAGGAATATTAATTTATTCTAGAATATCAATTTATTAACAGTGCTTAGATACACTATATCAGTTTGGAGAACTCTATCATCAAAGTCAAGGCATAAGGGCTCATGACCTTGTCGAATAGCACTTCCTACCAGTCTGTGCAATATCTGTTTATTTACAACTGTTTGGCAAAGTCATGTTAAAGCTTGACGGATACATATTCCAGTGTCATTTCTGTACGATGTAAGATACTGCACTTGACCTAAAGTTTAGTTATTGCAAGTGACCATTTGGTTTCATTCAGATTGATTCATACCACCTTTATAGGGGTTATTTAGGAATTTTTGTGAAATTTTATAAATCTGGTGGTGGCAAAAAAATACTTCTTTCATAGAAACAATATTGAATGCTCCTACCTGCCAGGCCCCTCCAGGTAGGGATTTGCCCAGGACGACGTGGGGCGTGAAGTGGGCAGCTTCCTTGTGCCAGGTAAGGCAGGAGGGCATCTCTGCTCCCAGGTCTGCATCAGGGTGGGTTAAGGCATCAAACAGTAAGGCCACAGGATTGGAGGAGCGTCCCTCTAGACCCTCGCTAAGCTCACTCAGGTCCTGTAGAGAGAGAGGAACATCACAGACACATCAGCAAAAATCAAACTCAATATGAAAAATTAGTGAAAACTTCTCCAGGTAACTGGCTACTTTACCTTTTTACCTAAAGAGACAACAAAGTGGTCTGAAATCTGGTTTGAAATTTGCATAATTTTACTTCAGTTCCACAGGAAATCTAGCCAGCTCATCTGTTACTGTTCCCCCTTATCTGT
This sequence comes from Acanthopleura granulata, assembly GCA_016165875.1. Lineage (NCBI taxonomy): Eukaryota > Metazoa > Mollusca > Polyplacophora > Chitonida > Chitonidae > Acanthopleura > Acanthopleura granulata. Next base: position 2,352,594 of record JABBOT010000029.1, read on the forward strand.
GTTGAAAGTTTCATGAGAAGTTTAGAAGAGCTCTGTGACTGTTCTAGAGTATCCACACTTGAGCATCTACGTGTATAGTCCACACCACGGTGAAGGCAAATTATCAAGGAACACAGCAATGTCAATGTTATAGAGAAAGGATCTGTAGTTATGGGAACAAAAGGGAGGGAGTTCCCCAGCAGCTAAGCGGTTGCTGCACATGTTCCACACTTGATGCGCTTTTCTTTCTGACGTCTGTGTGCAATACCCATAGGTATATTAAATAATTATACAGATGCAGATTGTGTTAGACTACATATATACTGTGAAGTACTTAATTTTCGTGTGCAACTAATTTTCGCAGATTTCATGACGAACAGTTTACCTCGAAAATTAATTCCAAAAATGTTCCAATACTATCAATATAATGTATAATGGTAGTAGCATTACGGGACTAAGACACTTTGAAACAAAGAAATGCAATCGAGTATAGTCAAAGCACTTTTATTCTTGAAATAAGCACAGACTTTTTTATTCAATGACGGACATACCACACTGGATATTAAACATTTCTACATGTTAAAGAAAACGAATCCTATAAACAGCTTACAATCCAGCTTTAGCAAATCCGCTCATCTCCTCATGGGCTTTCACCAACCACCTGGTGTGAGTAGGCTTAATAATGGAAGTCCAGGTGTCCACTAGAGTCCATTGCCCAGTGGAGCCCAACTGGAAAACTACCTCGGCATACCAGTATTTGAAGTGAAAAATTCTGGAGTATGGTGTCAACCAGCACACATAAACAAACACAAATTACAAACAGTGCAGATGCTGCTACCATGTGTTAAAATAGCCTTTAAAGGAATAAACTTCAGTTTAAGTAGCATGTAAAATGTCCCATTATGTCTATCCATTGGTAGATAAACAATGAGGATATGTGAGCCAGTTTATGGGTCGCTGATAGCTTCACACTCAACCATCTGTGAGCCATTTGTCACAGAAATGTTTAAATAAATAACCATTTAGTACCATAAGTGCAGATATGCCGTCAGCATAACCTAGCTGATGAACTTCTGCATATATCTGTATGCTCATGTATCCATCATGGATTCATGGTTAATGGAGCACTCACGAATATTTCCCAAATATCTATCACAGTGGTTTAACATTACCTCATGGGTAGTGCACTTGGTCTCTGATGAAAGTGATTCATGCCTTGTGAATTATGAATTTGCATGTCATAAGCCTGGTTCATGGCTTGGGTTGTCACAAATGGGAACCATAACTTGGTATTGCAATCTTGGTTCATGCCTTGGGGTGTCACATAGAAGGTTATGACTTGGGGTGCCACAACATTGGTTCAAAACTTGGGTTATCATAAATGGGAATCATGACTTTGGGTATTGCAAGCTTGGTTCATGACCTGAGGCGTCACAAAAAAGTTTGATGACGTGGGGTGTGAGAAGATTCGTTCAAGATATGGGTTTTCACAAATGAGAAACATGACTTTGGCAAGCTTGTAACACTCACAGTTCAAGACTTTGGTGACAAATGTTGTTCATGGCTTGGGGTGACAAACATTGTTCATGACATGGTGTCAAAAGCTTGGCAAATGGAGTGCAAAGAGCTTGACGCGTCATACATTGCACACGCATTGGGAATTCACATCTGAACACAACATAATATATGCTCAACACCTGAGCAATAGCATGTCCACAACTGAAGTGGTTCTTCTTGGATGGATCTGTTATAAAGAACTGCTTTTAGGTTATCAGCAGAAGCAAACACTTGAAAGAGATGTTTTTCTTGTACTGCTCTGGTGTCCTATAAACTTCACTGAAATGATTCCTGAGTGTATTAGGTGACCAGTGTCAAGGTCATGTTGTCAAGACACCAATATACAATGTAAGCCAGGTCAAGCAGGAACAGAGAACTCAGTGCCCAGAATTATGGCTGATTCATGGTTGATCAATATCACGCTGCTCTTATACTGGCTTAGCTAAACAAAAACACACCGGACCTTGACATCAAAAGCTCTCTGTGTTTGTCCCAGACTGTCAGCACCACCAAACCAGTTACAGTGGGAGGACCCTAGCTACATGTATGACTAAGCAATTTACTCAATGCCAATAGCCTGGACTGCTTCCACAGGTACACATCTGCCACATAATATCCTCACAAATATGACTAGATTTACATGAAATATATTCTGCACTTTTCTCCTTTTCATAACCCCAAAAAGTTGCTGAAACAGACATTTGTTTTCTTCTCCTCTTTTTTTTTTCGCTTTCTGTTTCTGTTTTTTTTTTTTTGGCTGTGTAGATTGGTCTTTACACTCTTTGATCAAGATTAAATGTGTTTGCCTTGGCCAATGTTCCTGGAGACAACCCCATCCATGTCCATCTTAACTTTTACCCACTAAAGCCTCAATAACTGAGTAATGAGTTCCAATCCAACTACAACAATTCTGCCATGAAGGAGGCATACGTTATTTTCGTTTATGTATGAAATTCAAGCACGGATGTTGTCACTGAAATATTTTAACACCAATATTCAAAACAAGTGTTTATTTATTTAAGAGTTTAACTGAATACTCCAGAATTTTTCACTTAAATAATGCCATCTGCAGGTGGGGATATTTGGACACCACCACTGTTTGATGTCCTGTCATGGAAAATGACCACAATCTTTATTGACATCATTGACATCACCATATCAGACCCACATGACAACGACATGAAAGCCGGCTGGACCTCATATTCCCACATGACTACGACATGTAAGCCGGCTGGACCTCATATTCCTACATGACTACAACATGTAAGCCGGCTGGACCTCATATTCCCACATGACTACGACATGTAAGCCGGCTGGACCTCATATTCCCACATGACAACGACATGAAAGCCGGCTGGACCTCATATTCCCACATGACTACGACATGTAAGCCGACTGGACCTCATATTCCCACACGACTACGACATGTCAGCCGGTTGGACCTCATATTCCCACATGACTACGACATGTCAGCCGGTTGGACCTCAAATTCTTACCTGTTCTACGATTGAGATTTCCTTGTTCTTCACCAATTTAGCCAAAAGGAATTCATTTGGGTGAGGTAGCCCATTGTAGTACGGGCGATAGCCTGACAGCATGTAAGACAAACAAATCGCAGAGGGGCCATTTCCTATTGAAAAAAGGAGAACAAAAATTCAACAATGACTAACCAACAAGTCGATACATTGCAACTAGAGACAATCATGCTTATCATTCTTAGTTTTCCTCCTTTTTCTGACAGCAGGCATATATCGAATATTGTAATTGTGCAGATTATTATCATGAAAACTTCAGGATGGAATAAAATAATTCAGCACACACACATATACAAATGTACACGTCAAAAAGACAAACATATATTCAATACATAAAGGATGGCAATGAGAAGAAAACAGAAACAATAAATATTCTGTACTACACTACATCTTACCAATTCATATACATTCACAATTCATTATGGAAACATTATTACAATGTACATACACATATAACTATAAATAAAATATATAAAAAAAAACACTGAGATGAGGCAATGGATTTATTTATTGATTTATGAATTTATAAATTTATTTATTTATTTGTTTAACTTATTTATTTATTTTATCAGTTGTTAGAGACCATAAAATGAATTTGCCACAGGTATACACTGTAATATAGTGTGCTCACCTACAACGACAACCTCTGTGGACTGAACAGCCATTCTCTGTCTGTGTGATGTGGGACTCTGCTGGTTACTGCCACATGGTTCTATGTGGGGACAAGGGTATGACCACCTGTGGTGTAATACTTCCCCTCTACCTCTGCTCCCCACAGGATAAGCTCTCTACCAGGATATCAGCAGTACCTGCATACCACCACTACCAGTCTGACAATCTGCTGGTGTGGGTCACCCTGCAAGTCCACTGCTACTAGCTGCAACACAGAAGTCAGGATAGCCTAACCTCAAACTTGGCCTTCATGTATGTATCAGGATAATGGTTAGTGTAAACTATAGTAAACACATTTAAATGGTGAGCTTTTCTATTCAGGGACATTACTTGTACCTAATAGCTTTGGTAGATCCATAAAGCACTTGGGACGATGAAAATGCAGTATGAATATTTAGGAGTACATAAGTCCAACATTGTATGGACTGTATGGTGTGTTACATGATTACTTTCTGCTTTACTCTCACTCAACAGGTGTTCTGATGATTTCAGGAATGATACTATAACTTACTGGAAAAATGAAAGTTTTAGCACCAAAAGCAGACATTATGGGGGTCCCTAGTCTTAACAGTTAACACAGGTGAAAAGTTCATGAACTACTTTATAAGATACATAGTGCATTTGTGTTTACATATGTGCTGATATATGTAGTGCAGTTCCTGGTTACGGCCATGAATGTCCCGCAATAAATCATACCCTACCATACTCAAACTTACTACCAATTACAATAATATTAACCAGCTGTTACTCAGAATAACTCAACAGATAAAAGGAGCACTACCAAGATAATATATTCGTAGAGTGCACAAGTACGATTAGTCACTGGTCACGGTTATGATCATACATGTTACAGTATCAAATATCACAGTTGTGGTCTGACGTCACAGTTGTGGACTGGCATCACAGTTGTGGTCTGGCATCACACTTGTGGTCTGACATCACAGTTGTGGTCCGACGTCACAGTTGTGGTCCGACATCACACTTGTGGTCTGACATCACAGTTGTGGTCTGACATCACACTTGTGGTCTGGCATCACAGTTGTGGTCTGACATCACACTAGTGGTCTGACGTCACAGTTGTGGTCTGGCGTCACAGTTGTGGTCTGGCGTCACAGTTGTGGTCTGACGTCACAGTTGTGGTCTGACATCACACTAGTGGTGTGACGTCACAATTGTGGTCTGACGTCACAGTTGTGGTCTGACGTCACAGTTGTGATCTGATATCACAGTTGTGATCAGACTTCACAGCTGTAACCAGGCATCACAGTTGTGGTCTGACATCACAGTTGTAAATCAGACGTCACAGCTGTGGTCTGACGTCGCAGTGGTGATGTAACAAAACAAAGTGGTCTGACCAGTCAGTCAGTGCTGCCTGTTGTACATCCCATGTATATGTATAACCACCCTCATTTTCTAGATCTACACGGATACAAGCACATATACACAGCCATAGAGCAGCAACAGGCGGGGAATTAAACTCTTCAGCTTAGCAATTATTCTCTTGCAACTATCACACAATGGAATCGAAAACAAAGATAAAAAGATAATAAACAAATTAATACCCTTGGCTTACCGATTTTTCAGGAAGCTGAGCAACAGTTGGATAATTACATGTAATTCAATACTCATCCATGTGATGTGTCTAAATAGTAGATCCATAAATGGTGTGGCAAACCATGCCTGCCTGCTGATCCGGCATCTGACCTAACTGACACCATCCTGAATATGTAATATTTAATTATACGACAGTATATGTAACCATCATGAGGAATGCAGAGGGCAAAGGTCAGTAAATAGAAAACTGTCACAGCATGGACTGAGCATGGACTGATGGATTTACACATACATACATAGTTAGAGGTAGGTCAGCTCCCTGTTAACAAATGCAAATGTAGGTCGCAGATATCTAACAATAGCCCAGCTACACACCATCCCATGACACACTTAACAAGACATGTTTATATGTGGGATTTTGTCCTACATAATTATGAAACAAGATTAAATCAACTGATCAATGTCCTCATTATTATTACAGCTCAGATGTTTGAACTTTGAATTAACCATTTCCTTACATGCATGTGTATGTATATGATTTTTTCACCTGTATATGTGTGTACACGAATCAATTCTGTTTGTCTTGTGAACACTGCATACATGTACAAGGCCAATGAATAATGATTTTCTGTTTCAAACATGACAGATAAATGAAGTGACAATCAAAGTGTACTGTCCAATTGGGTTAACACGTGCTAAATTAAGTGAAAACAGATATAAGACTTCAACATTATACCACACCTGCCTACTACATTGTCCTCTTTGAAAACCCTCTGTCTTGGCAACCCCTGCTCAGAAACCTATACAGCTGTTTACCTAAGACAGGATAATGGCAAATTTACAAGCGCACACTTTGTACTGTTGTATACAGCACTGCTGATTACTTTTACTGTACGCATCACAGTGTGAATTGGAAAGATGAACAGCATACTTTACACACGGCAGAATAACAATAACAGTAGATAGACGTAGGGCCTTGTGCATGGAGAGGAGACAGGAATAGTACTCACGGGCCAATCATTGATTTTAGAGCATCATGATCCGTGTCTAAATGGTATATGTTTGTATGCCGCTGACAGTGGCCATGATCTAGCTGGTTTCACAGACAGGTACACGTCCTGTCCATCGTGTATACATTAGCTACTGCACGTACAGGTCTATATCAAACCTGCAAATAGGTGCTGTATGACCACAAGTACTCCCTGCATGCTTTTCAATTTGCCTACTTGCGATTGTGTCTTTTTTGTTTTTGTTTCTTTTTTGCTGCTTTGTGTATAATGGTTTTTTTTTTTTCTAAGATGTTCTGTAGTATGACCAGAATTACCGTCTGCATGGTGTTCATTCAGCCTACTTTGTGTCTTCCGTTATGAATTTTTTTTTTTTTTCTAAACCTACTCTATGTGTGTTTTGCCGTGAACTGTAATCCATGTTGTTTGTATTGCATTTTCATGAGTCATTTCAATCAATGGAATGCCAATAATATAATATCTGTCTGTCTGTCTGCAAAAAGGTGCCCAACATTTCTGAAAACACCTCTTTGGTGGAATTGGTATGACCCCAGAGACCTTTGTACAGTAATATGCAACATGGTCATACCACTATGTCCAAAGGGGTGTTTTCAAAAATGTCAGGCACCTATTTGCAGGCTTGGTATATGTATACATGGTGCCTGGCTGTGCAGCTGGTGTACACTTTAAACATTTAAATACACTGAACCCAGAACTACAGTTACATACATGTACAACAGTATTATTGACAGTTACATATATTACAGTACACAGAGACTTCAAACTTCTAATTGTACCTGTATATACCTGTATACGGTTTTGTTGATAAACAGACATGGATCTGTATATACACTGTGAAAATGTGTTGGCATAAGGATAAGAATGTTTAACTCTTCTCGGAAAATCTACTATAAATAAAAATTCCTTTGATTTCATTTGATTTTGATCAGTTTGTGTAATAGTGAATTCAATGTGGTTATGGTAGGAAAAGTGTAAACAGTCTGTCCCTAAGCACCCCACTGCTCTATACAGGCTTAAACAGTTCATGCTCAGGCCATGTGATTTAGACAGCCAATGTAGATGCCTCGATACAAAGCGACAGTACTTGATAAGCCAGTTTATCTCTGGAAATCTGACCTGATGCACACTACATCATTCAGCGTTAAAATACTCACAAACCTGCCTATCATGGGCAGACCTCTAGACCTGCATCGATCTTCAGGCAGTCAGGGTTACACAAAAATGACATCTGAACAGCTGCAGCAAAATTAGGGGTGTCAAGTATTTTTCTTATTTTCTTCACAGGTGAAAATATAGCAAATAAAGATTTTCAAAAAACAGAGAAAATATAGTAAACTCTAAAAATTATACGAAAACACACACTTATATACACTGTACTGCAGGTATATGTACTGATGTAAATATACCTGTGTATTTATCACATCAATTCAGGCTCGAGTCACTATCATTATGTTCACTGGCCATAACTGATCAATTTTCTCAAAAATCTCTCAAGTTCTTAGAAGATTCTGATTGAGGATTCCTTTACTTTTTCTTTCGATGTTACATTCTTTGAAATCACCAAGATTTTTTAGGTTTTAAATATACAACAAAAGCACAGATCTTCAAGGAATACCAATAAATGTAGTCTGTGAATGCTGGCGAATATGTCGATGAACAGGCTCTTTCTTAAAAAACAGGATGTACATGTGCAACAGGATCTGCAGAACACGGTGCTTTGATCAAGGACAAATTAGCATGCACTGAAACCGGATATTAATGCCTCTTCAACACATCAGCTCTCAAATTTCATCTTGACCCATTTAGTTTATTTGAACGCTTCAACTCAGTGCTGTAGAATGTTTGACTTTATTGTATCAGTATTCCTTGTGGGTATAGGGAATTCCAGAAAAAGCATGGGGAACGTCGCTAATTTCACCTGGTCAGCTGTAATACAAAGAACTGTCAATGTAATGTTACATTCACAAATTTTAGGACAGTTCAGGGAGTTAATTACACGTAGTACTGACATTTAATTGACAAATTCGCAAATATACATACACATGTATCTGAGTATGTTTACGGTAACAAGGAAAGAATTCCAAAACACGTCACTTAAATTAGGAGGGTAAAGTTCACAGATTAAGTCCCGTATCCAGTCACATATCACATTAATAGTTTACAGACTGAATTAATGGCTTTCGCAAAAGTGCACATCAGATTTTCACCTGTTACAATGAAACATGTAGATACACAGCTCTTATTCTCATTCATATTTGTTTTACCTTGAAGAAAAATGCCGAAACAAAAGAAATGCTCCGGCAAACCCAACTGCATTAAGTCCATCAAGAACTTTATGACTGTCTTTATTACGCCTATTGCAAGCTGTCCTAGTTTTAGAAAGCTATGAATGCCAGGTGTTACAGAATTCAATATAATTATCAATGTAATGTCTATTCAACTCTGACATTGAAGCAGGTGAAATATGCAGCTGTTGTGTACAATTCAACCTATGCTGCTAATACTGGAGTTTGTCCATAATATGGGATGCCCTTTAGGCAACTGTATATCATGATGCCTTGTGAGGGCTGTTGTCTTAAGCCACAAACTCTTGGTGGGGAGTATAGGACTAGAGGTTGATACTTTCATCAAGCCTCACTGAGCCTCACTAACTCTCCCAGATAGGTTGTGAAAAGCTTCACTTTTTGTGCCACTGTAAGCTATGCACACATTGATATGCCTATAAACTGCAATATTAGGCAAAACCTTCGTGTCTCAATTATAGAGTATTCCATTTTACGGAGAAATTACGGTATAGACATGTAGAAGCTGCATAACAACACTGGCACAGTGTCTTCTTTCAAAGCCAGTCATCCAACACATTTCATTTTATCAAGGTACAATTTACTTCACAACAAAACTGCCCCAAAGGAATTCATTTCTGTACAGTAATGATAATTCAACCATTATCAATGCTTAGATGACAGGAATGTTTGTTTTCACACACTGTAGCACTCGCCAGACTGGGGAAATTCTAAAAAAAAAAAAAAAAAAAAAAAAAGTTGTCATACAGCCTATTACCTTGATTTTTCCACAAATGAAATTCTGAAAAATACATAAAATGTGTGTTATGAAGACTTTTTATGGTACGCATTCTTAGGCTTGCATATTTCTGTATCCTACCACCTAACAACTATAGACATAAAGGCCATGCAAGGTAAATCAGGACATGTTTTGTGAAAAAAGCATCTTTTTTCTTCTAACTTTTCAATGATGAAAGAGGTTTTTAGAGATAGGCAAGAATAGTGTAGGTGGAATTTCATACAAGTCATATTCCTTTTCACTGACACAATACAGGAAGCCACATTCATGTAAGTTGCTGCTAAGGTCTGTACCACGTTCTTAGGTAAGTGCCCTTGCACCTGGAGGCATATATTATCACAGCTATACAACTGGCTCATTGAACCATCCACTTCTCTGAGCTTACATGGACTTACATAACTGTGCAACGTAAGTGTATAGAAGATTAGTTAAAAAGTAATTGAACATTTATATATATTTTCCACAAAAAACTAACATTAGGTTGCTTAGCAGTTTTGTAAAAACTGAACTGGCTTTGCCTCATCTCTTCAGATTGCAATAATTTTTTTAAAGAACAATCTTGGAACATGCAGAGATCCAAGAGAAACACAAGGAGAACTAATGTAAATGTGGGGTTCCAATAGAATTAGGTGGAGCATTTATGAGAATATGTGGAATTCTGATGGAAACATGCAGAGATCTGATAAAAACATGAAGATCTGATGGAAACATGTGGGGATCTAATGGAACCAGGTGGTGTTGGAAATGTAATAGAAACATGTAACATAGATTACTGAGATCTAAAAACTAATATTAAATCACATTAAAAGAAAATGATATGGACATCTTTGACAATTGCATCATGCAAAAATCAACACAAAGTAACATCAACTGAATGCCACTACAGATGACAAAGCAAAATTGACAGGCAAGATTTAATAAATGAACATATAATCCACCACACATGTGCAGCACAGACATGTATGTAAAGGTCTACACACATACATTGGATCACTTTTTCAAGGTATTTGTTAATAATACATCTGTTTGAAAGTCGAACAGACACAAAATCTGGTACAAAAACATGTAAACTGTCCACATTAACATATGCAAACGTATATGTCTAAATCTTGAAATATATCTTACATGTATATAATCAGAAATATGAAATAAAATAAAGCTTCAAGTGTTGTGGACTCTACCTGGACAAGCTGATAGTGGATCACACATCAATCACCATGCAGTATGAGGCCACATGTACATGTCAGACACTGCCTAGACCATAACCCCTAACCCTGGGTCGGATATCATTGCAGATGGACCAATCAGTGACCAGGGTTAACTCCACAGATCATGCCTGGGCCACGTGGCCAGGCCATGAATGAACTTTGTTGTCACTGACTGATGCTTAGACCAGGTACATGGACATCTGTCTTGGTGTGATCTCCCACTCCAAAAGTCAGACAAATGAACCTCGAGTAAACATTTCTGAGTCTAAAATATCACTATACATGTACATGTGTGACAAACTTAAAACATTACCTATAAATGGTTTCAAACTCAGCTGGAATTGATCACACTGTGAGAAAACCAGATACACATAACAACCTCGCCAAAACTCCTCAATTCAAAGTAATGTTTCTTGGAATGTACATGTGCATGCTATTTCGGCTTCAGTGGGGGGAAATATCTGAACCCTCTGATTCATGAACTAAGATAATATTAGAAACAACTTACCGCAGACTTCTCCCTGAGTAAATGTTTATCATCAAGTATAATGATGTGAATACAACCACCTATTTTTTCTGTGGTGATAAAGGTCAATCTCCTTTTTTTCAGATATTACTATCTGACAACCTAAACTACTACATGGAGTATAGTTTCACAACATTTTAGCCTTTAATACAGACAGGACTTAGATGGGAACTGCACACTCACATATGTATCCTGTTATGCACATATGTTTGTCAAACTTTATTTATATCCAGGATCATGAATAATGCTCATGACAAATCATCCTGTTTGCCAAAGAAACCTGTTCTACAATGCTCCAGACAAAAGTGAACAAAATCAACTACAATTCAGCAAATTATAACAGAAAATCACCATGATTATATGCTGAAGCCAATGTATAGAACCTGAGTTAAGCAGGGCCAGGTCTGCGAAACTAATGGAGGTTCTGATACCAAACTTTAAAGGTGGTAATAGTATGGCAGTGCTCTCTAAGAGCTTTTTTGTGTGTGAATGAAAGGAATTTGTGTGAGAAGTAAACTTTATATTGCTAAACCATCCTACTTTAGAATAAATTACTTGTTGATTTTAATACAGCTTGGTTAGTTTGGGCTTCCAACAGTTTAGGGGCTTAAATGTTTTCCAGAAATAAAATACCTCTAGATAATTAGGGTCCTGAAGGGCACAAAGCAGAACTTCACAGAATGATATGCAAGGCTTACACTGTAACTATCTCAAGGTCAGGGTCACTAAGCAATACCCTCGTGCACACATTTACCTGTATCCACAGCTGACACACACTGCTGACCTGGGCGGGACACAGGTGTGAACTGCATAAATACAACTACAGTCAGAAACTTTCAACTGGGACTAAGTCTTGTTGTGTAAGTCAGGTATTGCATAAACATGGCACATGTGGTGAGACTTTTCCATATCAACACACTCTACACGCAGGATCATGATAACAGTACTTACGTACATGACGCCCCTGCCTGAAAATCCCTATATATAGCTCAACATTTTAATCAATTAATGTAGAAGCAGAAAGACAGGCTCTTTATGTACATGGTCTAAACTGATCACAAACTGACATGTAAATATATGTACATGATATCATAATTTTTGACAATCTGGCTTTTTAATTAGGCCACTGATTTAACGAGGAGTCTGCTTGCAACACAACACCAACTTTTGGAGGGATATCCCAGCTTTCATAAATTTGCCATGGGTTTAATTGTTTAAGATGAACTTGCAGAAAAATGAGCTCTGTCACCACTGTAAAATCCCATTCTTTTCTGAGGCCATGATGAATCAATTAATAATAACACTGAAAATGATCCATGCAGTTGATATTAAACATGACAATATGAAATACAGCACCAACAGTCAGAGCACTATTCTCAGCCCATAACAGTCTAAAGAAAGTCACAAATATAATTCTTAAAATTAAAAAGTACCATACCACACAATGTATCTTCTTTGGACAAGAGCATTTTACCTCATTAAGTTTGTTTGCCTTGAAAACCTGACTTGGAGTAACAGATTTGTGACACAGATCAGGGCTAGATTCTGGTGGATTTCCGCATAGCAAATCTTGGGGAATCCACTTGGATTCTGGTAAGAAATCATGAAAAGTCAGGGCTAAATCAAGAGAAAAAGACATCTAGAAACCTTACAAAAAATGGATTCTAAATGTACAATTACCCTCAGAGGAAGATTACACAAACTAGTAAACATCCTATGCCAACAGCTACACAGTCTGTGATCCATGTGTGAGTGAGCTGGCCATGCTGGAGGTGTGCATCTCCTTCAGTCAACAGATTACTGGGCAGCTCTGACACCTGTCTCACAGAACATTACTACAGATCAGTTCTGACTGACTGGGTCCAAAAATCCTGCCCCACCCCGCCCTCACCCTGCCCTACGGTGCCTGCCTGATAACGAGTCTGGGTCCATTCACCTGTGACAGACACAATACCAACATAGGCTGACCAATGCTTAAACTGTGCATACATAAATCACCCCCACACACGAGGGAAAATTCTGAAGGTAATGCATATGGGAAGGCACTTTGACAAAGAATAAAAGAAAACATGTTCACAACTGAAATACTACTGTATTCTTGGAAGGTCATATGGACACATATTTTTAGCTGTTATTTGACACTTTGACAGTCAAGTTTTGTTGGCAAGTAAGTTGACAATACTATCATACACCGTTACAAAACTGTAACAAGAGTGTCTTCTCCATGTCTTCATCAGTATTTTGCCACTGTGCACCGCAACACTGAGTCACATTGTCCATTCATGATTCTGAGTGATGGTTAAGACGGGATGATGTTGATAAAGAATTTACACGGTAGACACGTCTTTGCTTTGCAATGTGAGATTTGATCTTCCTTTCTTGACATCCACTGAAATGCCTGACAGGCTATCTTACATTCAGTATCCTGACATGCCTTAGACTCTAGGAGACGTCATAGGCATTAGTACAGACAAAAAACACTATTGCAGACCTTACAGACACTGTTACAGACATACAATAACAGATTCTGTCACCAACATTACAAACACTGTTACAGACATATAAACAGATACTATTTCAAACTAAAAGATACTGTTCCACACCTTGTAGATACAAATTTTAGACACTGTTACAGACAGTCACAGACAGCACGATAGGCCTCACAGACATTTAACGCATAGGCACTATGGTATTCCCTCATGAACACCATTCATCTACTCCTGAGCCTTGATACACTCCACTGAATCCTAATCACGCTACAAATGGTTTCTAAGGTGGAGGTTTTCTGCTATGTTCAACCATCATACATGTACATAAGGGTGGAAACCTGCTGCTCCTGATACATGGACCTAAGTATACATGTGCACACACTAGTAACATATCAACACTCCGTCACCCACCAAACCCGTTTTCTGTCCTCAACAGTAAACAACTGAAAACACACCAGGGTCTTCTAGACAGGTCTATATATTGAACTTACTTGGTGTCTCTTATATAAAACATACCAATGCATGTGGGATTATATGTACAGAGTTGAGGTAATCAACCATATTTTTGCTGTACATAATTTAACAGCCATTCTTACATGCCATGTATTAACTCAAGTAATCAAATTCTTTTTTCAGTAACATTCATTTGTACATAAAAGTTTGAGTACAAAAGCTGTCAAAAAAAAAAATAAATAACCCCCCAAACAAACATTGCCAAGAAAAAGAAATAAACCCACCAAAAATGTTTATATTTATTCATTAGGTTTATATTATGCAAGTTGCGAACATCAAAAGAGGTTGATTGAGTCATTCCCACTGAAAACCTAGAATTGCTGGTTCACCTGGAATTCATGGTTCCTGGAAACATGAATGTCTTTATGGTATAGATTCAGGTTAGGTTTAAGGGCATATATATTTATGGCAGAATTCAGCCCAGGTTAATACAACTGCCTCAGAGACAGAAGGCACTGGGTACAGTGTGTGAAGCAGGCTACTGACAGGATGTGGGAAGACTGAAGACTGCTGTAGGCCAAATTTAGCTAGTCCTGACTGCTGATCGGTCTGGAATAGTACATGATGATGAGCCCTGGTTAAGTAAAACCTAACACAAGAGCTGTGCCCAGCTTTACAAACAGCCTAACTCCAGGCTCCTGCAGAGGATGCTGTTACACAACTGACATGTTATCAGGTGACCCTGGTGCTGACCATCCAGCTGCTGAATGCAAAGTTCCAACTTATACAAGTACACGATATCTGTGCCTTAATCTACCCAGTTTAAGCTGGAAATTAGCACTTTTCTCATGGATGACAATACCTGTGTTAAGTTGAGATTGTGTTACATGAAGTACATGCATTCTGATTTGTCACAGTTCTCAGGGCACAGGCACGTAAAAATGGCCAAACCAATGCCAAAACACAGAGGAGGGAGCTTACAGAAATGATGCTGACTGGTTGAGAGTGGAGAAAGGATTTCTCTGGTTAAAACCTCCAACCTTGGCCATCTCCTTCTGGAATAACTGTACTAAACCAAAAGTTCAACTTGGTCTAAGCTTAGCCTTGACTTGCCCTATCTCCCACATGTTGTACCTGTCAGTCAGACACCACTTCATATCGTTTAATTTAGTCTTAGCCTCTCGGCCACAGGTGTTAAAAGTAGACAGATTGGCTATGAAGATTTGGGACAGGTGAGGATAATGATCTAAAAGTCACTCATCCAATACTGACATGAAAAGTAATACAATTCAGGCACACAGGAGAAAACTCAAATCACAAGCTTAGCATACAGTATCTCAATCTCTCTCCACACCATTTAGGTGCATGTGGAACTCAGGGTACAAGTTTCACTGCTATGAAAGTCCTTTTAGCATATAATTTTAACAATTAATCAGCACTAAGAGGCAGTCATACCTGATTGCATGTACATCCCTTTGATGTATTAAGGTGAATAACAGAGATAACAGATACTAATTTGATGCGGATTTCTCGGAATTTATGCGAGGCAGTTCTGCATACTGCAGCTCAAATGCACATTACATCCTGTCAATAACCTTGCACCTTACAAGTAAACCATGCCTCTCCTCATCATATATCTGTCTTACTGAAACTCATAACGATTACCTAACTTCTTTACAACAAACATGTTTCTAAGACTGTCCCATTAAGGGTGATCAGCTGATCATGTGTGTAATAATGAACGGGTTCCCCTGGATAACTCTGGAATCTCTGCAACAACTAATTGCTTTATTATATTATACACAGTGATTTTGCAGAGATGACCTGGAAAAAATGAAATATCACATTTTGAGGTTACACAGACTGCCATGCAGGTGTCAACAGTGCTGTGTAATCTGGGGTGCGATGTTACATGAAATGTCTTGCACACCAAGTGTAACAAAAATGGCCATCAGTATTATAGGCCTACCATAATATCTGCTGTATTTTCCCCGAAAACGCTTTGCAATAAGCTACCTCAGGATCTGGAGCAGGGTTGTCATGTGTGTGACTGCCTGGATATGAAACTTAAATGGCTCATACAGAAACTAGCTATCGATAAGCCTATCTCTTAACATTAGAGCTAGGACACTCCCACTTGATTTGGCTACTTTCAAGTTATTTATGCCACAGCACCTGTTTTACCATAAAGTACCTGCTTTTCTGTACCCATGTCCCGGAAAAATGGACAAACTGGTGTAAATAACATGATAAACAGGGAACAGCCAGCTCTGCTGTGCTCACTCTAATGTTAAAACATAGTCCAAGCTAGTTTGTCTATGTGCCTTTACAAAAAGAGGTTCTGTGGCAGGCCTAGTTAAGATGTCTTGTATGAGTACCTTTCTCCCACTTCTTGGGGCGTCCGTGGCCGAGGGGGTTAGCACGCCAGCATGGCGTAATGACCCAGTGCCTCTCATCAATGCGGCTGCTGTCAGTACAAGTGTGGCTAATGCTGGTTTCCTCTCTGGCTGTACGTGGGAAAGTCCGCCAGCAAACTGCAGATGGTCATGGGTTTCCTCAGGGCTTTACCCTGTTAAATTCCACCATAATGCTGGCCACCTTCGTGTAAGTTATATATTCTTGAGTACGGCGTAAAACACCAATCAAATAAATAAATAAAAAACTCAATTCTCACACTTGTCACTATCGGTCTTAGCTTCCTTTTCCTTTATCTGTATTTCATTTTCATAGATTTTTTCTCGCTTCAAAATAAAATAAATAAACAAAAACGAGGAAAAACAAATCCAAGTAAAAAGCACTCTCCCCTATACTGGGAGAACGTTTAGAACAGAATGCACGATTCACCTAAAATGTGGTAACGTTTGCTACCATAAATTAGTGAAATAAAAACGGATCCTCAGCCTATCAACGATAGCCCTAGAGAGTAAAAACTCCGGCCTTTATTGGGCCTGTCATTATTCGTTGTTGTTGTTTTACTCGTCACATTGATATTGATCGCAGAGCTCCGTTAGCAAGGATACTAACCGATTTCAGCCAAAACTGGTATATGTTTGGTACTTACCAATCGAGGAATCGCGGTCTGTGAGAAGGCCTTTATAAAACAGATTAAACACCAATTGAAGAAATTGCACCAGACCTAAAACTTCTATTTCTGGGGAATCAGGCATCCACGTGTACCGGCGCTGCTGGTCTCTGTGGTTTGGATGTCTGCCCGAGAGCGCCGTGTTTGGGTTCAGAAAATCGGCTGGCCGCCTCCTGCACAAGGCTCCCTGCCTGTCATCTCTGCTGCACACGGGTACCATATCGATGCGCGGTGGGATTATTTATTTCATTGAATCGATCATTCATTATTAGATATGAAACACTGTTAGCCATGCTATACCAAGAAGAACGGCAAACAAAATATATTAATTTTCAATGATCAGAACAGTGATATTTTTCTGTTGAGTTCATGGATAAGCCGAAAGTAGCCCGCCATCAACCGTGTCAGGGATAATACTGGGTCAACCCTGACGACCGAAGAAGTAGGCCATTCATAGAAATGACTTGCAGAATCTTGTGGTTAAGGGTACAAGAGCACGTGTGCAAAAATGTCAACAAATCATAATGAGGCGCTATTTATGCAGTTTGCTAAGCACAGAAATATCGCACAGTAAACCTGTGCAATGTTATTTGGCCTCAACAGGCATCTTAAACAATTATTCTAGTACATCCTTCTTTCAGATGAAAAGCGAACATTAAAAAAAAAAAAAGAAAAAAAAATTACTACAGGTCGGTGTGGTAAAAAACACCGGCGTGCAGGAATAGTTAAA
Organism: Acanthopleura granulata; assembly: GCA_016165875.1. Taxonomy (NCBI): domain Eukaryota; kingdom Metazoa; phylum Mollusca; class Polyplacophora; order Chitonida; family Chitonidae; genus Acanthopleura; species Acanthopleura granulata. The sequence continues at coordinate 2,370,488 of JABBOT010000029.1, forward strand.
ATGTAAAAGACTTGGAGAGTAAAACCAGAGCTCGGCGATGTACATACACAGGATAACAGCTAGCAAATGGTAGCCATGTAATCGGGTGAAATCCCGCCATTTTGCCTCAGGAAACCTTAGGGTTTTGTTCCACATGTGAGACAGGTCATAATGATATTAAAATGCTTTTATAGTGGCAACGTGTAAACAGCCTCTAGCACTATATGCATGGATTAAGCAAGGCGAAAAAGAAAAAGGCAGTGATGTTTACTGGAATAAACATACACCGCATATAAAATATAGACCTTAGGCTAATTAATCACTGGTGTACAATTAATCAATATGTTCTGTTGTGGGCACATTTAACAAACACTTAACACAGATGTATGAAAGCATTGTGGAAAGGTTAACGTTTAGTGTATATATAACAACCAGTTGTTGGCTATATATGTATCCTGTAGGCCTAAACTGTACACCTAGAGTAAGTCCACTCTGAACCACCTACGGCTTGTAAGCCGCATGTTTACAGTTTGGGCACGTGCACTGCCGGGTCCGCTGCACAGAATTCACCGGTAAGAGGCAGAAATGCAAGTGTAAGTCACTGTACGTTGACGATGGGTAATTATATAGATGGAGTACGCACTCATGCCTACGAGTAGATCCTTATATAGATACCTGGCTTACATCCATGTAGAAATCGACATGTTTCGCCAGCGTGGCTGAAATCATTATAGTCTGATGGGATAGAATTGAAGAGACTGTGAGGTGAAGATAGGCTCTACATTGTAAGATTTCAAAGGCCAGAGAGAAGTGTACAGGACTATACATATGCATATACGAGAAATGTTGGAAGCAACTGAAGCCACGGTTCGGGGGCCGCCAATGCCCGGGAAGATCTTGGATGATACACGCATTTGGACGTTTTAGGAGGATCAACAATAAAGATATGCATAAACAAGGTATTAAGCGATGGGCATTTTGGCACAAATTTAGTAACAGGATCACATAATTTATATATTTGCTTGCTTTCCCTACAACACAAAAACAGCCTAAATTATACGCACTGTGTGTATTGTGAAGTCTTCATACCAATAGTACATGTGGTGGTTAAAGCCATCGGCGTTATGAAGCATATACAATGACTGCGTCTAGAATCAACTGATCATTAAAACAAGTGTAGTGATACGGCGTCAGTTGAAAACTTAAAATGAGATGTTTCGGTAATTTAAAGCGTGGCCGGGAAATTGTTGCCATACGGCTAAGAAAACGCCCTCAAGAAGATATCGCTGTCCCTGAGAGCTATTATTATTATTATTATTATTATTATTATTATTATTATTATTATTATTGTTATTATCCACAGTCTTGTTCCGCGTTTCTTGAGAAAATGGCAAGACGCACGGTTATGAAACGTTAGCATGTTTTACCTGATCATTACGATGAGTAAGTTAGATGATATGACTGGTTACCCTCAGTTCAGACCTACCTGTATAATTTCCGTGATGGAGAATAGAAGATACTTTCTGTTAAAGAAGTAGCCAGTGAACATGATAGAATGAACAAGCATGTATGCATATATATCACGTGGGGATATGAAGTAACTCATAACACTTGACATGGTTATTTAACAAAGTTGATGTTTTGATTCATGGCCAACTCTTGCACAGGCCAACTACAACACATGCCTAATCTTCTCATAAGCAACCATGTAAAGACGATGTAAAGAGATGAAAGCAACTTAATGATCCAGTGCAGATGGAAAAATAAATTCTTTTGTTAGCGATCCAAAGATTGCCGTGAATGCAACTCATCCGTATTGTCCTTATTGACAACAAATTTCCTTTGAGGTCTTGGTGAAATATCATGTCTTTCAAATCATTTATCATAGAAACACGTTTGTTAGTTTAATTCATGGGGGTCAAATTTCTGTCATATCACGACGGTGTCGGTTTGCAGCGGGCCTGACACACTTCCTAGTGCCGTTTCATTGAAACATCATGTCGACATCAAACACGAAGCCCCACTCATTCTCCCTGGAGGGACTACATGCAACTGGGCCGACCAGTTCCTTACCTCTTAGGATGAACACCAAACGAGGAAACACTGATATTACCTATGTTAACGTCTTAGGAATGACTCGATTCGGGATTGAACGCCAGATCTACCGTTTATGAGGACCCGATGCACCACTACAGCCGGTGGCAGAAGCATATAAACTACACCCAGTAACCACATAACGGTACTACTAGTCCAGCATATCGAAGCATTGAGGGGAGGGCCGACAAGGCTGGTAGAGGATGGCTTTACGTCTATGTGTATACAAAAGTTATAATACTCACCAAACAGTATCAGTCACAGCAATATGACAATGACACATCAAATGCTGGTAGATTTCTACGAGTATTATGGGGAATGAGCTGGAAGCCCGAGGAAACCACTCTCTCTGCATTTTCATGATTTGATGCGGCAGTTCAGCGCTGGTATATTATTAGGCAATCACAATCTATATACTGTGACAACCAAACATTTTAATTATAGATAAATAAAAACAAAATAAGTGGTAACATATTTTATTTGCTATATTTATATAAATACAAGTCAACGAGTGGTCTTCATACGTACGCTGCAATCCGGACCTTAAGTTCATCAACTAGACATTTACATACAACACACCTTCGCTGAAAGTTGATTATGTATAAACATATACATATCTTTATATATATATATATATATATATATATATATTATATATATATATATATATATATATACAGCTAAAAACTTGTATATATATATATTACACCCGCATTAATAAACAGCAAAAATAAGATATCCAAAAGAAAATCTGGAAAAGCTTGGGTGTCTTACATACATGTATCCGTTTTTGGAATGTTCTAATTTCGAAAACTTTCCCACTTCTTGTACGACAAGTAAGTACATGATCAGTAGTATAAAAACAATAACCATACACACTCTACACTGCTGGTCACATGTAAGTGTACGGTACAATGTGAAATGGAAAAAAAATGACCAGTGAGTTCAGTGAGGTCAGTTCAGGGCTTAGTGAAAACAAAGTATCTGGGAGAAAAGAACAACACCTAAAGACGATCATGGTAAAAAAAGTTTTCAAGCTGTTATGACATCATTGACATCGCTGTTTGGAGTTGCAGGCTTGCATGATATCACCTCATGGTGGGGAGTCTTGTGGTGGCAGTTTCGTGGAGGAAAGCTTCTAGCTTTTGTGATATCGCCTCATGGTGGGGAATCTCGGCCTCCTGTGATATCGCCTTATAGAGGTGAGTCTTTAGGCCCCGTGATATTGCCTCATAGAAGGGAGTCTCTCGCTCCTCATCGCCTCATGGAGAGGTGCAAGGCTCCTGTGATATCGGCTCATGGAGGGGTGCATGGCTCCTGTGATATCGGCTCATGGAGGGGTGCATGGCTCCTGTGATATCGGCTCATGGAGGGGTGCATGGCTCCTGTGATATCGGCTCATGCAGAGGTGCATGGCTCCTGTGATATCGGCTCATGCAGAGGTTCATGGCTCCTGTGATATCGGCTCACGGAAGGGTGCATGGCTCCTATGATATCGGCTCGTGCAGGGGTGCATGGCTCCTGTGATATCTCATGGTGGGTAGTCTCTGCCGACATAGTAAATATTTATTTATTTATTTGGTTTGTGTTTAACGCTATACTCAAGAATACTTTGCTTATACAATGGAGGCCAGCATTATGGTGGGAGGAAAGTTGCTGGCTGACCTTCCCACGTTCTGCTGGATATAAAGCCTGGACTTGAACTCACACTGGTGAGAGGCATTTGGTTCATCATGTTTCACTAGCACGCTAGAGGCTCCCATGGTAAATATGAAAGACAAAATATTTACATATCATTAAATTGCTCTTACACCGCTTATTTGAAAATGATTTTGATAATTGTTAGTAATTTTTGGTATTTGCTTACCCACTTTCAAACATGAATTCATGAAGATATGTTTATGACACACTGAAATGGGGTCTGTTCATTCAAGGATTAGAGCTCCAGTACATGTACACACACGTCTAATATCAGTGTGATCACCTGCACACATCTTATAGTCAAGGCTATTTGCTCTATTATCATCATCAGCCAGAAATTTCCGCAGATCTATCCTGAAAGTGTTGTGGTAGGTGGCTTTGTTTCATTTGGCGCGCCGAAATAACAACGTGATGGGGGAAATTTTTCGGTCAAGATTGAGGAGATGGAGTTTGTTTTCGTGAGATAAGTGGTGAAGCTGTAAACGGAGAAGGAAGGCTGGCGAAAATAACATTATTATTTGTCAATTTCAATCCTTGAGCTTGTCAATCAGTCTGGAACATCTGTCTCCATGTTTCACAGTTAAGCCCCATAAGACAGCCCGGGCACCTAATGAGCATACCGGTACTGTCTTAGTGAGTGCATACACAAAATGCAGGTCAGCTTGCACAGGTACATGCCCTACAATCTTGTCTCCAAGTGCTGCTAGTGGCACTTAAATGGGTACATTTTAGAACATTCTGAATTCATTTGCAAAATTACGTCAGTTGAAGATTCATTAAAAATGTAAATGCATTTAACCAAATAAAACTGATAATTTATGACTTTGCCCAGTTCAAACATAAAAATACACAATTCCCTGAGTTTAACTACCACCCCCCACCCCCCACCTCCACCTCTGACTCTCCATAAATTCCCTGATCTGGAAATGCAGTTCAGTTCAGTTCAGTGAAATAATAAAACAATTCCAGACAATGTATTATTGTAAACTTGGATTAAATAGTTGTAAAATGCAGTTACATGTATGGGCTGGCAAATGGAGTGAATCTACCGACAGACAATCAAGTTGTTGGCCAGCTGAAGCTGTTAGGTATGATACTGACCTCTTGCTGCCAGTGCTCCTCTCTCTCAAGAGTGAGTGAAATCTGCCAACTGTAGTGTCTGCAATTAATATTGAATAATCAATCACTGACCATGGTGGAATAAAAAGAGTTCAGATGTCGGGTCATCTTGTCATCTGGGGTCATCCTGTCTGGAGGTATCACCTCTGGCGGCATTTTGTTGCCTGAGGGCATCTTTTCGTCTGAGGTCATATTGTTGTCTGGGGTCGTCTGGTCGTCTGGGGTCATCCGGTCGTCCAGGGATATTTTGTGGCCCGGAGGCATCTCGTCATCTGGGGTCATCTCGTCGTCTGGAGGCATCTCGTCATCTAAAGGCATCTTGTCGTCTGAGGAATCTCGCCGTCCGGGGGCATCTCGTCGTCCGGGGAATCTCGTCGTCCGGGGACATCTCCTCGTCTGAGGAATCTCGTCGTTCGGGGACATCTCGTCTCAAAGTAAGCTTAGAAAAAGAAAGAATTTTCCCCTCCCCTGACATACATACATTCACCAAACAAAATTTTAGGCTTAATTTTATAACACTATTAAAACGGATATCAAGAATTTAAGAACAAACTAGTGATTACAGCAAAACGAAATAACTAATAGGCATCTCATGGTTTATGGGCGTCTTGTCATCAAGGGTCATCTTGTCATCTGAGGTCATCTTGTCCGGTGGCATCTCGTCGTCTCTGGGCATCTCGTCGTCTGGGGTATCTCGTCCGTGTAGGGCCATCTCGTCGTGTAGGGTCATCTCATGGTATCTTGTCGTCTGGGGCATCTGGGATTATCTCATCGTCTTGGGTTATCTCATCGTCTCGGGTCATCTCGTCTTCTGCAAGGCCTGGAGTCATCTCGTCGTCTAGGGGCATCTCGTCATCTGGAGGCATCTCGTTGTCTGGGAGCATGTAGTCATCTGAGGGCTTCTGGTCGTGTGGGATCATCTCTTCGTCTGGGGGCAGCTTGTCGTCTTGGGGCATCTCGCCGTCTAGGGTCATCTTGTCGTCTGGGGGCATCTCATCTGAAAGGAAGCTTAGAAAAAGAAAAAATTATCCACTCCACAACTAAGTGGACACAACTAAGGTAGACGCAACTAAGTTCACTAAAATTTAGAGAACAAGAAGCATAATGCAATAATTTTAGGCTTAATTTTATAACAGTATCAAAAATGGATATCAAGAATTTAAAAACAAACAAATTAAATATTACAGTATAGCAAGATAACTACTGAACTAGGGAATAAACTATTTTAATAAGTAACTATCAATTTAGATATAATAATAATAATTACTCGAAGTCTTGCATTACCTTATCGTCTGAGGAGCATCTGCTGTGGAGAACATCTTATCGTGATGAGAGAATCTCATCGTCAGGAAAAGATAAATAAACGCATAAATAAACCAAATATACGCGACTAACTCAACGCGAATGGACACAACTAAGTGGACATAAGTGTACACGACGGAGGTGGACACAACGGAAGTGGACACAACTAAGGAGGGCACAACGGAGGAGGACACAGCGGAGGCGGACACAACGGAGGCGGACACAACGAAGGTGGACACAATTAAGATGGACACAACTAAGGTGGACACAACTGAGGTGGAAACAACTAAGTAGACACAACTAAGGTAGACACAACTAAGTGGACACAACTAAGGTAGACACAACTAAGTGGGCACAACTAAGGTAGACACAACTAAGTGGACATAACTGAAGTAGACACAACTAAGGTAGACACAACTAAGGTGGATATAACTAAGGTAGACACAACTAAGGTGGACATAACTAAGTGGACAAAGGCGCACACAACTGAGTGGACATAACTAAGTACACAAACAACAAAAATAAAGAAACTCTAAAAGACGCATGACTACAAATAGGCGACTAAATGGACACGAGCGAACATAACTAAATGGAGAAAAATAAGTGGATAGAACTAAGTGGACATAACTAAGTATAACAACACAACAATGAATGAACTAAACGCGACCAAATAAACATGAGCGGACGTACCTAAATGGACACAATTAAATACAACAACAACAAATAAACACGACAAAAGAAACGCAGCCAAAATACGCGAATAAAACAAACGCGATTGAAGAAACGTGACTACATGAGCGCGAACGGACATAATTAAATGGACATAAATAAGTGGGCACAACTAAGTACAACAACAATAAATAAATGCGACTAAATTAATTGGTCATAACTAAATGGACTTAACAGAAACAACGACGACAACGACACAATCTACAGAAACTAGAACAACAAACAGTAAACAAACGCAGCTACATCAACGCGACTACACCAACGCGACTAGGCCTGGAGACTAAATAAACACGAGTGTACACAACTTAATAACGACTTCACTATCTTTTTAACTAAATGCCTTAAAGAATGTCATAACCTAAAATACCGCATTACCCAAATAAACAACACAACACATACATGATACTTTTCACTCATCATCAATAACCTCAATCTCTCTATGCCTCTGTCCTATTTTGTGAAATTTGTACCCATTCCAAGGCCCCATTTATATACACAGCCGCCTACCCCAGCCACCCTCAAGGTTTGTTGCTCAACTAGTATGAATGTGACAGGCGCACGCGGGAATTTTGTCCTTATTTGGTCCTTAGAAGTGAGTTTCGGTATGCCTTTGTTCATAGGAGGCTTTGTTAGATACATCTACATGGCCTATTAAGAGAGGGTGTGTAATTTGCTGTGAAAACGATGAGCCTTCGAAGCTTGTAGCCAAATTTTCACGCTTTCATATAAAAGCAATTTGCACACGGAGAATGATATGTTTGAGGTTATTGATTCAGGTCGCGTCAATCACACACCTGCCAGTCCGCTCAGAGCAGAAGTGAAATGGAAAATACATGCACAAAGTTACATTAAACCCCGAGGCAAAATTTATAGGCCCCATGTGGACATTTATCTAGAGGGAATGTTTAAAGTTTAAACATGTTTGTGTGCTGCTAAGTGTAGATAACATAATGAAACTGAAACTGTACAATCCATCTTTTTAAATGAAAATGGATGTTATATTCATTTTGTATAAGGCATTGCGTTATAGATTTATTAAGAAAATGAGTTGTTTCAAATCATATGGTGTATGAATCAAGTCAATAACTTCCACCGCGTATTATGGCTATGACGTTGTGGTAGGCCTACTATACTTTGAAGCTTGGCGTGCAGGCTGCTGCCCATGAAACTAACTATACAATATTAATGTAGTATATTGAAAGGACAGAACGAGTAGGAGAAGCGGATTTATAAGGGCTGATATTCGCCCGTCAGAAACTGGCTCTTTTCTGACACACGTTTGCATTGAGTGGACGTATGAGTGTCACACAATTAGTTGAAATAATTACGCTGGTATAATTGCTTGCCGATCGATTATGGTTTTCAGTACTTTCCAAAGATTGATTGCCTATAATCTGAGAGTTCAACGAACAGATCGGCTGCAGTTTTGATGTCAGTGTTGTCTGTACAATCCTTATCAACATACAAGACAATGAGATCATTTAGCCCAGACTGTGTCATGGTGTGCCACAGGTATGTTTTTAGCCTACGGATAGCAGAGGAAAACCTTCGCTTGTTGCATTTGTGGGTGGCATAACAAGGATCAGACGAATTACAATGCAAACCTCAGAGAAAAAGCTCCTCTCGTTGTGTGACATATCAGAAAAAATGGAAGTCAGAGACTTCAAATCAACGGGCGAGTCTTCCCGTTCGGCAAGTTTTACAGAAAGTGTATCTAACTGAGTCTCTCGTTATCAAAATGTGATGTGTAAATTGTTGCCACGGCTTCTAGTTGCTGACTGTACTCTTTATTATTGCAGGCATTCAGATGCAGATCCTGAAGATTTCTATACTGTCAGATCCTCGGCTGATCAAACCTGTCTTGAATTGCATTAATGATACTATCAAAGTAGTGTTGCCTGTGGACCTCTCGCGGCGTCTGAGGGAAATGCCCTGCTCCTTCGTCAACTTGGTATCGTGATGGCGTCTTTCGTTTGCGCGGTATCAAGGGATATTCTACGTCAAGTGAATTTGCGTTTTCGAGAATCCTTGTCGTAACACAGGTCAAAATCTCGGTTTTGCCTTGTTTTCTGAAGGGTTTTAACGGTCAAAGGAGCAATTTCTTGACCAACTGCTGCTGACAAATTTGGACTAATGTTTTACTATGATTTTCAGAGTGCTTTAGAATGAGGTATGAGAGTGATATTCCCCGTAAAAGATCAAATTTTCTCATTTGTGACTGCACTCCAATAATCCTAGCTTTCACTTCAGTGTCTGTCGCACATTGTAGTGCCTCTTCCTACACATTAAATAAAACCTCATAGTTATCAAGAATGCTCCCCAGTGAATTTGCACAAACAGTCCAGTGCGTAGGACAAGGTACTCTAACTCCAGGTATATCGGGTTGAATGTTAGTTTTCAGGTTATCAAACATTGCTTCATGCCTGGGTGAGTGATCAATTTACATATTTCGTGCGTAACTTCCGAGGCGTTTTTACTTGATTTTACCTTTTCGATGGCGTCGTTGCACGCAAGATTTAATGAGTGGCCATAACAGTGTGTGAACAACGCTTTCGGTTCCAACTCTTGTAACCTGACAGCCACGCCCGAGTTTCTCCCACTCATATTGCTCGCGCCATCATAACATTGCCCTCTTCATTTTCCTTTTGATACATTCATTCTACAAAGAAGGTCCAAAATTACTTTTACCAAAGTTTTAGTAGAGATGTCATCTACTTCTTAAACTCCAAGGAAATCTTCCTGGACAATAAAATCCTCTCCTAGCCTCCTAAAAACTAGTACGACCTGTTCAAGATTGGAAACGTCAGATAACTAATCTACCATTATACAGTAAAACTCCGAGCGATGGATAGACTTCAGAATTTTATTCATGTCCTGTCTTGAAAGAACACGAATCATTTCATTGTGAATGTCATGCGATTCCTTTTCCTTTTTAAGCACTGTAGAAGAGACGGGTCATCACTTCCACGCAAAATGAGAAGCTGCGTGAAGTTCCCATCGTCTTCATCTGCAGCAGCACAGCTTCCACGGAATGGTAAATCTTGTCGACATAAGTGACGTATCTTTTCAAATATTTTATATATAATGCGTCTATTATCCGCCTTTTCTTCAGCGTGCGCTTGACTGAGGGATTCGCCAATGTCTCTAGTAGTTGCTGGTAAGGTAATGAGACGTTCAACGGCTTCTTTATGACACTTGCTGGCTTCGTGTTCACTGAATACGCCCTGCTGTTTTCCAGTTACTGAAACCTTTTGATATGAAAGTGGGCTCAGCCTTACTGATGGAGCATAACCTTGACAAAAAAGTTGCGTTTTGACATACTAAACAGTAAGATAAGTCGGTATTGTCTTCATAATGTAACCAAGAGTATTTATCAAACCATTCCGTTTGAAATTTTCGTTTAACGATAACTTTTTTTTCCAAACTCACGGAACGGAAAATCAAACGATCTGGGTTGATTGGGAGTATAAGACACACATGTGATACGAGTACGCTGTGCTATTATTTGGGTTCAGATGTCGAAGGCGCGTTGTCACCGCATTGAGGGTTTTCATCGACAGCCTCTGCCGGAGGGGACGTATTCTGACGAATTTTTGAACGTGATTTTAGACAGAAATAGTTTAGAATCGACATTTGAATTTTTATCTTCGAAATAATTAAGTTTGAGTGAAACGAGGAATGAATTAGCCAAATTGCAGAGTACTTCTACAAGTAGGCCCACAGCTGTAATGGAATCAACCGGTTACTGGACGGTATTTATACACAGGCTGTTATATCAAAACAGCGCCATCTGTGCCGTCTGCTGACTGCTCACACATTCAATATCGTTAAAGTTAGTAAATTATCCGCAAAAGTGTACTCTTTGGGACGGCATCATTTTCCGATGTGTATGATCGCTTTAGCCCCGAATTTCGGAAATGTATTTCACACTAGGTGAAAAAATATGGTAGGCCTACCCCTGTAATGTACATTGCCCGGAGATGTAGTACTCGAGATCTAATTTTCGCTACCTAGTGAAAGTTTGACGCCAATATTTCACCCCGACAATTGCATTTTTCTGCACCACTGGGCACCGATATGTGCGTCAATAATAAGAAGTCAGCACTTCATATATCTTGATGTAGTTCCTAATTTTAGACGCCAGAAATCGCTTTCTACGTCCTTGCGGCCTTCTAGCGGTCCCCAGCTTCCGTGGACTAGGCGGCCCCTGGACCCTATTGGGCTGAGATAGTCGGGGCAATCTTAATTTGCTTCCACTGCCCCTGATGCACTATGTACGGAAACTTGAAAAGTCTCCAAATATAGTAAATAACATAGGTATAGTGTTTGAAACTTTTGAATCGCTGCAAATCTTGGCCTATAGCTCAACAATTTTTAATACATATGTAGTCCTCTCGTCTCATTGATTTTCAGCCTTACAGGTATAAACATTTTTTATGATGTGACCTTTGAAAACGAGAAACACCCGCCCATTACCATTTTTGATTCTAATTTAGTTACAGGAAAACTACAACCCAGTATTTAGTCGGCTGGATTCAGGAAGGTATTTTAAGGCGGATTTAATCTAAACTTAGAGGAATGTGGTGGAATGTGGGGTGGCACAAAGAGAGGAAATGCAAATTATATTCAGAGAGTGAAATTTGTGTTAGGACAATAGGCCAACTTCATTATATTACATAACCGAATAGGCCTGTGAGTGTTTTGTTGCAAGCCTCAGTCAGTGCAAGCTGTACTCAGAAGTGCAGTTGAGTTGTGGTCAGTGCAATTTAATAGCCAATCATCTGTAGGCCTACTTGGGGTTGCAACATGCGGACTACTGACCATTCAGAACACGAGCCAGAAAGCACGCAAGTCAGCTAGTAGCTTTGTAAACATTGGCTAATACCTCAAATAAGACTTCCGTGTTACTGAGCTATGTACGGATAACCACCACGAATTGTGACGTCATATTTCGATCCGTCAGAAGGTTGTTGCAGGTGGTGGTGTACTAGTGATGGAATACCATTTCTCTTCGAACATCAAGATGCAGTGTCATTCTACACTGTCAAATATCCTGGCGAGACACCATCCCCAGCATCTCACAGTTGAATAGGGCAATATGAAAGAAATTCACCATGCCCCTTCCTTGAGGTGCTCCTCAAAAGGAACTTCGATTTCAAGTTACTACATGGCCAGGACCTGTCCGTAACTTTGGAAACAGGTTTTTCGTGAGCAATCTACCAGCCAGATATCATTAGGTCATCTTTGAAAATATGCTTGTTGGTCGTAACCAAACCAACCTTCCAAAAAGGACCCTACTCAAGAGCTTTGGTATTTTAATGTTACCCTAATTCTTCTAATTATTGGGACAGGTATTCGTCCTTAGGAAAGCAAAATATTACAACTCCCTGGTAGTTTATGGAATAAGTATAGACATGGATATGTTCGTCATTCATTCGATGTTCTAACCAGGGAAAAAAAGAAACTTTGTATCCCTTTTAGATTTACATGTATGCTTATGTCTGAAAAGGGGAGATCAGGTGTCCCAAAAATTAGAAGAATTTGGGTATTTTGATAAATGTTTCTTTTTTATTATTCCCTCCATGTTCATTTCTTGCAAATCCCTATCTTTTTCACGAGCAAGAATAAACCCCCCCAAAATCCTTATTCACCAACCCCATTTCTTTTCTCATAGGGTGTGGTTACGCCCAGCAAACGATTTGTTAAGGATGGCCTTGTTTTCTGATTTTTCCTTTGCAGAAATAAATAAATACCGAAAAACAACAGGGGCCTGTTTCACAAGTCCAAAGGCTAAGCTTAGATGGGTAACTCAGATAGCCGGCTAGCAGTTTTGTCTAACCCGTTTCACAAAGGCTATCGACTAAATCTCTTTGTCGTAGATTTTGAAAATTAGCCTGAAATCCTTAGTCATGCCCCGCGGTCCATAGGAGGAAGCAAATTCGACTTTAAAAGTGATATTTATCCAATTTTTGAAAGTTTATTTCTTGATTTGAGTAAAATAGGTATATTTTCTTCTTTCAGCACATGAAAGACTTTTTATTTATTTATTTATTTGATTGGTGTTTTACGTCGTACCCAAGAATATTTCACTCACACGACGGTGGCCAGCATTATGGTGGGAGGAAACCGGGCAGAGCCCGGGGCAAACCCACGACCATCCGTATGTTGCTGGCAGACCTTCCTACGTACGGCTGGAGAGAAAGCCAGCAGTACCTGGACTTGAACACACTGACCGCATTGGTGAAAGGCTTTGGGGTCATTGCGCTGCACTAGCGCGTTAACGCACTGAGGCCCCTGAAAGATCACATTCCAACAAAACCCATCCGTTGTTGCTGTTTCACTTCGACTGTCTATGATGAGAGTTATCGCTCCTGGTCTGCAAGTTGTGTTAATAACGAAAATGAAAAACAAATTAACATCTGTTTCAGATATTTAGGCATAGAATTTTAGTTTATTTATATTCTGAAGCTAATTTATCAATTATAATCAATGATTCAACTACTGAGATAACTGCAGAGCGACCCACATAGCCGGCCATGGTATGTTGGCTATAAGCTTAGCAGTTTTACTTTTGTGACAGGAAAGTTTTTCTCGTAGCATGCCTACGGCAGTCGACTGAATGACCCTTAGCAGACCCTAGTTAAAATATTGTCATTCTTCAACAATTTTGCATGTTTAGAAATTGTTTATCCTGGCACATTCTGAAGGCATAATTGTGTGTAGTGTAATATTTGAAACATTCAAGGAATTAGGTTACTCTGTATATGGATTCCATATTATGCATGATTACCTGATTTTAGGCAAAATCAAGTTTGTAGCTTTTTCTCTCATTTATCCTCGAAACGGAGTTCTTCAAATGAACAGATATTTCAGGCATGGCGATAAAAAGAGATGAGTTTCCTGTGTTTTATGTTATTAAATTTTATGTATTGCACTAATAAGAACCATTGCATTTTCCATTTATTGCAATGGAAAAGGATGCCTGTAATCAATTGCTTAAGGCATGAGTGAGACATGGCACAGAATTCAGCAGATTTCTTTGCCGAATAAAGGCTGATTAAACGATGGCTGCACCACAGGAGGCAGGTTTCGCTGTATGTAAAACGGTCATATTTAACAAGATCATAAGCTCCGGAAACAACACATGCCAATAATCAGTACGCATGCCACTCTCTATATACGACTGTCACATTGTGTACGGGTGGTACACATTACTGTTGCAAAACTTCACATCTACATAATTTTGTGTATCACCGGTAGCAATTTGTGTAATTTGCGTAATACATCCACCAAGATGTCTGTATCACTGACACAAAATTTATGTACCACTCATAAACATGCATTGTGGATGTTCAAGTTTGCACACAGTCGTTTTACAGATTAGAAAATCTGACATAGAGTAACAACGTCACAGGTTTCAACATACCTTTGCAGTCTATATGAAAAAACCCTTATTTGCCTGCAATGATGAAGTCACGGACGACCAAGACCCTTTGGAATGCCATGACCTCCGTAATATGACTGACACATCATGAACACGATACCGGATATGTCATTGTTTAAGAACACAAGATTATCCCAACGCAGATACAGTCAAATATGTGTGTGTTGTGGGGAAATGACAGTGATGTGTCATCACTACTGACAAACTGTTGAGGCGTGTCTCCAAATTAAGGGTACCTATAAGAGACTAAGACCCACTTGACATGCACGGATAGCTTATTCTGAGTATATAAACAACTGTGCACAAATTTGCACATCCACAATGCATGTGTGTCATTGGTACACGAACTGTGTATCACTGATACGCACATCATTGTAGATGTATTACACAAATTACACAAATTGTGTACTGGTACTACTGGCACACAAAAATTATGTGAATGTGCATTTTTGCCACAATCATGTGTACCACTAGTACACAGTAGTTTTCAGAGAGCATCAACTAAAAAATATAGAAACCATTCAATTCGGAAATAATTTCAACCAGTTCTGGATTCACTAAAGTCCTAAATCTGTTTTTTTTTTTCAGTTGCTGTTATTTTCTGTGACTATTTTAAAGATCCTCCCCATTTATTGTCATCGTGTCGACAATTTCACTCCTTGCCCTCGCTGGCTCCGACTATATCTTAGCAAGCTGGGTTAGTGGATGCACATGTAGCTTATATATTGTACGGAAACTGCGGAAATAATCTTATATATTTAAAATCTGCTTTTTTAAGACTGTTTGTAGGTATAAACAAATATGCTTTCAAATAACTCGGCAAATTTCATTTACTTGTCACCTATATAAGCATATAAATGAGCTTGGCCTATGTTGTTTTTCCTAATGTTTATTTCTTGTTTTCCCAACGGTGAAGATGTCTGATCTCATGAATATTCCTATTTTGAAACATCCGGCGCAACTCATCTCTATTCCCCATCTTCGAAAGCCAATTGAGGGTTTGTAAGTCTACGTACTAAACTCTTGCTTTGCGAAGATACATTTCGTCAGGAGTAGTGTGAGAAAAAGACTGTGCAAGTGTCAGCCCAGAGGATCGTGATTTTGGAAATTAATACTCTCGAGTGATACCCATCGCAATACACGTTAGGCTACTATGGTTCAGCTAGAGCCTATATATATTTATTTCCCCCCCCCCCCCCCGACTCTGCCTGGTTTCCTTCCACCATAGTGCTGGCCGCCGTCGTATAATTGAAATATTCTTGAGCATGGCATAATACAGCAATCAAATTACACCAAGTAAGTAAATAGGTAATGTATAATAAAAAAAAACCCATATTAAACATTTTATTTCAGGAATTGACTATGGGTTCAAGCCATTCAGGCTTGAATCTCTATTTTTCGTTCAGATTATTACATGTATTATTATTCTCCAATTTTTTATCCCGAGTTCCCAGAGAAAACGGCAATTCGCACGGTTATGAAACTTCAGAATGTTTTAGCTGCAAACCTGATGTTTTGTTCTCAAACTTTTGGTTACTTGATAAGTTTCGCGGCCAGCATTATGATGGATGGAAACCGGAAAGAACCAAGGGGTGGTGGGAAGCCACGGAGGTTGCTGGCAGACCTTCCCACGTACGGTCAGAGACGAAGTCAGCATAAGCTGGACTTGAAGTCACAGCGAGCACATTGGTGAGAGGCTCCTGGGTCATTCCATGCGGCTTTGGTCATTTTGATCGTTGATATTATATGTGTAAGTGAGCATCGCCCTTTAGACATCGAACTGTTGGTTCGACTGACTGACTTTTACGCAATACTTACAATATTTTTCATTCATACAATGGTGGCCAGATTCATGGGTGGAGTAAGCCGGAGTGCCAGAGAATCAGAAATTTCCCTTGTCCAATGCCGGAGTTGAACCTTCACTTAGTTAGGTGTCCCGCATTCTGCATACTAAGCTATCCAACGTTCCCTGTTTGACCACTCTGGGAAAAATGTGATTTTCTGTGAGAGGACTATTGGTATTTCACCCGAAGAAATCTACGACGGACTGTCTTGGGAGGTTGAATTCTGCCGTTTTATTATTAATCTCATCAAGAATGCCTCATAATTGTGCATTACATTTCACTGGCACAACGCTGATTTCTGAGGAAAAACATTCAGTCTCGTTCCAACACAGACACCTCAAGCTCATCCCTTCCTCAACCCGCTTTGTGAGCTGGCGATGACGATGATCTGAACTAGCCTTCTGAAATGTTTCATGTTAATGAAGAAATGCCGAAAATTTCCACTTTTTGCTCCTGAAATTCCAAACACCATTACCTGTTGACCCCCCTCTTGCTTTTGTGGCCTTCCTAATGCTGGCGGCCGATCGTCACAACATGGAGATAGGTATAGTTGCAGGTACAATCTACACAATGCACCTCCAAGGTCTCACACCGAGGTTTAAAAGAAAAGACAGCAAAAAATATATCCAAAGTTATTTCAGAAGAGGAGTCCATACAGACCTAAAAACGCGCATAGGCACTTTATTTATAACGTGCTTGGTGACTGTATAAATAGCTTTTTAATCTGGAATTCTTACGAGATCATAGGATACGCCATTTTAGAGAAACCGGAAACACCATGTCGTGTCATCTGTACCCAGAGCTCTTCATTATTAGGGGCGAGGCACTCTTTTATGTGCGAGGTACGGTCCCGTTTATCACTACAACCGAAATCCATGACATATACATATATACATTTGGTCTAGTGTTGTCTTTTCTTTTAAGTCTGGCCATGGCGTGTAGATGTACCTCCAAGGTCTTTCACGGAGGCATAGATCTAATTGTGCAGTGTGCCTTCAAGGTCTCGCATGGAGGTATAAATCTAGTTATGATCTAGTCAAGTGTAGTTGTAATTGCCATGATTAATATAGGACAAAAAGTTGTGAATTATTTTCACAACGAAAACTGCTACAACTTCATGACACAAGAGCAGTAGTCTCATTCACAACAGTTCTCCAGTTGCTGAACATTATATTTAAGCATTGAAAATAAATGAGTTTGATAAAAGATAAAGCTAATTTTTTTGTAATTATTTGGCAATATTTATTATACAAGTCTTTTTCTTGTATAAAATGTTTTGCCCATTCATGTACCAGACGGTAGACCCCTAGGTCTTGTCACTGCTGGATCTCCATAATGTCCTTTTCTTGCAATCCCTATTCCCACCAGCCATGCAGGAGTATCGCCCGATGTCAATGCCAGCAGCCATACACAAGACATGCAAATGCTCTCAGCAAGTTGATGACTGATTTACACAGTAACACCATGATAATAGTTATCCCTTTTAAATTACACCACACTTTCTAGCATAATAAAAGAAAGTACTACATATACATTTAATTACAAAAGGCATTAAACCAAACTGGAAACTGTGACCTTCACCTCAAGATGATTTATTCCCTTATATTTACTGTCACAAATTAATCAAAACAAATGTATCATTAAAGAAATGTTAGTTCTCCCTCCCTCAACCCCCATAAACATATTTACTCATCATGGATGTGAAGAGTCATCTTAATATCTACATGTACACCAGAAGTGGTGGTCAAGGAAGGAGGAAGCTCTCCCACAACTGACCACATCAAGATGACAATAACAACAGACAGTACTGTAGAAAACATTGTCTGTTTTACTTGGAGAGACGCAGGTGGTACCGATATCACACTCAACTGACCAATCAAAACAGATTTAGGTTTCACCAGTTCAAAATGGATTTTGAATTTCACAAAACACATTATTATATATTTTTACCTTTAACAACATTTCTAATACATGATGTTACAGTATTACCATTATCTGTTATACAATCTAGGTATTATAATACACACTCTAGGGCTGAGAATTAGCGGAGACCACTTCTGGTTTTGAACCTCTGACCTCATGAACCAGGCAGGTAACTGGCACCAGTTATAAATGTCAGCAGTTTTGATAAAATTTTCGTCTTCCATTTATTAGATAAATAGACCACAATCCTAAATAACAGTAATGCTATCACAAAAACTAATTTCTAAATGACAACTATTCTCTTGGATGTTAAATGTTTTTTGTTTAAGTTTGCCTTTAATCCAAACTTTAATAGAACACACACAACAATTCATACAAGACATTTGTACATGTGTGCAGTGATAATGACTTTCCTTCATTTATGTTCGCATAACAAAATATTCAACATTTTGATGCCACTTCAAAACAGAGAAAAACCTCTAATACGGTATGTAGAAAAAAGGTTGGAGGTAATTTTTACCGGATTACTCACCAGTATACAGTAACTATACAGTACAGCATTATGATCATTCCGACAATTACACACCTGCAGAGCGCAGCATATTGCACTTCACAGTGTGAAGGTAGTCTTCATAGCTTCATGTGTACATAGCCTAATTTGGTTGTGAGTGCCACTGCAAAAACATAGGCTTAGCCTCAACAGCCCTGTCTACGACAGTGGTGTATTGTTTTACTAGCCACGTGTGCCACTGTGGCATATAGCCTGGATAGCCCAGTGTACCAAAGCAGTATATAGCCTTAATAGCTCTGTGTACCACACTGGAATCGCCTTAGTCTGTCTATAACGCTAAACTTCCTACATTTAGCTTTGATAGCCTGCTGTGTACCACTGTCTAACATTGTACAGACAGTCAAGTGAACCACTGAGATACCTAGCTTTGTTAGACGTGTCTGTGTCACTGAAATACGAGACGTGGCTATTCTGTAAGAGAATGTAGTCTCATGCTTAATTAGTATGAATGCATGCCTGATTGCTCTCTAGGCTACCTGTGCCAAAGCCTTGTGGCTTTCTGCTTGTTTGTTATGATTGAAACGTTGCTTCATCACAATTGTGGTAATAATATAAGATGTGTTATAAAATATAAACTTTCTGCCACCTGTCTTGTGCCTGAATAGCATGAGTGGTGTTCACAGCCAACAATGTGTCTGAACTGGCTGATGGGGTGCGACCCCGCTGACTGGATTGATTTGATGATCTGAGACCGTCCAATTGCTGTGCCACAACCCTCAGTTTTAGTCCAAACAGTATTATGCGGTTTTGGCGCGGATGGCCGCCCTCTTGCCAGTCACGGCCTGGAAACCAGACTTAATGCTAGCCACCGAACACCTGGATCCGCATGTCTCACACTGTAAGAAGAATAATCGCGTGTCTTTCTGTAAAATGGTGTCTGGTGATCGGCAGGTGTGGCACGTCACATACTCCTCTGCAAAGAGAAAGAAATACTTCAGATGAAATACAAATTTCTCAATATTACCTAATTCATTAACTGACTGACTGCCTGATATCTTGGAATATACCCATTAAATGGGTTCTATTCATCACTTTGTTTCACTTTTAACTGTGACAGGTATATGTCTATACATGACAATGTCCTACATGTACAGTTTAACATGGATGATTCAAATAACTTTTTGGGTGAATTAGATAGCAGGGAACAATGTACTGTCACCCTATCACAGCTGTAATGTAACAGGTTAGACTCTCAAAAAGTTATCTCCCTTCATCTCCACAATCCAACTTGTACCTCAACATGTTAACTAACAACTCTAAATCGACTGGATGTCCTATTCTAAAACTGTAAGCGCCCATCAGCATCTCTGAAAAAACATTCTAGTAGTTTTAAAGCTCCTATTTCCTTTACACTTGTGGCATTTGAACATAAAAACTTTTTATTCTATTTTTATGCCATTTGACACTTGAATATTAAGAAGCATCTTTTCAAAAACTTCACTTGCCACGATATGGCTGAGACATGTGGTGTTAAGCCATAATCATTCATTCATTCATTCATAAACTTCAATGAAAACACTAATCAACTCACAGTTACATGTCAGAAATTCAATACCACCCAATTTCCACCACCATTTGAACACCATATGTTAGGTGCCAAAAGAGTGCAACGGAGCCACCACATATGTATGCAGATGGTAATCAGGCACAGGTATACACTGTACTTACTTATGTATCTTCTAAGAACATTTTCTATTTGTTTCTGCTGGAATCTGCCTTTGATAATTAACTGGTTATTTCCATCGACTGACCCACTGCAAAGAAACAACGCAAGAACACAACATCAATGCACATCAATCAATGGCGAGTTAGGTTACACATACTGAAAATTTCACAAGTGACCTGTTTCTGCAGTTGTAATGTTTTTCCAGGCTGTGACTGTGACTTGGAATAAGACCGCTGCATGCAATTTTCACCATGTACCTTGGGCTGCATTCAGAAAACACTTGATCAGTTTGGAACCAATAACAGTTAGCTGTGCACAAACCACCTCCATGGTCAAGGCACTAGTCATCTGCGGTGAGGCCGACACTTACAGAGAAGACTACAGAGAAATTCATTGTTTGTATATTTATTACACTGTTGCTGAACAACATATTGAAGATGTTTTCATTTGATACAGGGTTGGTATATGAAAAATTCCATGATTTTGATGGCGTTTTCTGAGAGAATTCCATGACTATTCCACAACTTTCATTAAACTGTTCACTGGCCCTCAGCACTGTGCCATGCTACCCACTTTCTGCTTGATATTTCACCAGATCAGCCATTCACAAATATTTTGCAGTGCCATAATGAGTCAACAACATAACAACAACAAAATAAAATACTGCTTGGCTTAAATATCAAGAATTTGAAACCTAATACATACAGTCAGGAAGAGTTGGGAAAGTTTTTCATGATTTTCATTGATATTCAGGACTTCCAATGAATGTCAAAGAACTGCACACAAATTCCAGGATTTTCGAGGCCTGGAAATTTTCATTTCAAATTTTATGGGTTTCCTGGGCTGCATGAACCCTGTTATATGGAGTGTTGAAATAAACCACAAACCTTTGACATCAGGTGCTTATACAGTGTTGTAAGGAGGATCATTACAGAACTCACCTGGTTCCTAATTCTGCCAACAGGAAGGCTAAGACGTGCTTGGGCTGTCTATGTAACCTGAAAACACAAAGATGAGTAGTCAGCCTCAACATTACATGAAACAGCAATTCAAAAACTTCTTTTAGCTCTAGAATTTGACTGGTAGCAGTGTGAATACAACTTTACAACAAAGGTTATGTGAAAACCTGGGTAGTTCATGGGCACATGAGATGATAGGATCATATATCACTGGGAATTTATAGCTTAATCAACAAGAAGTGTTTTGCCACATACCACTGACTTGCAATACAATAAACTACAGTAAGTGCAAACACACACATGCACACTACACATTTTACAGTTTTTTTAAACCTCCCAGGAATGCAATAAACTACAGTTTATCTAGAACCCTTTGCCGCTACATTTATGGCTATAAAGTAAATGTGGTGAAATGACTAACAGATCTGCCAAAACATTGGTAGATGTGATTGGGTGGGGGAATGCAGGGCGTTAAAGACAAGCACAACTTACATTCTACAAATTTCTGCAAAGTTCGCAAAAGAAGACTTTTTGGTTCCCACACGAAGCACCTGTGGGGGTCTCATGACAAACTTTTTCTTTTCACCAGCTACCATGTCAGGGTTCTTCTCTCTCATGATGTCAAACACTCTGGTGAGAAGCTGAATATAAACAGGCAGCAATAAGCCAAACCATGATGATCAAGGTCAAACAATGATGAAAGTCAACGAGTAAACAGGTGAATCAATTACTGAGGTCACAGAATGACAACATCAATTCTACAGGTATGTGTAATTCTACTTAAAGTAAAAGACAGTTCATGACTGGGGTACTGCTCATTAAACAGATTACAAAATTCTCTCTTGAATGCAAACATCTGTTTGAATTTGTATGAATTCATTGATGAGTTATCCTCATTTGAAGTGTGGACTATGTTGTTGCCGACTGAGATCTCGAGGTGCACATGCTTTTAAGCTTATGAGAACTGACTAATCAGATAGTTAGGAAATATCAGCTCTTTATAAGCTGTGACATAAATGTTCTGAGTTGATTGTAAATGTAACATGTAATAACATTAGGACAGGACATAGTTTCATGTTTTATATTTTAGTTACAAGTACATGTGGGAAGAACACTGCAAAGTATTTTCAGACCATTGCATTGAGGCAGGAGTAAGTTTTTTGATCATTTCAGGTTATAAATTTACATATAAACTTAAGTTTAAATGACATTCCTAGCAGCTTACTACAGTTTCAGGGGACAAGAGTGTTGTGCGCATGGAATTTCATGCTAGCCGATGGAGCACTGTGAAATTTCTATTTTCACTGTCGTAGCAGCTATTAGAAAAAATACTTTACGGAAACAAAGATAACAGTGTCCAACCTTATTGGCAAATTTAACACTGAACATGAGCTGCCTTTCACTTTAAAAAAAAATATATATTTGAGGATGGAGTCAAAACTAAAAACATCCAAGTGACTCCTTTCAGTTTATATAGTTGCATTCCTTCACTTTGACAGATTACATTACTCTCTCCACCCTTATTAAAAGACTAGGTGAGCTTCCAGAGAGTATGATCTAACTAATCTGATGAAATTGTCTGTTGTGGAGACAGTAGCTGAGGGGATGTTCAGCAAACAGCCCCAGACTACTGGTGTGACAAGTGAGTGATGTGCCTACCTCATCGTACGTGTAGTCTCTGTCTGAACTCAGCCAGGCTTTGCCACTATTCATCATGCCATCTAGTTTGTCATCTTTCGTCAGGTCCTGACCATCTTCTGTAACACAAACACAATATAACCTGAAATGTCGTTATTGTGGCCTTAAACTTCTTACTCCTATCATTCATGATTTCCTCAATACTTCATATCTTCTTTTGTTCAGCCTTACCCTCATCTCCACAATGCTTCATCTCTCTTTTTGTTTGTTCAGCCCTACCCTCATCTCCACATTCCTTCATATCTTCTTTTGTTCAGCCTTACCCTCATCTCCACAATGCTTCATCTCTCTTTTTGTTCGTTCAGCCCTACCCTCATCTCCACATTCCTTCATATCTTCTTTTGTTCAGCCCTACCCTCATCTCCACAATGCTTCATCTCTCTTTTTGTTCATTCAGCCCTACCCTCATCTCCACATTTTTTCATATCTTCTTTTGTTCAGCCTTACCCTCATCTCCACAATGCTTCATCTCTCTTTTTGTTCATTCAGCCCTACCCTCATCTCCACATTTTTTCATATCTTCTTTTGTTCAGCCTTACCCTCATCTCCACAATGCTTCATCTCTCTTTTTGTTCGTTCAGCCCTACCCTCATCTCCACATTCCTTCATATCTTCCTTTGTTCAGCCTTACCCTCATCTCCACAATCCTTCATAACTTCTTTTGTTCAGCCCTACCCTCATCTCCACATTCCTTCATATCTTCCTTTGTTCA
This sequence comes from Acanthopleura granulata, assembly GCA_016165875.1. Lineage (NCBI taxonomy): Eukaryota > Metazoa > Mollusca > Polyplacophora > Chitonida > Chitonidae > Acanthopleura > Acanthopleura granulata. The sequence continues at coordinate 2,394,229 of JABBOT010000029.1, forward strand.
GCCTTACCCTCATCTCCACAATCCTTCATAACTTCTTTTGTTCAGCACTACCCTCATCTCCACAAACTTTCATCTCTTCTTTTGTTCAGCACTACCCTCATCTCCACAATCCTTCACCTCTTCTTTCGTTAAGGTTTACCCTCTTCTGCACAAGCCTTCACTGCTTTCATTCAACCTTACCCTCTCCTCCACACAATCATTCACCCCTCTCTTGATTCAGCCTTACCTTCATCGCCATCCTCCTCAGCTTGATCTTGCAGAGCCTCTTCCACATCCTTTTTCTTCTTCCGTTTTTTCTTCTTCATGGGAAGGTTCAGGTCGAAGTCTGTGCTGTCGAGAGCGTCTGTCTGCTCAGTCTGCCCTTCCGTCTCATCAGTGTCCTTCACCTCCTGTTTCGAAGATATCAAAAATCGATTTAATACATTACATGTAGATGAAGACAATTTTAAGCAACATTTCACTTCTTCATCTTCAGCCTGACAATAATCTTCAACCCCCAACCCATCACAAACCTCACACTTAAGAACATGTACAATACAAGGTAGAAAACAAATGCTATATTTATGTATACCGTAAATGCCTTTTTATTCGCGCGGTTCTAACTTTCGTGGATTTTCCAGTATTTACTTTTCCGCAAAAACAGAACCCAGCGAATGCAAAACCCGTACACTGCTTAAATACACATATATTATATTATGTACTAGTATCAGTCTGCACTACAGCATGTACAGTCTACTTGAGCGGACTAAAATAAAGGACAAAGCAGGTATTTTAGTAAAATAATTTATTTATTTCATAGGTGTTGCAATCATACAATACAAAGCACTACAAATTTAATGGCACAAAGTTCACAAACGTTGAGAAATATTTACAACGTACTTGTATGGATTCCGGCTTTAATAAATCCAGCTTGGATCAAATCCTGTCTCTTGCTGATTATCTCATGGCACTTGATAATCCAGCGGGCATGAATAGGCTTCAACACAGCGGTCCGTGTATCGACATGACTATCTTCAACCTGGGTCATGACTTCATTAGCATACCACGCCTGGAAGCAGTAAATGAGCTGGGGTGGCAAAAGTTGTCCGGCTTTGCTAACTGCAAGTAGGGCTGTCATTTGCCTTTTATCATCGATCCCCGATATAGAGACCTTGTTATCTCCACGCTTCATCATTGTCCACTGCCGCCCGGGAACCATGCTAGGGGCAGTCTGGCCCCAGTTGATGACCAGTTCATCCGGGATATTGTTTTGGCCGATGACGTCAGTCACATGCTCCAGGAAAGCTTCCTTACTTTTACCCAAGTCTTCTGGCAATTTCTTCACATCATTTGTCCCCTTTCGCTTGACAAATCCCATTTGTTTAAGCAAGAATCGGGCCCAGGTCTCCGTAATAGTAACTGTGCCATCAAACTGTGGAAGTTTAGTTTTGTCCTGTTTTAAAAGGATGCCTTCAGCTGCTGCCATAACAATTCGACGATTTATCACTCCGCCACTCAAACTGACTTTTTTTTACCCAGTCCTTCACCATATCGTCAAGTTTCTGGCCAATTAACAAGGGATGACCAGTTGTAGCCTTAGGGAGGGATCGGATAACGCTGCCGGGTTTTTTTTTTCATCTTTTTCAAGTATGAAGACTTCATACTTTGCACGGTGCTTTCATTAATAGGGCGGCCTAGCTGAGAGGAGAACTTACGGGCAGCACGTGCTGTGCCGATTTCCACAGCAGTTCGGGCAATCTTCGCTCTCATTTCATCATCATAGCTGTTGTAGTCTCCACGCTTTCGTTTTCTGGGATTTTCTGCTAATTCAGAATCTACAGCATCGTTGGCAGCCTGAATAATGTCGGCTTCTTCTATGGACTGGCTGGTCTGTGGATTTGGTAGACCGGGAGTCTTGGCAGGGTTCGTTGTGCTTATCCATTTCCACAAAGACATTTCTAAAGCAATCGTGACGGACTTTGTCGAGTGAGAGAAGAATGATTTCAGTGGCAGTGGCAACTGGCTTATATTACCAATAAATGTACTCAAATCTGTCACAGGCAACAAGTTTACTGACCGCTTTTGGGCATGTAAATTGAACAATGGTATTTATTTATTTTTGTCACATTTACCGCTAATCCTTAAGTTTAACTCCGTAGATTAACTTCCTGACCCCAGGGATCCTTAATCTTTAGGCTGACCAGCGAGACTAAGTGTTCAAAAGATTAAAAACGTAAGACGATTATTTTTCTTTGTTTAAACCAAGCCATTGAACTGTATAAAGCTTTCGTTATATCTCACATGTACAAACAAGTTAAAATTAAATGCATTTGACGATTCCTGTGTTGAAGACTATTGTTTGTCAAATGTTAGTGTTAAAATCTGCAAAAGTTTATTCCCGCGAATATGTCTTCTTGGCGAATCCGCGAAAGTTTACGCCCACGAATATAAAGGCATTTACAGTATTAAGCTTTCCAATTAACACACATGTTGAGGCCTTGAAATGATATTTTTAAATTTTGCTTATAAGAACTTCACAAAAATCAAAACAAAATCAAAACGTTTCACTTGAAAAAAAAAACACCAAAACTTTAGATGAAATAAAGTAGTCTTACCACTAACTCTTTACAAGGCATTTGAAGTCCTTTGGATTTTGTCATTTTGTCTTGTGAACTGTAAATGTTATGACAAACTTAACCTGAAGTTTTTCTATGTGCTTAACAAACTGATGCAAGGCATGGGCAACTCTCTTGTATATATGAACAGCCATTTCTGATGCAATATGAAACAACACATCTGAAATCATTCCAATCAATATTGAACCCTTCCACAATCACAATATCGAATAACCCTGCTGCAGACTAAAGGCAATAAATGACAAAACAGAATTTCTATGATTAGTCCAGTATATGTATGGTAGACTTGGGGAAGCCCATTACATGTATATGTAGACAGACCCCCACTACCTAAGAACGTACAAGACCAGTGTATAAGTTTGCTTTATTTCTGACATGTTGTCAAAACTGCTGTCTCTTGGGTATTCAAATGAATTCTTCCAAAAAAAAAAAAAAAAAAAAAGACACCAAATTCAAATGACTAAGGAATGATTTTTTTCCCCAATTTATACCTACAGAGTGTAATAAGCTTGGTCAGGTGGCTAAACACAGCTCAAAGGATGGTGCTAAAAATAGCACTTACATGTAGATCATTTCCAATTATTCTCTTTGTGAATGAGTGATGACATATCTGTTTGTGATAACCTTCCATAGGTCTAAAACATCATTACATGGACAATATCATACATATTATAGCAAAGACTCATTTCATCTGCACCACAGCATCACTACTGAAGTCGATTTTTTCCATGGATCCTTTTCATGTATATTCAGCCAAATTCTCGACCTTGGTCTGCACATGTAACTTTTCATTGTGAACTAATTCCATTAACTGTTATGAGCGTGCCTCACCCCCTCCCTCTTCCCCTTTTACGCACAGACACACACACCCCTTCCAAGAAAACATGAAGAACCTGGCTTACTGGTGCTGGTTCTGTTCCTTCTTCCATGTCAAATGTTTTCTTCTTTTTCTTCTTCTTCTTCATTCCAAGTGAAAAGTCCATAGACAGATCTGTGGCATGGGATATTAAAAGTATAAATTATAGTATAGATTACTACTTTTAAAAACAGGTTACTGATAATTTAGTTCAACCCTCACTTTGTGTTCGTTCAGGCCTCACTTTGTGTTCATTCAGGCTTCACTTTTTCTTCATTCAAACCTCACTTTGTGTTCATTCAACCATCACTTTGTGTTCACTTAGGCCTGGTCTTCAAACCAAACTACCAATGTAAATCCAGACTCCCAAAGGAACATTTTCCAGTCTAAAGCTTGTTACTTGGCCATTTACAAGGTACATATTTGTTGGAGCACTCCAGTAAACAATGATTCAAATTAAATACAGTTGTGAACACACCACATTCAGTTGAAAATGCATTCTGATTTGCATTCTCTCAAAATGTGTTTTAACCTGAATACGGTACCATTTTAATAAATTCAATTTGATTACGAGTGCACATATCTGTAAGAAAACTGATTCACCAAGCTACCCCTGAAGTGCAGTGTATTGCTACATCATTAAGACCAGCCAAACAGCTCTTTTCGGAATCATCAGATTCAGCACGAATGCACTGTGTTTACGTTATTCCGCATAAGGAGGCGATGTGTCCACATAATAAAACTGAATGCAAATGAATATGAGATAACCATGAGATAAAAGTTATTTGATGTGTTTACCAGATTCATACATCTGACTCACCATCATCAATTTTATCTGTGGACTGAGTTGTTTGCTCAGAGGCCTGTTCTGTACTTTCCTCTTCATCTTCCTTAGGTGTTTCTTCCACACCAAATGTCGCACCTTCTGCATCAAATGGGGTCTTCTTTTTCTTCTTCTTTTTCTTTAGAGATGGATCAAAGGATAACTGAAACAACACCCATGAATCTAAGTTTGATGACAATCATACACTTACTGAAGTTGCCTACATGTACTGGCTGGTCTATGTATTTGTTTTTCGAACTGAAATTAACTAGGTTTATCATACTGATATATTTATTTTCACTTATTTATTTGATTGGTGTTTTATGCTGCAGTCAAGGATATTTCACTTATACGACAGCAGCCAACATTATTGTGGGTGGAAACCCATGCCCATTCACAGTTTGCTATACAGATTTAAGTGAACCACACTGATTAAAACACCACATTCAGAAAAGTGTCCTTTCCTGTCAGTTCAAATGCCAGCAATTTACTCACTATTCAATATTAATTTGTCCGCAGAGGGAAGGTAATGTCTGGGTGACAAGAGTATTGATACACTGTGTATAAATCATGAACTTGAAATCACTGTGATATTCCACATCCAAATGCTGACCATGCACTGAAACTGATAGTGCCTTTTAGGTGGTGACTGTCACACATGTGGTGTGTGATCTTGAAAATGACACAGAATGACAGTTTCAAAAGCTCAAAACAATGGTACTCTGCTCAGTCAGGAGAAGTGGCTCAAGAGGACTGATGTTTTAGCCATTTGGTTTTACCAATGCACCAAATTTAAAGTGTTGAGGACGATATCCCATACACAAGGAAAACTTTGTTGTTGACAGGTAGGATGATGCTTGCTGCGCATTTCATCATGGGTCAAGTCAGAACCATTAATACACAGAGCCATATTATATAGGACCAATAAATGCTGTGCTTTGGATAATCTGCGTGGTTTGCAACCTGATTTTATTAGCAAATTTAACTTTTTCATATCACAGACTTTCAACGGCGTGAAACAATGGCATTTCATCGTGACAGCAGATATATTCCTTAGCTATTTGGCTTTACCTTCAGCACCAAATTTATGACGGATTGGCTGATACCCCAGTAGCATGTCATTGCTGATGAGAGGTAGGTACACTGCGATCAGACATTGAAGCCATGGCAAGACTTTATGTTTTGATTTCATGGAGGTTAACGTTCTTGTTGTCGTTCTGTTTGCGAAAGCCCTCACCCTGTTTCGTCCAAAACCAGTGTGATTTCTCAAGACTGCTGCAATGTCAATTCAGCTTAGACTATCTTTACACTACGCCCTATGACAATCTACAGGGTGAAGAATCATAAATGAGCGGGAAAGACTCTTAACTTTTGTCATCAGAGCATGGCACAAAACTGAAGAATGGGACTTAAACTTGGTGCATACTTACAAATAAGAGGGGCCTCCATGGCTCAGTCGGTTAGCGCGCTATCGCAGCACAATGACCTGCAGTTGCTGTGAGTTCAAGACCAGCTCATGCTGGTCTCCTCTCCGGCCGTATGTGGAAAGGTCTGCCAGCAACCTGCGGCGGTTGTGGGTTTCCCCCGGGCTCTGCCCTGTTTCCTCCCACCACAATGCTGGCCGTCATCATATAAGTGAAATATTCTTGGGTATAGCGTAAAACACCAATCAAATAAATAAATACAAATAAGTTATACAACAGCTATGGTAAGGTCAAATCAGTTCATTGAAGAATCTGCTTTTCACAATGGACATCCAAGACCGACGCAGGCACCACTCAATATCTTACCACTCCCTAAAATTTCAATAACGTAAAGAAACTAAATGAACACTCGAACTTTAATGAAGAGCCCCATTTAATTCTAGAGCATTTAACGCGTTGTTGTTGTTGTACAATCCTGGTGAACGCCAGATTTAAGCCACCCTTCAGCCTACAAAACAAAATCATGCATTTTCCTTACCAAATCGTCGTCAGCCATGTTTGGTTACGTTCCAATATTTCTTTATTAGGAATATCGTTCCTGACGCCCTTTTATAGCCACACCACGTTTTTCTTCTCGTTGCATCAGCTAACCTCTACTTCCGGTGAGCGTGTCGACGGGTAGATGTGAAAACTACATTTACGGCTATGGACTAAAAATAGATATGTCTTTTCAGTCAACTCTGAATGATTATTACTGCGAATATCGATATGTGCGCTTTTAATTTGGATTAATTATACGACACAATAATGTTTATGCTTCTAGTCTCCTCTCCTCTGTGTAAAAACAAATCCGTTTTCACATTTAATCCAGCAATTTGACTATGTAATCGTTTCTAGCGGCGGGAACTGGACGATGGCTGAGGTTTTAGCAGGCCAACACTGCTCAGTCAAGATTTGTAAACAACTAGGTCAGCGGGATGCAAAGAAAACTTCTTTAAGCAAAGATACACTTACTATTGAATATAATTAACCCGGAATCCTACTGCTAATTTTCTTGCATCTCCCCCCCCCCCCCCCCCACAAGAAGAGAAGGTGTGCAACAACAACATCATAAAAATGGATTTTATCCCAAAACTATCTGTTACCTGTTGTAACCTTCTTAGAATTATGGCCCTAGATACTGTGCAACTGGAATGACATTGCCTTATTGGACTGTAGCCATAGATTGCTATTTCAATCCCTCTTTTATATACCAGAATGACGGGATATCACAGACACAGCGGGAAGCAATGCTAGAGCTCATGCGCTTTCACGCCAAGTCAGGTAAGTTCTGTCTGCACAACGTTTTCAGCCCGAAACAGGTGTCAACTGAGGCTGTTATTTCTCAGCACACACAACAACCCACACATATTCCACTCAGCCGAAAGTTCCATTTTGCATCAACTACAGTTACAGATGTTGAAGAGTTCTCGTTCTTGTGACTGGGCATCAGCATTAAACCCGAAAAAAGCACATCATGGACGGTTGGTTGAAAAGTACTTAATTGTCTCTATTGAAAGCTTAGGACTGGCTTGCCATTACCCACTATAATATACTTGAGATGCTGTGTGTGCGGCCGAGCTGAGAGGAACAGCTACAGTTGATATCTGTTTTGGATAGCAAACGTTGTTCAGAAAGGACTTACCTGTGTTGGCATGAAAGCTCTAGCATGACCTCCCGCTGTGGCTATGATATCCTGTCAGTCCAGTAAAAAAGAGGGATTGAAATAGCCATCTGGGGCTAATTGGACTGGTGCTTTCATGGATGTTGGTTCTTCCCTAGTTTAATTAAATAAGCCGAGTCGGCATCTCGGGAGTGTGACGAGTTCACGTTGGTTGACGCGTGATAAGGAAAGGGGGGGACGGTGGTCGCATTCGCACAGTAAAGTGGATGGGATTTTGCAGTAGTTTCTTAGTCGGCCCAGACTTTGAGGTATCCGTGTCCTCAAACTCTGACGGCAGAAGAGTTCAGTTATCCGTTAACGTAAAGTCATGTTTTTAGCCGTGTTAGTTTGCAAGAACACGCCCCTTGTCTCGCTTACACTAGCGAGATGTGGATCGCCGCAGTGGTCTGGTGGTTAGAGCATCCACCTTGAGGTTGGGAGATCCGGGATCAATCAGGTCATACCAGACTTTAAAATGGTACTTGTTGATGCCATGCTTGAGGCTCAGCACTGATAGGAGAGAGCAAGGAAACAGGACTTGTCGGCCCGGCATCAGTATAATGTGACTGTATGGGGTGTCATGTCTGGTGTCTCTTTTGGTGGCATGGACTTGCCCTGTGCAAGAAGGTACAGTATATATACATTCTAAGGCCTCATCGTTGTCATATGACTGAAAAATTATTAAGTACGACATAACACCCAACTGTACATAAATACATACTTTCCAGCGTGAACTTGTGACACTCCCGAGGTGCTGAATCAGCTTAATGAACACTTACGTCTGTTTTCTGATATTTTTGATATTTACCTGCCTCAGCGTTTAATCCTTGAACTGAAAAATCCATTTGGTCCCATCCACATGGTACTTTGCGGAACAAAATTCCACCTTACAACAGCAGCACTGTGTCAATTTCTTGCTTGGATTGAAAAGAGCAGGACCTTCCTTGGCATTTCTTCAAGTACATGTATAAACCCATTTCTGAGTTGACATGTTGTTGAAATCAAAATAAATATTTCCCCTCTGCTCTTCAAATGTCACATTGCACTAAAATTGCAGCACCACACTCCAAAGATGTGGATATCAAACTGACAAGACAACTAGTGAAGTCCACAGCCACTTATTGAATTCATTTTTCATGTACTTAAGTCCAACAATATAGATTATGCGCAGAGGGAATTGCTCACTCCGCATGACCGGCATAGCTGCCTTCTTAGTCCGTTGTCTGCATTTCGCCCAAGGTTCCAGGTATGATCTTGATTTTGAGTAAGCATAACTCACCACAAGTGATTTTGACTACTGTTTCGTTAGATTTATACAATATTTTCTCTCTGGAATAGATTTATATCTGTAGTAGTGGTAATTATGGTCCTGTTCTTTTCAATCCAAGTGAGAAATTGAAGTGCCATACCAGTGTAACTGGCAGATTTGAAAACCAACTTCCTTCAGCAAAGCACCTTTCAGAATTGACCAACTGGATTTTTCATTTCAAAGTGAACGTTCAGGCATGTAAGCAGTGGACATTGTTGAAAGTGGACCTCTGTGTTTAATTTGATTACTAGTTCTTCCCTTGAAAATTACTGTATACCTGCTACTTGACTTTGTTAGTTTCCATCCTGAACACATGTTCGTGATAAATCTGGTGTGACGACATTACTGAACATACTTGTCTGCTGCCTGTGTTTGCATTTGTTATAAGGCCATTGAAACTTGTTTCTTGACATCAGCTTTTATTGAGAGATCGCTAGTGGCATACCACAAGGTACCATTGATATGTATATGTGCATGTACACTGTACAGATGGAGTTACCTCCCTTATATCTTTAATGACGTAGCGGTAGAGTTACGTGAACCTGCCCTTAAACTCCCCAACCAGTTTTAAACTTAGCAAGCACAGGATATAAAGGGTGCAGTTTTGTTAATACAGCAGTGAGTTACACAGAAATGGGTAAATCATGAAAAAATGGAGACGACGAAAACATTCGGAGGTTTTGAAATTGCATATGTGTATTGAAGAGGAAAATGTTTTCACAACTATTTTATACTCATTATCATGGGTTATTGTTGCTGAATTCTATCAAGAACATCAAGGCTAAGCTTTTATTCTTGTCCTTGCAGATTTTCTACCATTCACCTGTAATGGATGTGGTCAGTTATTTTGGTAGGTGGTTTTATACATATATACTTCTTGTGCGTGTATTCAAAACTGCAATTACGAACGAGTTTATGCTAAATCATCAGTGTGACTCACACAAAGCTGTGGATTGCGTTACTGGAAAACTACAGGAGTATTGTGAAGTGTATTGTACATTGGGCTGTGGCATTGTGCGAGTTTTCTGTTATGAACATCTCATGGATGATTACACTTATACTGTACATAACAACGGACAATGAAATGTTATATACATATGTGGCTCAAACCTCCAAATTAATTTCCATATTATTAACTAATTGTGTGTAACGTGTTCCTGTCTGATATCAGAGGTCAAGAAAAGCATCCTGTATTCACTCCACATGTATGTCCCAGGGGATTGTCTTAAGAAACAGGCACCACATGCGACTGGCATAACACCCATCGCAACATACAGTGAAGAAATGTGTCACCATGGCGAGTTTGCTTCGTGCAGGGTTGCATTGGTTTTTACACCTTAAAATGGGTTTTGTTTGATGCTGGCACCTGTGTTCAATTGATCTCAAAGGCATAATATTCTGTGTCTTATTCTATTTGTGAGTTGTCACTGTGTGACAATAACCCTTGGTGTTATGACATAATATCACCTAACAAATTATGACATCAAATGGACGAAAAGCCATATGTTGAAATAGATGAGTTCGGCATTGATTTTGTATGGCATTGACATCACGTTGTGTTGGGGTATAATGCAATTCTGAAGTCTTAGTTGAAGGAAATGTTACTTTGATACAGAGTTGCCTCGACAATAGCAAAAAAATTAATACTGGCTTTTGTTGCCATCTGTTGCTATACAACGTAAGATAAGGTGTATGGTACGTGGTAACAAATATTTAGATGGTCTTCAACCTGTGGAACACTGATTTTTATGTATAAATGTTTTGTGAACTATTTTTCAGTTTGGAACACAGAGGCAAAGATGCTCACAGCTGCTCCATGGTGTGTATTTCCGGGCTGTGCTGTTGTGCATGTATCTTAACTGATTTTAATTAGGTTAGGGGTGATTAGGGTAAAGGGGGGGGGGGTTAGCATGCTAGTGCAGGGTAATGATCCAGGTGCCACTCACCAATGTGATTGCTGTGGAGTTCCTCTCCAGTCCCACATGGGAAGGTTCATGAGCAACCTTCGGATGCTTGTGGATTTCCCTGTGAGCCTTGCCTGGTTTCCTCCCTCCATAATGCTGGCCATTGTCGTATACATGTAAGTGAAATATTCCTGAGTATGGTGTTAAACACCACTCAAATAAATAAGTATCATTTTATCAGGGTTCCAGATGGCGTGCTTATTTGTGTAACCATGCATAATTTTTCCAAAAATATGTATCAGTTTTAAAAATCTTGCTTACCAGGAACGCATTAAACACAACGATACATGAACAACTTTGTTTTTATGCACATTGACAGCCCTTGCAACTAACTGGGGGAGTTACATATGTTTGACTACAACAACAACGAAGCACATTTTGAGCTCAGTATTCTTTGTTTTCCACCCAAATGAAAGCCTGTGACCTCTACCGGGGTACGGACAAAAGGTCCACCCCAAAAGACCCCATGTCTTATGTCAAAAGCAGAAGATGATACCCACTGCCCAAAAGAATAATGCAAAATAAATGTTGATTTTTAGCATTATTTCGTGAATTCAGATATTACCTGTGAAATAACCTCCTGTAAATAGAAATATAAATTCAAAATAGCTTTTGTGTATTATTATGCAACTTATTATGCCTTGTATTACAATGCTTTATTTGCAGGGTGTATGTATCTGTCTGTTTGTAGGAATTCCCAAATGCGATTTTAAATTGTGAACAAAAAAAAAAAAAATACACCTAATGCAGTAATTATGGTAATATTATATTTGGATATTACAAAATAATAACTTCAATAGAAAACTTTTTTAATTTTGCTTCTTTCATCACGTTTTTGGACATCCATGTACATTGAATACAAGTTTTGGAGGGCATATGTCACTCACCCCATGTGGACATAATCCCCTATGAACACCTATGCTGATAACTGTTCAGCAAGTCCAATCCTTTGGATTGGTATCTATTTGTTTTGTTAAGAAAGAAAACAATATTTTTAGCAATACCCTTCCCTGAATATATTATCTTTCTTTTCCATCATTTTATTTAAGAAAACCAACAAAAAATGTTTGCAAAGTAAGCAAGAACCCAGTATTAACATGTCTAATGATAAGTGTAAATAATAAAAGATCACTAAGTCTTTGTTCCTACATGTGTCTTTCTGGAAAAAAGGGTAAACAAATGAAAAGCCCATGTATTATTATTGCAAGAATAATTTATTGTTTACTAAAACAATGGGTATGTGGGTATTTTGTCTGCTTTTGATAAAAGTCATGGGCATTCTGTCCATGGATGTTTTACGGGTGAACCTTTTGTCCGGTGCATTTTTTGTCCTACGCTTGACCTCTGCCACACCTTTGCAGTAGTTTCTGATGATCAAATGCTTTGGAAACCTGCGCAATTGAATCTGTAGCAACAGAGGTAGGCTTTAAAATACATGCTTTATCGAATGCAAGAGCATTTAAACAGCAGAAATAATGATGGACGCTGATGCAATCTCATTGATGAAATGATTGGTTGGTAAATTGAACATCCATATCCCAGTGTTTTACTGGTAGCCTGGATTCTGTCTGTATGAAAACTGTTTTTTACTCCCTTGACATTGGAATTTGTACCTTTGTGATTTGTGACCGAACAAAATACTTAACAAAATATATGGCACTACACTCCTCAGCATGGACTCCTTTGGCAGAGTTTTTCTCTAAGCAGTTTGGACCTTAAAATTTAAGTAAATATGACCTGCATGTATGTGGTGTCTTTAATGTGAAGTGGTGTACTATGAGATGTCAATTATGAACAACATACATGAATACTAATTTATTGTTACCTGTAATTGGTTTATTTCATGGCAATGATTTTTTGGGTGTGTGTGTTGGGGCAAATTCATGAACATTTGTGTTGTTGCAACCATTTCAGATTCAAGGGCTAATTATCCAACTTATGTTACTCATCTGCTTTACATTTTACTCATGCTTATTTGATATGGATGACTAAAAACTCATCAGACAAAAAAGTTTCCTGGAGCCCTGATTTTATACATTGTGAAATATTATTTCCACCTGTGAAGGAAATCGGTATGAAAGCAAACGTGAAAAGAATGTTCATGTCCTGTGTTATTCAAGTCCCTAAATGTGAAAAGACTGGAAATTCACCACTGTGTAGAAGTAGCTGTTATATATACATGTAATACACAGGCTGGATTGTTGTGTCCAATTCCAGGTGCTCATGGACGTGAGTCTCCCTGATTATGAGGGCCCAAAGTCTTACCCATGCTCCAAGGCAGGGTGCAAGGGGAGAGAACTGATGGAGGTGATTTGTCCACATTGCCAGTTAAATTTTTGCCTGAGGTACGTGGATGTGGTTTATGTTGAACTCTAGTTTCACTGTTCAACTACTGCCCCAGACTGAGCAAGGCTTTCATGAACTTCACTTGCATAGATGTTTACTGTATTTGCTGTCATAGATGTTTACTGTATTTGCTGTGAAAAGCTTATCAAAGAAGTGCATTTTAGGAAGGCAATCAAATGGTCAGAAAATATTCTGTACTCCAGACAGCGAGACACTTTTTTCTCCACTTGTGCATACAGCCTTTACCAGCACAACCTGGAGAATATCTGCCATTGATGCACATTTCAAAACACTATTCCTTGTTGTCTTTCATTTTGCCATCATCTAGCAATGCAGCAGTTAAGAGAAAAAAATCTAGATGTGCGCAGTCCTGAATTTCTTTCTTCAGTTGCAAACAAAACCGGAAAACACCTTTTTGAGATCAGTAGAGCGAAGAATAACTTAGTCATGGAGGAGATTTCAGGTCAGGTACTGAGTAACTTGTGGTATTTTGTCCTGTTTTCGTCCCAAGACAGGTTTCTGGGATTTTGTTCAAAACAGTTTTGTTGTTGAAATTTGAAACCTGATACATGGCTCCACCATGACAAGACAGAAATCAAGCTTGTATTTCATGCTGTTTTGTTCATTTCCCGCATTTATGGCTGGCCATTTTTTCTGTTGTGAACGAGGTTGGGGCAAAAAATATGTATGGGTATTTCCATTACAAATGTATGTTTCAGTCATCGACATCAGGTAGAGCATAACTGTGAAAAGTTAGACGAGGGCCCTCCTCCTGTGTCAAAAACTGCTGAACACGTGAAGCAAATATTGGGTAAGTATACCCTGTCTTCTTGTTATTCAGTACACTGTAAAGTTATCTGTTGCTTAATGCAAACATCCTGAATGATGTTTTGAAAAAAATCAGAAACATCTTTAGTTGTATTGGTTAAGTTGTAGCTTCACAGTTATTTTTTTAAACTTATAGTATTAAATTTGATGTATTTCCTCAGCCTAATATTTATTGAACAGAAATAGTCATTCACCAGTAAGATGTGGAAAGCCATATGTCAGGTGTTGGACTGGTCCTCACCAACTGGCTTTGTAACTCAAAGTTGGAAGTTTTTCTGGGCTACTTTGATTTCATCCACCCAAAAAATTGACTGCTACCAGAGAAGGGAAAAACCCTGAGTATGGCATTAAGCAACAATCAGCTAAATATTTGGTTTAGTTTTTGTTTTAATTGTACATGTTTTTAGCCTGTCTGGATAGCTCACACTCCCCTCTTCACCAGGCCTGTGAATGGTGCTGGTGTTCAGATGAGGCAAAATGAGTACAGCTTTAAAAATCATTCAAATGAAAAGCCATGTGGGTTTTCTTTGTAACTAGAATCTGAATATACGTGTATTATTACTTGTTTTGAAATCTGATATTTCAAAGTATTCTTAATCTGAAAATTATATTTTGACATTGTTTCTAGTCAACAGCTTCTTTGACTATACAGTAGATTGCTACTTCATTGACAGAAACCAAACAGAATCAACCTACTAAACTCAGGAAAGGTTGTGGTGCAAAATCCAGTAAGACAGCTGCCAAGGTTGCCCTGATGAAACTGAAACTGGCAGCGTGTGGAGATAAGGGGCTGCCGGAGACCGAGAAGGTGTACCTTAATGTGGCCCTTCCCCTGGGTGGACCTCTCAGACATAAGGCCATGTACTTTTCTAAGGTTAAACATAATTCATATCATTTTTGTTTGGTGCTAATTATTTTTTCTCCTGTGTGGGGTGTTGGCGGACTGGTATGTATGTACCAATAGGTTACATACTTCGCTGGCATTTGTTAGGTGCTGGCCATTGTTTCTTGTATGTATTATGTATGCAGATAAAAGTGTGGCTGGCATGTGTATGTATGTGTACATGTGACAAGGTGTGACAATGACAGGGTGCCATATACAGAAGTGTATATGTGTGTTCAGACGGTGATTTACTATAATATGTGTCAGTATTCGTATTCGTACATGTATGTCTGTTAAATTATTGTAGATTTGATATTTTACACTTCAAGAAAATAAATAAAAAGTGTTGTTTTCGCCATCCAATCAGTTAATCATGGCCACTAGCAATGTGGCATGATGGCTTTTTTATTATTATTTTTTTGTAGACCTGGAGCATCGGTCGCATCATTGACAACATTGCTGCTTCGTGCGACTTGCGTAATGACAACAACACCTCAGCGCTCCAGGTAATACCGTTGCTGATGTACATGTTCTGCACTGCGCTGTCAGATACAAGCATCAAATCCCACTGGCATAAATCCGAGTAATATAATATCGTTACTTTACCAAGCATGCCTAATGAATTCACAGAGAAATTGTTCTTCGCCAAGGCTTTCAAAATACATGTCATAATAATACATTATTGTAACAGATAATAACACACTGGACGTGTCAACCTGAATAATACACAGGGACACATGTGTCACACAGTTCAGTAATGTCAGTGAATGATGAAAATAAATACACAGTAAATATTGTCACAAACTGTGAAAGGTGTGTACAGCAGTTTTGTGTTGACACTCCAGTTAATGATGTCGTTTGGTTTTCCAGAAGCTGCGACTGTTTGATGGAGATAGTGGAAGGTTGCTGTTAACAAGTGAGTTTGCAGAAACCTTTCTCAACAAAGGCGAACTCTTCAGCGGGTCAACAGTAATATTAGAGTATGTGAATGAGGATGTAGATGTCATAGACAATACAGGAGTCTACAGATGACAGGTGTGATAAGCTATACAGAAACTAACAGATGACACAGATGTGGTAGACGATACAGATGTGATAAATACTTCAGACATTAGCAGGCGGACATCAGCAGGTGGTGGTAAACAAACCAGATGTCAGACAGATGTGATAAGCAATACGGATTTGTCTGCAGACGATAGAAATGCCTCAGATGTGAGAGACAATACAGACCTACACGTAATACAGGTATATGAGACAATACAGATGTCATCAGGTAACATAGTTGTATTAAAATAAATACTGAGGTCTTTTTTCAACAATTTCTGATATTTACCTTCAACGTTTAAGCAGCTAGTTAAAAAATCAAGTTGGTCCATTACGGATGCCCACTTAACAGAACCAAGTTGTCCTCATATCTGCCCTAAAATGTCAGCATATGGCAAGTTCTTGTGTGGGTAAAGGAGGAAAGGGTCTCTACGATCAATCATGCATGTTCAAGTCCATTTCAGACTCATTACAAGCAAAAAATAAAAATGAATCTTGTTTTGAATCTTTCTTTTCTTTTCGAAACCGCTTTGTGATGTCAGGGCACCTCCGGCGTATCCAAATTTCGTATTTTACCCGGAGCCATGACAGGATATTAGTATTTGTGCTTTCTTCAAAATAAATCTCGAAGTGCCATATACAACATGTTTCTTCGTTTGTATGTGTATTTACTGATCATAAAGCACTAATAGACTTGTTTCCTTTGGGGAACTTTGGGGACTCTGTCTTACTTCCATGCATTGTAGCTGAATTGAAGTGGGGCCTACATTTGACAACATGTGGCTACTGAATCATGCGTGTAACATACGTTATGTTTCATTGTGTGCGTGAATCAGAACCCTAACAGATTTCACTACCTGAAAAACAACTCTGAAGGCTTCAGTCAAGGCAGGCAACTGTCTCAGTAAGTTGTCCACAATTTCCAGCCATGCCTGCAGGTACAGTCTGGAATTTGGATACACCAGATGCCCCCTGACAACGTGCAGTGATTTCAAAAAGAAACAAGTCAACATGCGTTTGTATTTTCTGCTTATAATGAGTCTGAAATGGACTAGAACATGCATTATTGGTCGTAGAGATCATTTCCTCCTTATTCCACACAAGAAATCAGCGTGTTTAGGGTGGATTTGAGGTCAACTTGGTTCTGATATTAAGTGCACCTCCGCAGTGGACCGACTTGATTTTTGAACTGACTGATTAAACATTGAGGAAGGTAAATATCAGAAATTGTTGAAAAAAAAATAGGCCTCAATGTTTAATTTAACTGAACTACAGGTAACAGCTGTGGTAGACAATACAGATGTTTACAGGTAACACAAATGTGGTGGACAATGCTGTAGACAAAGCAGATGCCTACAGGTAATACTCCTTTGTTAGACTACAGATCTGCAGGTAGCACAGCTGTTGTTAACAATGCAGATGCAGCTCTCAAAATCTGAAAAATCTGCTTAACCAGAAAACAGGTTACATGAAATTTTCCTTGTGGGACAAAATGATTTTTTTGATTGGTTACGCCAACGGGTTACGCCAAAGACAAGTTTCGTAAAAATCAGGTGTGCAGTTCCAGTAGATTAGAGGACAAGTTGTATCTTTTACTGTATGCTCCCAGTCAGGTAAGTTCCAGCTGTATTCCATTCAGGGTTTATCCTCACCACAATGCTGGCCGTTTTCCTGTAATTGAAATATTCTTGAGTATGGCTTAAAACACTAATTAGATAAGTAAGTAGATAAAAAGTCTATTAACTGGATGACAGCAGTTACTTTTTGATTGTGTATGCTAAATTTTGTAATAATTCAACCGCTGTAAGATTGAGAGATTTCTGATTATTAAAACATTTACTGTGCGATGTTATTGTCCCCTTAGTGCGTATGATCAATTATCTAACAGAAACAGAAAAATCAGTTTAAAACTTGAAATGCAGAAACAAGAATTTTTATTAATTACGCTGCCAGAATGAGTGTTTCACATATCACAGTACTAATAACATGAGCCCAGGAAATGTTTGTTTCGCACAAATTTGTAGTTAGCACAATCTAAGTGAGACATCTACCTAGTCACTTACATTTAAATCATTAGCAGATGATCATATTACATCTAGATCAGCGTACATTTGCTTAAGCATTGATTGCTGAGTGGCATAATATCAGCAATGGGCTATGACACATGACGGGTTGCATTGTTTTTCTTACCTCCCTTTTAACAGCTGTCCTCAATTTTATCGAAAGGAGGGAACAAATAGATACTGAGGTGTTTCAGTTTGATAGTTGACAAAAATGAACACAACTGTACCTCAACATTTAAAAAACTGACATTCATCAGCCGGCAGACATGTAACAGTAACCTGTGGTTTCAGTTTTCTCACCAATTAAAGTTTTAATAGCCCACTCTATTGAAGCAGACAACGTATCGCTTTATCTTTACTTACAATTTCTTTTCTGTGCCATTTGGCGCAATCAGGTGATTGGTCGCCTGTATTTTACTTTGTGTAACACAGGTAACACAGATGTGGCATGCAATGAGCGTGTCTACACCTAACACATATAGTAGGTGACATAGATATCGGCAGGTAACACATCTGTTGTAGACTATAAATATGTCTACAGAAAACACATGTCTTAAACAATGAGTATGACCAATATAGACAATACAGAATACAGGTGACAAATGAGGTAAGAAAAGCAGGTGGGAGAAGTTTGGCAGAGTATTCTGGCTCCCGTTGCTCTCGGGACATAGGTGCCAAGTAAGTGGTGAACGAACTTCTGGAGCAGTGTGTATAAAATTCTGGAGCAGTGTGTATAAAGTTGAACAGTTTGTCTGCCATTGCCCTCTTTGTGTGTCAGAAGTGTAATTTCTTTGGACAATAACTCAGGTACCCTTTGAATGATTTGCTTTGAAACTTAGTGGTACATGTATGACATCCAACAAAATAGGGGACCGAGACTTGTTGACAGTATGTTCAGAAAACAGTATGGCCTATGTGGCATTTTGGTTTACATTTCGTGCGAAGGCTGTCTTTTTGTCATTGTTGGCAAGGGCAAATAAAACCCACTACATGAAAATATGATGTGGTTTTTTTTTTCAATTTTGTTCTCAATTTCAGTTGTGCAATAATATGCCTCTTTTGTTTGAAAGGGCTGTTATATTCAGCGTGACTTCGTCGACTGATGAGACATTTGAGATTCAAGTTATAAAATTAAATGTGTATGTTATCGCACGGTTGCATGTGTGTTGATATCCTTACCAAATGTCTTCAGTCACTGCAATGCCTAGTATAGACAAATCGTTTTGTAGCCTGTAATTTCATGCAATGCCAGTACACAATTTCAGTAAGTTAATTGAGTAAATGAGAGAAGACCTTAGACAGTTACTCTGTTGGGGGCCCTCGCTGACAGATGGGGTGAATCCATGTAAAACACAGAATCACTGGGTGATTTGATGAAGAGGACACATACTCAAGTCTTACTTGTAGAGGGTGAACCATCGTGGGTCACCTTGTACCTGGTAGCTTGTTTACTCCTTGTACCGAGAGTTTTATTCATCCATAAAAATAATGACTCGTCGTATGATATAAAGTGAAATATTCTTTCATATGTCTTTATAACCATTGTAAATCTAGGAATTTGTGACAGCTGCCATTTTGTTCGAAGGTGTAACAAATCTCCTGTTTGAATCCGAAAAAGATGATAGCACTTTGGTGTGGTGTATGGTGCATCTACATCTAGGCCATATTTTATAATTTCAAGTGCTGCATGAATTAACCTTGAATGCTGTATGTACATGTGTATTGAAATCTGTTGGGGACTCCGTGGCTCGGTCGGTTGGCGCGCTATCGCAGCACAATGACGCGAAGCCTCCCACCAATGCGGTCGCTGTGAGTTCAAGACCAGCTCATGCTGGCTTCCTCTCTGGCCGTACATGGGAACGTCTGCCAGCAACCTGCCGATGGTCGTGGGATTCCCCCAGGCGCTGCCTGCTTTCCTCCCACCATAATGCTGACCGTGGTCGTATAAGTGAAATATTCTTGAGTACGGCGTAAAACACCAATCAAATAAATAAATAAATTGAAATCTGTTGAAATCCTTGTACATGTTTGTTATGTGTGTGTGGAGTAATTTGTTCAGTTATTATTTTCCACTAATGACTGTAAGTTCAGCGATGTCTTGAGTGTGGTGCATTGGAATTACATGCACATGGTGACTTGGCATCTTCCTACAATGTGTTATAATTTTATGTACATATTGATGTTTTGATCCTGACACAGGCACAACTTGCTGATGTTTTTCCATCTTGGGAATAAAAATGTAAGGGTGTTTGGCCCCTGACCGGTGACATTGTACTCTGGACTCTCAGGTTTTCCTATATGGTACACCAGGCACTGAGATTTGCTGTGGTTTACACCAGGCACTGGGCTTTCCCCTGTGGTGTACACCATGTGCTTTGGTTTCCTCTTTGATTTACACCAGGCACTGGGCTTTCCTCCGCGATTTGCATCAGATGCTTTGGTTTCCTCTGTGGTTTACACCAGGTGCTTTGGTTTCCTCTGTGGTTTACACCAGGTGCTTTGGTTTTCTCTGTAGGTTACATCAAGCACTCAGGTTTCCTCTGTGGTTTTCACCAGGTACTTCGGTTTTCTCTGTAGGTTACACCAGCCACTCAGGTTTCCTCAGTGGTTTAAACTGTGTACTCTGGTTGCCATTGTGGTTTATATTAGGCTCTTGTGTTTTCTCTGTGGTTTACAGCATGCTCTCTGGTTCTTCTGTAGTTTGCACTACACTGTGGTTTCCTCAATGATTTGCATTTTGTAATTGATTTTACGCTGTGGTTTATATTATGCAGCAATTTAAACCAGACACTTGGGGTTTTCTCTGTTGTTTACTCCATGCCCTCTGGTTTCTTCTGTGGTTTACACTATGCTCTGGTTTTCCCAGTGGCCAACACATGGCTTTGGGGTTTCCTCTGTGATTTACACCCTGTATCTAAGTTTTTTCTGTGGTTTGCTTTGTGATTTACAACATGTCTTCCGGTTTCCTGTGTGGTTTACATTAGGCACTCGAGATTTCATCTGTTGTTCACACAAGGCACTCTGATTTCCTTCAGCTATTATCCTGACTGCTCGTTTGAGTCATTGGAGAATTATGGAGCAAGTTAATTTCTTTTAGCATGAGGTGACATCTATAAGGTCAGCCGAAAGGTTTGAGTGCATTTAATTGTGTGAATACAGATTTAAAACTAAAATCAAAAAAAGAACTGAAGATTTCTTGAGATACAGTTTTTAATGGCCTATCTACTGATAGGCCATGTTAAATGTTTCTTTCCCTTTAATGCTCAGAACTGTCGCTCGTTACTTCAAAATTAGAGTGAAAAATATGTGAGGAAATGGAGGCATGCACTTAATTAGTGATGTACATTGTTGTCTGCTCTACTGGGAATTCATGTGGACATGTTTCTCCTATCTTGTCGAACCAGTAGGTGTTAAATCTGCCCTTCACAGTCTGCAAACCTTAGTAGCCAGTTAGCCTGGAATGTGGAATTTATTAAGGTGTGTGCATGTTCATAGATGTGCAATCATTCAGCTGTCAAATCCTGTAATGAATGTATGATTTTGCTTCTATAGTGACAGGTGCAGTCATCAGGCGTTTGATTAATGTTATTATGGACGTAAAAGAAACCTCTGAATTTTGCCATTTCTCGACAGCACCTTTTGACTCTGGATATAAAATAAGTTTGTGTGCTTGGAACATGTTTCTGTCAGTGATGACGGAGTGTGCTGTATAAGGTTAACCAAGCCTGCAAAAGGTGGCATAATACTGGTATGTAGGGCAGACATGGTACATTGCACTCCAAAGGACAAAGCAACTAAAATAGGGTGGAGGGAGAATTACCACGGAAGAAGGAAGTTAAACGGTACAAGTTATGAGGTGTTCAGAGGGTAGGGCATCCAGAGTGGACTATGGCCCATGCAGGGGCAGTGGTACAACAGCGGGGAAGTGAACCTAGGCGTGGCCGGCTACACTCAGGTAAATTATTGATCATTTTTGTCAATAGGTGTTTCCTGTTTGGACTGAAGAATGCGTTCTGATCAGACCCTGTGAGTGCCGGAGTACATTCAGCTGTATCATGTAGGGGGTGAGGATAAGAGCTCATCAATCTGTTGTACCACACCAGCATCTGTCATAAACATATAAACGGGATTTTCAAGCAGCGTCTATGTGCACCTGTGATGTATCTATCATCAGTCCTGTTTTGAGTTAATGGTTTATAAATTCCGTAATGTTGCGTGTTCTACAGCTGTTTATTACTAAGGGCCACATGGATCACTCCTGTATCAGGCACTATGAACTTTGCACATGATGTTTATAAATGGAAAGAGAAGGACTTAGAAGCTAGCTATTTGAAGGCTTCACCCACTTGACTTTCAGGATGATTTTTAATGTAAAAATAGTTTACTTACTCATTAGCTCGCAGTTAAACTTCAAAGTATAACCAATCTGTGATATATGGAACTTCATGTAGTTTGTGTTTGATCTCTGTATATAGGCTCCACTGGTATGAAGACACCCTCAGTGACTGGCTTGCCCCAAGTAGAAGATAACAATTAAGACTTCAGGCATTCAGGGCAAGAAATTGGGGCAATAGAAGAGAATCGACAGGTAAGTTGTTTATCAGGTTATATCTACCAATGTATATTTAGAGAGGAGTGTTCAAAGTGATACTATGGGATATATGTATTGACAGCTGAACATGTGCTGCTTCAAAAAATGGGCTAATTTCATTTGAATGCCACTAGTTTTTACTGCTGCTGCACCGTACTTAGGTATTTGTATTTTTTCATACTTGCATCCATTTTTGAACATGCTTAATTGAAGGGGCTATACTGGAGAGTATCAATCAGCACAAATGTCATCCAATATTGTCTACTTACTTGCATCAAGAGTACCTCGAATTATTGCTTTTCAGAAACTACCAGATTTGGTCCTGTACTATTCATGGTGTTTAAATGATGAAGTTTGATAAAGCTGTAAATAAAGGGACCTGCAGCACAAACTTTACAAACTTCATATGTTTTCTTTCCTTTTCCTCTTTATGTGAAGAATCATATGTGCACAAATGAGGCTGATATTTGGTGAAAAGTAATTATGGGGGCTATTCTAAAATAATAGCAAAATTTTTATGAGATCTGCATTGATTGATGTTTTGCCAAAAGTCTGTGATCAACCCCTGAGTGCTTATAGAATTTGTTGTGATTCTTTACTTCATACATGTGACATAGACATGGAAACTTGTTTCATGAAGGTCATATTGAGGTTGAAAATCCAGCTCACTAAAAGGCCCCTTATGTTTTGTTGCATGTACAAAATTTTTAAAAGAAAAACATTATTTTAAATTTCATGAGACTTGGTATATATCATCTCTTTACGAAGGGAAATAACTGAACTTCCTATAACAAACACTGGTAGGAAGGTCAAGATCATGCAGACGTCAAAACATTTTGGGTAAAATCACTTTGCTCAAATTTTCTCACTTTTCTAATATAATCACTTTTTGCGATAATTAAACACTATGATTATTTACTGAGTTATGCAAAACAGTGGTTGCTTTAGTATTTGTCAGCCACAGACGCATTCTCAAGTTGTTAACTACCCATTTTCACATTCCATGAGCCGTTTGCACAGACCTGTCTTCCACCGGTATATAGTGTGCATACCTTTATGTTGCATGTGGAAAAGTGTATCAGTAACTTACCAAAAGTTTGTGGTTTACCTCGAGCAGTCCAGTTTTCTCCACCCATTATGCTGACTGTTATGATAAGTGAAAAATTCTGGAGTATTGCGTTTAACAAGTGTCAGATAAATGCTCTACTATACCACCAGCTAGCCCATAGTGATCATTACATAAAAGCACAGTGTGCACACCTGTGCTATTTCTTTACACCTGGAGGCTTTATTACCTTGGTACGCTTATTGTATATTGTGACTGCATGTGGCTTTGAGATACTTGTACCTGCATTTTGAAGAGCATGAGAGACTTACATGTATGTTTGTGAGATTATTTTAATGTGCTTGTACATGTATTTCTCTACACCTGGGGCTATACTCATTGTTTGCAGTAGCTTCAGGCCTTAGGCTGTTTTAAGGCTGTCATTCTGTCATTCCTGAGGCTCTCTATGATACATATAGTTATTACGACAAAGCATTTATCTCCTGCAAATACAGACAAATTACCTCGAAAGTGTCCCTGTTTTTATGCATTAATTCTTCTTGCTAAATGTGTGTGTCTGAACTGACAGTAGAAAATGTGGATGGAATTGTTCATATACAGCGTGTGTCCTGAATGCATGCTGTTGGATTTCTTTTTGTTTCTGCTCATCTACAGGTAGAATGAGTCAGGATTTTACACCATCGTATGAGTTGATCTTAGTTCACCATTGCCTTTACGTTCCTTTTGTGTATCATATTGTGCTTGACTTCTGTTTGGCTAACTGAAACTCAGTAAATAGCTCCCCGTGACCATAAAGCACAAGTCTCGTGCTGTTTTGTTAAAATATGGCCAATTTTTGTTGTCCTATTGACTGTAAGTTTGCACCCCATCTGTCAGTCGGTCAATTTCTCACAAAAAACAGTTTTCTGGGCTTTGAAGCCTTATTTTCGAATCTGTGAGTTCTCTATGTGGGCCTTCAGCTGAACCATCAATAGCTGATGAACTTCTTACATAAGTTCCCAGAATCCCTCAGTTCACTCGACCATGTGGTGAGCACAATGTCACGGTTTTGCCTCTCAAGGCAGGCAGATTTATGTGATGTGACCTCCCTATGCACCGTAATGGACCTGTAGTTATCAGGTATTTTTATGGCCAGCTCTATGTATGATCATCATGTAACCATTCAGTTACATGCGCTTGCTAAGTACTTATTCACAAGAGGTGACAATCTGACCCAGCTGTTACATGCATTCCAGATGGGGCTTATGGAAATCTGACAGTGTGGGTGTATCTATTATATTGGGTGTTAATGAATGATCTCGTGTCATAATAATTCTCTGAGGAAATAATATTCATGGTGTGTATTGTGATCAAATGTAATGAATTTTGATAGGTTTGGTGGAATAACATTAAGAAAAGCTGGTACTAGCAATCCTCTCAGTTTTATTTATTTATTTGATTGGTATTTTGCTCTGTTTTATTTATTTATTTATTTAATTGATTTGTGTTTTATGCAATGCTCAAAACTATTTCACTTATACAAAGGCAGCCAGCATTATGGTGGTGGGAAAATGGGCAGAGCCTGGGGGAAACCCAAAACCATATACAGGTTGCTGGCATTAGTGGGAGGCTTCTGGGTCATGCTGGGTCACTCTGCGCTAGGGCGTTAACCAAATGAACTATGGAGGCCCCCTCCTCTTAGGCATGTCTTACGCATGACTTTAAGTTGTTCATGTGTTAATAACAAGGTATTATGCAAAAGGAAAATGTTTCGTCAAATAGATTTATTATTTTGCATTGTGTGTCAGAAATAGCTGGGTCCAAGTGTTTACTCTTTTGGAGTATCAGTTAACATTCTTCCCATGCATTATCTGTGTACTCTGACATAGCTGACCAACGGCCTCACTCGGCTGAGAGCAGGACATGTATAATTAGGGGTATTCTTAGCAACTTGTCAGCTCTCTTGCCATGTTTTTTTCCCACAACAGTTGAAACTTACATGTACGTGTGATTGCTCAATGCATTGTCTTGTATTCAGGCATTTTTATTCCACAATACTGTAAAGAAATCTAATGGGTATCCATATGGATTTCAGTCAAACCGTGGTCTAGTTTTGTTGAAAGCCAGTGCAGACTAAAACTGCCACAAAGTCTTAATTCGTGGATTTATCTGCATCAAGTAAAAAGCTGCAGCACCAGATGGATCAGTATTGTTGATTCCTTGTTTAAAGCACAATGTACGTTTGCTTTACTATATATTTCTTGCATTGTATTTTATGAAATGAGTATGAAAAGTTTTATGAAATTTTGGGAAACTTTACTTCTTAAACTGTCAGTGGTAGGGAGATTGCAGCTGTATTTAGAAATTACATGTTAATTTTAATTTGTAAATAATTATATCAGCCATTATTATCTTAAACATAAATCTTGCTGATATGAAGCTTGATCTCTAACGTCAACCTTCTAGCCACTTTTGGCCAAATGAAGATTCAGTGGAGACATTTAAATTAATCTAGCTTCCATAATTCTGAAATTGGACTCGTTCCACTTTGTTTAATTGACTGTTTGATAGGAATATTAAGTACAGCATTATTAGATATGAGTCTTGTTTTGCCCATCATAGATGAATGTAAACATGTTTGCGGAACAAAAGAAATGTCCTGTGCTGATGTGATGGAAGGGTATTAATACTGAATGGAAATGTTTATTTATTTATAGAACAAAGGGCATCTGGTAACCTGCTTGGTACAA
Source organism: Acanthopleura granulata (assembly GCA_016165875.1). Taxonomy (NCBI): domain Eukaryota; kingdom Metazoa; phylum Mollusca; class Polyplacophora; order Chitonida; family Chitonidae; genus Acanthopleura; species Acanthopleura granulata. The sequence goes on from JABBOT010000029.1 coordinate 2,420,472, forward strand.
GATATGATACATGTTATTCAGGGACATATTTATTGTGAACACTGATTTAAGCCTGATGACCACTGTATATAAACTTACACAGTAAAACGAGAGGTTGGAAAGGATAAAATTGAACAACTCACTTTTTATAGCATATAAGAAATACATGTACATGTGTGTCAAAGTAATTGATGACAGTGTTTTGCTGCTGAAAATAGAGAAATAGTGCATTATAAATACCATAATCATAACACATGAACAGCCTACAATCCATATGCATGTGCAGACTTCATATTTACATTCATGCACTGGGCCATAACTATAAAATTCTTTGACACTCTTGGATGCCCAGTTTGACATGACCCTGTAGAAATAGGATAGGTTGGTAGAGAATTCTTTTTTATTTCATTCTGTCTCAAGAAAAAGATTATATTAGGCTGGGGATTGTAAAATATTAGCACTGGGAGAAAAAAGGAAAAAACTTCCACCAGTATCATAGTAAAAAGTTTAAAGCAGAGCCCATTTTTAGAGGGTCAGTTAGGTTTTTTTTAGGAAATTATTAAACATATTTTTAATGCTGTACGGCCCTGTGTCCTTCCGTATTTCACTTTTCATGTCAGTTTTCAGTGCCTTACACTGTGTACATGTGAGCTATCCAGATGATTCCTAAACCTAAACAGCATGCCAAAGTGCCTGCCACGGTTTTCATTCATGCAGGTTACATGCACCAGAGGTGTGACGTGAATAGCTTATTGTCAGTGAGAGTTTTATTACAGGGAGATGAATGGCTAGTGTAACATGAGAGGAGGATTACGAACTCTCCCCCAGCACCCAGCCGGCAGAGTTGTTCTGGAATAATTCAAGTCTTTGGAGTCTATGAAAATGCATGAAAATAATGAAGTGCGTTGTGGAGTGGTTCTAGTCTTTGTAGGAATGATGAATTGGTAGTCTGGGATGTATGCGGTTTTATATAGGCCTTTGACTGGAGTGGAAGGTGGGAGACTTATTTCCTACTTATTATGGTCTTCAGACTGCATGAGGTGGAGAGAATGAGAGTGACTTGTATATGATACAAACATGTACCTGCAGATTACAACTTTGGGTTATAAAGGGCACTTAAGGATGTTAGAACACTTTGCTCTGTGCAGACATCTATTAAAGCAGGCATTGTGGATACCATATATATGTAACAAAAACAGTAGCTTCTGTCATCCCACCTGCAGGGCTGTCAAAATAAAACGCTAATTTATGCTGTCACAGAGCAGTAAAATTTTACATAAAGTAGGTTTATATATACAGGGTTTGGGTGGGACAGTTCTTGATTAAAATTACTTTGCAAACAAATTAATGACAAACATTCTCACACACTTTTGATGTTCCTCAGGACAGTTTGGTCATTTTCTCCCTTTCCGTCTCTGAGAGAGTCATGTGCTGGAATGCATTTATTTTTTGAACGTCGTTTAACATCTTCTTGTCATTAAAGTGAAAGGGACATTTTTTGAATGTATTTTTACCATGAGCAGTCTATTATCTTTCAGAATATACATACATATGATGATCTGACCAACATGTTGGGCTTCACAAGGCGTGTGGAAATGTGAAAACACATGTGGAGTTTTGTTTAAGGGGCCATGCAGAAAGTGCGTACCGTTACGCTCAAATTCTGAATTCCCCCTGTATGCATTTTGTACACTCACGCTCCCTCCCTGAACACAAAATGTGGACAACTATCGCAGTGGATAAATGCAGCTAATACTATATAAAGGCTGGCACACATGGGCTATTAAATGGCTTTAATTTCGACGGTTTGCCATTGAGTTAACAACAGGATGTTTCAATGCTTAAAACAGTAAACGGCAGGCCGGACTGGTTTGCTGCAGATTTATCATTGATTTAATATTTAAGCCACCTCATGAGCTTAATGTTCTAAAGTCACAGATGATGTAACAAAGGCACTGTCAAATTGGTGGCAGCTTTGACTTGTCTACCTGATTTATATGGTCGCCTCTGTATAATGGCTGATTTTTCACTTTGCTCCAAAGTTTTTGACATGCAGTCCTCATAGCACTTTGTTTTTTCACATAGACTCACTTTTGTATAAGTGCTCCATGGAGTCCTACACTGTTCCCAGGTCACGTCATCCATGAATGAACAGGTTTAACTGACTACACAGCCCATGTCGTTATGGTGTGTGCTTGCTGACCACCATTAGAGACACCTGCTGTGTTCGCGACATTGCTACACAGTGTATGGCAAATATATATACTATATATTTAGGTAGCAAATTTGGTTTTGCACGTTCACGGATTGATGATCCCGCCTCCCACGTGTCCGCCCCATATACGCAACGCACCCCTTCCCCCCTTTAAAGGTGCGTACTTTATGGACGGCCCTTAAGATGGTTAGAGGTTAGGATTTAGAAGCATTGGATTTGCAGGAGGTGATACATTATTTACATTTATATCAAGGAGAAAATTGAAAAATTATTTGAAAAACAAGTGACACAGTGTATACAGTAATAATAAAACATAGTGACATGAGAATATGGGTAAATATTTCGGTCTAAATATGCAAGGAGGAAATGAGTTACCAGTGCAGGGAATCACAAACATAGTGGGAGTTCCTCTACAGAGCTTCCCTATGAAAAGCAAATTTAACTGTATGTGGCTGTGTTAGGAAAAATTTATTGTTTTGGTTGAAATCTATGTGTATACTAGAACTGCTCATCTGTGTCACACAAGTCATTGTAATTCTTAATCCAGGTACATGTAGCATGGGAATTGTGAGGTCAAGAAAAAAATAGTAATATCTTTTTACCTCAGCCAATGTTGTCCGAGTGGTATTGTCATAGAGAGCAGTGTTCTTTCGTCCATCTGTCCATATCCTTGTAAATGCCCTATCTCAATTACGGTTTAACCGAAATTCGCCAACCATACATCACATGTATATAGTGGCACGAGGAAGAACCCTGTTGATTTTTAATGACCTTGATCTTTTTCTTCAAGGTATTTGGGGTCATTTAATTTAAATTTTATAACAAGGTTGTAAACGCAGTATCTCTAGAATGGTTTAGCCCAAATTCACCCAGCTTACACCCCACTTACACATTGGCATGAGAAAGAACTCCATTGATTTTCAGCAACCTTGACCTTCTTTTTTGAGGTTATTTTATAAAAGGATTGTAAACACTTTGCCACTAACTGAACAGTTTGTCCCAGGCTCACCACACTTATACCACACCTTTACTCCGGCGGGATTAAGAACCCTATTTTCGGCAACCTTGATCTTTTAAATTCATTACAGTGATTTAAGTTCAATTTTATGAATGGCTGGTATTATACATAATATCTCTTGGAATTTGTACCTGTTCGTTACATTGTATACATGTGCTTATGGCTGAGAGGCTTTAAGTGCATAGCATGCTATTTTTTTCCTACCATATTTGTGATAAGCTATTGCCAGTAATGTTGAAGAAGAATATTGGGTGACAGAGACATTATACCGTGGATTCTGCAAACTGCTTTACCCTGAAGTCTTCCTTGCTTTGAAAGGGCATTGTCTTTATTGTAATTAGGAATAAAGGCCTTATTAGGCCATGTAGTCACTGTGAGTTCTAGGTGTGAGCAGGCTAAGGTCTGCCAGCAACCTGTGGATGTTTGAACATTAGTGCTTCCCCAGAGCTCTGCCTAGCTCCCACCATAAAGCTGGTCGATGTTGAATAAGTGAAATATTCCTGAGCACAACATGAAGCAATGAATAAATAAATCCATTATGGAACTTGCAAGATAACTGCCTGTACACAGCTCAACAGTGAGCCTCTTCATGAGGTTTCTGGGGGCTCATGCAAAGATGACTGAGCATGTTTGTGACCGTGAAGGAAGGTGCGAAAATTTACTACAATGACTTCCAGTAACATGTTGATGTACCTCAAGACAAGTGTGCAGTATGAAGAACAAATGTGGGAATTTAAATTGTCATAAGCTTATCACTTAAGAACACGCTGGCACTTTGTGTCATGTCTGTTATGGGTGAAATATTCAATTTCCGTATGGACACAGTAATTGTTAAAGTGCCGAAATATGAGTGTTTGAGTATTTAATCTTTGCTTTATATACCTTCTTTACACAGAACAATCAGTATGCTGATTATAAACTCATAAGTTTATCAGTTCATGGTGTGTGAACAGAATGATGCAAATGATGTATTATTTGCGTAAAAAAAATTCACCCTAAAAGTGCATCTTGATAAGGAAATATATATGAGTGATATATCATATGATGTATCATATATATGCGTGTAAGGAGAAGGTAATTGCAACCCATTTATGACAACCCACTCAGCTCTGTGTTGTCATAATTTTTCATGCTTCAATGAGCTAGATAAATGGTTTTACGTCATTTGTGATGAGCAATCACGTTAGCTCTTATTCAGGACTGTTATGTCATACTTGTATGTATCTTATTTGCCAGGGGCCTCCGTGGCTCAGTCTGTTAGCGCGCCACCACAGTGCATTTACCCAAAAGCCTCCCACCAATGCTGCTGCTCTGAGCTCAAGTCCAGCTCATGCTGGCTTCCTCTCCGGCCGTACATGGGAAGGTCAGTCAGCAACCTGCTGATGATTGTGGGTTCCCCAAGAGCTCTGCGCGCATGCCTGGTTTCCTCTCACTGGCCGCCATTGTTACTTTTGAGTACAGCGTAAAACACCAATTCAATAAATAAATAAATAAATAAATAAATAAATCTTATTTTCCAGATGTTTTGACAAGCTATACAGCTGTATTTTCCTTTACTGTGAACTGCAGGTTTTTCTTGAAGTGGGCTCAGCTGATTTCAGAAACATGCAGAAATAGCCATTAATTACATGGCTCAACAGAAAATTGCATGTATTCAAAAGGGCTGGAATGAAAGGTTCAGTTTAACGCCACATTGGCCATGTTTCAGCCATATCCTGATGACTAAAGTGCTGGAGAACAGCGAACTCTATACATGTGATACTCCATTAGGAACCATTATGTTGTCGAAGGCACCACTTCATACTGACACTTGTTCATTGGCTTTAATGTGCATGCTGATGGACTAATTTCTCCTAATATTGGTAGTTAGATGTGCTGAGGGATGAGAAGCCTGTATCCATGAGGTAATTCAGACTTTGAGCACAGGTAAAGTAAATGATCTAAGATTTCCCCCATAATTATATTCAACTTGCATATTTCGTCTGATTTTGATACTGGAAAAATGAAAGTTTCATCAGTACCAAAAGTTGGCCTAATATGTTACAACATGTATTTGTCTTTAAAAATGAATTTTTGGAGCAAAAATTTTAGGTCATTTGCCACAGTGCCACATTCAAACTACTCTACTTGCCCTATAAAAGTTTGCCCACAAAAATTTTAAACACAAATAGAGCTAGGTCATGAAACATTAATTTGAGTCCTGAAAACTTATTTCTTCCCAACAGTATATCACCTGCCTTCAAAACAATTACGCCAGGGCCTCTGCTGCCTGGTAGGTAGCATGCTAATGCAGTACACTGACCAAGAAGCCTCTCAATGAAATGCCACTGTTGTGAGTTCAAGTCTAGCTCTGGCTGGCTACCTCTCCGGCAGTAGGTGGGAAGGCCTGCCAGCAACCTGCAGATGGTTGTTGGTTTCCCCCAGGTTTTTCCAGTGCTTTGCTGAGTTTCCTCTCACTATGTTGCTGTCATATGGGAGAAAGATTCTTGAGTACGACGTAAAACATTGGTCAGGTAAATAAATAAATTGAGACCAACGTCACAACACCTCTCTAAAATCAATGAAACTCTCAAAATTGGGCAGTGTAATGAGTAAGATAGCGATGGTAAATCTTTATGTTAACTACTGTATTCATGCCGAGAGCGTCACTACTTCCTGCTTCGAATGATGTATGGATGTTGTCAAACAAAAGCCGCAAAGTGTCTACGTTGGTACAAAATTATAATATATTAGACCACTCCATCATTTGTAACGTAAACTGTCTACCAGGGCCATGTGAATGACGTTTGGAGTGCATCCATTTCTTATGGAATAGCTGATATAATTGAAATGCCACAATGAAGATATATATGTATATAAAAGAAAAAGGCCAAGAAAAAAAATATGTTTAGGCTTAATCCTAAATGTCATGTGGGTTTTCCAAATTAGTTTTACACAACCGAAAACAGCTCAGAAGTTTTCTCTGAAAGGAATTTGAGTGTAAGATCAAAGTGGTATTGTGACCAGGATATGAACCAGAGGTACAGGTTTTCATAATAATCTCTTTCCAGGTGAAGGTAAAGAGTTAACTCTCTGCAAGCACAACAGGCTGCAAACGTGTTGGTTCTTGGCTCAGTCAAAAATCACCTGTTCATCTTGTTTAGAGAGGACAAATATGTAATTAGACCCTGCGCCTCTGTCGGGTTCGACATTTCTTCTCAGGTGCCACTTTCACGTATTACTTCGTCAATCATTTATTTTGTAACTTTTCTAAAAAAAGGTTATAGTGCCATAAGGCAACATGCTTTACAAGAAAAGTTATGAGAAATTGATTTACGAAGTTTTGTGAAAGTGGGCCGAGATGTTAGCTACAGTGATAAATATACTGCTGCCTTCATTCAACCCAAACATTTTTTCCCCCGGAGGCCGTAGCATTTCTGGCCTGCCCCAAATTGTAACCATTCCCCAAAACACAAATTTTGATTCATTATGAATGCTTTACTTAAGACCAACAAAAGGTTTATTTCTTCCATCCAAGCTTTTGAAAGCACTTCATGACATTGTTTAAACAGGCAGTGATAAAGAAGCAGTTGTAGAAGTAGCGAAAACTATTTAGTGTTGGGGTATTAAAAACTTACGGACAACTGGGTGTGTTGTCAGGTCATATGTCTCAAAGGAGTTTTGGATCAACAGTTTTTTTATTGATGAGCTTTGTGACTTGACATCATGCATCCACGAGGTATGTTGCCATGGCAACTAGATCACGATTTACCTTTCCTTTACACAAAATACAGATAGGATGTGCTCTTCCCAGAGTAGGAAGGAAAGCCTTTAAAAAGACGGTGTTACTTTTAGGTGAGGTGAACTGTACATATTGATACAAATTAATTCACCTTTTTTTGACTGATATTAAAACAATGTTGGTTATGAGCAGTGTGAAAGTACAAGAACTATAAGTGTTCATGTATAAACAAATATTACATGAAGACTACAGATAATGAAATACGTACACTGTCGCAAGGTCATGTACGTGCAAAAGTCCGCCGGTAACCTGCAGATGGGCGTTACAGGGTTTCCCCTGGGCTCTGCCAGGTTTCCTCCTTACGTAATAGGTTGGTTGCCGTAATATGTGAAATATTCTTGAGTACTTCTTAAAAAAAAACAAAAAACAATCAAATAAATACAAAGACGATGGGTGGTGACCCACAGTCTCTGTCAATTTGAAGATTTCCATGGCATCAATCTACATGTACATGATATTGCCGTTTGCCTTATATGCTGTCACACCAGATTAACCATCAGTTGTCTGTTTAACTTTTTTTCTCATATACACATAATGGCTTTTACATTTAGTCAGGTGCGGCTAACAGGTGTCCAGTTTGGGGTTACCAAGGCAACCTAATGACGTTTTCTGCCTCCAGGCATCAAGTCAACTGTCTTTGGACGTATGATGTTTCCTGACAAAGTTAGCCCATTCACTATGCTGTTTATCCATGCCTCGATACTTCCATCTGATTTCAATCTGTTGCTAGCCTCCTTGAGCACCTGTTGGCTTGTTAGTCCTTGGCTATTTTCTGGCAATCAGCAGATATTGTGGTCATTTTGTCATACTATCAATGTGATTAATTTACAGGTATGAGTAGATAAAACAGAAAGGATGTGGAGGCTCCCCCTTCAGTTATACATTTAACAGCATGTGGTTTATATAGACCACTATCCAGTAGTACTTATACAGCGTTTTCTTTAGCTGTACAGTGTTATAATTTTGTACAATGTCCTCTATATTTGTACAGCCATAGTACATATAGTTCGTCTGTAATTGTACAGTGTTCTGCCATAGGTTTATAATGTTCTCCTCTAGTTATACAGCGTTCTAGTTCAACATACATGTACAAAGCTCTATCTGCTTTTGAATTATACGAATGCAGGACAATTCACCCTCCCCACCCCTGTATCTACACCACTGAATGGTACAATACTTTTTATATTGCAGTACCGCTATGCAACTCATAACTGACATCAATGAGTAAATATTACGTAAAAATACAAGTATATTTACTCTTTTATGACATATGCTGAGCTACTGTCTCATCCGAGACTCTGGCCTCATGTGTTTTAATCAATAAATATTATGACAAACACATTTATATACATACAAAAGGTGGGCACGATAAAACATAGAGATTTTTTTCGTCATGTCTACAGACAGGTAATCCTTTCTACCTAAATACACATACAAGGCGATATGTTTAAAAAAAAAAACGTGAGGTAAATACAAATAAAAGATTAGTAACTCATGATTTAATTGGATCTCTTATTATAATGGACCGAAGGGATTATTTCCTGCCATTTTCCGGGCTGAATGTAGTAAAACATTTTCTAATAAAATGCTTTTCCTTGACGTCTCTTACCTTTTTGTTATCTGCTGACATTGTGAAGAAAGGTAAAATTTTGGTCATTGGCCAGAATTGTAGGGGTGTTCATTTGTTTCCAATGGAATTGACTGCTGGAGCTGAGAAGTGTCCTGGGGGAAATATGTCCGTACTCAGAATTATACACTTACATGATGGTTTTTTGAGATACACAACACCTTTCTCATTGTATAATGCTGTTCTAGTGATATAATTATGGTTTCTTTAGTCCACCATTACAACAGTTTATCTACATTTATGTAAGGGATTATTGATCTATCAGAGTTTGATAATACATATATACTGTATTTACTATACATGGTCATTTTGAGCTGTGTCTGTTTAATATAAGTTAAAGTCTTTTTTCAACGTATATCTGGAAAAGTTAAGTGATTTATATCCACAGAAATTGATGGAAAACAGAATACAGTGTATAAGTGTAATTACACTCATCACATCAACGGGTATACCTCAGAATGTTTTTCGCTGTGAAAAGACATGTCAGGTATACTCGCTTATATTATGAGTGTAAAGAGTAATGAACTAGTGGTTTTTGTGTGATATGGGTGCTGGAGATATTAAATATGATGAGCGTAAAGAGTAATGAACTAGTGGTTTTTGTGTGATATGGGTACTGGAGATATTAAATATGATGAGCGTAAAGAGTAATGAACTAGTGGTTTTTGTGTGATATGGGTACTGGAGATATTAAATATGATGAGCGTAAAGAGTAATGAACTAGTGGTTTTTGTGTGATATGGGTACTGGAGATATTAAATATGATGAGTGTAAAGAGTAATGAACTAGTGGTTTTTGTGTGATATGGGTACTGGAGATATTAAATATTATGAGCATAAAGAGTAATGAACTAGTGGTTTTTTTGTGATATGGGTGCTGGAGATATTAAATATGATGAGCATAAAGAGTAATGAACCAATGGTTTTTGTATGATATGGGTACTGGAGATATTAAATATGATGAGCATAACGAGTAATGAACTAGTGGTTTTTGTGTGATATGGGTACTGGAGATATTAAATATGATGAGCATAAAGAGTAATGAACCAATGGTTTTTGTATGATATGGGTACTGGAGATATTAAATATGATGAGCATAAAGAGTAATGAACTAGTGGTTTTTTGTGATATGGGTGCTGGAGATATTAAATATGATGAGCATAAAGAGTAATGAACCAATGGTTTTTGTATGATATGGGTACTGGAGATATTAAATATGATGAGCATAAAGAGTAATGAACTAGTGGTTTTTGTGTGATATGGGTACTGGAGATATTAAATATGATGAGCGTAAAGAGTAATGAACTAGTGGTTTTTGTGTGATATGGGTGCTGGAGATATTAAGTATGATGAGCATAAAGAGTAATGAACTAGTGGTTTTTGTGTGATATGGGTACTGGAGATATTAAATGTTATGAGCGTAAAGAGTAATGAACTAGTGGTTTTTGTGTGATATGGGTACTGGAGATATTAAATTTTCACACAGCAAGTTGTGTTCAGATATTTTTCTCCACATTTATCACAGTGATGAATTGATGCTACAGATCCAAGCAAGTACATGTATATTTCAGATTGTTGTGACAGAATTTAAAACTTTTTTTATTACAGTGACCTACATATACTTTAATGCCAGTTATTTAAAAGTAAAACAATGTACTAAGCAATACATTGTAAAATGTAAAAGCTCTTGGGGTGCTGAAAGTAAAACTTCTCCATTGGATTGAGATTTTATACAATATCCTAATGATTAGAACATGTGATTGCAGATAATTGTGTCGACTTGTTTACTCCCAGTAACAGTGGCACAATTTAGTTCTGAGTTGGTACTAATTAAGCCTTTAATGACAGCTTCATGGTTATGGCTCTGGTTATAGAAGAACGTGTCTGTTTGTGACTGGGTGCCACTCTAGACCCTCTGCTGCCTGACAACACTGCCTTTGATCTTACCTGCAGGCAACCTGTGCTCGTTAAAGGAAGAATGGCTTCATTAGGAATTCTCTGTTAAGTGTATGTGTGGTTTGGTTCCTCATACACTTGTTTATATAACTAATTGATCTTTTTAGCTAGTACAATCAGCATTACAGGTCATTCTGTCTCTTTGTTGGCCTGTCAAATTGTCGAAATCCTACCTGTTAACACAGACCATTCACTTGATTAATGACAGGACTTTTGAGTGAACAAAGTCTGTTACTTTCTGTTGAAACCTGATCCAGAGAGAAAGATCAACAGGTGATTGTCATAGCTAGAACTTCTTGATGAAGTGACTCTATATTACAAAACTAAATTATTTCCAGTGTCAAGTCGACAGACTCAGTGCAAATCCAGACAGAGTTTCTTAAAATGCCTATTTGTTTCACAAAATTCATGTTGGTAACTGGTGGAGCATCAGGATTTAATTATTTATGGTTGTCAAAGTCCAACAGATATGAATTATAATGCAAATAGCTCTTTGGTGCCTTAATTGATTAATTCTTTAATTAATCAATCAATGAAATATAAACTGACTAAGTGTGTATTCTCAAATACTGTCTTCTTTAACATCAATTCAGTGGTAGTTTCTTAAGAATCCTTCTGGAATAAGTCCTCAATCAGCCTGCCTTTCAATCAAGGGGAAATCAAGACCAAATGACTGGATATGATTGGATGATGTTTTGCATTGACCTCAAGAACATTTCAGTTAAAACGAATGTTGCCAGTTTGATGCGTGATGGAAACTGGAGTGTCAAGACAAAACCAACACATCAAGAGCATGCCTAACTACTCATAAACATGTGCTGGCCATGTAGCATTTTTTCATTTCTTGCTAAATTCCTAACAGACCATATTGTTTGATTCCATATTGTTTGGCTGGAAACACCATTTTTGGATATATGTTTGTGTGTTCTTGATTAGCATTGCCAGAGTCTCGAATGTGGTCATCAATGACAAAAAACACAAGATTTCCATGGCAAGCAACCCACAAAAAATACAAGGCCAGGAAACTCTCAACAGATAATTTTTTAGGGTGGCCTAAAGTCTTAAGACGTTTGCATCTGAGTATATGTTGGCTTTTGCTACACAGCAAAGAGCTACGGCATTTATTCCTCTTTCGGGTATTGATCTGTTAACACCACTGCACACGTACTACTAAATGCATCTCTAATGAGTACTGTGCTTCTCTATATACACTGGTCTAACCCAAATCTTCAACAAATCTGATCAGATCAGATGCAGCCTGGAAATATAAATTATAACACTTTCTAGATTACACTGCATGCACAATTCATTTTCAGGGCCAGCACATTGGCAAATGAAATTCACAGAAATTACAACTTAACCTGCTGATATCTGAGAAAGCATTGCACTAACATGGCAAGACCTGCAATAAGATTTCTTGGGTCAAAATTGCCCAGGATGTAGGGTATACATAAAAGGAGCTACCCTTTACCCGCATGGCATTAGCCTGCTGCATGTTGGTGTACACAGCAATATAGAGACAATGCTCTTCACAGTCTGTTTCTTTTTTATTTGTTTTATTTTTTTCGATTTTGAGCATATTTTGTTGTCCTCATTCTACTGCACCCACACAGTTTAAAATGAACTCACAACAGGTGAACACAAAAGGTGAACACAACTGGGATGAATGAATGAATGAATGCAGTAATTGCAGAGTCGACAAAGTGAGCCACATGAGGGGCTACCAGTGAAGATCTTGATTTATGACCCAATGCGTATGTTCTTCAGGTGAAATTAATGTAGAGCACTAAGACACCTGAGCCAGTCAGATATTGCTGATTTACAGGGTGGCATATCTGTTTATTTGTTTAATTGGTGTATTACGCCTTACTCACATATATGACAATGGCCAGCATTATGGTGGGTGGATTAACCAGACAGAGGGAAAACTCGTGAACATCGGCAGGTTGCACTGAGGCCCTGTGGCAGCCTTAAGGCCTGATGTTTGTCGGGCCGCTGGTATGTTAAATAAACACATAAATCAGGGGTAAGAAACCTAAAATAACCGTTGTATTTCTGAGTAATCAATTAAAGCACATTGAGAAGATATGCATGTAATCATCACTGAGGGTAATGCGTGTTTGGACTAAAATTTAACGATCTGAGCTTCCTCCTGTTTTTGTGGAAGGCCTATTGCTTGAGGAGTCGCAGGTGATTTGGTGCTTGACTTTGACGTCACCGGTTCAAAACCTGCTGTGGTCAGCCAGTTTTCAGCCTTATACTGTAGCTGTGCTATATAAGCACATGGTGTAATCTGCTATAAAAGACTATAATATATAAAATAATAACATGTAAAAAAGTTAAGATACATAAAAGATTGTTAGCTGAGACATCCATGATTATATATCGTGCATCCTTTTTTTGTCACAACAGAGGATGGTCTTAGAACTATAATAACCAGCAGATCAAAGATGCTGTGCAGACTGTTGTCCCTCAGCCTGCTGCTAATTAAATCATGCAGTGTGTACCTGTATGTTAGCTGTAGGATCTGTAGCTGCCAGACGTGAGCCTCCTGCCATTGTGACTGTGCATGGCTTGTAAGGCATTAACTTCCTATCAGAGACACGCACCTGTGTAATGCAATAAACCCTCAGGTGGATCACAAGGTATTGACTTGTATAGGTGGATGATGGGAACTAGGGTACCTGATGTGAGGATGGTGGATGCCTCTATATCTGTGACAAGTGGTCAGTGACAAGTGCTGTGTCAATAGGACGGCAGCAGAACTGCTGGATGCCCTCACACTTCAATCTCTTTCAAAACTGCTGTTGAATAACTTACTACATATGCATTTGTGTGTTTGTGTGGATTTTGGTTTTGCACTGCAGTAGAAGGCTGAATGGAATGGATGTCTCTGTGGAGAGACTTGTGGAAAGCACGAGGTACATGAGTTATTACATCCCCGTCAGTGGAATCAGTAAGGTTGTGACATTTATCCATCTGAGGTGCGGGGATGAAGGTCCGAGTAAGCGGGGTATGGAACATCCGTTTGTCATCGCTGTGTTTGTGCTCCACGGGATGACCAACAGCTGATTAAACGTGTAACACGCGTTTCTTCAGATCTATGACAGAATGTGGAATTCAATTAAAACTGATTTTAAACTTAATTATGTTAACCTTATTTAGTGATCAGGTTTTGTTACTATTTCTGGCGCCTATTTAACTCTGTTTTACTTTTAATTAATGTTTTTAATTGACCATTCTGCTTGTGTGCTATTGTAGATGTATGTACACATCGAGCTTCTTCAGAAAATTTACATCAAAGCGGGTTTCAAGCTTAATTATGATAGAGCCAAGGCAGTTATGTGGGCTAGGGCAGCATGATGACAGGTTTCAAATGACCATAAATGCGTATGAGTGAAGTATTCTTGAGTACGGCATAAAACACCAATCAAATCAATAAATAATTATAATAGGTCTTAAGAAGTGGTGCATTTTCCTGACTGACCATGTCGCTGTAGTTGAAGGTATCAAAGTGACGAAAACTTTGTCAGATTTTGTTTCATGTTCAGGACCTTCATAATAGGACTGAGGTTTTGTGTGTCTTACGTTTCACTCAGGCCACTTGTCAGTGAACACGTGCTGTGTGCATGTATGCTCGTGATGACCTTTTGGGCGTGTAATCGGGGCGTAGCTTTTACGAGGCAGATTCTATGTCTACACACTTGTTTAAATGCCCAGAAGATGCAGAAATGGTGTCTGTACACTTGTTTATGCCCAGAACAGGCAGAAATTGTGTCTCTACAAGTATATGTGCCAAATATAGTAAATCGGCCTTTTCTCAAATCTTGAACCCCTGTAGATGCTGTATTTTTTAAGACAGCTCAAAAATTTTCAGCACACATAAAGAACATATATAGCACTTTTCACTGGGCGATCTTGAGCTTTACAGCTTTAACCTTTTTCTGTCACGTCACCATCAGATATCGGGGAAATCAAAGAAATAAGATCAGATTCGTGATCAGGACAACCTACGTCAGGTAGCATGTTTACAATTTTTGTTTTCACATGACATCACTTCCGGTTGTGCTTATTTGCTCACGTATTGCATTCTGTTTCGGTTAAGATAATTCATAGGCAACAGTTGTTACATGTTGAAAATTTCAGATCAATCATATTCAGGATTTGGAAGAAAATGCCTCTCAAATCTTTTAGTATCAACCCAATATGGCGGCTAGGTCACTTGACCTAGGACAACCAAAGATTTACCCACTAAAAACAGTCCTCAGACCTACTTAAATTTCACGCATTTACATGGCCATGCCATTTTAGCTGCAGAAGTTTTTCAATTTTGAAACTTGCAAAAATGGCAATTTTTTTGTAAAATTTGCCATGCCTGAAGATGATGTTGGGATTTAAGACTGAGACTCCAGCTTCATTGGTTATGGAGATATACCCATTTTCAGTTTTTGATGACGTCACTTCAGATGTCTCAAAATTTGCATATTTGGACTCAGCGTCCAAACATGCATCAGGTAGGACTATTTGTAGGACATCATGGGTACAAGTGTAGAAATTATTAGCAAAAAATGAAGTTTTTGATCACATGACATGTTCACCCAATAGCAAGCTTGAACAATTTTCAATGCAGGAAGTTTCCTTTATCACTCTGAATGTACCTAGGCTTTGTGCAACTACAGTTTGAATTTCAGCTCCATCGCATCAGCTGTTCTGGAGAAGAAGATGTTTAAAGATTTTCATCAAAACCCAATATTTCCACCAAGTCACATGATCAAAGGTTCCAAAAGTTTAGGTGCATAACTTCAGATCTGTAGTTAAAACATATATAAGTTTCATAACAGTGCGAATTGCTGTTTTCTCGAAAAACATGGGACAAAATTGTGGAGAATAATAATAATAATAACAATCCAAACAAAAACAAAAGGGAATCAATCCTGAATGGCTTGAACCCCTTATAATGTAGTGCGTATTTAGTGGACAAAAGAATGGTGGACTACTTGCGCAAAGGGTGAGGATGATGGATTGAATGCAGCTCAAAGCTCAGCAGTTAAAAAGTCTGTCAGGTTTTCCCCACAGCTTTGCATGTACCCACATGTGGTTGTCTGGTTCCACAAACCCTACCCTCATTATATAGTTGGTAAATTCTCAAGTGCGAATTTTCATCCATTCATCATTCACATACAATGTGGCCTTAAAATTGTGTTATTGTGGGAAAATATTAGAGGTCATCTACAAATATAACATTTTCAAGTGGCTATTATGAATCCTAGCCAGATATATGTTTGTAGTTCAAATGTGTAAACTTGAGTTTAGCTTTAGTGTGGGAGCATGAGTACGTGTACAATGCATGTAATCCTGAATAGATCGTCCGACAAACTGGCAGTAGAGAGACAGATATACCAGGGCTGTGTACATATAAATATAAAAATAATTGCCCATGACAGGTTTCCATGCACATGAATTCCTCATTCTACAAACAGGAAACTGGAGTAGCGACATTTCTATAGCTAATTACCAGAAGTTTAACAGTGTATGCTGATTGATTTTTGTGTGAAATTGGCCTGCAGAATTACAGAGCCTTTGGTTGGATGGAATTGGTGCTGACCAGAATCCCCTAAGCTACACTCACGCAGCAGACGCTAACACCCGGTCACAGGATCCTTTAATACACCGGTATGTGTTTGCACCTGAGCTCTACCTGCGTTACGCATTGATTGGACAGGTAGAGTAGCCGTGGGCCGTGCTCTCCCTGCAGGCAGAGGGACTTTGTGAACTGGTTGGGTTATCTTGGCAGGCAGAGAGAAAGCTGTGTGATTAGCGCAGTTGAGTGGAGTGCTGACAGATGTGGCCCTCAGGCTTACATGTAGTTTACCTGGCCAGAGGGCAGCTTTGTTGGAATGAACTTAGGTAACCTAAGCCTAAAATTAACAGGACCAGGTAAAGAGGTGTTTTGTTTTTGACTCCTTTGGATACATGTAGTTTTGATGTTAATGTATTTGTGTCCGTTTGTGAGTTTGTAAGTATTGGTTACAATATAATATAAAGATGAACCATGTGTAAGCTGATTTGGGTATTGTTTCAGACAAACAGTATTCAAATCACTCATCATTTCCTGGAACTCATTGCCTTTCTGTTCAAACTGTGCTTCTAAAGGGTGAATAGTTTGTCCCAAATCATGTAACCTTGTATAAGTGACATAAAATTATCTGTGATTTTTTGACCAACAGGTCACACTGCTTTACTTAGTTTCTCCTGAAACCTTAAAGCTAATCCAATTTAATTGCTGATCCGATAGACGTGCCCAGGCGATTGTTTTCTGTGCCCAGCTCGTCATCTGAATGGGTAGTACAGCTACGGCTACCTCTTGAGGGAGAAACGATGTTTAGGAATCAAGTAATAGAGACATTTTGATCAGAAATTGTAGTTAAGAATATCAGCGATGGTTGCAAAGTGATGTAGAAGTAATAAAAAGTTCCTCAGTTTTTGTGGATCAGAGAGCCAAATTATTGCAAACCTGATGATCATGTTCATGTGATCTGTCAGAAGTGATGTTTCCACACAACTGCCTGGGTACATGTATATGTAAATGTTATATGTGATACATGTGATACATGTAATGTCACTGATACATGTAATGTCACTGATACATGTAATGTCACTGATACATGCAATGTCACTGATACATGAAATATCACTGATACATGAAATATCACTGATACATGTAATGTCACTGATACATGTAATGTCATTGATACATGAAATATCACTGATACATGAAATATCACTGATACATGTAATGTCACTGATACATGTAATGTCACTGATACATGTAATGTCACTGATACATGGAATATCACTGATACATGAAATCTCACTGATACATGTAATGTCACTGATACATGAAATATCACTGATACATGTAATGTCACTGATACATGAAATGTCACTGATACCTTTAATGTCACTGATATATGAAATATCACTGATACATGTAATGTCACTGATACATGAAATATCACTGATACATGTAATGTCACTGATACATGAAATATCACTGATACATGTAATGTCACTGATACATGAAATATCACTGATACATGTCTGAAATGTTCACATTCACTGATCATCCTGATCATGGGTTCATGTCGGTGTCTGTTGGTATTTGTGTGTATTTTTGCATTACATTGTGTCACTTGGTATTTTTACCTCTTATTGATCGGACTAACTTGCCAGTGTATAATTTCTGAAAAAAAACAAACTGTTGCTGATGCTGTTTACGTGATAAGTGAGCCGAGTGTGATGTAACCGCAGGATACCTTGTGACACATTCTTATTTTATCTTGCGTATTAATGTTGCGGTGTTCACTCTAGGATAGGTATCGAATAAATGAGTTTCACACTTATTAGCCTTTGGAAATTGTGTAATGCTAGTTTTATTAATAAGTGAGGTCTTCAGAGACCTGAGCATTTAGCTTTTTCAGGTATATGTGCACGACCTGCTAGTTTCTTTCTACTAGAAGATCATAGACTCTCACAATGACCAAAGTTGTTAGCACAAAGATTTCCCTGTGCCTTTGATAATGTGAACACTTCTCATAATTTCTGCAGCGGTCATGGCTGTATATGTTGGGTGGGCCTCTTTCATGACTCTAAAAACACTTTAATGCAATATAATTCCCCCCCCACACTCAAAAAATGAGGTCAAAGTGAACCAGATGCTTTCCTGTGTTCATGAAACACATGTGACCACCTCCGTCCCCACAATTCAAGTTAGCCGTTTTCCATTCAGGAATTTAAAAAAGGAAGAAATAATGGAAAAATATAATGCCTCTATGATCAAAATGTACATGTAATTAGGTAATGTCCACAATGAGGAGAATGTGAGTACATGAACATGTACCAAATCTTGAAAATCTACCTCAAGTGTTTGTGAGGAATGATGCTCACAAGGAATAACTGAGTTCACAAGTAATGACAATAACTGAGCATGCACACAGACATGATTGCAAAGTTTGACTGCGTTCGCAAGTGAGCCTAAAGTTGAACAGTCTATAATGGTAAATGGCCCTAATATTTTGCTCCCAAATTTCGATTTTCGAATCAAATGAATGTCCTGAAATATTACTATGGAATGGAGATTATATTGTACCAGGTCAAACATTGTTATGGGCAGAATTGTAGGCCATTCTTCAGGGAATAAGAAAACAAAGTCAGCACAAGCAAGATATAAGAGTCACGTTGCCTGCGATACCCAGAAAGTTTCCGATGGAGATATTCATACATATACATATATACAGGTACAGATACATGGGCTCGTGTTGTTGGGGTTTGCCCTTGGAGATAATGTGTCCCGAAACATACCTGGAGAAAGTGATATAGACTGATGGTATATACGATATGCAGGAATATTGCGTTTCTTAGGGTAGAGGTATCAGCCGATCTGATCATGTTAGGGAGTGGAATCTGACTGTGCCCTAGGAACTGTGGGCCATGTGCTCATGGATGTTACTTCAGTAATTCTTATGAGGCATGTCAGTAACTATGGGCCTTCACAGTGTGAATGTATGCGTTCTGTTGTCATTCACGACTCTACAAATTCAAGTTCATGTGTGGAAACCAAAACTATTTGCAATTTGTGTAAGTGATGTTTTTCATATATGTGGTCACATTGAATTAATTCTTGATTTAATCAGCTTATGTGGAAGTATGATTGGCAGTGAGTGGCTGACTCCGCAAAGAATTTCAGCCCTTTGAGTAATCAGTCAAAATTTCTAATCATGTCACGGTGCTTTGTTTTATGTGTTGGAAGTTGAAATTTTTTTTGGACACACCTTTGTATTCTGATAACATATAGCTTTGTGGAAGCCAAACTCTTATACATCCATTGGACAAACTGACGCCCTTGATTCACATCATCAGTATTATTTATTACATGGAATCCAAAAAGTGTGCCTTAAATCATTCACATGGTGTCACAACTTTGTGACTGGAGTCTGATGGATCCCACAAAGTGAATATAGCGCAGTTCAGTTATCACCCTCCCACGCTGTGTCTCACTGATCGCCCGAGGACCAAATAGACAACAAAACTCGTTTATGACTAAGAAAGGTGTGGAGTTCATTCAAGTAATAATGATTCTTTATCAAGTCGTTGTTGATTATCGCATTCTTTATATAGTCGTTGTTGATTATCGCATGATAAATGTGGAAGAGTGGAAATTTTGGAACGAAATGTCTGAGTTCTGAAGTTTCATATGACAAGAGTTTTGACCTTCAGCTTGGTATGGTCTGAAGTGTGTGTCTGTGAATTTATATGCATTGAAGTTCATCATTGTGTGTAGAGGGAAAATCCAAAGCATGATAGAAAAGATTGAATTGATAGTTGTACAAGTTGTGATAGGAGAATACATAACCCTCACCTGTGCCTGAAAATGGTCAAGGCCAGCTGTACGTACCTTGCACATAATGTAAGCTGCCAGGTCCTAGGTTGTTTGATGATAATGAGTGTCTTTACCTGAAGCAGGGAAAACGCCTAGTGCACTTGGGCATTCATATACATACGGATAGCATATTAAATGTTATATAAACAATGCACTACATGGTTTACCTCATTAGCTACTACATATATGTTGGGGCATCTGTGGGAGGTTAGTGTGTCTGCTGAGCGTTAATGACCTAGGTGCTCCTCACCAGTGTGAGTGAGTTCAAGTCCAGCTCATGTTGTCTTCTTCTCCGGCCTTACCTGGGCACTTCCTCAGCAACCTGCGGATGGTTGTGGTTTATCCTGGGGCTCTGCTTGATTTATTCTCACATGCACAATGCTGGCCGCAGTCATATAAGTGAAATAAGTAAGGCATAAAACAGCAATTAAATAAATAAATATATGCATGCACCACTTGGGACTGTGAGGTGTCAGTTATACTAATGAGCAGACATGGTTCTGCATGGGGCCTGTAAAGGTGCACTGTCTGACTGCCCTATCATCTGAACATTCACCAGGCTTCATGACCTGCCATTTGTGGTACTGGAAGTCTTTGGAGTAGGCCAACTAGCATGACTGGAGCCCTGCGGCATGTTTTGGGGGTAGCTGGGGGTAGCTGGGCAGACCTTGTGAGGCCCCGTGGACGTAGCTGCTTGTACTAGTTAGGTCAGGAAGCTGATTATTGGTGAAACAAGTGCATGCAGGGAAATTTGTAACAGGCACTGCATTCTGCAAAAAGTTGTTGTAATCTTGCTCTCATGTTACACTTTTCTTACATGCAGACTGATGATTTGCATGTGATATTCAAGTATTGCATGTTGTACTTAAAAGTACATAGTATTGCTGACTTTATTAGAAATCGTGATAGACAGTGATAGACAAGTACTTGTACATATGAGTATTCCAGCATGTCATTTACCTGAGACTGTGTATGTTTATGCAGACTTGCTACGTGTCTCCGTGTGTTGCTGCACATTATGTATCTCTTGACACTTGCCTTTTTCTTTTCTTCCCAGTTACCATGGGGTTGTCAACACATTAAAAGGACTACTAGTGTGAAGACATGCTGAAAGTAGACTGGCCATGTAAGCTACCACCGTGCTTTGAGTACTGCAATGCATGTGACATTGCGTCGTGTGGCATACAGTAGGCCTCCAGTTGTCCACAGCCTGACAGCTAGATGGTGCTGATGGTACAGTCATGACAGTAGTGCGAAGACTGCATCGGTGCTACAGTAGTGTAGAGACTGCATCAGTGGTACAGTAGTATGGAAACCGTGTCCGTGACACAGTAGTGTGGAGGCTGCATCAGTGGTACTGTAGTGTGGAAACCGCATCCGTGGCACAGTAATGTGGAGACTGCATCGATGGTACAGTAGTGTGGAAACTGCATCAGTGGTACAGTAGTGCGGAGACTGCATCAGTGGTACAGTGGTGTGGAGACTGCATCAGTACCACAATCCAATAAATGTAGTTGAGAAACTGCATCAGTAATACAGCATTCAGTTGGGTACAAGGAGACCTCAGCCATGGAAGATTCAGGTAGGTACAATACTGTCCCACTACATTAATATTATGGTGCTTATATAAGGCACCTTATCAATGTCAATGGTGCTTTTCTGCTTCTCTGCAGGAGATCCCTTAATTGCATAAAAGACTATTACTAGTTCAACCCAGTTTAATATATATTTATAATCCTAACTGGGTCATCCAGTGAAATGTCTCAGCATGTACTTTCTCATCTCACATGTGTGTTTGTTTTTGTATTGATGCTGCGTGACCATATTCCCTGAAGCCAGATGTCTTGCACTCTCGTAACAGATTGGTCTTAACAGTTATTGGAACTGGCACTATATTGACTGTTTGATGCATGTATTTGAACTGAATCAGAGTCATCCCTGCACAGAGCAAATAAAGTGACAATGGATTAGGTTCTATTTTGTTTCACCTGCATTTTGTTTGTTTATTTTTTATACTGATAAAAGCCATACATGGGAAGGTCTGCCAGCAATCTGCAGATGGTCGTTGGTTTCCGTGGGGCTCTGCCTAAGATTCCTCCCACCAAAATGCTGGCTGCTGTTGTACAAGTGAACTATTCTTGAGTACGGTGTAAGACACCGACCAAGTAAATACATAATAATTATGTTAAACAACCAGGGGTGTTCAAGTAAATGCGAAAAGCTGCTCCTGGTTCCTGGCCAGGAGTGATTTCCTCTCCTTTTATGTGCATGAAACATGTTGTTATGTACTCTTGAGGGTTTTGTTCTTCCTATAAATTTGGAGGGTGTCATGAGCAGAAATATCCTTGAATAAGAATAATAGTTTTTTTGATACTTTAGCAATTATTGATTTCCTTTGTCTAGCACTTTTGTTCATTATTTAATGATGGTTTTCTGTGTGGGGAGGGTCTCAGACATGGTCCTAGGGTAAAGGTCCTAGCCTTTCAAGTGCTCGGATTCAAAACTGGCCGTGGACAAGGAAGTTGTAGGTTTGCCTGCTCTCACTTTTGGGGAGTCTTGGTGACAGTAAGCAGTTGACGTTGATGGCGTGTCTGTTTGTGAAGTCCGAAATATTTTGGAGACTACAGGTATTTAGCTTCCACCAGTATGGTGTGCATATCTGTTCATTACATGTGGGAAGTCTCATGGGAGTTGGTGGTTTTCCCTGGGCACTCGTGTTTTCTCCACCCATAATACTGACCGCCATGGTGAAAGTGAAGAATCCTTGAGTACTGAGCATTAAATTAGCCCCTCTATGTGTTTCATTGTGTTGGTTAGATCTAGACAGAGTGGAGGTGTCTGTGATCAGTCAGTCTTCAGGACAGAGTGACTCCAGCCTGATCCATCCTCCAGCATGCTGCCTCAGACCCAAACCTAAACACCCCAGCCCGGCATACAGTGGTACAACGCGGTCTATGACCCCATCACAGTGGTCCCTCCGCAAGTTCAAGGTGGGAACAAAAATGTTCACCTGTTTTTCAGTTCGTGCTTTTCTAATGCTAGGTTTAAGCAAAAGTTCAACAGTCTGTGGTTTACCTTGGTTGCTCCAGTTTCTTCCACCTAAAACTAACTGCCACAGTATGAGTGAAAAATTATTGACTCTCATTAATAACATCAAGTAAAGTAAATACATCAAGAAGAAAATGAAGACAAAATGATACCTTGTTTGATATATTTAATTTGCACTGTATGAAAGATTTTGTCCAGTACAGTTGACCCTCACCCAGTGGTTATCTCTCACTTGCATTCTGTGTATGGTGGATCTATGTCCAGAAGAGAAGCTTTTATTTACTTTGTATTATTATGGGTCTTTTCTTAATCGTTTTCATGTCTGTGGTAATTTCTGATTCCCTGTGACATTGTTTGGTTTGATTTGACCTGAAAGCTGTTTTTTATGCACATGCATGAGTTGCTTTTTTCTTTGATCCCTCCAGGTGGCGTTTCGTGACATAGACATTGAAGGCCTGTATCAGAAGTACTGTGTGCGGATGAGGCACCCTCTGGTCATCACTCTGCTGACTGTGTTCCTCCTGTACTGTGTCTGTCAGGCCATATTCCACTTCTCACACTGGGTACTAAAATTACCTCAAATTGGTATATCCAGATTGTGAAAATGTAATTTCACATAATCGTCAGGCCCTGGCTGCCAAGGAAACCAATCTCTTGTGATGAAAGTGTCTCTACCAAGTATAAAACTAAAGGTTGCCATATAGTCCAGGGTTTGAACAGATATGCAAAAGGTGTTTGTGATTACTTATCCGATAGCTCTATTGATAAATAGAATTGTATAAATACATCGGTCAGTGACTGGTGTGACCTTATGCCAGGAGCTGATAGGTCCCTGGCCAGCTGTCGTGGTTTCCTCGAGAGGCTGTGGCCTTATGCTAGGAGCTGATAGTCAGGTACCTGGCCAGCTGTGGTTTCCTCCAGAGGCCATGGCCTTATGCCAGTAGTTGATAGTCAGGTCCCTGGCCAGCTGTCGTGGTTTCCTCCAAAGGCCATGGCCCTATGCCAGTCAGGTCCCTGGCCAGCTGTCATGGTTTCCTCCAGAGGCTGTGGCCTTAAGCCAGTAGTTGATAGGTCCCTGGCCAGCTGTCATGGTTTCCTCCAGGAATTAACCAGAATATTGCAGTGAAATATTTTGAACACTTTGTAAAACACAATAGGGAACCTCACTTCAAGCAAAAACTGGGTAGTCCATTGTTCATTCCCACCTTCATGATGGTGGTTTGTGGGCAGTCCGGTACTCTAGCACCCAAGCATGGCAAGAGAATAATGGTTATTCAGTGTAGAATTAGTTTACTTTTCACCTTTGTGCTTTAAAACGTACCCTTTTCAAGCGAATAAGCAATCATTTTACCTAGTATGTACCAAATATATCTATTACTAGATGTCCTGTAAGTGGAATGGTATACATGCAAGCTGGTACATGTGTGCCTGTTGTGAGTTATCTCCTCCTCTCCCTCTGTTGGCAGGACCAGACTCAGGAGCAGATAACTCAGGTTGCATTCCTCTGCATAGGGGGCGCTGTGGTCATCGCCCTCCAGGTCCTGCTCTGCTGGAAGCAGCTGTACGTGAGGCTGTCGAGGGAGCTGAGCCTGGCGGTGTGGTTCGTGTGTATCGTCACGGTGAACTGTTACCACAGCGTGGACCGCTTCAGGTCACCCTCCGATGATCTTTGTATAACTCTCTACCTGATAGCAGTGTTACACATGATGTTACCTCTGCCTCAGCGCTACTCCATTGCGCTGGGAGGAGTGACCACTCTGTTACAGTTGACCCTGTCTGCGGCCCTCTCCAAGAAACGCACAGAATATCTAGAGCTGCAGGTTTGGTGATACTTAAATAGACTTTTCCAGACTTATCTTTCAAAACAATTTGTCAGTTTGAATTGAAAATTGGTATATGGCTTCACCATGCCAAATAACAAAACATCAATGATGTCTTTTTGTCTGTTTGCTATAAAATTATATATCCATTTGTGTCACGTTTTGGACTTTTCTCATCAAAATTGATAGTCATATGGTCAACAAATTAAGTTACACATTAAGTTCGCATTTCAGGCTGTATGGTTAATTTCCATCAACGTTAGGGCTGTTTGCCC
The DNA here is from genome assembly GCA_016165875.1 of Acanthopleura granulata. Taxonomy (NCBI): domain Eukaryota; kingdom Metazoa; phylum Mollusca; class Polyplacophora; order Chitonida; family Chitonidae; genus Acanthopleura; species Acanthopleura granulata. The sequence continues at coordinate 2,445,629 of JABBOT010000029.1, forward strand.
TTGTATGTATACTCACAGTTGTCCACACTTTTTTATCAAAACAGTTTGTTGTCCTAAATCATGAATTCATTTTTTTCTGTCTGTTTCAGCTGGTCTGTAGCTGTATTATCATGATGTGTGTTAATGTATTAGGGCTTTACCATAAATACATGACTGATGTCGCTCACAGAAAAACTTTCCTTGATGCGCGGAATTTCATTGAGTCAAAACTGCGACTGGAAAGAGAGAAACAACAGCAGGTAAACCAGGCTGGCTGGTATGATCAGAGACTGGATGATTACCTCTGAAGTGGTACTTGATGTTACATTATGAGGACATTCTGATGTTGTTTGGGTGGGTGGGTGGGTGGCAATAGGTTTAGAGGTAAGGCTTTCAATAACAAGGACTCCCCAGGTGAGAGCTGGGGCCTTCAGACATTTAATCCTTGAGTAGCTCATATTGGCTCTGCTATCTGTGCATGCTGGCTCTGAGTGCCTTGTAAGGCATGTGGTTTTAAAACAATGGTTTAAAATTGGTTGTCTTCCATGAAGTTCGTTGGAGACCATGTTTCTTCCACCACTATGGCATGCTGAGGAGTATCTGTGCGTCATTAGACTTGGGAGAAACTTTTTAGCTTATTAAATATAGCCTTCAGAAAGAAATGCAACCACAGGAAAAATGACAAAATACATGTAACCATATTGAATGCAGCTGCCATTTCTGCAACAGTGAAGATCACCCTTTTGGCCCTGATACACACACCACCTCCCATAGAATCAGATACATTTGGAGTCTTCCTTAAAATGTTTGTTTTCCTGGGTTACAACTATGACATGGTTTTGTTGACGTCCCTATTTGTGTTGACCGCCCTCTGCCCTTCAGCAAAAGAAAAAAAAGAGGACAAAAAGAAATTCACTACAAGCTTGACTGGCTGCAGGTCCTCATACATCAATATGTTCTCTGATAGTGTAATGTTGGGTGGACAAATCATGCAGGATTCGTGTGTATTCTGCAACCAGAAAAGGGTGTGAAGGTACAGCGGACTTCTAATGAAAGTTAAGAGTACTGCAGACCTTCAGTTGCGTGTGTTGTTGGCCAGCATTGGCTCCGTGTGGAATGACCATCAGACGGTTGATCTTGGTTTGTTGTGAGCAAGGCTGCTGACTTCATTCTAAAGCACACTATGTTTTTGTGCAGTAATGTCATCACCAGTTTCTTCTGACTCTGCTAGTTAGTCAGCTTTGATCAATAGTCCCTTTGTGCTTGTTGTCATCTCTGTCTCCCCACACCCCCCTTTCTACCCCTGCCCCTTCCCACCTTCCCCAGGGGTGATAGGTCAATCAATACACACCGACAGATCAGGTAAACCTGCACTTTGTTCTCGGGTATGATGTTTGTGTCGTTATTGATTTGATGAGGTTTTGCTGAGGTTTAGATGACCAGTCGCCTCATTCACCTGTCTATGCTTACACACTTTGTCACCTGATGTAGTCAATGGTAACATTTCACGTCAGCTGGAAGCTGGCTCTATTACGTTTCATGACATCTTTGAATTGTTGACATGAACACAGAAACATGAGTGTTCGCATTAGGTGACAGGTTAGAGTCAGATTTATCTAGGATATACTGAATGACATACTCCCTAATTAAAAATGACGTAAGAAAAAATTACATTCTTACAGGCAAATGAATGCTATGAAACATTATTTTAGGCGTGGAAAGTTATTTTTTCCAGTAGTACTCTAAATTTTCAACTTTTTTGACCACTACAGCACATTTCAGTGGAATTCATGCATACAGTCGTAAAGAAAATGATTCTAAAAATTATTTGTAGGTGTGATTGAAGATGTGAGCTTCATAAAACTGTGCAAATTATTTTTCTACACCCCATAGTTCTGTCAGAATGTTTCTAAATATTGGTCGCAGAGGTTGTTGATAAGGTTGAAGAATTAGGGTATATTATCTTAGCTACCAAACAAACCTTAAAACACCTTTCCAAGGTCAGTAGAACAAGCAGAATGAGGAAAAATGAGCATCACATTCGTAGACGAAAGTAAATCATTTTATAATTAATAAGGTAACTTTGGTTTTATAAGTCAAGGCTGATCTTCTTTGCTGCAGTATTTGTCTTAAGTGACTGTATTTCAGCTAAGGTTTGGCCTGTAAATTAAAGTCACTTTCAGAAGCATGTGAGGGCCTTCTGATGATGCTTTTGATGCCAATACTTAAGTTTTTCTAATCAAGTGACTTCAGTGGCCCTACAAAGGTGGGTGAATCAGTCCAAATGTGTCACTTAAAACAAGAGATTCTAAACGCAAGGTGAAATACAGTATACATTCATGTACATGTATAGATAGTAACCTTACCGTAAAATGTGCAGGTGCAATGGATAAACATTATGGGATGTTTTCTCTAATACAGGAGGAGTTGCTGGTCAGCTGTATTCCCCCTAACCTGATCAAAACCATCAAAGACCACCTGCTGAGGTGTGCCGAGTCTAAGACACCAAAATGTACCATATTCCATGACCTCTACGTGCAGCATAACACAAACGTCAGGTGAGTAGATTGGTCATACCTATGGATAGCATGAGTCGAATTTATCCATCAGTAATTTAGAGTGTGTTTAACTTCAGAGTACATGCACGTGTACTCCTGCTGTATTCACTGCTGGTGGGGCCCTTGGTGACACTGGGCGGTCAACAACCCTCGCGTGGCTGTTCATGCAGTCAAAGATTCGTTGATGAATACTTGTCTTCCACCAGTGTGCCAAGCATATCTGTACGATACATGTGGGAAAGTTCATAAGCAACTTGCCAAAAGGTTGATGGTTTATGCCCAGTGACCAGTTTTCTCCATCCGTAAAACTGACTGCCATCGTATATGTGAAAAATTCATGAATAAGCAAGGATCAACTAAGTATGCAAAAAATAGAAAGTACAGTATACAAGACAGCAGGAAGAGTTGGTGGTTTGGACAAATCTCAGTTGTGATAAACATCACTCATCATTAAATTTCCTTTGTTATGACTGCCAAAACCAGAGACTGTTGTTAGATGCCTGCGTAGGTGAACAAGCAGTTTGTTCTACTTGAGATATAAGGAAGGAGAAAAGGCTTAATTGACTTTGATTCATATGATTGTGTTCAGAACTGTTTCATTTATAAGGAGATCAGTTTATTGAGTTTAGGAAACTGAAGGAGGAAGGAATAGAAGTAGCAACATGTAGATGAGCACTGGTCAGTTTGTCATGTTATTAAACTATGTCTGTATAATTGTAAACTGTTCCATTATGAATTTTCAGAAAAAGCTAGATATGATTTTCTGAAAACTGGCTTCCTCGGCTAATGAACCTGAATATTGGTGTTTGTAAAACTGTATACAAATTGGTTGTTGGGTTTGAAGAAATTCATAAAATGAAGGGGCAATAACAGTGTTCATTTAAGTTTAGCCCCTACATAAGCTAGTGTTTGAACCAAAGAACAAATATCTGTGTTTACAAAGTTGCATTCTATTTTGTCTTTTGTTTAAAACATAAATAAATAAATTTTCAGAAGCTTGGTTTGGCCAGTTAAACAACTTTTTTGATTGTATAAGTTACAGTTGGATTGGAATTATAGTTTATATTATACCTGTATATGCTTTTATCAGTGGAACTGTTCCATGTGCCTGACCTAAAATTCTTAATCAATGGCTAATGAGCAGTACCGTTTTCCTTCTGTTACAGTATTTTGTACGCCGACATTGTGAACTTTACCCCACTCGCTGCAGACTGTACTGCCTCTGAGCTCGTTCACATGCTCAATGAACTCTTTGGAAAATTTGATCAGTTAGCCCAGGTAACCATGGTGACCAACTACACGTGTATATTTTCATGACCTTCAGTTTCACTGAAAACATAAATGCGTCCCTGACACTTGACCGCAGAATTTTTGTTGAGTGGTAATGATCCTTGGGAAATGAAGTGCTTGCATTAGCATGAGAATTGTCGCCCTGATATAAGAACGATTTGGTTTACAAAGCGCCGCAACAAACAGGTTGTGTGTTTCCAATATCCAGGTGGGTTGGGTTGCTGCTTCAGGAAGTATTGATGGCAGAAGTCAATAGAGGACATACAGAAGAAATGGCTTCAATAGCTGGAATACATATATACGTGTAAAGGAGCATTCATGCTATTGTTTATGGGTGTGTTTGTAGTTGATTTCTTTGAATAATAATTACGCTGTTTTATAGTAAAATTGTAATCTTTTGTTCCAGCACCAGTAAGAGAAGATTATTTTCAGTCATGAAGCTGTTAATTCAGAACTTTAGAAATGTATCTACATATATGTACGTGTGTGGCTGATATAAAATGTGGCAGGGAAATTTGGCGAATGAGGCTCAGTTTTAGTGTCAATGTCATTGCAGCGGTTTCACGCTGTCTCTGCCTGGGTTTCCTCCACACATAAACCTGACTGCCATCAGATATTATATGATTTAAAGTCAGTTCGGTTTTGGTGGTGTTGCAGTGGTTTTCCCTAAAGTCACTGCCTGACTGCCATGAATTAAGTGTTGAGAAATCTTCTGGGTACAGCATGAATCACCGAGCAAATACAATAAATGAAGAGATAAATACATGTACACGTACTATAATTGATTGCTTCATTAGTTATGAAATATTCAATCAGCACAGATTAGTTAGGGGGAAAAAGGTGGTGGAAGGTTTTTGTTTAAAACCAGGCTGTATGTGACTTGTTTTGTCAGGAATCTCACTGTACGAGGATAAAGATTCTAGGAGACTGTTACTACTGTGTGTCCGGCCTACCCAAGCCTAACGCTAACCATGCCGTGAACTGTGTGAGAATGGGCCTCAGAATGCTGGAAGTCATAGGGTGAGTCACCTTACCTGTACCGCTACGGTGAGCATATATATGTAGTGTGTACGTTACATGTGGAAAATTTCTTAGTGACTTGCCAAAAGACAGCAGTTTTTCCAGATTTCCCCTCCCATAAAACTAACTGTCATGGGTCACACATGTATACATACATGTATGGAAGTAAAATGATGTTAATCAAACAGTCATGAGTAAAATATCTATGTGCCTTGCTATATTAAACTGAGTTTGATATCTTGATTGTCTCTGGCTTTACAATTAGGGATGTGTCACAAGCAGGTAACTCGTGAGATGAAGTGATGCCTGTTTCTCCTGAAGGTCTGTGTGAAAGGGGTAATTTTGAAAGTCATAGTCTAATATGGAATTCTGCCAAAGTGAGGTTCTCTTGTTGGCCACATTCGAGTTAAAAATTGCACCCATACATGTAGTGTTTTCTGCCTTCAGTTTACTAGCTGGAGTTTTAACATGACCTGTCAAGGAAGCCATACGTGCACTCTTGATATCTCACAGGGACTTGTGCTGCTCCTGACCTCCTAACCCAGTCTTACACAAAGTGACCTAAAATTTAGACCAAAAATGAGTATGTTTAGAGGCAAATTGATGTGATTTACTTTTTCACGCTGAAACTTACATTTTACTCAGTAGAATATCACCCTGTCTACCAAACATACCTCAAAATACCTTTCTAACATCAATCAACTCTTGCAATCAGCAAAGATGTGCAACTTTGAGACATGGTCGAAATTTTAATTATGGTTATTTATTTATGATAAATGTGAAATCCGCAGAACACGTACTTCTTGTGGGTAATAGTTATTATTCCCTGAGTAATGAATGAATCAATGAATGAATCAATCAATCAATCAATCAATCAATGGATGAATCAATGAATGAATCAATGACTGAATGAATAACTCATTCACTCATTCATTCATTCATTCATTCATGTTCTGGACACGTTTGGAAAACATGTTGAAACCAGATGAGCCTGAGGCTGATCATACCAATGTTTGGTTTGTCACAGTGAGGTACGCGAGGCGACCGGAGTGGAGGTGGACATGCGTATTGGCATCCACACCGGGGCAGTGTTGTCTGGAGTCCTGGGCCTCAAGAAGTGGCAGTACGATGTCTGGTCAGACGACGTGACGATCGCGAATCACATGGAGTCCTCCGGCATTCCAGGGTGAGAAAACCTGTGTGCAAAGTTCTCGGAAGGTTTTGATTGATTGTCTTGAGATCTATTCATTTATTTATTTGATTGGTGTTTGACGCTGTACTCAAGAATATTTCAGTTATATGACGTGGACCAGTGTTATGGTGGGATGTAACCGAGCAGAGCCTGGTGGAAACCCGTAACTACCTGCAGTTTGCACGTCCCATCCCAGGTTGAGGACATCTCTACAAAGATTCAAGTCGGAGAGTTTTGATTGGTTTTTGTTTAAGGCTGTACTCAACCTGTGAATGGCCATGGGTTTCTCTGCCCAACTTCCTCCCACCATAATGCTGGACCTCATCTTATAATTGAAATATTCTTGTGTACCACATATCATATAAATAAATAAATTTAACGCTGCGCTCTAGACTTTTTTGCCTGTACAAGTACAATGGTGGCCAGTTTTATTGGTTGGGGAAACACTTTTCTCTACCAGTAAGCTTTTGATTATCATATGCCTGTGGAGGCACAAGCTCAAGTTGAAATCTGACTTGTCTTCAAATTTTATTCATTTCGGACATTTAAGAATGGACAGTGGCAATTAAATTTTTTCATTTGTGGTTTTCTGAGGACCAGTTTTGATTCCGTATTCAGTCTTGCGGTTAAATTGTCTATGTATTTTTTCTTTCCCTGAAACTTGTACCTGGTTTGACAGGAGAGTTCACATCTCACAGAGCACTCTGGACTGCCTAGATGATCAGTTTGAAGTGGAGCCAGGCGAGGGAGACAAGAGAAGCTCATTCCTTTCAGACCTCCACATGAAGACCTACCTGGTTAAGCCCCAGAAACTGCAAAGGGTAGGTGGACAGTTAATGGTGAGACAAAGAGCAACAACCATGCATTCTCACCATAGGTCTGCAAGTTAGACATTGCTAATATATTGTACTTACCTCACTTAAGAGATGGGATCTGATTCCATATAGCAAGTTCCAACTTGAATCAAAATTTTAAATGTTTTAGATGATTTAAATGTTTCTATGGTAGGAAATAAAATTAGAGGCACTGAACAAGCAATTTTTTTAAGACAGATATGTCCAAATTTGAACTTGTGAGACTTATTCCAGGTTGAAACCATTTCTGACTAGACTAAAAGTCAAAATTTAAACCTTGTCACAGTGCTTATTTCTTGGTATTTGGAATTTGAAATAATCATATTTTATATTTGTCTTACAAAGAAGTCAGAAATAACTTTGTGGAATTCTTCCTGGTAATAACATTTTGACACATTTATGTAATAACATTTTGGCAGATTTATGCAATAACATTTTGACACATTTATGTAACATTTTGACACATTTATGTAATAATATTTTGACACATACATGTGATAACAGTTTCACACAAAGGGCATCTAAGAACATGCACTACAACGTGAACCATGGGGGTGTTGTAGGAGTAGACTTGTAAAAGTTGAGTTGTTGTCTTTGTCTTTTCTTATCCTCGTATGTTTCCTCTTTTTGTTTTGCTTAGCGGAAGTTCCGAGCTACTCCAATGCGTGGGCGAATGGACAGTAATATGAGAGCTTCCCTGAAGGTGACCAGATACCTGCAGACATGGGGGGTGGAGAAACCGTTCTCTAAACTCAGGCGGAACACAGTGGCCAAGAAAGTCTACAGTTCCAAGGTAAGAACTAGTTCTCAAAGTAGAGGATACTTGTCCCTTGTACAAGAAACTTTTAAATGTGCTTTGCGTAAACAACATCCCACTTTACCTATGTAGTGTGTGACTTTAGTTTATTGAAAAAAGTTTCAATTCTGGATTGGGGCAAAAATCTGCTGACTTAAACAGTTTACTGTGCATAGGAAATTCTGAACATCTGGCTCTAGTGCTTGAGGCTGTTCTTAGTTTCTCGCCTCTTGCTAGCTCATATTGCTGACATCCCTGAGGCCCTGTAATTTTCACAGTAGCCCAGTGTTTTAGTGCATGGGCTTTAAGTCAGGGAGGATGGGGGGGGAGGAGGGGGCTCCGTGACCAAGGGGGTAAGCACACCAGCATGGCAATAATACCCTGTGCCTCTCACCAATGTGGTTGCTGTGAAGCTCATGCTAGGTCTGCCAGCAACCTGCGGATGGTCATGGGTTTTCCCAGGGCTCTCCTGGGTTTCCAGCCACCACAATGCTGGTTGCTGTCGTAAGGGTGAAATATTCTTGAGTATGATGTAAAACACCAGTCAAATTAATGAATAAATCAGTGGGTTAACCATCTATCTTGTAATTAAGATGTGTTTTTTTAACTTGACTAGATCTCCTCCGATTGAAACATGTAATAGTAGGTTAATCCCAATTCAGTCAATAAATAAATGAAACAAATTCAAACAAATGAGATACATGTATTTGTGCGTTGATAGTGTTTTCAAATTAGATGTCAGTGTCAGTAAAGTACATGCTCAGTAAGGAAGTTGTTATGTCGTACTTTGTTTATTTAGTTTTCTTGTTTCACTTGTACAGAGTTTTTCGGGGATTGAGCAGCAGGTGTTGGGAAAGGCCAAACAGCATCCTCAGGATTCTCGGTAAGACGCCCCTTTATCTGACACCTTTATAAAGGACTGGGAAGTAAGCAATCTGAATGATTCTCATCTGGTGCTGAGCTGAAGGAGGATGGGTCAAACATTGGTGCACTTGAAGCCTGTCTAATACTAGTTCTGTAGGGCTGTGATCACATGTACGATCACAGTCCTGTCATCTTCCATAAGCCTACTTTAAACTTCTCTGTATTTCCTGTGCTGTCCTCCATACATGAAGTGGTCCTCCGTGGATCCGTTGGTTAGCGCGCTAGCACTGCGTATTGGCCCAGAAGCTTCCCACCACTACAGTCGTAATGAGTTCAAGTCCAGCTAATGCTGGCTTCCTCTACGACTGGGCATGGTCGTGGGTTTCCCCGGGCTCTGTCTGGTTTCCTCCCACCATTTGGCTGGCTGCCGTCGTGTAAGTGAAATATTCTTGAGTGCAGCATGAAACACCAATCAAATAGATAAATAAATCAATACATCGAGCCTGGGGCCGAGGAAAGGTGTTTGTCCATACTCATGGACGTCTTAGCTGTCAATTCCAGATAGGTGTCCTCATGTGTCATCACTGGTAAATCCACAGGAGTGTAAACCTTGGGGAAAATTGGACAAATTCCAAGTCTAACCACCATGTTTAAAATGCATACTCCTCACAGCACTTTGAGCTATGAATATAAGAGAGATAACCAAGAAACAATTTTCTGGTCTACGTTCGCATGACTTGACACCACTAGCATGTTTTGCACGGACATCTTTTTATTGATGAATGTTGTGTATAGATTCTCTTGAGGTCATTAGTTGTGAAACTGATTTTGTCAAACAAAAGTTGATCATGTCAGGTAGTGGCAGTGGTATCTTTCGTGATTTGTATGGTTCTGGCGCTGTGAGGAGTTATGCATTCAAACATGGCAATTGGACCTAAAATTTGTCCAAATCACAATCAGTTTTATGTTCATGTGGATTTACCAGTGGTGACACATGGGGACACCTACCTGGAATGGATAGCTAAGACGTCCATGAGTATGTACAAACACTTTATAACAGCCTCAGACTGTGTTGATGACAGCAAGGAAAGTACAGAGGTGTTTAAGGTAGGCTTGTGGAAGATGACAGGTTCGTGATGGTATAGATAATCAGAGCGGTACACAGCTAGTCTGTCTAATGCATGCTGGTTTTTGTGTGATGTAGTCTGGCTAGGAAGGCAGCACTATAAATGTGTTTGCAGGGAGGGGACTGTAATCTACATGTACTGGGTAAAGGTGCTTGCCTTTTAGTCCTGAGGACACATGTGATGCAGGTTCAGAATCTATCATGGATGGATTTGTAGATGTCCCCATCCAGCTCACCTCACTGTTTGCAGGGCCTTTCAGACAGTAAGTTGTTGTTGTTGGCACTACTGTGACCTTGCTTGTCCTCCACCAGTATGATGTGCAAATCTTCAAATCACACGTGGGAAAGTTTGTTCGTTACTTTCCCAAGGTCGTTGGTTTTTGTCAGGAGCATCAGTTTCCTCCTCCTGTAAAACTGACCCCCATAATATAGGGGTTTTTGTAGCCAATTTCATTTTAGAAACTCAATTTGAATAAATCAGAAAACAATATATTTGTCACAAATGTATCAAGAACTCAACACAAAATTTGTCTAAAACTTAATTTTCCGTGACCAGAAGGAGAAAGTTGCTAGAAAAAAACCTGTTAATATAGGTGAAAAAATCATGAATATGGCATTGACCAACAATCAGATAAGTAAACGACTGTTAACAGTGGTACATGTATATATCAATGCTGGTAATTTGGTATGAGATTCATGAATGCCTCCTTCTCCTCATTCTGTTACAGGTCAAGTTTACAAGGTGAAAAAATAGCCTATATTAAGGAGGTGAACAGTCAACTGGTGTCAGAGCTGGAATACCTGGGCAGTCGACAGTGAGTACCCTAATACCGGCAGTTATTGGGACAGGTATCAGTGGTTCTGAAAGCAAAAGATCATCATTGTCTTCCAGCTTTTTAGCGAAGTGGGGCTTGCGTGGCTCAGTCCATTAGTGTGATAACACAGCACAGTGACCCAGAAGCCTCCCACCAAGGCGGTGGCTGTGAGTTCAAGCCCAGCTCATGCTGACTTCCTCTCTGGCCCAACGTGGGAAGATCTGCCAGCAACCTATGGATGGTCGTGGGTTTCTCCCCAGCCGGTTTTCTCCCACCATAAGGCTGGTCGCCGTCGTGAAAGTGAAATATTTTTTAGTAAGGCATAAAACACCAATCAAATAAATAAATAAAAAAGTTTCAGTAAAGTAAAGATATAGATATGTTGGCTAAATTGGACAGATCAAAGCCGACTCACACAAAGCCCTGTTAAGGTTAAAAGCACATAACTACCATGATGTGATGTCTACAGTGTTGTTACCCTGGTAGCTGCGTACTCTTAACAGTAACAGGGCTTCGTGCAGGTAGGCCCATGTGTCCCAGTACTTAGGGTAGTTCAGTTGTTTCTATGATCTGGTACCTGACATGTTAAAAGCATAGAAATTTATAGAGTGCATAGGACAAACTGTTTTGACTGTGCACCCAAATTACCCACCTTCCTGTTTATGTATTGGTAACTGCTGTTTTTGTAATCATATTGTCAATTCCGCTCCTGGAAGTCGTGGTCATGGTCGAGTGTCAAGGACACGCTTCTTTCAGTCATTGTCAGCACACACGTCACAGGTTCTGTTCAGTCTTAGCCATGGATAGTGGATTTGGGGATCAGGCAATATGTTTGTATTGCCTGTGCTCTTACTGTTGGAGTATAATAATACTCTGGAGAATGGTGTAACAGTCAGATAAATAAATGATAAACAGTAATGTTTGTGCGTTTAAGAACATTGCTTGTGCTTGTAATACATAGGTTTGTCTAGTCAATTGCTTTTTAGAAACTCAATTTGAACATGTTGGAAAACTTTTTTCATCACCAGTGTATCAAAGACTTAATTCATTTCATGGAAACTCAATACAAACTTGGCCAAAAACTCTAAATTGGTCTCCCAACATTTTCCAATTTTTCTCACTGATGGTTACCATAAGGACAAAGTGGCTAGAAAAAACCCAGGTTATGTATACTGTTAGATCTGGTTTGTATCTGAGGTTATCTCTTTAATATGCAGATGTATTCAGCAGTGTGTGAATTCTGATACAAAGCTATGTGAATAGACAGTGTATGTATTTTGCAGGCAATGGTGCAGTTCAACAGAGTTCAGTCCATTTCTCTTGAAGTTTAATGAGCGAGAGATGGAGTCGGCTTATGTTTACCAGGGTGACCCTTCGTTCAGGTTCAGCCTCGTTTGTGTGCTGGTCATCTTCAGCTCACTGGGCTCGGTATCAATCATTATGATCTCCAGGTAGGTTTGTGTCTATCAGCTCTGTACAAATCATTATGATCTCCAAGTACGTTTGTGTCTATCAGCTCTGTACAAATTCATTATGATCTCCAGGTAGGTTTGTGTCTATCAGCTCTGTACAAATCATTATGATCTCCAGATAGGTTTGTGTCTATCAGCTCTGTACAAATCATTATTATCTCCAGGTAGGTTTGTGTCTCTCAGCTCTGTACAATTCATGATGATCTCCAGATAGGTTTGTGTCTATCAGCTCTGTACAAATCATTATGATCTCCAGGCAGGTTTGTGTCTATCAGCTTTGTACAAGTCATTATGATCTCCAACTAGGTTTGTGTCTGTCAGCTCTGTACAAATCATTATGATCTCCAGGTAGGTTTGTGTCTATCAGCTCTGTACAAATTCATTATGATCTCCAGATAGGTTTGTGTCTATCAGCTCTGTACAAATCATTATGATCTCCAGGTAGGTTTGTGTCTGTCAGCTCTGTACAAATCATTATTATCTCCAGGTAGGTTTGTGTCTCTCAGCTCTGTACAATTCATGATGATCTCCAGATAGGTTTGTGTCTATCAGCTCTGTACAAATCATTATGATCTCCAGGTAGGTTTGTGTCTATCAGCTCTGTACAAATTCATTATGATCTCCAGATAGGTTTGTGTCTATCAGCTCTGTACAAGTCATTATGATCTCCAGGTAGGTTTGTGTGTATCAGCTCTGTACAAATCATCATGGTCTTTATTTCTTTGCACTGATTGAAACTATCTGGGGAACTATAAATATTTGATCAATATTTTTCGTGTACATATATTCTAATATAAGCTGATGTTTCTTGACAAAATAGAGTACAAAAACAGCCTGAACAGTAATCACTTTAGGTACTAAAAAGTTGGATATGCCCTGTGCAAGATCATAGTCCCCAACTGGTAGCATGGGCGACTTAATTTTACTCCTCGCTGGTCAGTCCGTCTGCCTGTTAATCACTTACAAATAAATTTTCTGGACTTTTTATTTTTTGGAAATGGTTCATTGTATTGAAGTGAAACATGAACTGTTACTGATCAACTCAGGGTTTTGGGAGCTGATTTGTACACATTTGACAGGACAGAAGATGGTGTTGTCCTGTGCTGTATTTCCACTCTTCCCCCCCTCCCCCTGCCCCCACATTGCGAGCCACTGTGGTATAAGTGATACGTTCCTGAGTATGCCATAGAAAGCTAATCAAATAAATAGATCAAACCACTATAGGAAATATATTGCATAAGTAGTACTTTCAGAATGCTTGTGAAGTCTTAATTCAGATTAATGTTTTTGTTTTAGGTCACTTAAGGTGGTTCTCACATTCACTGTGATGTTTCTCAGCCTTGTCATTCTGGTATTTCTCACGTTCTCTTTCAGTATATTGGTAAGTATATGACTGAATCATTTGTGTTTGAAACTTATTATCTTTTACTGTCGCAAACTTCATACTGTATTATTTATACATCAGTGAAATCCTAGTATTTTCTTCACTGGTAAAAATGATATCTTCACCAGTTAGATATCACTTTTGTTATTACATTTTGATATTACACACCCAGAACCAGAGACAGCGAAAATGGAACACTTTGTTTTTATGACATTCCAATCTGAGCTCACTGGGATGATGTCACAATACAAGTCTAGTCGATTGCTGTATTCCGACGTCACACAAGGAGACATGACGTTATACTGGACATCATGTGTACGATGTCACGCTACAGGCAGGTCTTTGAAGAGGTGCAGCTAAAAAAGTATTTCTTTAAAATACATTAAAATCATGACATTGTTAAAGTACAAATAATAAATAGAATATTGCACAGTGAAGGTTGTGTACCATATATATTGTTCTGGTGAAAGGTAAAAATGTGCTCCAAAATCTTTCCATCATTTCCACCTCTCACTGGAGCAATATTTATGGTATTCAGTCTTCACTGTACAATGTCCTCTGTCTGGAAGGTTTATCTTCATATACAGGTACACTTTATTGGGAAAACCTTTCTCACCTGAAGTACATGTAATAAGCTCTGTTGTTAGTTGCAGATTTTTACCTTTGACAGAAAACTGAGAATGTATTACTGTTGCATTTCAAGAGAATAATGGTCAGTTCAGTGTGAACTGCAGTCTTTATTGCATGGGAAAAGGTAGCCCAGACCATGGACAAAAGAGGAAGTTCATAAGGCTATGTACATGTACCTGTTTGTGTGTGTACATAGAGTTGTGCTTTGGGCTGATGTCTTATTTTGGTGTGTTTTTCGCAGAAGACGAATGACAAGCTGTTTGGCCTGCTGAACAAGCTGTCCGAGCTGATATCTGAGAACTTTGGGTTCAGGCTAGGCTTAAGTCTCTTCACCATTGCTCAGGTCCTCAGCATGACAGTTATCCCTATAGTAAGTGTTCTGTTCTTTTCATATGCATGTACGTGTATATGGGATGCTAATACTGGGCCCCTACCAGCAACCTGGATCAAGACAAATTAATGTTTATAATGTGCACTTTAATACAATAATATGTATGTCTTCAGTCATAGCGGTATCAGTGGGGACAAATCATGGCAGGCCATTTTTCTTTTCTCTTTCAGTTGTCTTTGACAAAGGAGTTACTTTAATTCTTCTGATTTTTGGAACACTGCCTGTTTTTTCTAATATACATGGAATAGTAACAGGGATAAAAAGTTTCTTTTTTCTCCCATGATGAGACTCTCTAATGACTAACATATCCATATCTTTACGTTTTCCAAAAACTGGGAGAGAAATGTAATATTTTGCTTTCAGCAGGTCTAACATCTGCCCCAGTAATTGGAAGAATTAGGGCAGTGGTTCAATCCCAGCCTCAGACAGAGTATTCCAAAGATTCCACCCTAACACACACACTCTCCCTCTGCCACCGGATCCTTAGTAGTCCCATGGGCATTGGGGTGCAGTAAGAGGCCAGCAGTGCTTGTATCGCTGTCTTTGTTACCATTGATCTGGTTGAAGATCTCTTGTTTTTTTCTCACGGATATGTCACAAGCTCGCATATTCTGGAGAATCTGTGCACGTGTGGGAAAGTTACCTCACCAGAGGATAGTGTTTTGGGTGTTAGAAGCATGAAAGAAAAAATACAAAAAATCTGAAAATTATATTATGTCCATATTGAAGTGTTTAATATACAAGATTATACTGTTGTATGCATGCATGACCTAAAAATATTCAAATATTAGCATTTGAATGTTAAACCCTTGTGCTCCTCTGGATGAACTAGAAAGATTGCCATTTTTACGTGTTGAAATTTATTAGTGACACCAAGCACTGTCTCCTTCTCTCAGACTGATTGTACATCATCTAACATCACCCTGTCGTCTGCCAATACAACTGTAGAGCCTGGGACTTCTGCCTGTGATTTTATACCTGTAAGTATTTGTAACTTTAAGTAGTTTAAAAACATATTTTTTCTGAAGTTGAAAAGAGCTGTCAGGAAAAAAAAATTTCTTCATTTTTAATTTCGGTTGTATTTTTGAACATTTGTTCTCATCAATGATCAGTTATATTGAGTGTAAGCAGTGTAAAATCATGGTTAGCTGCTCGAATTGTACTTGTAGGTCTTGAGGAAACATTTTCCAGTAACATGGATATCTTCACACTGAGAAATTTCTATTAAAAACAAAAGCTACATGTGTTTCTGGTATTTTTCAGCATGTTAGGTCTGATGTTTTCAGATTTGTAATCTGGAGGTTTGTGTGATGTTTTATGTCATCAATCATTATGTTCTTATTATGGTGACAATAAGTGGTCAGTGACGCTCATGTGGCCATTCATTGAAGACCACTTGTCTTTCCCCAGTATGGTGTGCAAATCTGGGAAAGTTTGTCAGTACTTTGCTAAAGGTCAGTGGTTTATCACCTGTACTTTGGTTTCCTCTGTCAGTGTAAAACTGAGTGCCCTTTTAAAAGTGGAAGATTATAAATATTCATAAATATATATAAATATATAGAAATAAATATTCACATGACAGACAGCAATAAACTTTTTTAATTGGTAATACTTTCAGTATTTCGTGAATTGTGGTCAGCTTTCCCTCATGGCTTGTGGGGTGTTCCTGCGTCTCAGCTTTCTCCTCAAGTTTGCCATCATGGCGTTTGCTGTGCTGCTGTACAGCCTGGGCATACACACCATCTACAGCACACCTTTCATCATGTATGACCTCAGTCAGTGTGGCCATTCAGGGTAGGTACACCGTACAGCCTGGGCACACACACCATCTATAGCACACCCTTCATCATCTATGACCTCGGTGAGTGTGGCCATTCAGTGTGGGTATGCCCTACAGCCTAGGTATACACACCATCTACAGCACACCCTTCATCATGTATGACCTCAGTGAATGTGGCCATTCAGGGTAGGTGCACCGTACAGCCTGGGTATACACACCATCTACAGCACACCCTTCATCATATATGACCTCAGTGAGTGTGGCCATTCAGGGTAGCTATGCTCTACACAGCCTGGGCACACACACCATCTACAGCACACTCTTCATCATGTATGACCTCAGTGAGTGTGGCCATTCAGGGTAGGTACATCCTACAGCCTGGGTACACACATCATCTACAGCACACCTTTCATCATGTATGACTTCAGTCAGTGTAGCCATTCAGGGTAGGTACACCGTACAGCCTGGGTATACACACAATCTGCAGCACACTCTTCGTCATGTATGACCTCAGTGAGTGTGGCCATTCAGGGTAGGTACACCTTACAGCCTGGGTATAAACACCATCTACAGTACACCCTTCATCATGCATGACCAGTGAGTGTGGACATCCAGGGTAGGTACACCCTACAGCCTGGGTACACACACCATCTACAACACACCCTTCATCAACTATGGGCTCTCTGGTTTCTTCCAATCATAAAACTAGCCACCACTGTATAAGTTTAAATTTCCTGAGTGTGGCGTTTAGCAACAATCTAATAAATAATAAGTCCATACACACTAATTAAGCTCATTAGTATGCTGACTTGCATGTACAGAGGACATGTAACTCCAGTGAGGGATACAATGAGTTTTTGGACGTCTCAATTGCATTATTTAGCCAGTTTCTCTTTTCTTACTGGGTTAGTCTCTCTAATGAACACCATATCCAACCTACTTTGCCAAAAATACTGGAAGAGAAACGAAAATTTTTACTTTAGCTTTTAATATTGTCCTAAAAATTAGAAGAATTAAGGTAATCTTCAAAACCAAACCAAAAGTCTCAGTAACTTGCATGTAATTATTGTGTAGTAATACATAATAATCAGTGCATGTACATGTACCTATCAGAATTGTCAGAATGGGTGGTTGATCTCAGTAATCGTATGCACCCTGCTATACATATATATATTAACATGACGATACCTGTGTTGACAGGTGTGATGGTAACTTGACGCTCCAGACCAGATCCACTCTCTACCTCCTCCTGCTTTTCATAACACTACACCTGCTGGACAGACAGGTGAGTCTTGACCACACTACACCTGATAGACAGGTGAGTCTTGACCACACTACACCTGATAGACAGATGTCTTCACCACACTACACCTGATAGACAGACAGGTGAGTCTTGACCACACTACACCTGGTAGACAGAGAGGTGAGTCTTAAGCACACTAATCCTGATAGACAGACAGGTAAGTCTTTACCACCCTACACCTGCTGGACAGACAGGTGCCACACTACACCTGGTAGACAGATGGGTGAGACTTTACCACACTACACCTGGTAGACAGACAGGTGAATCCTGACCACACTACACCTGTTAGACAGACAGGTGAGTCTTGACCACACTACACCTGGTAGACAGACAGGTGAGTCTTGACCACACTACATCTGGTAGACAGACAGGTGAGTCTTCACCACACTGCACATGGTAGACAGACAGGTGAATGCTGACCACACTACACCTGGTAGATAGACAGGTGAGTCTTGACCACACTACACCTGGTAGACAGACAGGTGAGTCTTGACCACACTACACCTGGTAGACAGACAGGTAAGTCTTCACCACACTACACCTAGTAGACAGACAGGTGAGTGCTGACGACATTACACATGGTAGACAGACAGGTGAGTCTTGACCACACTACACATGGTAGACAGACAGGTGAGTGCTGACGACATTACACCTGGTAGACAGACAGGTGAGTCTTGACCACACTACACCTGGTAGACAGATAGGTAAGTCTTGACCACACCTCACATGGTAGACAGACAGGTGAGTCTTGACCACACTACACCTGGTAGACAGACAGGTGAGTCTTGACCACACTACACCTGGTAGACAGACAGGTGAGTCTTGACCACACTACACCTGGTAGACAGACAGGTGAGTTTTGACCACACTACACCTGGTAGACAGACAGGTGAATGCTGACGACATTACACATGGTAGACAGACAGGTGAGTCTTGACCACACTACACATGGTAGACAGACAGGTGAGTCTTGACCACACTACACCTGGTAGACAGACAGGTGAGTGCTGACCACACTACACCTGGTAGACAGACAGGTGAGTCTTGACCACACTACACCTGGTAGACAGACAGGTGAGTCTTGACCACACTACACATGGCAGACAGACAGGTGAGTCTTCACCACACTACACCTGGTAGACAGACAGGTGAGTCTTGACCACACTACACCTGGTAGACAGACAGGTGAGTCTTGACCACACTACACATGGCAGACAGACAGGTGAGTCTTGACCACACTACACCTGGTAGACAGACAGGTGAGTCTTGACCACACTACACATGGTAGACAGACAGGTGAGTCTTGACCACACTACACCTGGTAGACAGACAGGTGAGTCTTGACCACACTACACTTCTCAGTATAGAAAGAGAAAAGAAACTGCACAAAGGTGATCTTTTGTAAATGAAAGACGTATGTATGTGCAATGAATGTAAGATGCAAAGATAAAGTATTATTTGTATTTTTCCAATATACACCCAATTCAGTTTGACTGCATATATGACAAAGATGGGAAGTCCGTAGAAATAGCCACAATTATAGACTTGTAAATCTAATGGCGTACATCAACAAATATCAGGGGTGTGTTTTACTAACAGGGTGTAAGTTACATGTATATCAAGCGCAATTGCCATGACGACACATACTATAGAGATACTTCACCATGGTAGGTAGGTTTCAGGAAACCTTGCACTGTGTGGATAGAACAGGCCCACTGGGGTGTGCCAGCATTCATCCCAGACGGTCTGATGCTCATATTTCCAAGTATTCTCTGTGTTATTCTCTACTCTCACAGCTGGAGTTTACATATCGTTTGGACTTCCTGTGGAAGAGGAAGTCCCGAAGTGAGATGGACCAGGTGGAGCTGATGGGGTCCCTCAGCAAGACACTTCTGGAGAATGTGCTGCCCAGTCACGTGGCCGAACATTACCTCAAAACTGTCAGCAAATCAGAGGTGGGTCAGATAATTGACAGTGTGTTGTTGCACAAAAATTGTGCACACAGTGTACATGTATGTTGAGGTTTTCTCTGCTCATTTCCCATGTTGTTTTGGCTGGCACAGTTAGATTTATTTATTTGATTGTTGTCATACTAAGGGTTTTTAAGTTGTAAGGGATATTGGGTGTGGTAAACCAAAGTGCTTTTGGCAGGTTACTGACAAACTTTTCCAAGTGCGATGTATAGACATGCATGCATTAATGGTAGAAATGTGATCCTAATAAACGTGAGACTGCACATTTGGCTGTTCCACTGCTCAATTGTTACCATGATCCCCACAAACAATAGGACTGGGAGAGCCTGGAGAAGGCTGGAATTCAACCTACAGCTGGTGTGCCAGCAGTCTCTTGAGATAGGTTGGCCATTCTCCCTCTTACCTTCTACACTAACCGAATTGTTACATTTGCTAGCCTGGAACTGGATACTATCGCTTGTACTGGCATCAGAATGTCAGAGCTGTATGCAACGAAAACAGGTGATCTTATGATCTTAAAGTAATTCTGAGTTCATATCATCTCATTATGCAGGGATGATAGAGACCATAACCTTGTGATTAAGGCAAATACAAACAATGTGCCCTCTCGGGACAGGGATGATAGGGACCATAACCTTGTGATTAAGGCAAATACAAACAATGTGCCCTCTCGGGAAAGGGATGATAGGGACCAAAACCTGGTGATTAAGGCAAATACAAACAGTGTGCCCTCTCGGGACAGGGATGATAGGGACCAAAACCTCGTGATTAAGGCAAATACAAACAGTGTGCCCTCTCGGGACAGGGATGATAGGGACCATAACCTGGTGATTAAGGCAAATGCAAACAGTGTGCCCTCTCGGGACAGGGATGATAGGGACCATAACCTGGTGATTAAGGCAAATACAAACAGTGTGCCCTCTCGGGACAGGGATGATCGGGACCATAACCTCGTGATTAAGGCAAATACAAACAGTGTGCCCTCTCGGGACAGGGATGATAGGGACCATAACCTGGTGATTAAGGCAAATACAAACAATGTGCCCTCTCGGGACAGGGATGATAGGGACCAAAACCTGGTGATTAAGGCAAATACAAACAGTGTGCCCTCTCGGGACAGGGATGATAGGGACCAAAACCTCGTGATTAAGGCAAAGGGATGATAGGGACCAAACCTGGTGATTAAGGCAAATACAAACAGTGTGCCCTCTCGGGACAGGGATGATAGGGACCAAAACCTCGTGATTAAGGCAAATACAAACAGTGTGCCCTCTCGGGACAGGGATGATAGGGACCATAACCTGGTGATTAAGGCAAATGCAAACAGTGTGCCCTCTCGGGACAGGGATGATAGGGACCATAACCTGGTGATTAAGGCAAATACAAACAGTGTGCCCTCTCGGGACAGGGATGATCGGGACCATAACCTCGTGATTAAGGCAAATACAAACAGTGTGCCCTCTCGGGACAGGGATGATAGGGACCATAACCTGGTGATTAAGGCAAATACAAACAATGTGCCCTCTCGGGACAGGGATGATAGGGACCAAAACCTGGTGATTAAGGCAAATACAAACAGTGTGCCCTCTCAGGACAGGGATGATAGGGACCAAAACCTCGTGATTAGGCAAATACAAACAGTGTGCCCTCTCGGGACAGGGATGATAGGGACCATAACCTGGTGATTAAGGCAAATACAAACAATGTGCCCTCTCGGGACAGGGATGATAGGGACCAAAACCTTGTGATTAACCTTGTGATACAAACAATGTGCCCTCTCAGGACAGCATCCAAACTTGGCAAACCACCATTTTCGAATCACAATACTCTGTTGCTAGGATGGGCTTGGTGGCTGTCCCCATAATTAATATCTCTTTTTTTTTTTTTACAGTAGATGCTTATACAGTTACAGTTGCATATGTTCATCAGTAAAACAAAGCATATAGTTTGGACAACCAAACACGGTGTCAGTCACCCTTTAATGGTGTACATCTTTTCGACTGTAATCCAGATTGATCTCAGATCTAACTGTCATCGCACATCTTAGTGCTCTCCCTGTCACATGTGGTGTCACACTGAAGCCAGGTCTGGGGGGCTGGAATGAGACCCAGCCACGTTGTAGACTCATAATCAGATAAAATCTATTTTGTCTTTATACTAGTTACATGTATCTTGTGGTCAAGGACTCAGGAGCCTCTCATTAATGCGGTCACCATCACGACCTTGTGCTCAAGTCTGGCTTGGGCTGGCTAATTCCTCTCATTTCGTATGTGGCAAAGCCTTCCAGCAACCTGGAAATGGTGATTGGTTTTCCCCACTTTTCTTTCACCATTATGTGGCGTCTGTCGTCATAAAATATAAAAAAAAATTCTTGTGTACTGTAATAAACGGCTTAAAACATCAACGAAATAAATACAGAAGTATTTATTGTTGCCTTTGTTGTCAGAGCCTCTATCACGAGTATTACAGCTGTGTGACTGTGATGTTTGCATCAATACCCTCATTCAAGGACTTTTACCAGCAGACAGCTGCCAACAAACAAGGCTTGGAATGCCTACGTGTTCTTAATGAGATAATAGCTGCCTTTGATACGGTAAGTAAAACTACAGATATCCAGAGTTCTCTTTCTAACACTATACAACATCATGATTATCCTGTTTGTTAAACTTATCAGTGTTATATAAAAGTTTAGACAAATTGGGTAGGAAAATCGTGTTTGTCTGTACTTTTTTGCTATATGCATATAGTCATGATTATTCAGCTTTGGGGCTGTCCGTTTTCCGAGCTGTCACTCAAGAAGACACATAGGAGACTATAACATCAGTACTGTTGCAAAACGTTCATCATTACTTTACTTGCATACATTAACTTGTGTAGCTCAGGTTGAACTATTTGGAAAATTAGTTAATTTATTGGGAAAAAAAATTGCGAGATATTGAGGGCTTTGTGATGTAAAAGTGCCCAAGTGGGTTATTAGAGGAAAAATACGAAAGGTTCAGTTTGAATTGATGAAATAAAAAAAATTGCAATTGCAGTAATTGCAATAATTCTCTGATGTAGTCTATTTAAAATTGCTTTCAGTCACAACCTTAAATACTACATGTAGGTGGGCCATAATTGCATGAAACCAACTGCTGCTGGTTTTAATAGCCTAGCAGTACTTCAGCAGTTTATGTCAGTTGCTCAAGTTCTGCATCTCAGAAAGCTGTGTGACAAAATTATGTTTAGTATGATGTAAAACAACAGTGAAACTAATACATGTTTCTTCAGGAACATTTACAGAACACTTACACAGCCAAAATGTATACATCAGCAGAAGAAAAATCAACCAATCATCAGTTAAAATTCTTGCTCAAAATCAGCTAATCAACTGTTGCAAGACATACTGTGCTAAATTGTTTCGCCCCTTGTTGATTCGCTGATCAGTTTTCCCCTCTGCTGGTGTCTGTGTGTTGAGGCGTTGTACAAGTGTACCACATATATACCACCCAAAATGGCGTTGTAAATGTTTTGATAGTGAGTTATCATGGCCTCAGTTATCGGCGTTCCACTCATTTTAAATTTTGGAAAACTGATTTGTGGCACAAAATGTTGCATGATTCTCTGTGATGTGTTTTCTTGAAGTTACTGTCCAAGTCTGAGTTCAGTTGTGTGGAGAAGATCAAGACTGTCGGTAGTACATACATGGCAGCTACGGGTCTACACCAAGGGGAGGGGAATGACCAGGTGAGTGGAGTGGGGTGGGGGGTGGGGGGCAGTTTGCATCTGGATTACATTATCTCTGGCAGTATATCATCACATGCATTAATCACAAGACTATGATACACTTTCATAATCCCAAACCTCCTCTCTGTTGTTTAATTCGTAATGGCATCAAGGATTACATCCTTGTAATTTAACACATAAGTAAGATATTGTACAGTGTGGTGTATCTTGGAAACGTGTTTTTGGTTTTCACAGTGAAACCAGAACATTGCTCAGAAGTGTGCTACATGTATGTAAGATTAAGCATAATATTAATGTTGGTCTGGACTAATTTAGGGTAGGGGCCTGCATGGCTCAGTTGGATAACGTGCTAGCGCAGCATGAACACCCACCAATACGAGCGCTGTGAGTTCAAGTCCAGCTCATGCTGGCATCCTCTCCGGCCGTACGTGGGAAGGTCTGCCAGCAACCTGCGGATGGTTGTGGGTTTCCGCCTGGCTCTGCCCCGTTTCCTCCCACCACAAGGCTGGCCGCGGTTGTATGAGTGAAATATTCTTGAGTACAGAATAACACATCAATCAAATAAATAAAAAAATAATTTAGGGTATTTTGTTTGTTCACCTGAAGTTTTACTCCCTTTTTATTAGTGCGCTAGCACAGTGTTACGAACCTGTGCCTCTCACCAGTGCGGTTGCTGTGAGTTCGTCCAGCTCATGCTGGCTTCCTCTCTGGCCAGTAGGTGGGAAGGTCTGCCAGCAACTTGCTGTAATTGTAGGTTCCCCCTTGCTCTTCCGGATTTCCTTCCACGATAATGCTGGATAGTGTGTTAGGGATATATTCTTGAGCACAGCGTAAAACACCAGTCAAATAAATAAATAAATAAATAAATAAATACTCCCCATTTAATCCACTGGTACCCCATTAATTGTCATGTGCAATGTTATATGTATTTCATGATTAAGCATGTTAACGCCATACTCAAGAATTTTTAGCGGACACATTGGTGGTCAGTTTTGGGTTGTGGAGGAAATCAGGATGACCAGCATAAACCATCGCCATTTAACAAGTTACTGACGAACTTTGCCACATGTGACATACATGTGTATATACATATGGGAAGATGGCTTGTTACCAGCGGGTGTGAAATTTTGCTAACTACCACAGGAGTGGTGTCAACCTCTGATTGTTACCAAGGCCCCATAGTGAGCAAGCCTAAAAATTCCTTGTCCAAGGCTGAGTTTGGACATGAGCCAGCTAGCTCCCTCCATCTTCAGTGTATTTGATTGACAAGTGTGAAATTTATTACGTGTGTAAATTTTTTGCCAACCATGCAGGCAAGTATGTGATTGGATAACAATTACGGCTTTTCAGTTTCCTGCTGGAGTGGTTTCGCCATTGAGTGCGTGGCTTCATATAATGAAGATGGCTCCCTGTCGTGTAATGACATTAGAATGGTACCCATTATTAATTTGGTAATATTGTCACATCAGTTTCATTTGTCTTTTCCCTCAGGATTGTTTGAAGAATGAGCAGC
Organism: Acanthopleura granulata; assembly: GCA_016165875.1. Lineage (NCBI taxonomy): Eukaryota > Metazoa > Mollusca > Polyplacophora > Chitonida > Chitonidae > Acanthopleura > Acanthopleura granulata. Next base: position 2,470,295 of record JABBOT010000029.1, read on the forward strand.
ATGTTGTTACCATGACTGAGTTTGCCTTCACTATGATGGACACCCTCGATGACATGAACAAGGACAGCTTCAACCACTTCAAACTGAGAGTCGGTCAGTTCAAAGAAAACAGCGTTTGTTTATTATCATATTAAACCGTACCTACATGTAAGCTCTTCAAAGAGGCTATAAGTTGCCCATTATACAGTTATGCGTGTTTTTGTAAGATCTGATTATTCACTACAATTTACCAATCTAGAAGTATGTGTATATGTGAAGCAATATCATATGATAATTATCACAGGCCCTTGTATTAGTTACTGTTTGAGGGGGGGGGGGGCTGAGGGCTTAGTTTGCTAGGGCAGCACAGTGACTCAGGAGCCTCTCACCAGTGCGGTCGCTATGAGTTCTACAAATCCTCTCCGGCAGTGTGTGGGAAAGTCCACCAGCAACCTGCAGATGGTTGTTGGTTTTCCCTGGACTCTCCACACCTTCCCATCGTAATGCTGGTTGCGGTTGTGTAAGTGATCATACTCTTGATGGCCCAGATGGTTAAGGTGCTAGCTTGCTATGACTATCAGGCCCTTTCAGACCAGCCAGGTCATAGGTTCAAATTCAGCTCTGGCACTTTTGGTTGCTGCTTTCAGTCTGGAGGTTTTGTCAGGTACGTGGCCAAAGTCAATGGTCGACACTGGGCACTCTGGGTTCCTCCACACATAAACCTGATTGACGTCATGAGTGAAAAATTCTGCTGGTTTACTGGTTTACAGATAAATACATAAAAAAAATTTGATGTGTGCAGGTATCAACCATGGATCAGTTATAGCCGGCGTGATTGGACCATGTAAACCGCAGTTTGATATATGGGGCGACACAGTGAATGTGGCCAGTAGGATGGACAGCTGTGGTCAGCCAGGTAAACTACAGGTGAGTTGTACATGGTAGGTAGATGACTTGGACAGTTGTTGAGCATGTCATCAGTGATGTATTACACTCTTGCCTTTTGTTGGGTAGGATTGGCACTGTACATTGATTGATTTATTTATTTGATTGGTGTTTTACGCGGTGCTCAAGAATATTTCACTTATACGACGAGGAAACCCATGACCATCCGCAGGTTGCTGGCAGACCTTTCCAGGTACAGCCAGAGAAGAGGCCAGCGTAAGCCGGAATTGAACTCACAGCAACCTCATTGGTTGGAGGCTTTGGAGTCATTGCACTGCGCTAGGCGACTGAGCCACGGAGGTCTCCACTGTATATTGAGAGTTTCATCTTATTTATAGGTGTGTGAGCAATAGTTTAATGTGTCTGAACTAAATGAAAGGTTATTTAGAATTGAGTGAATGAAAGGTTAATATTTCAGTCAGATGTATTGGGGACGCAGGTGGTATGTTGATGTAGTTCATAATTGTTTGTTTTGGTTGAATTCTGTACTCATGAATATTTCACCTACTTTGTATAAAATGGCAGTCAATTTTACGGTTGGAGGAAACTATATTAAAAAACCACTGGCTACCTGTTGAGTTCTGAGGAAATAAATAGCATTATTGGACAAACTGATCAATATGCTTTTCTTGATCTTTTTATTTTCATCTTTTCTTTGATTTATTTTGTAGGTTCCAGAAAAAACTGCTGTGATTCTTACAAATAAGGGCTACCCTTATCAGTGTCGCGGGAAGATTAAGGTGAAGGGGAAAGAACTGATGAAGACCTATTTCGTGTACCCAAAGTGAGAAGACTGGCAAGCACCATTTGGTGAAGAACTGGAGAGGATGTAAGAATGGAGAAAGAGGCTGATGTGAAGCTGAAGAGGAAATCTGGCAAAGGGGAGCAGAAGGAGAAAAATGTTATGCTGAAGATGAAAACCATTTGGCAAACTAATGAAGAAATAGGCAGATACGTAGTGGATGAGGAAAACCTTTGAGAGGTGTTAAAAACATTTGAGAGAACTTACACCAATGTAAAAGTGAAGAACAATAGCATGTAGTGAAGAAGTGGAGAAATAGGCAGATGTTAAGCAGGAAAAGAGAGGTTCTACATTTAGAACAGATAGAACTGAACCATTTGGTAAATGAGTAAGCAAATTAGCAGTTGTGAAACTGTTGTGAAAAATCATTTTGCAAGTGAGACAGATGAGAAGCCAGAGGAGAAAGCCACAGAGTGGCAGGACAGTCAAATGGATGGTAAACCATCAGATAAATGAGTGGAGAAACAGAGAAGGAAAAGTAGCTGAGTGAGTTTATTGAATCCATCGCAGGGAATTTCACCTTTGTGATTATACTAGATGCTCGCTGGGAGCCAGCTCATGACATTTTATCCTTAGGACATGACAAAGTATTGCAGCAAACCATGTGTATGACAGACCGGGATAGACTCTACAGTCCAAGCTCTCTATACCCTCCCTGGGTTGCTCAACAGGAACCTGACATCCATGTCAGATGAATGTATCGTGACTACATTGAGCACATGCGGGTTGAAGAAAGCAACTGCACCAGGAATGCACTCTTAAGTGACCCTTTCGGACATGCAAATTAAAGTGTATTAACTCATAGTTGTCCATGGCCTGAGATTGGCTGGTGATTATTTGAAGGATACAGATTTCAGTCATAAGGTTGGTGTTTTTAACTTGGTGACAGTACTCAGAGCTTTGTGCAGGAGATGCATACATGTACACATAGCTGAGTGAAGGGTGTCAAGGCTATGGTTCTGTTCCTGTAAAAAGCCAGTAACTGGTGGGACAAAGGATTTTTTTCTCTCCTATGGAAGCAGTCCATGTGTACTGAATGGCAACTGAGTTTTTATTGCTAGTGCAGGATCTAATGTCATGGCAGCTAATTTAATTTCTGTTTTTATCTGGAGAGTGAGATGTTGTCCTACTTAATGGCTGGATGTAGACATACTTGCATAACTCTGGTCATTACCATGGATGGTCAATCCAGCAGACATTGTCAGACACTGATAGAATTCATGACTAGGGTACAAGTTCCTTACTGCCTCTCAAGCTCACACACAGACATCTGTAGCTCACACATAGGCATCTGTAGCTCACACACAGGCATCTGTAGCTCACACACACACATCTGTAGCTCACACACAGGCATCTGTAGCTCACACACAGGCATCTGTAGCTCACACACAGGCATCTGTAGCTCACACACAGACATCTGTAGCTCACACACAGGCATCTGTAGCTCGCTCACACACAGGCATCTGTAGCTCGCTCACACACAGGCATCTGTAGCTCACACACACACATCTGTAGCTCACACATAGACATTTGTAGCTCACACACAGGCACTTGTAGCTCACACACACATCTGTAGGTCACACACAGACATCTGTAGCAACATGTATTTTTGCAGAACAGCCAACTTTGGTAACTTATTATGTACACGACCATGTTTGGCTGTGTAACAATGATTTTGTCCACCTACCCTAAATAACCTAAAATTTCATCCATAAGTTGCTTACTGATTCTCAGAGTTCTGTTGATTTTAGAAAGTTGTTTGGAAGGTTTAATGATAAACTACTAATAATGGGAGTGTCATCACCAGAAGTAATATTTTATGAGATTTTTTTCTGCCTTTGAAGATGCACTTTTTTGGATAAAATTTTAGGTCATTTAGAGTGTACCATGTAGATGTTTACTGTGTGATAGCCATGATTTACTCTCCGTAGTACTGAGCGATTTGAAACTTATTTCAAGGGCCCACTGAGGGTGCCCCAAACTACATTCAGCGGTAGCCATTCCGAAAGCAAGATTGACATTTCACCGACTTACTCAGGTCAGAGTCTTTATAATAATATTACTTCTTGTAATATGCATGTCTGCTGATACATCGAAATGAACATGTCATGTGTGGAGATTTGAAAGCCCATCAATATGATGAGCCTCAGAGCTTAATGGTTTTGGATAATGCAGCTTGGCATTTCCTGACTACACACACATATAGATATATCTATATGTATGTACATGCATGTCTAGCTCTCGCAATTTGTGCAGCCTTGGTAATGATGAGTCTGGCATTGATGTTGATGACCACTTATCCTCTGTCAGTGTGGTTTGCAAATCTGTAATGTCACAGGTGGGAAAGTCAGTCAGTGATTTGCCAGAGGCTAATGGTTTACCCCTGGGTCATCCAGTTTCCTCCAAAATAAGACTGACCAAAGCATTACGTGTAAGTGAAAATTTGTAGAGTACATGTATTGAATATGGCATTAAATAACACTCAGATATGTGTAAGTACAGTGTATCTGCATGTAAATAAGTAAATAAATATGCGTAAACTATATACCAGTACTGTACATGCATTTGACCTGCTATTGCAAACATACTGTGATTAGGGGGCATTACCAGCTAGTGCCAATACAATGTATGCAACAGGGCAATTGGGGGGCCTTCTGCTTATGGTATTCCCATGTTCAGGTACGTATATCACACGACACCTGAAACCAGTGAATGTATTTTTTTTTTTTAGACTTAATGGAATAGTTTTGTTTCTTTGGTTCTTGTTTAATTACTGTTTAGGTCATGTTACGACGGAGTCAACTCATAGTGCTCCGACAGATCTCAGTGCAGATATAAAGTTTGGGGTGCTGCCTCACGTGGAAGGCCATGCTGAAGATACCATACATGATGTCCTGCCCCTGAGTCACATTATATATATGTAGACACTAGGAACAGGCAGTGCCTAGCCTGTGGTGTAATGTGACACAGATCAGGGTGAAGTAAAACAGGTGCCATGATTGTCAAGTTTGGAGTGTGAAGTATGCTGTGTCTTGGGATTGAACCACAGGCCTCAGGATTATAAAGTGATCCTGGACTTACATATTAGTTAGTTCCTTAATTTGTATTTGAATTTTTGCACAAAATTGTTAGACTTGCAAGCAGTATTAAAATAAACCTTCCTAAGATAATTCACAACTTTACACAGTAAACTGTTTTTAAGTTAAGACCCTGTCTGACTTGTCACAATCATTAAAGACGGCTTCATGACCCTGCCAAGTCTCCAGCTGCTCTCCAATACATGCTGCTTATTGCAGGAAATCACACACATGGCTTTGAATCTACTTTGTCCTGTGGGTCGGCTTAATTAGATTTACTAGTGCAACATAGATCATAGCAAAGTGTGCCTTGACTTTCTTACCATAGTTGTACAGTATATATAACCGTATAGTGCTAAAGACAAACTTCTCAGCAAAATGTGTATGTCAGTATTGTGTCATAGGCTAATATTTTGATTGGTTAATACTTAATTTTAAAGGTTGGTAGATATTTCTCATGTTGATATACAATGCTTTTCATAGATTTTTACCTGTCTGAAAACATTACCTCTGGTTTAAGATGTGCTCGTAAAAACAGGCAAATAAACAGTGATGTTTTGTGTACAGCACCTGTGATGTATGTGCGCACTCATCTAAAACGTCCATTGTTATTTAGTTGTGCTAGGTTTGTTAGTGTCTAAAAGTTGATACTCAGGTTGGAATACACTTGTGTTTGTTGATGTACATCTACAGCGATCAGCGGTACATTTCACTTCAATCGGACTGCTGCATTTGTACATGCTGACATTTTTGTAACACGAAATCCACATTCATACATGACACCTTATTTTCTTGTTGACCTCAGGATGTAATATTAGTAATAAATGACATTTGTAGATGTAAAAATCTAAGCTTTCTCCTTGCCTTGCATGTGTATGTGTATATAATATATATAATATATGTACAGGTGTATAAAGTGATAAGCCAAGTAGATTGTACACATTCATCTCCAAAATGGCAGAGTGGGTCATTATTCCTCCAAAATGGCAGAGCGTGTCATTGCTCCTCCATAATGGCAGGCCAGGTCATTACTCCTCCAAAATGGCAGACCGGGTCATTATTCCTCCAAAATGGAGATTGCTTGCCTTCCCTTCACATTAATGAGTTTGCCTTGCATGTGAAAATCTGGCGTTTGCAATGCCAAAAACTGCTGGCCTAAAAAGTTCGACCTCTCTGGGTTCCTCCTCCCACTTTAGATTTCCACACCGATTCACTTTTAATATTTGATATAACAATATAATAATCAGATGTGAATTTTTTTTGCACTTTCTTGGTTAGCGGCCAATTTAAGGTGGAGGACACCAGAGTACCTGGAGCAAGCTGCTGACCTCTGGTGAGTTACTGGAGCGCTCCAGATCTTGAAATTCTCGGGAACAGGAATGAACCCATTCCTGCTGCGTCCATGTGGTTGAATCAAAAGGCTTAGTGCCTAATAGCAACTTGGCCACACCCACTCGCCTCTGGGACACTGACAGCTGCTGTATGGCTCAAAACGTACTGGAGTGCAAGATTTAACTTGAAGCGCCATTCAATCAAATGTTGCATGTGTGTTCAGAATTCTGAATGCAGCTGTAGGTCTAAGAATTCTGATCACAGTGAGATTTTTGAAATAAGGTCTGATTAACACCACTCACCATTGCTGTATATTTTTGGTGGTCACAACATCAGTTGTGCAGCTGTGTCAGCCGATCTTGGCAAATAAGGCAAATAAGTAAAATGGAATGTGTGATTAGCTGACACTGTTGGATAGACAACATGATCTCCTTAGCAATTATGTCTTACATATACATGTACCATGTTAATTATTTAAATATTTACTTGATGTTTTATGCGGTACTCAAGAATATTCCACTTATACGACAAAGGCCACTCTGCATTATGGTGGGAGGAAAGTGGGCATTTTAGTAAGACTGAGCTCCAATGAGACATAAACCCCAAACATTCATCAGATATCTGAATGGACTGCGAGCCTCAGAAAAGCATATGCTGCATGTTTTGGTATGAGATTGGACAGATGAAGCAGTTGTGATTTTTGAGCTTTCAATACAGGCACCTTAATACACACACAGATGAGTTACCTGTACCATTTTAATCATTTATTTATTTGATTGGTGTTTTACACTGTACTTGAGAATATTTTACTTACACGATTATAATGGGGAAGGAAAGTGGGCAGAGCTGAGGAAACTCATGAACGTCTGAAGGTTGCTGGCAGACCTTCCCATGTACAAGTGGAGAGGAAACCAGCATGAACTGGACTTGAACTCACAGTGACCACAATGGTGAGATGTTTTTTTGCCATAATACTGTGTTAGCATACAAACCACTCAGCCATTTGTCACACTGAGTCTATAGGTGAGTATCTTTTACATCCAAATCAGCTGAAATGTCGTCTACTACATGTAGCCTACCTCAAGTTTGTAAAACTATTAGTCTGGCCATTCTGGTCATGGACTAACTACTTTGAAAATCTTCATCTTAAAATCAGCTGAAAATTCTCATTCCTGCATGTGCAAATAAAGTGTGCCGACAGAACTGCTGGAAGACAATTTCAAGTCTCCAGGGATCACCACCATCAATGACTGTCACAAAAGTCCAACAGTCAGGGCAGGTGCTTAATTCGGGTATGATCATGAAAACTGACTGGAATATTCAGTGAAGGTATTTACTTCCAAGGATGCCTTAATTCTGCATTAGATTAATCTACAGACTCATGAAAAGAAAACCATGATCACTTGATGCATACTCAACAAGAAACAACAATTCATGAAATAACGTCTGCAAAAATGCGTAACATTATATTCTCATCATAAATTGAAAATATCAGCTTCCACTTTCACAAAGCTTTCTGTATCAATGTTTTGTGACAGTTCTCCTAACTAATGTCTTGTGATGCTACTTGTGAAACTACAGCCAATGTCAGTAATGACATATTAGGAAGAACATGACTGATTATGGCATTATTATGGGCCCAGAACTTCATGGTGAACATTTTACATATGGTAGCATCTTCATAATTGGATCTGATTATTTATACAGTACTAGTATGGCGTAAATCTGCATCATGGCATTTTTTTTCCTGAAGAATACTTCCACTGACAGCATGTGCATATGCTTTCTAAATTGTATAAATAAATGCAAGAAAGTAAAAAGAACTTTCAATATTTAACATGTATGACAAGATCCTGCTAGCAATGGCTTTACATGTTCTGCAGGCAGTACAGCATTGACAGTAATGCAAGTGCCAAACTCACTCGGCAGACTTGGAAAAACAGCACTCTTAACCCGTAATACTGACTGTCTCTCAACGACTCACCAATCAGATACTGTCAGATAGGGGTATTTCTGACCTACAAGCTGATTACCAGATGCATCCGTAAGTAAACAGCTAAATCTGAAAATGGACAATCAATGGGACTAACTCACTTCCAATATAAAGGTAAAGGGTGTATGGTGAGTCTGCATTCTGAGTCCTGTTTATTCTGGAGGGACTCAGGTGGGAATGTGGTAGGTGACATGCACCTGTATAAAGGGAAAAAGAGCAAGCTTCGTTGCCTGACATTTTTGAAAACACCCCTTTAGATGAAATGATACGACAATGTTTTCCATGCGCCACAAACTGGACAAAGGTGTGTAGGGTCATACCACTTTCACCATAGTTTTGTTTTTCAAAAATGTCAGGCATCTATTTGCAGGCTTGGCCAAGAGGAAAGTCACAGCCTGCACTGTGGAGAAATACTGACAGGTTTTCAAGAAGGTTTTAACTGGTCGCTGAGGGGTCACAGACTCACTGACCATTATCGTGCTGATATTCCCTGTCCAAAGCAGTTACTGTGGGCAGTGTCAGCTACTGCTGGTACCACCGTGAACTCACTGACCATTATCGTGCTAATGTCCTCTGTCCAAAGCGGTTACTGTGGGGCAGTGTCAGCTACACCTGGTATCACTGTGAACTCACTGACCATTATCGTGCTAATGTCCTCTGTCCAAAGCGGTTACTGTGGGCAGTGTCAGCTACACCTGGTATCACTGTGAACTCACTGACCATTATCGTGCTAATGTCCTCTGTCCAAAGCGGTTACTGTGGGGCAGTGTCAGCTACACCTGGTACCACCGCAGACTCACTGATATCGTGCTGATGTCCCGTCCAAGTGGTTACTGTGGGGCAGTGTCAGCTACTGCTGGTACCACTGTGAACTCACTGACCATTATCGTGCTAATGTCCTCTGTCCAAAGCGGTTACTGTGGGCAGTGTCAGCTACACCTGGTACCACTGTGAACTCACTGACCATTATCGTGCTGATGTCCCGTCCAAGTGGTTACTGTGGGGCAGTGTCAGCTACTGCTGGTACCACTGTGAACTCACTGACCATTATCGTGCTAATGTCCTCTGTCCAAAGCGGTTACTGTGGGGCAGTGTCAGCTACACCTGGTACCACCGCAGACTCACTGATATCGTGCTGATGTCCCGTCCAAGTGGTTACTGTGGGGCAGTGTCAGCTACTGCTGGTACCACTGTGGACTCACTGACCATTATCGTGCTGATGTCCCCTGTCTGAATCGTCTCTGAGCAATAGGGAAGTGACACAGTACTGACCTGTGGGCAGTTCTCACTGGACGTCTGTATGAGCTGTACAGGTAGGGAGGGGGCCAGTAGGACAGGGCCCGTGGCATCCACCCCTGCTGCACCCGCCTGGTCCTCCGGGGCAGCCAAGTGGAAGGTGATAGTGTGTGTGGTGACTCCGTCCTCCTCGGCGCCCGCAGAAATCGTCGTCTGCACGCCCTCCAGGATGTGGGTGCTCTGCTGGGCGGAAGTGGGCGGGACATTTTGCGACATCGCATTCAGGGCCGAGTATATCAGCTGGGCAGCACTGACATCGGACGGTACAAGACCCTCGTAGTTAGCTGTCAGCTTAGCCAGGTCCTCTGCGCTGATGTGCGCGTCAGTGCCCTGTACCTCCACCTGCTGATCAGCCCCAATCGTTATGACCTCTCCGCCTTCAGCAGGTGTGTCAGCCAGCGAGCACGTCACAGGTAACAAGCCATTCTGGTGATCCTTCTGATGGTTGGTGAAATTCTGCTTGCTAACAGTCCTGTACTGACACTGCTCACAAAAGAACACCCCCGCCAGCCCAGGGTGCTTGTTCTTCATGTGACACTTGAGTGAGATGGCCTGTATACAGGCATAGGGACAGTACTGACACTTGTAAGGCTTGTGGCCCGTGTGCCTCATCCTGTGACGCCTCAGCGAATTGTGATCCCCTGTTACATAGGTGCACAGATCACACCTGCAAACCACATAAAAATATATACATTAATACAGCCAACAAAATTTTAACAGCATTTAGTACAGTTACTTCACTCTTTTCATAAATATCTTCACATGCAAACCATAAACCATACACAAACATGCAGTAAAACTAAAGGGCTTGAACATACATGTACATACATGTATAAGTATAACATCGTGGTCAGTCATCTGCAGTACAGTACAGCCGGATCCCAGCAGAATACCCATCTTGGACACACTGTTTGCTTATGATGGGCCCACCTTGGTCACATAGAGACGGATCCTCAATACATCATGGCAGTAGGGTCCGATCAAGATGTGAGTGTCATGGTACCATAAAGGCCAGATGATCTCCACACAATTTAATGACATTAAAAACAAGCACATATTTGTACGTTCAATAAGACTGTTGTTGTACACATACTATTTAGTTCTATAACTAAAGCAGCATTTTTCAGACATAACTTATGAAATGTCAAACAGTATTTAAATCTCCGTCTGAATGCCCGCAGAATTGCACATAAAATGGAAGTCCATTTTCAACCTCAGCCTACACACCCGGCACAAAATCAGACAAAATACATATAAGCTAACAGCAACATACATGTAAGTATTTAGATATAGGTAGATTTTATTTACATCATTCAGCTAATGACAATGTCCTGGCTTCTTTGCTTGTAAGTGTATGTTTCGCATTATGAACAATTGTATAATGTAAGTTTAAAATCTATATTGCATTATGTATGCTTGGTGTATGCATGCATGATTTTACCAAAAAACCTGCAAGCGTAGCACTGAGTAGGATGCAAGCACTGGTACTATAGACTCTACTTTTACAAGAAATAGCTATAACAGGAGGGCACAATGAATTTGCCATAAAAAACTTCATAAAAAAGCATAAAACTGATAAATACAGAGGAGGATGGCAGGATTGTACGCACATGATGGGGCCATGATATGTCCATCACAAGTGGGCAATTGCTCTGCATAGTATATGTGGGAGTGAGCTGGGGGTCCACCGGGGATGGCCCGACCGTAGGCCTCTGATCCAGCCACAGTGGCTGTAGGATGTTCGCTAAGGAATTGGCTGTACTGTAAATGGCAGATACACTACAGGACAGCTCATAAGAAGCAGGTTCTACATTTGCCACTAATTTTCCTATACCAAGTAGATCTGTTCAATTGTGAAAACCGTCTACAAGCCTTAGTAGAACAATTTCAAGGGGAGGTAACTTTGAACACGCCCTGTCAGGTCTAAACTGTACAATACCCTCAAAGGGTTAAATGTCTATATATAACATTAAATGGCCCATTCAGCAAGATGAATGTGGACGGCATAACCTCACGGGTCTAGGGCACAACATGTAGGCTGTATACATGTTATATGTGAAGGGAGTCCTAGGATACATGTATGTCGACTATATAATACATGTACATGCTCTGGGACCTAAAGGCAGGGCCATCCTTAAAAAACTGTTTGTTGGGCATAATCAGACCCAAAGAGAAAAAACAAGGTTGGTCTGTAAGGAATTTTGTTTATGCTGGCTCCTGAAAAAGATAGGGATTTTAAAGAAATTAACACAGAGTGAAATAAAAAAAAAAACTTTTATGAAATTGCCAATAAAATCCTTTGCGTAGACCGTTTTTTGTAGGGTCAGTTGGGTTATGCCAAATGAACATATTTTTAAGGATGGCCTAGGATGTGTGGACAGTAGATACACATACATGAAATGGGGAGCAGGGCATGGAAATTCTGGACCGAGAATCTAACAAATAAATGAGAGATCCGTGTACTTACTTGAATGGTTTTTCCCCTGTGTGTGTTCTCATGTGGAGCTGTATCATGGCTTTGCGTGAGGCAGAATAGCCACATAAGGAGCACACGAATGGTTTCACCTTGCAGTGCACAGCCTGCACGTGTTTGGCCAGGCATTTCTGGTTGGCAAATGTTCGCTTGCAGACGTCACACTGTCTGCTGGAGTACCACTTCTCCGAGTCCGAAGTCATTTGGTGGATGGACTTATGGTTGTGCATCTGAGCCAGCTGTTTGAAGCCTTTGTCACAAACCGTGCACTTGTACGGTCTCTCCTCCCCGTGGACTTCACGGTGAGTTTTCAACTTGTGCATCGTGTCCGTCTTAAAGGAGCAGTCCTCGCAAGACATTAAGTCCGTGTCGATTTTGTGAGCACGCCAAAAGTGAAACCGCAACTCTCTCCACTTTGTGAAGACAAGCATACATTCACAACACTGGAAGCCGTATTCGTCTTCGCCACGACGATGACACTTCACGTGGAGATCAAGGCATTCTGAGCTTTTGAACCGGGCAAAGCAGCCAGCATCTGGACATTTGAACGTGTAACCCTCCAACATGTTCATCTCTCGAGTCCTCACTTTGGTTCGTTCTAAAAGGTAGTCGTTTTTCAGTGCTTTGGGGGTTTTGATCCTGCGAGGCCTGCTTCGAGTTCCTCCTATAACCACCATGCTGTCCTCATCTGAAGAGGGGTCATCTGGGGCAGGCGCCGGTTGTGGAGGTTGTGCATCGTAGTAGCCCTTTGGTTTGCGGCCTGGCTTCTTCCTCTGATTCACCTGTGTGCCCACGCTGACTTTTTCCCGCGGTACGACTTGGGGGACAGCAGGTGTGCTGGTGCAGGTACCTGTGCTCACCATGGCATTAGCCTCAGCTGTGGGAAGCACTGTGCTATGAGTGTGTAACATATGCAGTTTACACTCCTCCACGTTGTTGAATCCCAAACTGCACTGACCACATAAAAACAGTTCCCTGGTGACAGGATTACACGGGGGGGCCGAGCCAATGACGGCATCGTCCGCTACTTCCACGTCGATGTGACTGGTGGCCTGGCTAGTCTCTAGGTCATTGGGGTCAGCTCTGGCTTTCACTTCAGCACTGTTACTGACCGGTATTTGCAGGTTGTACACCTCATCCTCCTTAGGCTGTCCATCTCCTGCTGTCAGACAGTCCACAATGGGAACATCCGTCTGAGTGGGCATGTGGTCTATGACGCTCAGCTCCTCCACACTGTCTGCTGTGGACGGCACCATGATGGTCTGAACACTGCTGGTTTTCTGGGGGAAGTGGTGACGCGGTTTGAAGATGGGGATGTCGGAAGACGAGGGAGAGGGCGTGGGGATGTGCTTGCTCTTGACATGTGTGGCGATATCCTGGGGCTGAGGGCTTGTAAAGTCACACAGCTTACATTTATAGCTCATCACCACATCCATAAAGCTGTCTAGGGAATTATCCATGGCCACCACACCATTCTCACTAGCCTCCATCCTCAAAATCAACACTTCCTATCTGGACAGAAAATACAACCAAGTCTCAAGAAAAAGACATTCTGTCAACACTGGGATTTTTCTAGCCAATTTCTTAAATTAGACACTCAATTCCAACAAATTAGGCAACTGACTATTTTTTCATCACCCATGTATCAAAAACTCTAATTTCTATTTTGTCGATAAATTTTACAACAAGAAGAAAGTGGCTAGAAAAACACCTGCAAGTTATCAATTGTGATTAAAGGTTCCTCGCTGGCTCAGACGGTTAAAAAACGGAATGTCATGCCTTTTCAAATATCATGCCCTTACCCACGAGAAAAAAAACAAAAAAAATGATAATCAGATCCTTACATATTAGGCAATATAAATTTCTGGATAGCCTGAAATGGACTCTTTCTGATCTGTTTATTTCGTACATTAGTTTTGCCATAAGGGATATCCATGTACATCCCTTCTTAGGGCATCTACATGTAGATGGACATTCATCGCAACACTGAGTCCATCGTCCAAACTAAGAAATCAATCGCCGCAGATTTCCGCACTCAAAATCAAAGGGCACAAGTAGCACTCCAAGTCAAATCATTTGTGCATTTCTACGTCATTTTCCAGCTGAATCTTGAATACTATCTTCTTAATTCACTACCCTTGCTGATGACAGAAATTAACTTGCTGTCTTGTGGTCTTATAGAACCTGAAACATAAGGAAATGGCTGACTGTTGACTCCCTTTTAAAAAAGCGACGTGACCTCCTCTTGGTTTTAAAATATAACTGAGTTCTGGCAATAAAAATTCCCTTAAAACTATGATGCCTTCATTGTTCATTCTGTGGGCATAAATTCAATCGTCATAATACAACTGAGAAGGACATAATAACATAACTTTTTTGAAGGCAGGTAAGTTTGTGTGACATGAGCATGGGCCTAGTTGAGCACTTAAAACAACTTACTCAACTATGGACCTAGTTGAGCACTTACAACAACTTACTCAACTATGAGCCTAGTTGAGCACTTACAACAACTTACTCAACTATGGACCTAGTTGAGCACTTACAACAACTTACTCAACTATGAGCCTAGCTGGGCACTTACAACAACTTACTCAACTATGGACCTAGTTGAGCTCTTACAACAACTTACTCAACTATGGACCTAGTTGAGCTCTTACAACAACTTACTCAACTAGGAGTTTGCAAATGTCCAGCAAATTTTTGTGAGTTCCGGTCATGGACTGCAATAAATGTTAAGAGTTGAAAATAACACACTACATGGACCATTTCCTTCTTTACGGCCACTGACATTTAGCCCACCTCTCTCTATAGCATGAGTTGGCATTTCAAGTCTCACAAGTTCATGCAGCTTGAGGTGAGACAAGGAGGGTACTCTCCCAAAGTAACATGGCAGAACACACAATTTTACGGTAGTTACACAGTCGGCGTTCACTCGGAACACGCTACGGGTTTCCGTAGCTTCAAACTTTGATTACCCGAGGAGTTCCGAACGAGTCGGCTTTAACTATTCACTTAAAATTGTGTTTTGCTGTGTTAATTTGTGCGAGTACCCCTTGTTTTGCCTCAGCCTGCATGAAGATTTGAGACTCCCGGAAGAGCTGCCTCAGCTTATTCCAGTCTTCATAACATTCAGGTATTTAAAATGCCTAAAATAAAGTCTAAAAATTTACTTAGACAGCACTTTACAAACAGAGTTTTGGTCAAGAGCCCTTTGTACAAACAAAGTGAAAAAAATCACGTTAATTGTTTGTATCAGTTTTGGAAAAATAGGCTGACAGTTATCAGCTCAAATAAAATCATTAAGATAACTGCCATAAGTCCTTACTTATGTCGATCATGGTATCAAAGGTCATATTTCAACGGCTATACTGCCTTAGGCCTAGTATTGTGAGCAACGAATGGAATGGACGAGTGCACTGGAGGTCCAAATTTCGACATCTTACTAGGATTAAAGATCATGTCGGTTTCCTACTAACTCAAGGTTACATTGCCAATTTACCCAGCGGTTAACGGCCGTAAAAGCTAAGAGAGACAATGTAAACATATGTCAGAATACACCCAGAGCTACCTCTATCAAGAAAAATGTAGGCGAACAGTACACACGTGCGTCAAAGATTATAACCTCGACGCCATTTTAGAAAACAATCGCCAGTCCAAAAATATCTCGGAGAAATACGACCATAAAGTATGACTTTCAAACCCTTGGCGCAGACGGGTTAGTTAGTCCTGAAGAAAATGAAATTTACCAATAGCTGTTGGCGATGAAAGACGAGATTTACCTGAAATATTGAAACAAAATGTCAAGATACAGCTTTGACTTCGGGAGTATGTTTGACGTCACACCTTACACTGCACAAAAAAATACCTTGGATTTCATTGGTTGCAAATTGGGAGCGTCGGGTTACCTCCCGTGGAGGCTTTCCAAGAGAGTCTCGTTGCTATGCATAATGATAATTCTCAATTATGAGAGACAATTTATAAATTTACACTAGCTTCTTCTTACGCTTCTAAGCCGTACCTGTAACCTTTTATAATATTTTAAACATTATGACGGTAGTGAGGCTTAGTTGTATCTGGAACCCTCTTCATGTCACGATAAAAATGTTGAAGTTGACCGTCTTGTAGTCGTCGAAATTCGTCTTTTTCTCAACATTCTTACCTGTTTTTCTCAAAATTTAGACTTTTCCATCTTGAGGTTCCTATTTTTCTGCGACGTAATATTTCCCCTGTATTTACTGTAATGCGATTAGCAAAACTTGAATGACAGATCGTTTGGAACTGTGTTTTTTATATGCAGTAGACCAAGGAATTTTGTTTTGGGATTTTGCCAATACCAGCAAGTCCACAGGATATGATAATCTTCCAACACAATTCTGTCGCTGTGGGTTCAACTTCAGCTCATGCTGGCTTCCTCGCCGGCCGTACGTGGGAAGGTCTGCCAGCAACCTGCGGATGGTCGTGGGTTTCCCCCAGGCTCTGCCCGGTTTCCTCCCACTGTAATGCTGGGCGCCGTCGTATAACTGAAACATTTTCGAGTACGGCGTAAAACACCAATGGAATAAATAAATAAATATCTCCAAACATTTCCTTTTCATTCAAAAACTTCTTACCTTTTCCCACTCAATTTTCCTGGATTTCTCTTTGTGACAGGGCTGTAGGCCTAAAGAATACAGCATTTGTTAGTATTAGCCTGGTCGCAGTTTTTTTTCTCTCTCTCGTCTGGTCTATAATTCAGGGGTAACGGAGCCTTAATTTTCTTATTCTTTGAGAGCGCCATTTTATTGTGATTTATTTATTTATTTATTTATTTATTTATTCAAATACACCTTTGGAATCTAGCCTAATGGGCCACTTTGTCCTACTCAGTGGCGATTCTGGTGGGCTGTAATTCAGTGTGAAAGTCTGCATGCAACATGCTCGCAGTCCGCATCTACAGGTATACATTAATTCGTAATGACGCCTCTGTAATCCTCACCTGTATAGCGTTTTATCCCTTGGGTCATTTGAAAAGATGGAGATCATTCATCAACAGCCATGCTGGCGCCTTCCACGGGACGGTCACGTGACGCAGAATACGTCAAGAAACCACAGATTGCCTGCACGACGTTACTGTGAGGAATTTCCTTCATAAAAATATAGTGACTATAAAAAATCTGTATCTTTTATAAAGTGTGTAGTAAGCTTAACCACCGTAAGTGGATTCACCTCCAACTGTAAGGTATTTGGTGTGAGGAATTTGCAGCTCAGAATTGACCTAGCTTAGAGAACTGACATCATCCTAATGTCACTCCTGCACGAGTGAGCTCCACTATGACGTCACGATTAAAACAACATGTATGCTCAATATCATTATGACGCCACAAACTTATAGTTAGGCCTACAGGAGTCATGGCATGGGGTAAAACACCACGGCAAAGACTGGAATACAAATTAGATGTAGGTGATAAGTACATAGATGATAATTACATATAGGCCTTGCATGTAAAATCTAAATCAATATATCGCACAAGCCTATCCTGGGAACTTCCCAAACAACGTGGAGACATGGTTGTGACGTCACACCACGATCACGCCATGGTTACTGCGTTGGACGTCACATGATGTTTATTTCGATGTCATCGTTTGTGTTTACTGTATCCACTGTGAGATAGAAATCCGCGACTGGAGCATGTACCACGGATCAGGGATTCCGGATGTCTGCCAAACTTTGTAAGTTTAAAAGAGGGCATAGGCCCATAATCCGGGTGATTTTTATATTGAGCTCAAGCCTCTCTTTTAGTGGCATTTAGAAATCACCAAAGGGTGAGAATTTTGTACGTGGGGCATCAATCACCCACGTCGATTTATGTACGACTGATCGATTGATTGTTTAATTTCATATATTCAAAGTGAAAGATTGAAGTACATGTACAGAGAGTAAAGGCCCACATCACTGAGGACAACTACATCCTCAACCACAACTGCAACGTCGAAAAACAGAACGCCATTTAATCTGTACTGCTACCCCCACGCCCGACGTCATGTCCTGACGACTTCTGGCCCCGGAACCACAAAGCGATCTCAGACTTAAGTCAAAATTTCAAATCGCTTTAAAACTGTTATTTCGTACGTAACAGGCTCCAAATATTCCTTGACACTGTAAATTCTGGTTAAGTTATTGTAAAACAAATTTCAGCTAAAATAAGAGGAAGGAGCATACCAAGTTTTGACTTAGGTCTAAGATCGCTTCGTGTTCCTGGGGGCAGGACGACATCCCTGTCGCCGAACAAAGATAGAATGGCTTCTATTTTCTCGGAGAGAGTTTCCATGTCGCCGGCAGTGGGAACAATACGCAGCGTCATGTGACTGCAGTTAATTGTACTTGTGGTTGTGGTTGTGGCCTGGCGTGGGGAAGGGACTTAAAACCCCAACAGCGACGACAGTGTGACGATGAAATCCGACCTCGTGTCAACTGACCTTAAGGTTAAAACTATCCATGGTCATGTGTCATTCATGTATTAAGGACCAACACTGTGGAGGAATTTATTAAATTTTGTTGGTCATCCAGATCGCTATAGGGATTCAGGAATTTTTTGAAAACAACCCTTCACCACTGACATAAAAAGCTGACGAGTATATTATCCCTGCAGTGTGTGTTGTCTGCAGTGGGGGAAATTGGTACATTTATATGTCAGATTGTGGCGGAAGCTCTGGGTTTCTTCAGTTTGTAAGGGGTGTATAGGCCTAGAAGAACAGACCACCTTAGCATGAATTTCGCATCATCTAAAAGGCTGCTTTGGACTGAATCTAAATAGGGTGTTCATTATTTTTGGCAGTTTTTTTATCCGTGATTATAACGGAAATAAAGAGTGAAATGCTACCGGTAAACATGCTGTAACTTATATTTCCACATTAAGAACGTAGACAGAGCAATCAGTGGATGTTTATCAGCTAAAAAGAATCTGTGACGTCACTGTGCTTTTATCCTTTCGTCCGCCGTTGCAAGTGAGTCTTTGTTTCCAGTTTAATGGTTGTTGAAAAAAGCCACAAGAAAAGACCATATTGGAATCAGCACGAAATGGTCTTTTAGATTGTGCTTATATTAATTAAAGGTATGCGTCGTCTATTCCTTTAATATGCCTATAGAGTGAACGAGCCCCTTTTCCCTCGCTGTATGGTCCAGTTATATGCCCACAACTCGTCACGGCAAAACCAGAATAGGCTACCCGGCCCTTCCTCCGAATGACCTCAGCCGCAGTGGTGCCCTGGTCCTGCATATGACGGGGTGCAGGCTGTGTTAAATGTTGCTCTAAAGAGTAAACACTGGCACCACGTGACGGTATGACGGTCGAAGTTGTTGTCCAGCTGATCATCGCATTTGTCTGACAGTGTATAACACCGATGCGTGTTAAAGTCTACCCATGTTTCATAACATCTTATTCTAATCGTTTTCTGCTGACATCCATTCTTTCCAAACTATAGCAACAAAGCAATAATATGTATATATTTTGTAGGCTAGCATATACATGTGAGTGTCGCATGGCATGTTCGTGTGTGTAAGATGAACTCCCTTCCTAGTGTAAGACAGAGCATTTATGTTTGTGTTCTTGCAGGGCCAATCCTCGGAAGTACCCTCTTGTGTACTCTAAGAGCTGTAGGCCTATCAAACTAACAATAGGATCCGAGGTATGGACATGTATATGTAATGTATTTGCTGAGCTTTAAATGACTCCCGAAAGTAGAACCGACAAACTTAAAATCCTGGTTTGAAATGACTCCTGAAAGTAGGACCGACAAACTTAAAATCCTGGTTTGAACAATCAGCTAATTCTTGATCCAACTTTGTGGAAATTTCTGGGGCGTCTTTTTGCCAACTGTTTTATCTAATGCTGCCTCACTGAATCGTCGTGTCTAAAGCATCATGTGCGAACACGGCGCCCAACCCAGTAAAGTACACTGAAATCGGGTCGAATAACACTCCTAGCCTGTCACCTAATCGATCTATGCAGATGCTCAAATTACCACCCCATTGTTGCAGCTGTCAAGGTTTTGTGTGTAGTTCGATTTTGTCTTGTTTTGGACAGCTTTCCTGACTCCTTTTCTTTCATCGCATTGTTTTGAGACGTGGTATATGCTATATAACGGTGCTATTGGGGGCGTCATGACTGCTCTGGTTTTACTGTCTGTACTGTAGCCTTTCAAATTCATCACAACCAGTTACAAAATTATAGCCGTTTATGTTCTGTTGTGGACTTGGACATAGTTATTAGCATATGACGGTTCAAACCTTTGGTGAAAATATATTTCTTGGGCAATACATCCAGTACGTTTGTTAGTTGTCTAGTATTTAAGGTTTTGTGTTCAATACAAACCATTTCCAAACCAGTCGATAGGAAACACTGTACCAAGCCACTTGCTCGGCAGAGATTTGCCTCAGGTGCCCCCAGTAGAACGATTCCAGCTCCAGAAATTTAAAACATTCCAGTTTACTTGTCACCATTATATTTATTTATTTATTTGATTGATGTTTAATGCCGTACTCAAGAATATTTCACTTATACGACGGCGGCCAACATTATGGTGTGGGGAAACCGGGCAGACCCCGGGAGAAACTTACGACCTTTCCAGGTTCCTGGTTACCGCTGGGAAGAATGAAACAGATCACAGATCTAGGTCCCAGTGTGTGGGACCTTAATAGTGACTATAATCCGTCGCCGTCGCCGTTGGAATCGTTTGGGCTGCGTAATGTTTGTTTTTAGAACACTTAGATATCTGTTTGTCAGACGTGAAAAAGTTCGTAAGTTCGTTGATTTACTCCGGATCAACCCGGTTTCCTCAACTTATATATAACACATCGCCATGGTACAAGAGAAAAATTCCTGAGTACTTCTAACGTTAAAGAGACAGGGCCCACTTGCACGAAGCCCTCTTACCTTTAAGAGCACGCAACTCTGACGACGTAATGCCTTCAGTGCTGGTTACCATGGTAGTTACGTGCTCGTAACGTAAAGAAGGCTTCATGTAAGTGGGATTACATCTAGTAAATAAACTGATAAATCCGTGCTGTGATATGTGTTTGCCAGGCCATTGACTGCTCGCCGTGTATCCATGAGAGTGACGTACTGGCCAAGATGCGGGAGGGTGTGTGTGAGGGGGACAGGCTCGTGCTGAGGGGGGCCATCCGGCTAATGGAACAGGCCCCCGAGTGGGTGTGGGAAGACGCTGCCATCAGGTGCATCGGGGACTACATAGACTGTACATTCTATGCCGGGAATCTCGGCAGCAGATTTACGGTGGGCTTCAACACGAAGGCGGAGATCGTGGCACGCTGTGACCATGCCAGCGTATGGTTACTTATCAGGAACTATTCGGCCTTGGCGTGGGCAGCCATCGGTAAAGCTATACGTGTCGTGTCTAAGACCATGTCAAGACCAGACAAAAGGAGGAAGAAACGGCGTTCGAAAAACTAACGGTTCTTTTCGGTACATTCTCTGGACCAATCAAAGCTTATGTGGCAATGTTCGAAAACTTGTATATTATATTTTATCTTAACAACTTTGCTTCCTGTAATATTGTTATAAACTTTCACCTATATACTCATCTCTTGAAGACAAACATTATCCTCGCTAGGATAATTAAAAAGCTTCCATAATGTGATCGCGGGTTGGAATTTTTATCATCCGATGTTACATAGGCTGTGGAGACGTTGGATATTTATCTTCTGGGTTTTTTTCCGGCAAAGTATTCCACAAGGTCAAAGCTCGCCACAACAATTACACGCTGACAATAGGTGATAATTCCTTTCGTTTTCTTGTATCTTAGCATGATATATACAGGATGTCCCAAAAGTCGCGCACCATCCTGAATGCATTAACAACTGAGTGGCAAAAGATCATCCCTGCAAAACTTAAGAGTTTGAAAAACAGTTTGATGAGGAGAATGGATGAGTGTTTTATTGCAGAGGGTGCTCAGTTTGAGCATTTGATATGATTATTATCAGTAAAATTGTTTTTGAAATCAAGAAAATTGTTTTTTTCTTAAACCAGGATGGTGCACGACTCCTGGGACACCCTGTATATTCACTTACTGTATAATGTTCAGCGAAATTTGATTTTGTCGCCTGGAATTATTGTTGAAGATTCATTGAGGGCCAAAGCAAATTTCCACTGCAGACAAGTCCCAAAAAGTGCTGCTATCAGTACATTCACCTAACCACCTTTGCGACATATATACCCTGTAAATGACCATGCAAATTTGTACATTCACAATGCATATGTGTGAGAGGTACACAGTACACACATCAGTGTGGATATATTACACAAACTACATAAATTGTGTACTGCTGGTATAGAAAATTATGTTCATGTGCATTTTGGTACACAATAATGTGTGCCACCCGTACACAATAGTTTTATACAGTAGTGCACACTTTTTTCTGTGGCACATGTGCGTTACATCGTTATCAGTGTTTTTGTCCTTGCAGACCAATAATGAGGAATGAAATATAGGCTGATAGCTGGCAGTTATCTTTGGATGAAAGACTACTTTGACCAAGCGATACCCACTGTGTGTGTACTGTGGAGACAGGAAGTCTTTCTTTTTTTGGCGTTCATGGCTTCTTTTTTAAGTTTTTAAAATTTTTTGTCTTCAAAGGTAAAAATAAAGAGAAAGTGTACAACATAGATTCTTAGAGCACCCTCACACAAATGGAAAACAAGCATTATGTTAGAACGGCGAGATAGCCTGACTGTATGCATAATGACAATGGCACATTCATGTGGATTCATGTGAGTCAAGCATCCCTTCGACACGTGATTTTTTGGTCAACATATGAGGCACACTCAGGTGAGGATCCGATTGGCTTTGTTGGTCTTTCATAGTTCCTCGTTACAGAGTGCAATCTGGCGAAAAG
Organism: Acanthopleura granulata; assembly: GCA_016165875.1. NCBI lineage: Eukaryota > Metazoa > Mollusca > Polyplacophora > Chitonida > Chitonidae > Acanthopleura > Acanthopleura granulata. The sequence continues at coordinate 2,493,083 of JABBOT010000029.1, forward strand.
TAAGAACATACCTGTAAATCGTGGCTACACGTGTGACCTGGTATAGGCGGTTTGGGAACACTGCTGCATCCCTGTAACATTAAACGCATACTGATCCTAATCTAAATGTTCGTATTGAGGACATGAACTGTGATCTCCAGAATATTTCACTTGTACGATGGCCAGGAATATGACGAGAGGAAGCCGGACAGAGTCTAGGGAAACGCCCATGCACTACCACGCACAGGCTGCTGGCAGGCGTATATACGACTAGAAATCATAGTGACAGCATTGGTGAAAGGGTTCCTGAGTCATGGATCTGTTCTAGCACACCGAAAGCAGAGTGATTTGTAATGCATTGGCATGTACCAAAGAGATATGATTCACCCATTAAAAGTGAATGTCAGATAAAGAATGATAAACGCTGGGACCCTTCAATAGATTTATTTATTTATTTATTTGATTGGTATTTTACGTCGTACTCAAGAATATTTCACTTATACGACAGCGGCCAGCATTATGATGGGATGAAACCGGAGGAAACAAACGACCATCCGCAGGTTACTGGCAGATCCTCCCACGTACGACCGGAGAGGAAGAGAGCAAGAGTTGGACTTGAACTCACAGCGACCGCTTCAGTGTCGTTGCACTGCGCTAGCGCGCTAACCGACTGAGCCATGTAGGCGCCCATCCTTCAATAGAAAGGCCAGTATTAATAGACTGTTACCTAGTCTTAAGGTAGAGGTCGTCCAATTCTTCGGTGTGCTATATTTTCATTTTCGTTTCCAAGAAACGAACGCGTCCAGTATGTTACAATATCTGCATATATTGTATAGCATTTCTACCCTGCTCATTCGTTGAGCATACTGACGCGTGTACTCTTATGTATAGAACATCTACGTGGTCAAGTATTGTAAGCGTGACCCAGATACTGGTTTGACAGTCCGATACATGTCACGTGATTTACGCAGTCACATATTCACACACGCACAAGTCTGACCTACTCTATGTGTAACTATTGACGGGCTACTGATCGCAGAAATGAAAGATAAACACCTCGTATGCCTTATGACAGACTGACTCACATTGACCTAGGTCATGCAGATAAATACATAGCGCTGCGTAGACAAATGAGAATCAGTGTTCGAACCTAGGCCATGCCGATTCAGATAAAACTAAGATAAGACTGTAACACTCAGAGGTCCTAACTGGCGGTGACTGAAACTGATTAAATGCGAAATCTTTGTATTTTGTTTATGGTTGAGCTTGAGTACGTTTGGACTACTGATTACCGGTGTCTTAACACCTTGTGTTTCTCATAAATGCTATATGGCCGACCTGCAGCCTCGGAGTCTACTATAATAGCGAGCAGTGTCTTTATGATTGAGGTTGATTACGTCTGGCCATCTGATAATTACCATAAAAAAGTCATCCTCAAACTTAGATATAGAATGACCTCACAAATGTCAAGGTCTTGAAATTAAATACAAGGCCTTGTATTTAACAACTGGTAATGTTCACGAAACTGGCATAACTCCAGCCAGACCTATTTTGCCATGCACATGTACATGCATAACAATCTTTGTACGCATGAACATACACATGTATATATGCCTAGCGTTAGGAGTTTTCTGGTATATAAGAAATATATAAACCTAGGCGTAAACCTATTCGTATACCAGCTGTCAACCAAAATAGACTTTACGGGTCAATAATCGCAAGACCGGTTTTAAAAAACGACAAATATAAGAAATGTATGGGTGTTTGTAAAATGTTATTTTATTGCTTTAATATGCAGCGCAGTTAGTTTCATTTTCACTTCCTGGAAAAAGAAGCCTTATAGGCACAAATCGTTATTTGCGTATTAGAAAGGGGTCATTTCACTTGATTTCTACCTGTTCGGATTGGTATCAGCTTCTACGAGACAGAAAATCGATCTGGTTTTTGTGCACATGCAATTATAGCATTGGCAAGCCAACATCAGTCAAGTTTTAATGTGAGGTCAACGAATTGTTATTTTATTTTGCTCTCCAAGAAGGCAGTAACGAGGTAAACCGAAGTCAAACCGGAAATGTTTGCTTAGTACAGATCGTAAAGGTTGATCAATTCAACCCTGCCAACTTCACGTATCTTTATTAATGCCCAAAACTGTTTACATTGCAGAAATCACTGTGAAATCCAACCACTGACTCTGAAATGGCGTCAAATCAGACGGAAGTTGTAACCCGGTCGGACCGGTGCGCAAAGATCGTGTCCGAATTGTTGAGCACACAGACGGAAGTGGCTATGGATGCTGAAGGGGTCAATCTCGGGAAAACCGGGCCCCTAACTCTCCTCCAGGTGGGCACCAGGGAGGGGCATGTCTACCTGTTTGACGTCCACACCAACAAAGCCCTACTGGAGACGGGATATCTTAAGGACCTACTAGAATCGACAAAAATTGTTAAGGTAGGTGTAAAGCTGTGCTATCTTCTTTGCGGTATTTTGGTCAGATATAACCGAGAGGTAGACGTGATCATGTAAAGCGGTGGGCCTACATCACGGGCCTTTCATCAGCCCACCTCTATCTTGTATTGTCCAGATTGAACTGATGTCCATTGATAGGTTTATCACTGCTAGCTGGATTGAAGAAAATAAAACATGACGAGGTCTTCCGCCGAGTTGGGTAAAGTCTACGCCATGGATAGCGTGTCAGAAAGTGTCGTTCATCGCCTAACATATACAATGCTGAATGTGAAGTATAAATGTAAAGTTATATCATGCGTAATAGAATTATAAAGCAGGCTCGTGTATTATACTATTAACCGTCTTTAGGAAGTGACGATTTGCGATGTGAATGGTAAAGGAAAAGAACAATAGCAGTTTTCTTGTTATCATGTGACGTGTTTTTGTTTCTTTTTGTAGATCGTCCATCCGTGTAGAGAGAACATGGCCGCAATTCCCGCCTAGTTCAAGGTCAACCTCAGTAATGTGTCTCTGTCTCTGTTTTGTAGATCATCCATTCTTGTAGAGGGGATAGTGCCGCTCTGAATGCCCAGTTTGGGGTCAAACTCAGCAATGTGTTTGACACACAGGTAAACACGTTATTTCATTGATGTGTAACATGCATAACGCCGTTAACGACATTTTCATTTACACAATGGCGGCCATGTTTATAAACGATGAAAACACGAGGGCTTGGTATACCGCCTCTCCTTTTTCAGGCACTACACTTGCCTTAAATCTGCAGCCGAATCTGCAAGCTGCGAGCCTATGGCTGCAAAGGTCAGGTCCTATTGAAAAGGTTGAGAGCAGCCCTTGAGCCATTTGAAAGGTGTATATTGACATGAAGCACTTTTCCTTGGAACTGATGTACGGATCATTTTCTAACCGCATACGCTGGGCCCGTTTTATAAAGAGGGTATAACTTACGACAAACGTAACTGTTATGACGACATAGGTCGCCATGGTAGTTATGTTTCGCGTAGTCATCGTAAAACTGATCCTTGGGTGTTGTTGCTTACACTAAGAAACTGTGGCTGCCCGAACATTGAAGTCGACCACTTCTGATTCCATAACAACATGTGTGATGTTGTCAGCGTTTTGTGTTTGTACTAAATTCTAGTGATGTCATATAAATCTGTGATATTTGAGGACATTTATGGATCTAGGCAGGTCTACCACTTTGACTGTTAATGTTAATTAATGCATTAGATGCATTTTTTCAAATTTATTTCACCGATTTTGTTGCGATCATTATTTTACAATATGTGAGGACTTCCCGTGATTAGGAGGCTGCAACACGTACGGTATAATGAAAACGGTCTGCTGACATGACAAGTTGCTTTTGAACATGATGTCGAACATGAGCGCGCACGCGTGCTATAGAAGTTTACGTATTGCGGAAGCTCAACCTGATGACTGGTTTATAGATTAATGGTCGTCGCGAACACAAAACAAGCGCATTGGTGTGAAAACAGTATAGGTTTTTCACCGTAGAGAACTAGTCGTGTACGCAGGATATGTAATGTAGCTAAAACCGTACTCACTACAGGATACAGAAAATGTAAGACTGGAATTGTTTGACCATAATCGGTGTATGTTGTCTAGTTTATTAAATGTATTGAAACATTTAGATGCTAAACATGTATGTTCATGTTAACATCGTCATCATGTTAACGTAGACAATTTTGTAGAGTTTAGGATGATATAATCATGAAAATCCTTTATGTTTTACCATAAGTAGAGAGGATTACCAATTCGAGTTGAAAATAAGACACCCCGCTCAACCCTTTTAACTTCAAATCATCGCGAATGTGTGTGGCCCTAACTGAATGGTTGTTGTTTTCTCACCCGTTAGGTGGCTCACCTGAAGATAGAAGAGTCAAAGGGCAAACTACTGCCGCTCGAGCTGAAGCTGGCAGATCTGTGTGATGCCTACGGCGGAAACTCTGGGGCGTTGGAATCCAAGGATGACATTAGGGTCTGCGCCTATAAATCTTGGACATAAAACAATCACAAACAAAGAGTAAAACTTGATCAGTTTATTGTTTTCATGTAATTTCGACGTATCAACGATCGATGACTTTTATTCATTGTAAACATATAGTAGGTAGTTAAATACAGCGACGGGACGACCGCAAGTGGTACCGCCTCCGTGACCTGGTGGCGAGAACGTTCGCTTCGAGGTCGGGAGATCCGGGAACAATCCCTGGTCGGGTCGAAGACTTTAAAAATAGAATTTATTGCTGCCTCGCTACGTGCTCAGCAATTAGGGTTAAGAGCAAGGAAAAAGGACTGGTCGGCACGGTGTCAGTATAATGTGACTGAGGTGTCATGACTGGTGTCTTCGGAATGATGCTCCATTCACGGCAGCACTTTTTCTGCCACCAGAAGGCACAATATCTATTCTAAGGGTTCTTTGTCGTCATATGACTGAAAATTGTTTAGCAAGACGTAAAACCTAAGCATACATTTATACATGCATACATACTTGCATAAGGCGAGTTGTTAAGATGTTTGTCTTTCAATGGCTGGCAAACAAAAAGACAGAAACAAAATAAATATTATATTATAACATTATCCGCAACATTGAATAGTGTGTAACTGTGTTTAACAGAAAAAATGGATGACAACGGCAGGCTATTGGGCGATTCGTCCTCTGAATCCGGAAATGATTGACTACGCAGCTGCAGATGTCATTGTTCTCTTTGCTGTATATGACAACCTCCGAAGGTAAAGCTCTGACAAAACAAGAGTGCATCCAGCGACTGTCAACGCTTAAGATATTTTTTTTATTTTTGAACTAATTTTAAACTAAGCACTAGATTTTATTTTGCACGCTGCACAAATATAAGCGGGTCAGTTTGACGCCATATTCATTCTGAAAACTTCTTATTAGGTCATCTTAGTGCATCGTTCACTCTTGGCTGATGATCAGCACGACGGAGGTATGTGGCTGAAGTTCTGGTCAGATCAGTATCAGTACCTATACTGTAATTGCATGTCTGCAGATAGGTGCCTGGCGTGTTTTTAAACACCTCTTTAGACAAAGGGGTGTTTGCCATGTTTTCAACAAAGATCACTTGGGTCATACCACTTCAAGCAAAGACAAAGGGCTCTGTGGCTCAGTCGATTTGCCCGCCAGCGTAGCGTAATGACCTGAAGCCTCCCACCAATGCGGTCGCTGTGAGTTCAAGTCCAGCTCTTGCTGACTTTCTCTCCGACCATACGTGGGAGGGTCTGCCAGCAACCTGTGGGTGGTCGAGCCCCCAGGCTCTTCCCGGTTTCCTCCTACCATAACGCTGGTCGTATAAGTGAAATATGCTTGAGTACGGCGTAAAACACCAATCAAATAAATAAATAAATCCAACGCCATGCAATGAGGCAGTACATATATCAATACGACAGTTTTTATAAAGACCTTCCAGCAAAACAGGCGGTGTTCTAGATGGTTTTGAAACCCGACAAACCAATCTCACAAAGATTTTACGACGATAAATAAATGATTGCTGTCCACAGCCTCCTGCACGAAAAAGGGTTGTATAAAAAGTTTCAGGAGTCCGTGGATGTGGAAATCGTGGTGCAAACGGACTCGGCTGTGTCGGAGCGAAAACGCGCGCTCCTGACCAGCACTGTGGATGCTATCCTGAAGGAGATAGCCGACAAGTGCGAGCGAGGCGGGTGCCAGCGTCTGGAGGATCTGAACGAAAACGAGGTTCGCGCCATGGAATTATGCTGGCCCGAACAGATCATCCAATCATCTTCCATGTTCAAGAAGATACGGATGCAAAGTGTGGAAAAATATGTAGATGACATTGAGCGAAAGATTGCGGAGGATCCGATGGCGTGCGAAGTGTCCGGAGCTGTTTACGGTAAACTAAAAGCCAACGAAAGCCTGTACAACGGCAGCGAGCTGGGCCTCAGAATAATTACACTGTTAAGGAGGATCGGTGTATTACAGATGGAACAACTGAAGAATAAGTACAGGGCGGATACTCCGCTGACGTATATCCGTGGTAGCGACTTGGGGCCCATCAGGAAAATCCGGATTGACGAGGAGGAGAACTCCAATCTGAGGGCGTTGTGGTGCCGGTTAGTTTTTCGGGACCTTGAGGAGCTGAAAAAGCAATACAAGGAAGACCCCAGGGACGTGGAAATCCCAAAGGGTCAGTATTATAAAATCCGGTTTCTGGCCACGAGAAGCAGATATTGTTCACCAGAGCTGAAGCATCTGAGTAAAGAGCTGTGGACCTCATTTGTGCAAAAATACGGCAAAGACCACAAGTACTAAACGCGTGTGGACCTCATTTGTGAAACGCTGTGGCAAAGAGCACAAGTACTCTACACGTTTGGACATCATTTTTGGAACCCTGTGGCAAAGAGCACAAGTACTCTACACGTGTGGACATCATTTTTGGAGCCCTGTGGCAAAGAGCACAAGTACTCAACACTTGTGTATCCAAATTGTGGAGCGTAGCTGGAATTTGAAATGAACATGCTTAGACAGACTGCTCAAGGCTGTACCTAAGGATATTTTATTCATATTTTACACTGTTTTATAAAGGAATTAAATGTTTACTTACAGGCGAATATTTGGTGAATATTTTTAAAGTGGGTACTCAGAGGTATTCCGCCGTTAAAAAGCGTGTAAACAAGATCTTGGGACGCCAGAATAATCTTGGTACATGGGATTCATAAAGCTGACCATAGGGTCCAAACCTGTGAAGGTACTGAACCCTCCCAGAAAGAAAAATGAAAGCATTTTACGCGTAGTTTGCCAATGTCTGTCTTATATCTGTTTTGGTTGAACTTTTCCCTTTCTGAGGTTTTAAAGTTTGTTCTCACAGCAATCGGTCACTCTTTGATCTGTAGTGTAGCAGGGTCGAATCCGGACCCCACTGTTTTGGATGGATTCAGCCTTATGTCCTGGTGGCTTTCCCGCTATCTTGTCAAGGATTGCGGTATCCTCCGGTCTTCGCCAATCATTGAATGCAATATAAGCTAGCGTCCCCCCCCCCCCAAAAAAAATCACATGAATACAAACCAAGCAGGGCTGTTTGAGAAGCATCAGAATAATGAGCCATAACCCTGCAATGATGAGCCATTTCACTGTGATAATGAGCCATAGCCCTGTAATAATGAGCCACAACCCTGTAATAGTGAGCCACAATCTTGTAATAAAGACCTACAACCCTGTAATAATGAGCTACAGCCCTGTAATAATGAGCCACAACCCTGTAATAGTGAGCCACATTCCTGTAATAATGAGCTACAACCCTGTAATAATGAACTCTAATCATAAAGTTCCGCACACTGTGATCACTTCGAGTTATGTGTCATAGATAGGCTATCCAGCGTTGTGATACATAGCTTGTTTTAACATAATTATACTTTGTGATAAAACATCATATTTATGTGGCTGATCTGTAAGAAGATTTATAAATGTTCAAATATACAGAGTTCATGTGTCAACCATAAAGTTATGATACATGCACATGTTGAATATGTCAATGGATATATTTTAACACCCCAGTAGGTGGCGGTGACCGGGCGGGTTATCATGTAAAGAGTTTAGTTATCTACAGATAACTCGTTTATTTTGTTGTTATATTTACTACACGCTTTATGAAGTTTTATTCTACCAAAAACTTGAATATATAAATGTATATGTTGCTTAGATATTACTTTTAATTTACATATATTTTTCATACTATATGGTTTTGATGTTTTATTTTGTCTTTAAAAGTCATTGCTATATAGAGTACAAAATGCAAGGATCAATTTTGAATGAACAGTTTTGATACCAAATTTGGGCATTTTTTGTGTGTTGATATGATTGTTTTACGCAAGGTGCGTTTATGGCGTATTCGAGACTGGGTCGTAACCGTCCCGGCCTTGGTGACAATGGGCGGTGGGCTGTTTGGTGAAATATTCTGGAGTACGGAGTAGGACATCTATTAGGTAAATAAATTAATTATTTACTTATTTACTTAAAATTAAATATTTAATTAATATTTACTTATTTATTTAATTGGTGTTTTGCGCCGTACTCAAGAATACTTCACTTATACGACGGTGGCCATCATTATGGTGGGAGGAAACCGGGCAGAGGACTGGGAAAACCCACGACCATAATAAATTAATAAATATATCAGACCCTTAACCAAATGTATGCGAGCTGCCAGAAAGTTTTTCAATTTCACTTGAAGGATAAATATGATGCTGCTAACGATTGATAAAGACAACTAAGTGAGATAAAAATTAAAGAAAATCAGATGGGTTCTGTTCTGGTTCTAATAACCAGGAAATTTGTCGTAAAACTGAAGGAGTGTATTTATTTTTTTATTTCTTTAATTAGTGTTTTACGCCGTACTCAAGAATAATTCACTGTTACGACGGCGGCCAGCATTATGGTGGGAGGAAACCGGCCGAGCCCTGCGAAAACCCACGACCATCCTGGCAGACCCTCCCACGTACGGTCGGAGAGGGCGGCAGCATGAGCTGGACTTAAACTCACAGCAACTGCAGTGATGGTGGGCTTCTGAGTACTTACTCTGCGCTAGCGCGCTAACCAACTGGGCCACGGCGGCCCCCTGAGGGAGTGTAACTTCATGTAAAGTCATTATCTGTCACCAATATGAGAGAGTGTAATTTGCTGTAACGTCATTATCTCTCATCAGTTCGAGGGAATGTAACGTGTAAAGTCATTATCTGTCACCAAACTGAGGGTTTGAAACTTGTTATAAAGTCATTATCTGTCACCAAACTGAGGGAGTGTAATTTGGTGTAAAGTAATTATCTGTCACAAAACTGAGAAAGTGTAACTTGCTGTAGTCATTATTGATCACAATTCTGAGCGAATGTAACTTGCTGTCAAGACATTATCAGTCACCAGTCTGAGGGAGTGGAACGTAGCGTCAAATCAATATAGGTGACCAGTCTGCGGGTGTGTAATTTGTTCTCAAGTCATTGTCGGTCACCAGGCTGAGGCAGTGTAACTTGCTGCCCAGTCATTATCGGTCACCAAACTGAGAAAGTGTAACTTGGTGTAAAGTCATTACCTGTCACAATTCTGAGGGAATGTTACTTGCAAGTTATTATCGGTCACCAGTCTGAGGCTGTGTAACTTGCTATCAAGACAGTATCAGTCACCAGTCTGCGAGAGTGGAACTCGGGGTCAAGTCATTATAGGTGACCAGTCTGAGGCAGTGTAACTTGGTGTAAAGTCATTGTCTGTAACCATTCTGAGGGAATGTAACTTACTGTCCAGTCATTATCGGTCACCAAACCGAAAAGGTGTAACTTAGTGTAAAAACATTATTTGTCACAAAACCGAGGGAGTGTAAATTGCAGTAAAGTCATTTGTTACTAAACTGAGGGAGTGTGACTTGTTGTCATGTCGGTATTTTTCAGCATGCTGACGGAAAGTATGTTCTTGCCACTTGGCTTTTTCACATTGACTCCCGAAACAATGAGTTCCTGGTGTCGAGCAATAGCTGATGTTTAATATTATGAATTACTGGCTGCATCCTTTTTTGGTAACAAGAACGCCGAATGTATTCATGACGAGGGCTTGTGCTGTTATATATTACTGAGTAAAGGCAGATAGACATGTAATAGTAAATATGAGATGAATACAGGCGACAATGAATAGAAACGGACTATGTGATAAGGCCGCATAGTTAGGCCCTACTTCAGCTTCCATTCCATGAGTGATGACTGAATAACAAAAATAAACAAGTAAAATACATTTGTTACATACATGCACAAACTGGAACAGTTTGCATGAGTAATATTTCACACTTCGCGCCGAGATACTCTCAGAGTATTGCAGTAGTTTGAAAGAAACTTTACAAGGTTAGCATAAATCATCAGTATTACTTACTTAAAACCCCTTGAACAGATTCTATTTCACTAAATGCATGTCCCATAGGGCCTAAAGAAAGAAAGGATACCAGGAAGCCGGACTTGTGATGTACTCCGATACCCCTTAATTATTATGTTGCTGAAGTGGTGTATTGGGTGGTGGTGGGTGGTGGTGAGTGGCGATGGGTGTGGGTGGATGCTGGTGATTGTATCTGTGTGGCTTAAATTCATCTCCACATACAGCCCATTACGTCAGCAGTAAGGAGCCGTACTTCCCCTGTAGTGAGGGCCTGTCATGATTCGCAACTGGTGTAATATTACATGTCAAAGGCGCTCTCAACTACTTGTTCGGTTATGTGGCAGTGCACTGAGGCTCTTATGATGAAGTGCTGAGGTTCCTAAACCCATTCAGATACATGTACTTGCTGTATAAGAAACCCCCATTTGTTGCAAAAGACTCACTTATCTGGATTTCCCCCAAACCGCCGCAATTTTGTTTTCGGTTTGCTTTTCTAGGTTTGATACCATCCATAGCTCCATCTACATACATGTACGACCCCTTGTTCCCCGACGTGATCGGGTGTCCATCTAGATACACCCCCTTGTTCTGTAGCGTGACCGGATGTCTATCTTTATACGACCCTTAGCCCCGGCATGGTCGGGTATCCATGTTGAAGCGAGTATTGATCCCGGATTGATCGGATGTCCATGTAGATACGACCCCTCTGCCCGGCATTATCGGTGTATACCTACGACCCTTAGCCCCGGCGTTATCCGATGTCCATGTAGATATGAGCCTTAGTCGTGGCGTTATTGGATGTCCATGTACATACGAGACCTGCTCCTGATGTGATCGGAAGTCCATGTACATACGAGACCTGCTCCTGATGTGATCGGAAGTCCATGTACATACGAGCCTTAGTCACGGAGTGATCGAAAACAGTGTTACTGTCTATAATTCGGATCTAAATTAATGTGCATACAGTTACCACTTTAAGCCTATCATATCTCTATTATTCGTTGTAGGCCTATATACTCTGACATATATCCTTAATTTCTCTGTATATTTTTGTCTATGACAAGGTCACAAAAAAGATTGTACAGCATGCATTTTTCAGTGTAAAGAACACTTTATGCTCCTGTGTGGATGGCAACCCAACCATTTTTATATGGCAGGACTATAAACAGTTCTGCCTACATGATACAAGGAAAGTGAATAGTGAAACTGAAAATAAAAGTTAATCATAGCTGTAGCCTACATGCACTTTAATCGCTTGTGTACAGATCATTTCTATTTAAGTAATGAATTTTTCTCCAAGGTCTGCAGCGCGATAATCATCTGGTAACAAACACATGCCATAAATCTTTGCTCACCGCTCCGGTTGAATATGTTCAGTAAGCGTCAGGGCGCACATGCGCATGGATTATTTAGTTTACTTGCACCTGGCACTTGGCAGTCCATGTATGCTGTTTAGGCTATAAACGTAGAAGAAATATACTCTTCTGATTTAATATGAATCCATGTATATATAAGGTTATTTCATTATTTAGCACAAAGTAAACCATGTAGTTACACATGTATCAATGTCCACATAATGGCAACATAGGTGGAAATAGCGACAGGTGCTCGGCTAGGCGAGGCAGTGAAGCAAGATCTGCTGTCAAGCCTATAGAAGCCAGGTTACAGAGCTCTCTACCTATTCAATATGTGAAGGTAAATAAAATGTGACATTGTAGGCGTTTGTCACTATAGATATCAGCTGTCGCTATGGATTGCAGGCACTAACATGAAGTGTGAATTCGGAGAAAAGCTACAGTATTCCAGGAACTGACATTTGCGTTACCTGCTTACACTCGCGTCACTCGCGCAAGGACAGCTGGAAATTCAGGTAAGAAATATATAAATGTATATATCGGAATGCATAAATTAAACCACATATTCCATATAAAATCAACTAAGATCACGACTTTTTTGGTTTAGCTACAAGTTGTAGTGAAGCTTAATTAGAATATTTCTTGCCATATCCTTTTCAATGAGAACAAAATTCTTCTTCATTTATTCTTAATTTAATAAAGCTAAGTCTCCCTGTATAAACCTGGCCAGTGCTTCGTAAAGACAAGGGTGAGGCTAAATCTTGCTTTGTAATCCAGGCCAAAGCTTCGTGAAACTTTAAGTTAAAGCTCAATATCACTGTTTTAAACTGGTCAGTACCCCAATGAAGCAATACGGTAAAGCTAAAATTCCCTTTGTAACCTTTGTAAATCCCACCAGTGCTTCATAAGGTAAACGCTGTGAATTCTGCGTGCAGACAAAGGCGAAGATAGATCTCCCTTCGTAAACGTGGTCAGTGTTTCACGGAGTCACATGGTGAAGCTAAATCTGACTGTGTAGACAAGGTCAGAGTTTGATGAAGCAATATGGTAAAGGCTCATTTCTCTTTGTAACCTTCGTAAACCTCACCATGCTTCATGAAGCGACGAGAAGAAGCTAAATCTCACTGTGTCAAACCGGTCAATGCTTCCTATAGCCAAATGTGAAGCTAAATATCCTTTTGTAAACCCGGTCATAGTTTCATGAAACCAAAAAGTTCATAAGCTAATCCTGAATGTTTTTAATTACATAGTTAACCAAGCTACAAGGAAACTTGGCGTTGTAGTTGTAGAGAGAACAGACTGGGCTTATAGAAAAGTTAACGATTCCCGCCAAGGCCAAAAAAGTTGTGACTAGATGTGGCCCATGCTACGTGATAAGAACAGAAAAGCATTTTCTGCGTACCAGACTTGGACGCAAGCCTAGTATAGATCATGCTATTTCCCCAGCTCAATCTGGTGATCTCGAACGTAACAAACCTGCGATATTAACCCTACACAATCCATTAGCTATTACTTTCTACTTCACACAGTGCCTAAGTGAATAGTGATTGAGTAATTATGGAGTATGGCGTTAAACAGTAACTTAATAAATCAAATAAATAAATGGGACTAAAAAAGGGACGTCTAGCTCATACCCATCATGAAATAACAGGACATTCGAACCTGAGATAGACGTACATTGTGTAGCCTAAATGTCGGTCTAGCGTAACACACATTGATTTCTTCTGTTCAGGTTGTTATCCAACTGTACCTCTTAGCGTTTTATGTTGAGATATGCACACATCGGGCCCCCGCGTCCGGCTAGGTCCCCCGTGATTATAGAGTTGCCATTACTAGCTTTCAGATACATGCGTATAGCCTACATGTTTACATAGTTTGTTGGGAATTAGTTGACGGAAACAGCCCTATTTAAATTAAAATTGTGTTGTGGAAAAAAGAAAACCAAACATGTGGTTGCTATGTAAAAAAACGTTGACCAAATTGTCGTTGGGGATGGTTGTTTTCATGCACACGCTCCACTATAAGAACTGAAAGTGAAATTAACGGGGTTTCCGAGGGAATTTTTGTCGATATCAGAGACGGCTAATATTTTGGTCTATCTCTGTTGTCGGAAGAGACCGATACTGGTTTTGACTCCGTGAGTGTGGGCACAGTGGTGGTCAGGCTTCAAACATAGGTCGAGGTAAGGAGTAGCTAAGACATACAGTATAAAACTAAATAGCGTTAGACATGTACATATGTGTAGGTTGCCAGGTAACATAAACTCAGATTACCAAGACAAGGCCTAAGTCCTGACGTTCTGGAATACATGTGTAAACGGTAGTTCATATGCTTGCCTTGTGGAGATGGAGACGAACGGTAGGCCTAACCCATAGCCTACCATTGACAGCTTATCCGACGCTTTGGAAGTGGATTGACCATGGGGTCCCCCCCCCCCCCGCCAAAGCTTACTAAATCTCTCCAGGAGGCTTACGCTCACGTATACATGGAATGAATAATTATGACTTAACATGACTTCCACACGTACGTTTCACGTTGGCGGCAGTGTGTGGCAGAATCCACACTCCTCCCCTCGTTTTACACCACTGCCTATTCTGGTCAATTTTGTTTACAAGTCTTGAGCAACGCCACGATCGTGGCCACGAGGCAGCTGGGAACACTGTCTGAACTCGTGTTCCTGTTAACACTTAATACTCATCTGTACGCCTATATGTTTGCATTCCCTTGTGCTCAAAGTACCATATGTAAAACATACTTGAAAGGGACGCCTAAGGTATTTTTATTGATTGCAAATAGTTCAGCGCAAATGGACTTAGTGGTGAGACTAATCAATCCTTTTAAAACAAGCCCAAGGCTATGTCGCACGGCGATCGAGATCTGAAGTGTGGCAGCGATGTATAACCAGCATAGGAAGCGGGTGCACAACGGAAAGTTATGGACATTCAGAATGTTCGAATTGGGAATCCCCTCGGGGGATTTCGTGGGAAATCCCCAGGGGGGACTCCCGTATGGTTTACTCAATATTTCAGCTCTCGTCTCCCAATCCTCGACACAAGCTCATAACAACGCCCGGATCTACGTGTATTAAGTGAGAAACTGGGTAGGTTAGGGCTCATTCATCTTCATTATATCAAGCCAGGCATTAGGTGTATTCCTACGCGTTTATCACTCCGTAGTTGGTTACACACCACAATTAATGCTTTCTAGTTCCTTTCTGTTTTAGAGATATTTATTTTTTGCTCCCCCGGGTTGCCTTTCTTCATTTTTTCTGGTTGCTAGGTGGTATCATTTTGTAGGACAGGCTTCAAAGTTTCATCCCAGGTATAAATTTGTGTGTTTTTCGGGAAATGGAGGCGGATGCACACAAGGCAAAAGTAGTTAGAAATCAGGGCACACTGATCTTTTACTGGGTGGGTTGACCTCTGTCAGCTGTTTGTTACATCTGCGAAAAATTTCATCGGTCATGCCCTGTGCTCTAATTTGACTGGAGTTTTCTCCGGGGACAAGGGCTACGAGGACCGGAGGTTTAGGGCTTGCAGATTTAGGGACAGTGTTGTGAGGCCAAAGGATAATGTGTAAGTAAATGGGAAATTAAATATGGTGTGTTACCAGCTATAGGGAAGTGTCTGATTTAATCAAATATAGATGGGCTCATCCGATTAGTTGTTACTGGAAGGTACAGAATATATTATGATTATTATGGGACAGCTGTTGTAGTCATATCTAAGAATTTATGAAAGGCACTCAGAGAAATCTTCTGCTGAATAATTTATTCCTCTGTTCTACTATGCCTTTGACTTTTTAGGATTTGTTGATTTATTGATTTACTCATTGGAGCTTTACTCGTACTCAAGAAGACATCTCAGGCCTATACGATGGTGGCCAGCATTTACGGTGAAAATCAGACAGAGCCCATCGGAAACCCACAACCATTCGCAGACAGACTTTGCTTGCTGTAGTATTTATTCATTTATTTATCTGAATGGTGTTTTACGCGGTACTGAAGAATATTTCACCTACAAGACGGCGGCCAGCATGCATATTTTGAGGAAACAGGGTAGTTCGGAGAAACCCACGGCCACATCCTCACGTAGCTGGCAGACCTTCTCACCTATGACTGGAGAGGAACCCAGCATTAGCTGGATTTGGTGACGGCATTGGTGAGGGACCTCTGGGCAATTTGACTCCGTTAGCACGGAAATCCGTCGGCCACGGATTCCCTGCGATATTATGAGATTTCTCAAGCACATTAATATTTCTGGCATTTTAGTGGCAGCTTTAGGCAGTATGTTTACGTTTAACTGTAGTGGGCGTGCCAACACTGATGAGTGAAATATTTCAAATAAATTCCCGGAAGGCCCGCCAGCAACCTACGGATGATCGTGGGTTTTCCCCAGACTCTGCCGGTTTTCCTCCGGCCGCCGTCCTGTAAGTGAAATATCCTTGAGTACGCTGTAAAACACCCATGAAATAAATAAATAAGTTAATATTATATCTTAATAAATATTACCCTCGTAATGATATTTCTTTCTTCACAGAGCTTCCATAAGCCATGGGGAATGTTGAAAGTAACCGGATATTTGAAGGCAGTGAGGTAAGATTTTCTCTTGATAAACTGTGCTAACAAGGGTTCGTCGCATTCAACCCGTTTATCCCATCACTTTCATTTTTAGAAGTTATGTGATAAAGTGCATGTCACCACTGACCCCTATGGCGTTCATTATCTTCTTAGTGCATGAAATGTGACAAAGGTCATCTGTAAAAGCATAAGATATGATAAAGACTATCCGTAAAACATGAAATATGATAAAGGCTATCCGTAAAAGCATGCATGTGATAAAATGTATCTGTAAAAGCGTGATAGGTGATAAAGCTTATCCATAAAAGCATGAAATGAGATAAAGGATATCTGTAAAAGCATGATATGTGATAAAAGTTACCCGTAAAGGCATGAGGTGAGGTAAAAAAAGTTTTGTATAAAAGCATGTCATATGAGGAGAACATAAAATGTGATAACGGTTTTCCGTAAAGCCAGGATATGTCAATCTTATCCATAGAAGCATGAAATGGGATACATTTTATACATAAACGCATAGAATGTAATAAAATTATTTATTAAAGTATGAAATGTGATAAAGATAATCCATAAAAGCATGACACTTGCTAAAGGTTATCCATAAAAACATGAATTGTGATAAAAGTTATCGGTGTAGCTACTGGCGGCCCACCCAATCACCGGTTTCACTAAACAAACAAGACAAATTGTGCCCATCCCCCACAGTCACAGGTTTCACCAGACAAACAAGACAAAGTTTGCCCAACCCACACAGCCACCGGTTTTACCAGACAAACAGGACAAAGTGGTCCCAAATTAGAAGGTGGAATAAGATTAAATATACGTAGTTATTTCACATTATATGTGATAACGCCGAGTGTCGGCGTTAATGCAGTTTTAAGTCAAAAGTTAAAGGTGATATCTTAAAAGTTAGCTTAGTTTTTGCATATAATTCAGCACCGTCAATTCAGAACCGTGAATTCAGTACTAAGTTTATTATGTATTGGAATAGTTGAATGTTATGGTAAAATTGAAATACTAAGGGTGATAATTTCAGTAATTTACAAAACTGAGTACTCGGGCATTGCCCTTGTGTATTAGAATCAGTGCTAAGGTAAAAGTTGATGGTGGTGATACATGTGTCTCAACAAGGGACGTGAATTCAGGTTGTGCCCGTACACATGTATAAGCAAATGGGATGGGGGTGGGGGGGGGGGAAGATTTCGTCATTGATACCCTGTGCATATTGATTACCGTAAATTACAAAATGAACTACACAACATCTTGCCGAGTGTACTGGAAGCGGCGAGAACGTGGTGGTTACGGTTGGCACGACAAAGACTGTTATCACTATAGAGCTTACATATACTTTGCATGCATGTAACACACAGTAATACAACAGCAATCTTCTGTCTTTGATGCCTTCTCTGCACATAAATTACCGCAAATTTCCAGCTTGACAACTTCTCTTCTGTGTATTAAAATCCATGTTACGGTAAATGCTGTGTTGAGCTACAGTTTACCATTCGTGTGCCCCCTTTAGTTATGTCGTTACACAGCCTTGGTACCAAATCTGATACTGTTCTCTTGTATCGTAGATTTCTCTTGCTCTGTTGCATGTATTTTACTGAATGAAACTGTGGCCAACAAGTTAAAAGAATTGCATATGTATTCATTAAGCTGTGGACTGTTTCTGCTACTGAAAAAGGGTGGTCACTGGAAAACTTCACCAAGATTGCCACAACGCAAAGCAGCACAAACTCTGTGATGGCTTGACCCGACACGAAAATATAAGCCGTGGCTATGTCAGAAGTCACCAAAGCAGTGTCCGAAGAAAAGAAATATATGTATCTACAAAACTGACGCAAGATCTGAGATCTGTTTGAGAAATACAGATCAGTAGTCTTCCATATACTAACTCGAGCTTATATAGTGTGCTCTATCCAGAATGTCGAAGCCATGGGGTACAAAAACACGTTTCCATAAATGGTGCAGTAATTATGACTATTTATCTCCAAACTATTTGTCAATAATAATGACCATAACGTCACAACTAACACAAATGTACCTGGTGCATCGACAGCAAGCCAAACTTTGCCATTGAACAGCTTGGAAGTTATCAAGTTCGGGAAGAACAGCCGTGTCTACCTTAGCAAGGAATACAAGTGCCTTGAAAATAGCAGCTCGCGAACATCAGAGGTTGTCCTCGTGGATGTGTCAGTTGCTTTTGAGTTAATTACGACGTTGTGGTTTGAATTATTCCACATAACGAAGTGATATGAATTCAGAATTACATAAAACTCATGAGCCGGTTCAGCTTTGACACTTCGAGGACATCACAGGCGACAAGCCGAGTTCAAGGCTCGTGTATGTAGCGATTCAGAGCGGTTAGCGTGGAAGCCGATCTCAGAGTTAATTGTGTTCTCATCATAGAATTCTGAACATAGCGTAATTTCTGGTGTATTCCATAGTAATGTACGTATGGTCTTTCTTCTTTCAGCCTATAGATTGTTCACCGCGGATAGAAGAGAGTGATTTCCAAAGGAAGATCCAGGAAGGGGTGACGGAGAAAGATCGGCGTGTTCTAAGGGGAGGAATGACTCTGCTCGGGGAATACCCTACCTGGGTCTGGAGGAACGCCGTTGTCCGCTGTATAGGAGACAACATCGACTTCAGCTTCTACAGTGGAGACTGTACCAACCGATTTGTGGTGTGTTTTGATGGGCAGGACGAGGTGAATAAACAGTGCAACAACTCAGGCTGGGCGCTATACCTGTACAAAGGAGCTGTGCACATCTGGAAGGCGATAAAACAGTTGGCTCCTCTCGCTGCTCCAGAAGCCTTGAAGGCAATCATGTTCCGGTGAAGTGGGCTTGAAAATATATCAGACATTGTGGGTGAAATTAACTATCCACGACGAAAAGTCTTTACATCGTTTGCCAGCCGCATGGTGCTGCGTTAATAGAGAACAGTAATCATTGGTTTGGTTTGGTATATGTGTAGTCACCGTCATGTAATATTTAAATGGCCATCACTAAAATTCTCGATGAGATACATTGATTTTTCTACACGACAGGAAAAAGTGTATTGGTTAACACATTTTGTTGCTTGATGTGAGCACTGGCTGGCCCCCATAGCGCATGCAAGCTTCGCCTTACAGTTAACTGCAGAAAACCTCACAAAGAACACGCATGGAATTCATTCAAGAGGCGAAGGTGCACACAAAGAACTGGTGGACGCAGAGAGATAACTTAGTTTCCTAAAGTGCAATGACTACGCTCATTTTACAACACTGCTGTCCCGTGGAGCTCGTGCGACACACGAGGGCTTTTTAGGCCTAGAATAATCACTTATGGCCTTGCGCGGAACTAAAGTCAGTACTCATCAATAAAATCGCTGTAATTGTCCATTGGAGTCAGGTTGTGCATAGTGATGGAGATTACATTCATGTATAAATGCTTTTAGTAATAGCAAAAAGGTTGAGACAGTTTTTATTGTTTGTGATATATCTTGTTGTTGACCAAGGCGACCTCCGCGTTGTTCGACACTTCTGCACAAAATTTGCTAGCTAGTGGTGGCAGTGATATAGAGCGAGCGTAGGGATGGGCGCATGCGGTGTGAGGAGCGTGTGACTCTCTCATGAAGGAAAATTAACAACGATGAAGAGAACAATGCTGAGTCCACGACTGAACAGGTTTAGTCCTATGAACCACCGTGGTCCGTTATTGGTTTTGGGTGATCTTATTAAGGGTTAAGTCGGAGTATCATGAAGCTCTTTGAGCCAGTGATGCTGTTTTCCTCGCGGCTTTAAGCCATGGGGTTTTTCCGGCACCTGCATGACAAAGGTCACTTGTTTGCTCGGGGCACCCCGGGATCCTCCGCCCATAAACCTGACCTCTGTCATATGCGCGAAAAATTCTCGAGCACGCCAATAAACATGTCTCAAAAAATAAATAACTTTTAAAGGACTAACTTTTCATCAGAAAAGTGAATCATTCCTCCTTCCTCATCCAGGTTCTCTTTTTTTTTGACTTAACATTTAAGGTCACGTATCAAGAATGGTGTATGAATTTGGGACTACGACTGGTTCAGTATTTAAGGCGTTGCTCCCGCTGTGGAGGATTCGACATTTGCTGGTAAATTAATTGAACAAGAGAAATGCGCCACTGAATGGAAGTTCAGAAGTCAGTTACATGTCAGTGTTAGACTTGATCTGCACTGACTTCACGGAAATTTTTATGTGAATATAATGTTTTCGAAAGGGCTAGCATTGCCGTCCTTTGCTAACCAGGAAAACAGTAAATTCTTCAAAATCTAGGCATTCTGGAAAATAAATAGTCTTTTGAAATGCAGCTGGTATTCTGCATTCCAAGGAAACCAACACTCAATGTCAGGGTCGAAACAGACTTTCGTATGCCAGTTGTTAAATTGGAAGACCTCTCAAAAATGAAGTTTCTGTGTTTGAGAAGAGAAAAGTGTATCTGAAAATACCTTCACTGAATTGTTTTCGATTTATTTTACCAAATTGAACGCAGTCAGATGTGTTGATTGTATGGTGGAGTTTACGGAGCATATTGATGACGTGGTTCACCAGTGACGTCACAAATCTTTGTAGGCTTTTTATATTTAGGTCTAAATAATGTTCTTGAGAAGTGTGAGAAGTACTCCTGTAATATTTGCCTGTGTGTTAAATAGGAAATCTGACTTTAAATTTCTGCTGAAGAGCCAGAGAAAAGTCGACGTGACGTCACTGATGAACAACACTATCAATATCGTCCACAAAACCCATCTTCCAATCAAACATTTGACTTCATTTAATTCACTGGAAAAAAATCTAAAAAATTGAGTGAGATATTTCGAGACAATTTTTTAATGGTCTTTTCACTCAGCATATCTTAATTTTCGTCTCGTCCTTGCATTTAACTATAAAGGAAATTCCAGGTAAATAAGTCTCGAGACCCGATTCCCGAAGAAAGTCCACCACATACAGATCCAAGAAAAATTCAAATGCTTTCCAGTCGATAACTTTCTTGCTTTAAATAACTACAATATTTATGTTGTCCAGAAAGTTTCTTAACTTTCTTGCTTTAAATAATTACAATGTTTATGTTGTCCAGAAAGTTTCTTGAAAATTTCTTCGATGGGAGCAGACTTTCTATAATAACCTAGAAAGGGCTGTACACATACTGACGTAAATCTCCATGTGTAATGTCCCGTTAATCCGGTTTCACGTAACTTCTCAAGTTTTTTTCTGCTTAAGCAACGTTGTTTTGCTCAGACAGTCTGTGACTTAAGATTGTTTTCGAGAAACACTCCATGCTGAACATATCCCCCCTCCTCTCCCCCCCCCCAAATGCCTTAATTTACTGGTCGTGGGAGGTTTGGTGAAATCAGACCCAGGCTTGCTGTCTTTGAAAGCCAAACGTGGCTTTATTATACCTGGAATGACAATCTTGCTGCAAACAGCAGTTTTATCTGACTTTGTATACGGTAGAATTTTTATAGTTTTATATTTCACGTTCATTGAGGCTGTGCTTTGCTCAGATTGCCTCCCCTTGTGTAGTGATTCTGTTTCGATGCTACTGTGAAGCATTATTCAATCTTTTATGAAGATATGCCTGCGGACAATAGCATTGCTTTTATTTAGAGCGAAGATGTGCACATTAAAATGTAGGCCAACTTGCGAATTTGACAGTGTTGTCCTTGTATGGGTTTACATGTGCATATGTTTTAGCGCATGGTATTGGTGAATGTTGTTATTGTGCCGACAATATTCAGGGTTTGTCTTGTAACCATATCATCATGCTTCGAATATTTAATATGGTGACTGATAGTTGGATTCATTTGAAGAATGGGACCCAAGTGGCAATGGTAAGCCAGTTTTAATATAACTTTGCCCATGATGTATATTTATGGATTGCTGTAGCTGAAATGAAGATATCATACTATTATTATTGAATTGTCTACTGTCTTGTTTGCAGTCTAATAAATAATCATGTCTGATTGTGTGTCATCTTTATACTGGCCATATGGTGCTGGTGTACGCTTCGTTTGATTGAGTTTTACAGGGAATATCGGATGGAAGAACTGGTTTAAACCTGTGTTCTTGCGGTTGGAGAATCAACACGTAACCTGCAAATCGCTATCAAATAGTTACACAATAACACGATCCACTCGTAAGTACATTGTATCGGATTTGTCTCTAGGTGGTAAAAAGTGTAACCTATAAGGACCCCTGTTACACCATGTTATGTAGTCACACACGAGTAATGTAATATCCACCGTGTAAGGTAATATACAAATTTAGTATAATGAAATACCACCTCGTAAGGCACAAGCAGATATGCAAACACCAGCGGCGATTGTCAGCCGAAGAAAAAGTAATGTTGATGTAATGGAAACTAGAAAAATGAAATAAATCTGTGGATTTGTAAGATATAATTCAAATTGTATTGCATTTTACCAATACAGAATTCTTCAGTTAAGAAAGGAGTACGCTAAACATGATTTAAGTTAGTTGAGGGATGGGTACGCTAATCATGATTGACGTTACCTGAGGAATGATTACGCCAATCATGACTGACGTTAGCTGAGGAATGAGTACGCTAATCATGATTGACATTAGCTTAGGAATGAGTACATTAATCATGATTGACGTTAGCTTAGGAATGAGTTCACTAATCATGATTGGCGTTAGCTGGGAAATGTGTACACTAACAATGATTGGCGTTAGCTGAGGAATGAGTACGTTAATCATGATTGGCAGCAATATATTTCAGCGGCCAGCATTATGGTGAGATAAAACCGGGCGGAGCCTGGGGGGAGGGAGAGCTGACGATCGTCCACAGGACGGCGTGAGCAGAGCTTGAATTCACAGGAACCCTTTGGTGACAGGTACCTGGATGATTTCGCTCCACTAAGGTGCTAACCCCGCGTCAATAATTAGATAGGTATTTGTATTTCATAAGTTTTACCCTAAATAAGGAGCGATGATTGTTGAAATGTGTTGAAAACGTGTGTAATAACCGGTGTGAAGAGTTTCCCGCTGGAAACGTGCTACATATTTACATTGCCACTGCAATATGTACAGACACCATGGCATCTCGCCGTGTTTGTGTATGTGGGGAGAAAATAGTCAAGTTCGTGAAGGATTACCTCTAAAGGAACTCTTGTGCTTAATGGCACAGGGTTAAGGGTTAAGCAGGGATTCGGAGCATCATTAACCGAAAAGACATCCTAACAAACCATGAAGAGGGTGAAATTTAAGCGACATTATTCAGACAATATCATTCATTTGTTTACTTGATCGGTGTTTTACACCGTACTCAAGAATGCTTCACTTATACGACGGAAGCCAGCATTATGCTAAGAGGAAACTGAGTGTAACAAGAAATTACACCTCACCTAATGACTTATACAGATACATGGATATGACATCTCGCCTAATTACTGTATACAGACATCAGGTTATTACACCTCACCAACTCGCTGTATGTACACATTAGGACATGACACCTCACCTATTCACCGTATACAGACATCAAGATATGACACCTCACTTACTGTATACAGACCTCAGGATATGACGCCTGCCCTAATCGCTGTATACAGACATCAGGGCATAACATGTCACCTAACCACTCTATAGAGACGCCAGAATATATTATCTCACATAATCACTATATACGGAAACGGGGACAAGACACCAAACCGGCAATATATCACTACATAACACTTCATATGTACAGACACCATGGCATGACCCCTCACAGAACCTCTGTATACAGACACCAGAACATGATAACTCACAGAACCACTGTATACAGACACCAGGACTTGACACCTAGTAAAACCACTGTATAATGCCACTACCAGGGAAGTACGAGTATTGGAGATTTACTCCTTTTATGTCGGGTAAGAACACAGATCAAAGGAGGTTAGGAAACAAGTTATCTAGCACTACCACAGTGGCACCAAACGAAATGAGATTTTCCTGCCTTAGAACAAGTTGAATATAAACCGATCGCGGTTTGTCAGACAACTTTCATGTAGATTTTGTGCAGTAGATGAACAAAAGAACGGATGGCCTTAAAATGGACGGTAGATGAGTCATGATCATGCGCCAGACAGGTGCTTTGAATGGGCGATCTCAAGTGGTTTCTCTTTACTTTATGAGAAAGGGCTATCAGAACACAGCAATGTAGAACAAATTCTTTAGCTGATAAGGTCAGAGTATAACTAGGGCATGTATGTAAATACTGCTGGCCACAGACAATGACTATAGATATTATGTGCTGTCAGTTGTGTGTTTTGTGCGTGATCTTAGTGCACAGTGATATTACAGCAAGGCTGATATACTGTTCGTAGAGCTTGTCTATTTAACTCTGTAGTATATCTTCGTTGCACATAAATTTCTTTTTTAGGTTTAGACATGTACATATACATATTTTGCGCATGCTCAACAAATACTATCTTATATTTAACGACTAAAGTTCTTTGGATTGTATGTTGGTTTCAAGACCTTAATTTGCATTTGTACATAGAGTGATTTTTTTTGACCAAAATCAATCGCAGTTACCTCTTTAATATTTAAGAAATGTCGAGGAGGAAAGTATACAGAGTTATTCACAATCTGTGTTTGTTGCCACCTTGTCCTGCTGCGTATTTTAGGCCTACTTTCTGCCCACCTGAATATATAAACCTCAACCCCCTGTACAATTTATCTTCAGTCCTCCAGAATATGTAAAGTCTGTCAATTCATCATTGGGCATCACTCAAAATTCTAACGTCGGGATATAACAATTACATTGTTATATGATATACAGTTATATGGTAAAGGATCTTGATTATACCGTGTAGCACGTCAGGGCGGCCACTGCGCTAAAGTTGTGTACACAGGTCTGCAGATATACACGCATGTGTCTATTTGTGAGCGTGTGCGCGTATTCGGGAGTTGGTTTGTATATGTATTCATGTAATTCCCCTAATTCCCTACAAACAAGTGGGTTCGGGGAACAGACTGAAAGCCTGGTAGGTTTAATCTTGTTTGTCTCTTGCACAGTATGACAATTTTAAGAGCTTGCATAAGTCTCAGCCAGATCTACATGTAGGTGTACAAAGAATACATTCACTCGACAAATACATCCACAATTATACCATACGGTTACAAATACAAGTACCTTTTCCTGGTTACTTATCCTAACACTGTATTTTACAGTATGTCAGGTCCACAAAGAGACATTGGCTGTTTTCATACGAATGAACTTAAGTAAACTGAACCAAATTTACAGACTGTTGTCGTCTCTTTACGCTATACATTTTATTTGGGTGAAGCTTCAAGCCGAATAATGTCCTTGTGACCGTGAATGGCTGACCGGGTTGGCCGGACCGGGCTTCCCAGCAAACATAAACCTGTGAATAAATGTGCAATGGAAAGCAGAGAAAATAATATAAATCCACAGATAAATATAATATACTTGAAAGTCTGTTGCATTTTATCAATACTGACTTTGGTGACGCCAGAGTATGATTTACGTTAGCGGGGAAACGAATACACCAATTATTACCTTACTTATTACCTTAATGACAATCTATTAAAGTGAAAGGACTTTGTACTATTGGTTTTGATTCACTTGAATACTGATGTCTGTTTCTAGACTTTGGGAAATCCCCTCGAGCTTCCACTTGTGATAGGGCGGCCTCATAAATAATAACCAAGAAATATAACTTTGGCGACATGCTAGGACATTTGCGTTGGTAGCCCATCTACCATGTTTATAAAAAAAACCAGAGTGGTGCTCATTAGTTTTGTACTAATGTTTGCAGGAGACATTGCCAAGTGTGAATGTATCTTCAAGCGACGAACATTGTACAGGATAAGACTGAATTTGACAAGTTGTAACCTGTTTTGTATAAATATATCCTTGCGTCAATAGTTAGCCATTTATTTGATTGGTATTTTATGTCAAAGCCTCAGACGACAGTCAGTGACGTCTCTTGGTAGCCTTGGTTTCACGTGTCAAAAAGGGCACAAGGAGACACCCACACTGACAATAAATCCAAAATACCGCGTAAGAAATGGTCACTACATGCTAAGAAAAAAATGATGACGGTTATAGGCGATAATCCAAATAGCATTATCAAAAGTTATCCAGCTTTTGAGAATTTTCCAAAGTCACACCGTCCACACGTAGCCCTTTATTCGTATAGCAAAGTCCTGATTTGCAACTTTCAATATTCATGAGACTTTGAATTTGTTTCCGCACAAAGAAACGGCAGTTTCCTTCTCTACTCCGTCAAAGACCAGTTACAACAAGTTAGGGGATTGCAGGTAGGTCCCCCGACATAGTGGTAAGAGGCACTCAGTGCAATTATGAAACAAACCAGTAGTTACATTTAGGTTTTTAAATAGTGTTGATCAGATGTTTTAATTATGAAAAAACCTGCGAACGGTCGTGGGTTTCCGCCGGGCTCTGCCCGGTTTCCTCCCACCATATTGCCGGCCGCCGTCGTCTAAGTTTAAGACATGATCTGTTGGTAATGTAAACTTCTAAAAACTTCTTCCATAAAGTTTATATTTTAGACAAAAGCACTATCAGAATTTATATGTCCGAAATCATCTGTGTCATGGTGGGTGTATATTATTGTATTTTTGCAGTCGAGTTTTTTTTTCTTTAACAGCAGATCTGACCCATACACCGATTTGATGCTCAAACAGTGCTATAAGAAGGCTGTTGTAGGTCATCTGTAACTTTGAAGGCAGCACTACTCAACAGCGACGTTCTCTGACCGCACTCAGTGTTGATGACGGGTGAATGACTCCCTTATACACCTCTTAGCGACACTTGTGGATAGAGAAACCGGGCGATACGCAACATAAACACCCGCGGGCAACGAAAGAGCCAATATGTAACGAGGGTTTCCTGATCTGACCTGTTACCATCACCACACTTGTCGTATCACTGATTTGCTGGCTGTCATGATATGGCAATTACTTGTTGTCTATAGTTATTGCTGTTTTCTTCGGCTTCAGTTTGTCCTCAATAAATTCTGTTGTCGTTTTAGCTGAGAAAAGAAGTTATGTGGGTTAGATTGCTGGGCCAGTTTCCTATTTCTTTTATATAACAGCTGGAGCTTAGAATATAGAATAATTACACTGTTATATGAAATACAGTTATATGGTCAAAGATCTTGATTATACCATGTAGCACGTCAGGACGGCCACTGGGCTAAAGTTGTGTACGCATGTCTGCGTATATACATGCATGTGACTATTTGTGAGTATACACACGCACCCACCTGTGAGCGTGTTCGCGTATTCGCGAGTTGGTTTGTGTTTGTATTTTGACGCATTACCCTCATGCGTTAGTTGTCCTGTGGCGCATTATACAGGACAAGACCGACAAGGCCAAATTCTAATCCTAAGGAGCAAAGGTAAGATCCCAGTGTGTAAGCAACATATGTATACAAGGTGTAGTGGTTGACCTCAGGGTTTTAAAGTGGCGTATTTGTGAGTGCAGATATGTGGTCAACTGTAACATCTATTTGAGTGAAAACGGATTAAACAACTACTGCATTTCGCTACACTTATGTTATTATAAGATGTATGCAAAGACACCATTAAACAACTTAGACTAAACCCACAGAGTTTATTCATTACTAAGAAATCTTTCAAAGGCGCAGATCACCCTGGCATTTCACATATCACAAGGTATTTGTGTTCACCGTGTCTGAAGTTTTGGGCAGATACATACTTTGTTTGACCTAGTGTACAATCTTAGTGTAGGGTTGTACAGGTCCTAGTTGAGCATGCAGACAGGAATATTAAGACATTCTAGTTGTGGAACGAGCAGTCATGGTGTATAGGAGATTAATACAAATAAGCAACTAGGTTGAAATGACATATGGATGAACTAGTAAGTGACCTCAAACAATATGGTCAGAAATAGTTATTTGTTTAAAACCTGCCTAGTGAGTGACCTCAAACAGTATGGTCAGAAATAGAGATATTTGTTCAAAACCTGCCTAGTGACTGACCTCAAACAGTATGGTCAGAAATAGAGATATTTGTTCAAAACCTGCCTTGTTAGTGACCTCAAACAATATCGTGTTATCGTGACTGATCCCTGTTCAGATCCACCACATGGAGCCGCCTACCGCCCGAGTATCGAAGAGTCCACGGCTACTTGCCCTACTTGATCGTGTTATGTAACATGACATCAAACTGCAGCTCTTGCTCATGATTTCCTGAAAATAATGTCTAGGATAACTTCATCAATCTGAGCCACATTGATAATCATTGTTGTTTAATCGGGAGATTCGTTAGCCTAGTTGACGAATGGTTTATTGATACTCTAATACTAATGTGTGTTTTCGTCATGTTCAGTTCTTCAGAGGTTTGGGCCCTTCCCACGATCGTTTGCATAAACTGGTTTGATGGCTTATTATTGTGATGTCCTCTTACAAAAATATCAAAGTGGGAGTGTGAGTGCTTGGGGTTTAATGGCGTACTTAACAGTGTTTCAGTCATATGACGACAATAAAATGGGAGAGGACTGTAAGTGACGCTTATACATGTAGAAGTAGCCTTGGTTTAACTTGCCAAAGGTCTACGTCAGGGGAGACACTGAATACAACGCCGACCATACAACGTCAAAATACAGAAGAAAGAACCCTTGTGTCTTCACAGACCTAGGACAAGATCATTGTGTATGATCAAAATTTCTCTTCAATAGTACATCACTGACATTAGAAAACCATTTGGGAACTTGCTTCACTTGTGATGGTCATATCTGCCATTTCTTTCTAAATGCTAAATATGTCTATGGGTCAAGTTTTAAATTCACCACATTTGTACATTTGGTCAGAAAATTGCCGGAATCCTTCTCTAACATAAAAAATAAACATGCTGGTATTTACAATTGCTGTAAATCACCATAGCTCTTACCATAGCTCACCAAAGGGAAAGAAACGATTTGTTACTGTGCTGCTCGGTCAGCGTCGACAAGCGACATGTGTCTGTGATACTTGTCTTCAGAAACTTTGCAAAACGACTGTAAAATTCATCTTGGTGGTCGAAACTGACTTATGACCTGTTTTGCCATGTCAAAGTTCATCCAAATCCAGTCTAAATGGGTTATGTCTACATTATGCTTATAAATCTACTTTGCAGATTTGCATGAACATTCGAATACGGACGCACCTGCACTGAAGATATTTTGTTTGTCAAAGCAGATCTTTGATATTCTCTGGGACGTCCAGATTCATCTAAAATGGTTCGTTGAGCATTGATTGTTTTATTGATTATCTAAAAGTTTTGATCAGGACTTTCTCTTCAACACAATACAAATTCTACATCTCAATTATATCATTGTCAGCACCCGTTGTGTTCTTTTTATTTTTCTTGTGTGAATATGAGCAAGTTTTCCCAAGCCTATTAACTTGCACAAATATATATCCGTTTCCAAAACACAAGTCTTCTAATTCTGCAACTTTTAAAAGTGTGTTAAAAGTTTGAGAAGAAAGGGAAGAGATACAAAGGCTAACAAAAAGTGTTAACTATAAAATTTCCTTAAATTGACAATTAGTGTTTTTCGTTGATGTATCCAAAGCTTTTTAAATAAATGTATTGCTATGTTATTTGTATGTAGTTGTGGGTTTTTTTTAAGGTTTGGTTTTAAAGCTCATGACAAAATGTTAAAAATTTTTGCACAAAGTTAATTTAAATTGTTGATTTATTTCTGATTAACCTGAAATTTACCACTTCTACCAATTTGTTCACTTCTTCGATATTAATATTAAACTTACAGGCTTCCATTTTGGTTAGTTATTCGCAGAGCCGAACCCTTGTGTTGGAATTAGGAAGTATGTGCATCACGTGATAGCCCGTATACATTTGTTTCAAAGACTATATTCGAAGCCTGTATGTTTAGTATTAGTGGAGATAGAGAGTAGACAGTTATTCCCAGAGGCTTCCCCTGATGTTTAAATTCTGAACGATGAGCATCAGGTGAAAACCAGGACGAAGTTTGTTTGATAGACTATGTTTGAAGCCAGGGAATGTAGTTAGAACTATGTACATCACGCGGAAGCCCATCTGAAGCTTTTTTTTTTGATAGGCTAAGTTTGAAGCCTGTGGATCTAGTATTAATGGAGATACAGAGGAGACAGTTATTCAGAAAGTTATTCCCAGAGGCGCACCCTCGTGTTTCAGTTGGGAACTGTTTACATCAGGTGAAAGCCAGTACGAAGTTTGTTTGATTAACTAAATTTGAAGCCTGTGAGTGTAGTATTAATGGGGATACAGAGTAGACAGTTATTCAGTCAGTTATTCGCAGAGGCATCCTCTTGTGTTGGAATTCAGAATTATGCACATCACGTGAAAGCCCACATGGAGTTTGTTTGATAGACTAAGTTTGAAGCCTTTAAGTTTCGTAATGATGGAGATATCGGCAATTATATATTTATCTAAACAGTTATTGGTCCCCTTGAATAGCTAACCGCTAACTGCGAACAGCTGTCTAAAGTATTATACGTTTATATAATGCCCCCTTCCATTCAATAACAAAGAACCAACTCTGTCACCACACAAAGACAGCAATTCCGCCTGTTATGTTTTGACCCCATATTCTGATGACAACGTGACCTGTAACATTAGCTCAATCTTAGACTACACCAGGTAACTTGCCTAAGTTATAGAACAACATGCATAGCATGAGTCCCACCAAAGACACAAGACTGGTAGACCATAGCTCCACCCCTGTCCAGCTTACACTGCCTATACACATCAATTCTCAGTAACCTCACTGGCATTATTTATGTGCTGTGCAGTATTGTTTTGTATATAAGTTGTTATTCTTTCTCATTTGTTCCAGAAAGCACAATATATATGACACAGCTGTTCATAACCTATGGAATTATGGCTTTCTGTTTTGCACAAAATGCTACAAAATCAATATATTATAGTTAGTTTATAAACACGGATGATTGTGATGGCTGTGCCAGAACAATATATAAGCATGTGCTCTCTCTATGTGTGTCTTCTAACTTATCATGTGTGGCTTAGCTCGGCAAGCGGATCATGGTGTAACTTTATCAATTCCAAAACTATCAACAGGCTAACAAAACTTTGTAAATCGTTTCTGATACCAGGTCTTTTTTCACCAGGGCCTCCACCTGAACATAATATAAAATGCTGTCACATTAATGCCCCAAATCTGATTGCTCAAAGTGATGACGACCTCTCAACATACGCCAAAGAGGACAAAATGAATACAGTATTATGTAGACAATACAATTATGACATAATATTACTAGTATTACTGAAACATGCCTGAATAGTGACGTTCCAGACGACGAAATAAATCACATAAAAACCACATAGAACGGTGATTGGGTAGCTATATACTTTAAATCAAATATATGTGTAACACGTAGAAATGACCTAAAGAAGGACTATGAAATGCATTGGATCCAAGTTGAGCAATCATCAAAAAAGATTATAACAGGTGTATGCTATCGTCCCCCAAATAACTCTGCAGAATTACGAGAAACCTTTTTGAATAACGTTGAGAGTGTCACTCTCAATTTTGTCTCTGAATTTTGTCAGAAAACCTGGAAGCAATTTTGTTGACTTTAACGATAGGGATAAATATCACGAAACTAATGAATTAAAGAGGGACCTTTTGGATATAGAAAAAGGAAATAATATGTTCCAATTAACAAAGAACCCAACAAGATGCACCCAAATTACTGCAAAGATACTTGATCTAATAATAACGGATAGTATTTGATACATAACTAATTATGGCGTAGCATCACCCCTATCAAACCCGACCATTGTACAGTATGCTGTACTGTAGAAATTGCATGTACTAGGTACATATTCAGCATGCCAGTTCCTGAAGCGGCCGAGTGCATATGGCATTTTGAAGTGCCTTTGTCCTGGACTTGTGACACTCGTTTATGTAAACAATTCTTTCCTTGCTGCGATATCAACGGTAACAGAACATATTACTCTCATAAGTTCCCAGATACGTTTCATTCTTCCCACCAAGGTTTTCAGAACTACAGATCTGTACTCTTTCATTCACTAATGATCCAATGTGAACTTCTGCAAAAATATTCCTGTTATATTTACCGAGAAACACGATAAGAGTTTCCTCGAAATGAAAATGAAACCAAAGTGAACATATGGTGTGTCATGCAATGAAGCTTGTCAAACCGGGTGTGTATTGTCAGACCGGGGTATAATATTCTTCTGCCACATATACAAACGTCTTGTGTCGACGAGCATTATACAAGACAAGACCGACTTTGCCTGTGTGCGCAATTCTAATCGTAAAGAGTAAAGGTAAGATTCTAATGCGTTCACAACTTATGTACATACTGTACGGGTTTTGTGTAGTGGATGATCTGAGGGTTCTTAATTGGAAAAAATTCTGTACACAAATATCGTAAGACCCAAAGATTATATATTTCATTTAAAGATAGCTTTATTCAGTGGACTAAACCCAATTAGTTCCTTCATCACTTGCAGACCTTATGTAAGGCACAGACAGGTGTCTGGGGGGTTCCTGAATCCTCCATGCAAGACACTGACGCTTTCACACGGCATTTTAACCTATATATTGATCGGCTCCGTGTCTCAAGTCTCACGTACATGGGCCTTCCAATCTAACAGCGTGAATAATCCCTGTCCAAATACCACAGGGCGTCGCGTACCGTACAGGAGTATATTTGTGATTGGTATCCTCTTTGATAGTCATATTATTCTGTCGGGAGGACTGTTACTTACCAGCTGACAGAATGAAACAATTGGCTTTGGAAATCGTGTGTGCGTGTCAACATAGGTAGGGCATATATATAAATATATAACAACAAGAATAATAACAAAAAAAACAAACAAACAAAAAAACAAAACAAATATAAGTGGATAAAAATAAAGAAATAAACAGATATGTTTTGCACCTTGATTTCTGATCTCAATGCTTACTGAATACATCAAACCTTGAACTATGTGTAAAAAACTTTTATAAGATTATCACATGGTTATCTTGCCAAGATCCATATGTCCATTGATGATCTAAAACTAATACGTCCAACCCTCTTTAAGACAATTGCGCGTTTTCCATCGTGTAACCCAAAATATTGATCCAGTAACATGAATAATCATATTTATACACATATTCTGAAAGCTGAAAGGCTCCTGACATAAAAAGAGATTTAATATTATCTACATTTTGCATCAAAATTATCTCTCTTCGCTCATTGTTCACATTTCAAAGTTCCGAGAACATAGTTTTCCAATTTAAAGTGAAGAGCAGCAACACCGTTTTTGATAATCCTCTCGGATTGCTCTAAATGGTCATTTAAAGGGAAAGAACAAACAAAAACTGAGTTATGGTGGATGAAAGCAGCACGAAAAACTGTTTCTGAAAATACCTTCTGTCAAAGTTTGACATTCTTTTCACCAAATTAAACGCAGACAATATTTTGATTGTATGGTGGGTTTTATGAACCATATTGATAATATTTTGTCCAGTGACGTCCCACAACATTTTGTACACCTTTACTCTTCAGTTATGAACAAAGGTTTTGTGAAGAGTGCTCCTGTTTTGTTTGTCCGAGTATGAAAACGCTAATATAACATTGAATGCTTGCTTTAAGACCATTGAAACGTCGGCGTGACGTCCGTGATGAACCATATCACCAATACAGTCCAAACAACCCACCATACAATCATAACATTTAACTGCATTTAATTTGGTGAAAACAAAAATGTAAAAAATGCAGTGAAGATTTTTTACACACAGTTTTTAATGTTTTTTTCACTTAAGATAACTTTATATTTGTGTGGTGATTGTCTTTAATCTTAACACTTTGAACAGTTTTACAAGTATTTCCAACCATACTATCGTTTCACTGGTATCTTTGAAACTAGAATAGCCGGAAATCTAGTTGTATTATGCTGTAAATTGAGCTAGAAATAAAAGCACTCAAACAGTGTCATTTTAACCTATTTGCTGATATATATTAATTTCCTATATACAATGACTGCACCTTCTACAACTGGAATATACTAATATTTCTTGTCTGCATGTTCAACCAGGACCTGTTCAACCCTTCACTAAGACTTGAAAATCATCTATGGAACAAACATGTAGCAATTTGTATTCTGGGTCAAAGAAATCATGGCTACAGTACGGCTAAAATATTGCCGGTTCGATGTTAAACCATGATAATTTATTGATACTCTAATACCAATATGTGTTAAGTCATGTTGAGTTCTTCAGGGGTTCGGGCCCTCTCCACAATCGTTTGCATGTACTGGTTTGATGGTTTGTTATTGTGATGTCCTCTTACAAAAATATTACAGTGGGAGGCCAGTGAGTGCTTGGGGTTTAACGGCGTACTTAACAGTGTTTCAGTCATATGACGACAATAAAGTGGGAGAGGACTGTAAGTGACGCTTATACATGTAGAAGTAGCCTTGGTTTAACTTGCCAAAGGTCTACGTCAGGGGAGACACTGAATACAACGCCGACCATACAACGTCAAAATACAGAAGAAAAAACCCTTGTGTCTTCACAGACCTAGGACAAGATCATTGTGTATGATCAAAATTTCTCTTCAATAGTACATCACTGACATTAGAAAACCATTTGGGAACTTGCTTCACTTGTGATGGTCATATCTGCCATTTCTTTCTAAATGCTAAATATGTCTATGGGTCAAGTTTTAAATTCACCACATTTGTACATTTGGTCAGAAAATTGCCGGAATCCTTCTCTAACATAAAAAATAAACAATCTGGTATTTACAATTGCTGTAAATCACCATAGCTCTTACCATAGCTCACCAAAGGGAAAGAAACGATTTGTTACTGTGCTGCTCGGTCAGTGTCGACAAGCGACATGTGTCTGTGATACTTGTCTTCAGAAACTTTGCACAAGGACTGTAAAATTCATCTTGGTGGTCGAAACTGACCTATGACCTGTTTTGCCATGTCAAAGTTCATCCAAATCCACTGTAAACGTGCTGTGTCTACATTATGTCTCTAAATCTACTTTGCAGATTTGCATGAACACTCGAATACGGACTCCTCTTAACTGAAGATATTTTGTTTGTCAAAGCAGACCTTTGATCTTCTCTGGGACGTTAAGATTCATCTAAAATGGTTCGTTGAGCATTAATTTTTTTATTGTTTATCTAAACGTTTTGATCAGGACTTTCTCTTCAACACAATACAAATTCTACATCTCAATAATATCATTGTCAGCACCCGTTGTGTTCTTTTTATTTTTCTTGTGTGATATGCGCAAGTTTTCCCAAGCCTATTAGCTGGCACTAATACATATTCGTCGATGTGTTGTTCTTGGTTTTTGCAGCAGGTGGACTGTTCGCCAATCATAGACCTCGAGGCATTTCAGAAGGTAATCGGGGATGGAGTGGAAGAAATTGATGAGCAATTATTCAGAGGAGCTATGACTATGGTAACGGAATTCCCAGAATGGGTGTGGAAAGACGCCGAAGTCCGAATCTTGGGTGTCAAGAAATATTACCTCTTCTACAGTGGATGCCGGACAAACAAATTCGTGGTGCATTTAAACGAGCAAAACCAGATTATCAAAAAGTTAACTGATCATGGCTGGAGACTGACATTCAGTAAAGCTTGGCAATCTTTGAAGGAATATGCCATTCCCGTTGCAAAGCTTTGTGCAAATGTGAAGTCAGGCGGACTTGCAAAAGGCATTTTACAAACCACTGCAAATGCCATTGAAGATAGCAGCGCAAGTCGCACATGCGAGGCTCAAAAGATCCCAGATCCCACTGCATGTACCAGAGGCAGTGGTACTGAATATGGCAAAGGTAGTGGAACTAAAGACGCCCCAGCAGGTGGCATTGAAGATGCCCGTGCAGATCACCTTCAAAATATCAGTGCAAGTGGCCTTGGAGATACCAATGAAGGTCGCGTTGAAAATACCAGTACAAGTGGTATTGGAGATTCCAGTGCAAGTGGCATTGGATATGCCAGTGCAGGTCGCGCTGAAAATACCGTTGCAAGCGGAATTGCAGATATCAGCCCAAGTCACATTACAGGGCCCTCTGCATGCTCTACTACAGATCGCTTTGCACGTTCCTTTTCAAATCGATTTGAAAAACTGCCCATGGAGAGTATTGCGGATCGCGCCACCGCTGGCGTTGTACAACGCATTGTAGATCGCGTTGCAGATCGCGTTGCAGATCGCATTGCAGAGCGTGTTCTAGATTTCATGGAGAGGTATTGAATTGTCTGGACAGCTAACAGAATCACATTACATGCAAGGACCTTTCATATCACCACAACTTACGCAGTGATGGAAATAAAACACGTTTCCAAAACTCAAGTCTTCTAATTTTCAAAAGTGTGTCAAAGTTTGAGAAGAAAGAGAAGAGATAAAAAGGCTAACAAAAAGTGTTAACTATAAAATTTCCTTAAATTGACAATCATTGTTTTTCGTTGATGCACCCAAAGCTTTTAAAATAAATGCATTCCTATGTTATTTGTATGTAGTTGTGGTTTTCTTTAAGGTTTGGTTTTAAAGCTCACGACCAAATGTTAAAAAGCTTAGTTAAGCTTTTCACAAAGTTAATTTAAATTGTAGATTTATTTCTGATTAACCTTAAGTTTACCAGTTCAACCAGTTTGTTCACTTCTTTGTCCTACTGCAGCCAGTGTTACCATTATGTAACAACAATTATATAATACGAATAATACTTTAGACGGCAGTTTGCAGTTAGCGGTTGGCTATTCAAGGGGGCCAGTCAGTATTTAGATAAAGATATAACAGGCGATATTAATAATACACTTACAGGATTCAATTTTAGTTAGTTATTCGCACAGACGCCCCCTTGTGTTGGACTATATTTGAAGCCTGTATGTTTAGTATTAATGGAGATACAGAGTAGAGAGTTATTCAGACAGTTCTTCCCAGAGGCGCCAACTGGTGTTTAAGTTGGGAACTATGTATATCAGGTGATAGGCACTACGAAGTTTGTTTGACAGATTAAGTTTGAAGCCTGTGAGTGTAGTATTAATGGAGACACAGAGTAGACAGTTATTCGCAGAGGAGCCCGCTTGTGTTGGAATTTAGAACTATGTACATCGCGTGGAAGCCCATATGAAGTTTGTTTGATAGACTAAGATTGAAGCCTGTAAGTTTAGTAATAATGGAGATATCGGCAATTATGTCTTTATCTAAATAGTGACTGGTCCCCTAGAATAGATAGCCGCTAACTGTGAATTGCTGTCTAAAGTATTATACGTTTATGTAATGCCCCCCTTCATTCAATAACAAAGAACCAACTCTGTCACCACACAAAGACAGCAATTCCGCCTGTTATGTTTTGACTCCACGTACTGATGACAACCTGACCTTTAACATTAGCTCTTCATTAGATCACACCAGGTAACTTGCATAAGTTATAGAACAACATGCGTAGCATGAGACCCACCAAGGACACTGGCAGACGATATCTCCACCCCTGTCCAGCTTACACTGCCTATAAACACCAATTCTCAGTAACCTCACTGGCATTATTCATGTGCTGTACAGTATTGTTTTATATCTAAGTTGTTATTCTTTCTCATTTGTACGAGAAAGCACAATATATGTGACACATCTATTCATAACCTATGAAATTATGGCTTTCTGTTTTGCACAAAATGCTACAAAATCAGTATATTATAGTAAGTTTATAAACACGGGTGATTGCGATGGGTATGCCAGAACTCTGTATAACCATGTGCTCTCTCTACGCGTGTCTTCTAACTTATCATGTGTGACTTAGCTCGGCAATCGGGACTTGGTGTAACTTTATCAATTACAAAACTATCAATAGGCTAACAAAGTTTTATAAATCGTTTCTGATACCAGGGCTTTTTCACAAGGGCCTCTACATGAACATAACATAAAATGCTGTCACATTAATGCCCCAAATCTGATTGCTCAAAGTGATGATGACCTCTCAACATACGCCAAAGAGGACGAAATGAATACAGTATTATGTAGACAATACAATTATGACATAAGATGTATGACTGAAACATGCCTGAACAGTGACGTTCCAGACGACGAAGTAAATCTCGATGGCTATGTCATAGAACGGTGGTTGGGTAGCTATATACTTTAAATCAAGTATATGTGTAACACGTAGAAATGACCTAGAGAATGAATGACATGCAGTGGATCCAAGTTGAGCAATCATCAAAAAAGATTATAACAGGTGTATGCTATCGTCCCCCAAATAACTCTGCAGAATTACGAGAAACCTTTTTGAATAACTTTGAGAGTGTCACTCTCAGTTTCGTCCCTCAATATTGTCAGAAAACCTGGACGCAATTTTGTTGACTTTAACGATAGGGATAAATATCACGAAACTAAAGAATTTAAGAGGGATCTTTTGGATATAACAAGAGGAAAAAATATGTTCCAATTAACAAAGAATCCAACTAGATATACCCAAAATGCTGCAAATATACTTGATCTAATAATAACGGATAGTATTTGATACATAACTAATTATGGCGTAGCATCACCCCTATCAAACCCAACCATTGTACAGTATGCTGTACTATAGAAATTGCATGTACTCGGTACATATTCAGCATGTCAGTTCCTGAAGTGCATACGGCATTTTGAAGTGCCTGAGTCCCTGTCTCGTGACACCCGTTTATGTAAACAATTCACTACTTTATTCTTGGCATGATGCCAACAGTGTTAATTTGCCTTTACAAAGAAGCAGATTATAATATACAGCGTAGAGTAACCTTAAACATGCTCTCAGGTGGCAATGACAAAGTCCGAGTAAGTTGTGCTTGACACATACTATACAGGATTGGGCTTGATTCTGCTAAGGTACAACATGGAGGTATAGGTCTATGACATAACATACAGGTATTACCAGAAGGTACAA
This sequence comes from Acanthopleura granulata, assembly GCA_016165875.1. Classification (NCBI taxonomy): domain Eukaryota; kingdom Metazoa; phylum Mollusca; class Polyplacophora; order Chitonida; family Chitonidae; genus Acanthopleura; species Acanthopleura granulata. Next base: position 2,532,294 of record JABBOT010000029.1, read on the forward strand.
GTATAACATGACTCCAGTACTTCTGACATCAACTATTCTATAATGTTCCCCGAAAAGAAGTCCCAAACCGTACTTTGAATAAAATTAGATAAATTGACATGAAGCTTTGATTAAAAAAAGTTTCTTGATCATGGAAAACAAACTATGCACAGAAAAATGAACCTTGCTACGATATCAAGCGTAGCAGAACATATTACTCTGATAGGTTCCGAGATACGTTTCATTCTTCCCACCAAGGTTTTCAGAACTACAGATCTGTACTCTTTCATTCACTAATGATCCAATGTGAACTTCTGCAAAAATATTCCTGTTATATTTACCGAGAAACATGATAAGAGTTTCCTCGAAATGAAAGTGAAAGCAAAGTGAACATATGGTGTGTCATGCAATGAAGCTTGTCCAACCGGGTGTGTATTGTCAGACCGGGTGTATAATATTCTTCTGCCACATATCCAAATGTCCTGTGTTGACGAGCATTATACAAGACAAGACCGACTTTGCCTGTGTGCGCAGTTCTAATCGTAAAGAGTAAAGGTAAGACTCTAATGCGTTCACAACTTATGTACATACTGTTCGAGTTTTGTGTAGTAGGTCATCTGAGGACTGTTAATTAGAGAAAATTCTGTTCACAGATATCTTCCGACCCAAAATATATTTATTTTATTAATTTAAAGATAGCTTTATTCAGTGGACTAAATCCGATTAGTTCCTTCATCACTTGCAGATCTTGTAAGGCACAGACAGGTGTCTGGGGGGTTTCTGAATCATCCATGCAGGACACTGACACTTCACAAGGTATTTTAACCTACATATTGATCGGCTCCGTGTCTCAAGTCTGAGGTACATGCACCTTCCAATTTGACAGCGTGAATGATCCCTGCCGAAATACCACAGGGCGTCCAGTAGCGCACAAGAGTGTACTTTGTCATTGTTAGCTTCTTTGATGGTCATATTACTTTATCGGAAGGATTGTTACTTACCAGCTGACAGAATGAAACAGTTGCCTTTGGAAATCGTGTGTGCGTGTCAACATAGGTAGGACATATATATAAAGAAATAACAAAAAACAAAAAACAAAAAACAAAAAAAAAAAAAAAACAAGAAAAACACCAAAAAAAAACCCCACCAACAAATATAAGTGTAAAAATATAAAAAAATAAGCAGATACGTTTTGCACCCTGATTTCTGATCTCCATTCTTAATGAGTATATCAAACCTTGAACTATGTGTAAAAAATTTGATCAGGTTATCACATGGTTATCCTTTCACGAGCGAGAACCTGATAGAATGTATTCTTTCTTGCAAAGATTCATATGCACATTGATGATCTAAAACTCATACGTCCAACCCTCTTTAGTAAAATTGCGCAATTTCCATCGTGTAACCCCAAGTATTGATCCAGTAACATGAATAATCATATTTATACACATATTCTGAAAACTGAAAGGCTCCTGAAATAAAAAAGGAATGAAAGTTATCTACTTTTCGCAGTAAAATTATCTCTCTTCGCTCATTTTTAACATTTCAAAAGTCGGAGAACATAGTTTTCTAATTTAAAGTGAAGAACAACCCCACAGTTTTTGACAATTCCCTTAGATTGTTCTAAATGATCATTTAAAGTAAAGACCAAGCAAAAATTGAGTTATGGTGGATGAAAGCAGCACGAAAAACTGTTTCTGAAAATACCTTCTGTCAAAGTTTGACATTCTTTTCACCAAATTAAACGCAGATAAATGTTTTTATTGTATGTATTTTTAATGTATTTTATTTTATGAACCATATTGATAATATTTTTTCCAGTGACGTCACACAACACTTTGTGCACCTTTTCTGTTCAGTTATGAATAAAGTTTTTGTGAAGAGTGCACCTGTGATATTTGTCTGTGTATGAAAACGCTAATATAACATTGAATGCTTGCTTTAAGACCATTGAAACGTCGGCGTGACGTCCGTGATGAACCATATCACCAATACAGTCCAAACAACCCACCATACAATCATAACATTTAACTGCATTTAATTTGGTGAAAACAAAAATGTCAAAAATGCAGTGAAGATTTTTTACACACAGTTATTAATGTTTTTTTCACTTAAGATAACTTTATATTTGCGTGGTGATTGTCTTTAATCTTAACACTTTGAACAGTTTTACAAGTATTTCCAACCATACTATTGTTTCACTGGTATCTTTGAAACTAGAATAGCCGGAAATCTAGTTGTATTATGCTGTAAATTAAGCTAGAAATAAAAGCACTCCAACAGTCGGCTGTCGGATAGGGAGAAAATGGCCAAAATGTTGTGATGAGCATTATGCGAGACAACAGTGGACATTAATTCAGTCGAAAATTAATTTTACCTCAAGATTTGTCCACTTCCAATGAACATGTGAAGATATCAACCTACTAAAGTAAAATTTAAAGGCTACAATGCCCACTAAAGCATAAACTGATGTATTGTATTGATGCTTGTGACGAAAACTTGAATGCGTTTAGAAACCCGACTCTATCCAAATCCACATTGTGTGTTCAGAAACCTTCAACAGATAAGTGTTATTTGCTGTGATCCAAGTATCATATTGCACTGGAGCCTGGAAATTATCAAGAACTTGCAAATTGGTTTTACTTCTGTTGTTTTTACCTTGCATTTCGTTCCTAACACTAAGCAGGCCTACTCTGTGCCAAGTTTTAAATCCATGTATTTATAAGTTTGTTTTGAAAATCCCAGGTTCATTGTTTACAATTATATAGTACAGGCGATGTGCGCAAAGATTGTGCCACAAATGTACAAAGTTTCGTGCCTTTGTGATAAACTGCACAATACCCTTCAAAGTTTGCACACCTCACTTGGATTAATAACACAATGAGATTAGCTACCGTTCAGTATTGTGTTCAGCAGTATTCTCGAACAGTGGTTACATCTTTTTTGTTATTGCGCTGCCCGGCCACCGTCGATCTGTCACACTTTGTCTGCAAACGATCTCGTCAGCAATGATCTAATTAGATTAAGACTTCGCACAAAGACCACATTATTTATCTTAACTGGTGGTCGTAACTGACCTTTGACCTGCCTTTCGAGCTCATATTTCATCCAAATCAATATGTTCTATGTCCTTGCATGTATTAAATCTCTAAATGTTCCTTGCAGATCATAGTCAGCATCGGGTATGGACTCCACTGTACATTGTGTTGGTCAAAACAGACTTTTATCTTCTGTTCGACGTTGAAGTTCATCCATAATGGTTTGTTGATATTAAAACCGTGTTTTCATATTTTTAGAGTTTACTAATAGTTAGGTAGTGGTGAAACAGAGGGAGACCAGTTCAACTTTTGGCATTTAGCAAATCGGTTTGTTTTTAGTTCAAATGTGTTATGAAAGATATGCCAAAGTGGTGGCTTATACTGGATGTCACGATATACTAGTTCAGTTTGAAACTGTGAACAGGGAATCCTCGAGAATCCTCATTCCTCCTCTGTGCAGTTCTCGGTGCCTTAGTGCTTGTACGGCCATTTAGTGGAGCTAACCGTACGATTGGTATCATACAGTTTTAAGCTATTTGATTTATTTGATTGGTGTTTTACGCCGTTCTCAAGAATATTTTACTTCTATGACGGCGGCCAACATTATGGTGGGAGGAAACCGGGCAGAGCCCCAGGAAAACCCACGTACATGGGAAGGTCTGCCAGCAACCTGCGAATGGTCGTGGGTTTCCCTCGACCTCTGCCCGGTTTATTCCTACCGTAGTGTTGGTGGTCGCCGTATAAATAACATATTTTTAAGCACGGCGTAAAGCAGCATTCAGCATGGTTGGAGAAGACTGCGCAGAGCCTGAGGAAAACCGATGATCATCCACAGGTTGCTGTCAGACCTCTAGGACTAGACAGGAGGTCGGCCAGAGCTTGACTTGGACCCACGCCGACCGCATGGACAAGAGCGTTTGGTTTATTGCCCCGCATTAGCACGCTAAACACTATTCCACGGGGGACCCCAACACATATTTGCTAAATAACCAAGGATGATTATTCAGTTTATTCAAACTGCTCCAGTCAAAGCTGTACGCTACAAAATAGCCATATTTACATATTTCCACATTGCGTATGTCAGTCTTTTCCTTTCCATAGAATATGTTCTGTTCCTCAATAACATTATTGTAAAAACCCATTTCTTTCTTTGTACTATTTTTTATGCCCCAAAATATTATACACTAATGTTTTTTTTTGTTGATATCGTAGAAGATAGACTGTTCACCAATGATATGGGAAGTGGATTTTCAATTGGTCATCAAGGATGTAGAGGATTGTCGTTGTCGCCGATTACTGGAAGCCGGGAAGTCAGTGCTAAGGGACCACCCCAGCAGGGTGTGGAAAGACGCCGTCATCCGATGTATTGGTGAAGGCATCGACTACTGCTTCTACAGTGGGAATCAAACCAACCGATTCCTGGTGTGTCTAAACGAACACAACGAGGTCACCAAACGGTGCACTGCCAATGGTTGGCAAACGAGTCTGCACAGTGGATTCCGTCATGCAGGGGCAAATGTGACAAAATCTATCTTTGCAAATCCCGTAGTAGGCCATGCTGCAAGTCTGATTGGAGGTCTCATTGCAAGTTCCATAGTAAGTGCCATTGGAGAGACCTTTGTAGTTTGTCCAGGTCAGATTCGGCCAAACCCGTTCGATGTATGTTATGTCAAAATCATATCTCTAAATCTGCTTTCCAGACTTGCATCAGCATTCGGAAATGGGCTCCCAGTTGCTCCTCATATTTTGTTTGGCAAAGGTGACCTTTGATACACTCTTTGACGTCAAAATTCTTCCAAAAAATTTTTTTTTGAATACTCGATCGTTTTTATTAATTTCCTTAAGTTTATTGGTAATCACAGATTGGTGAAATAGGGGAAACGAGTTTTATCTAATGATCAAATTGTTTAATTTAAAATACGTGATTAAAAGAATACAAAACCGGCAGGTTAAACTGAATGCCTAGAAATATTGGTTCAATTCCAACTGTGTAAGGGAATCCTGGGGTATCCTCATTCCTCCTCTGTACAGTTCTAATACAGGTGTATTAGTTGGTTATGAATGGTGGACAGCGCTTGTATGACCATGTAGCTAGTCTTACTTCGCTGCATTACACAAAGGTTTTATGTAGTTTGAAGTCGTATACGTTACATGTACATGACATTAATGCGAACAATACAAATATTTTAAGAATATATAGGGTAAATAAACATAACAATGTAGACTAGTGTTTTACGTACTCAAAAATACGTCACTTTTATGGTGGCGGTCAGCAATGTGGTAGGAGGAAACCGGTGTATGAATATTTTGTATGAATATGAGTCAGTTTCCCCAAACTTGAACTAAAGAATCCATTGATGTGTTTTTCGTGTTTTTTTCAGAATGTGGACTGTTCACCAATGATATGGGAAGTGGATTTCCAGTTGGTCATCAACGATGTAGAGGATTGTCGTTGTCGCCGATTACTGGAAGCCGGGATGACTATGCTAGACGAACACCCTAACAGGGTGTGGAAAGACGCCACCATCCGGTGTATTAGTGACGGCATCGAATATTACTTTTATAGTGGGAGTCCAACCAATCGATTCCTTGTGTATTTAAACAAGCACAACGAGGTCATCAAACGGTGCACTACTTATGGCTGGCCAACGAGTCTGCACAGTGGATTCCCTCACGCTGGGAGAAGTGTTACAAAATGTGCCGTTGCACACCCGCTGATAGGTTATGTTGCAAGCCTAATTGGAGGTCGTATTGCAAGTGCCAAAGTATGTACCACTGGAGATACCAGTGCAGGTTGCACTGAAGATACCAGCACAGGTTGCAATGAAGAAAGGAGTTCATGTCGCACTAAAAATACTACTACAGCTAACATAGCAGATGATAGGAGTCCAATTGCAAGCCCCATTCCGGGTCCAATTGAGGATCCCCTTCCAGGTCCAATTGGGGATCCCATTCCAGGTTCCGCTTCATATCCAGGAGCAAGTCTCATCGAAGACACCAGTGTATGTTGCATTGAAGGTACCAGCGTAGGTGGCATTGGAGACACCAGTGCATGTTACACTGAAGATACTAGCATTACTCGCATAGTAGATGATAAAAAGAGTCAAGATACACGCCCTTTTCCTGGTTCATTAGCACATCCAGTTCCAAGTTCCACTTCAGATTCCAGTCCCAATCGTACTGAAGAAACCAGTAGAGGTCACTTTGAAGATATTGGCACCAGTCGCACAGCAGATGATAAGAAGAGTTCAAGTACACACCCCATTTCAAGTCCCACTTCAGATTCAAGAGCTAGTTCATTTAAAGATACCAGTGTAGATGATAAAATGATTCGAATTGCACACCCACGTCCAGGTCATATTACAAATGTCATTCCGACTCCCATTCCAGTTTCTAGAGCCAATCACAGTGAAGGCACCACTGAAGATACTAGCATTAATCGCATAACAGGTGACAAAAATCGTACACGTTCTATTCCTGATGCAATTGCTGATCCCATCGCAGATACCAGTCCAGGTCCTAATTCACGCCCCACCACTCGCATTGTAGAAACCACTACAGGTCGCACTGAACATACCATTGCAGGTCGAATTGATGAAACCAGTGCAAGTCACTTTGCAGATACCACTGCAGGTAGCATTGAAGATACCAATGCAGGTCAAAAGGAAAGTACCAGTGTAAGTCACCTTGTAGATACCAGTGCAGGTCGCACTGAACACACCACTGCAGGTCGAATTGATGATACCAGTGCAAGTCACCTTGAAGATATCGGTGTAGATCGCCTTGTAGATACCAGTGCAAAGGCCACAGTAGGTCACATTCCAAGTCACAATGCAGGTCTCCCCGCGGGTTCTATCACAGATAACATTGCAAGTTCCATTTCGAACCGAATTGCAAACCTCTCTGTTGGCGTCATAGCAGATCGCGTTGCCGCTCGCTTTGCAGAACGCATTGTAGATCGTGTTGCAGATCGTGTTGCTGATCGCTCTGCAAATCGTGTTGTAGATTTCATTGAGGAATGTTGAATTCTCCGAGCTAACAGAATCACATTACATGCATGGACCTTTCAACTGCCTTATATGAAAATTAAAGCTTTTCATTAATGTTAAAAGGCCTTCATAAGAAATACACTGCAGTGTTATATTTATATATAGTTGTTGTTTAGTTTAAGCTTTCTTTTATTAATATCAGGTTCTATGATTAAATTGCCTAGTTGAGCTTCGCATGAACGTAATTTGAAATTGTGGATTGATTTTTGATTTTAAGGTTGACTTTAAGTTTAATCTATGTTAAAAATAGCAATCATTAGGGAATCATTTACCTCAATCAACAGTTGTGAAATTCAATCTGTAATATCTGTCTTGCAAGCCTAAGCGAGGTTTATGGGCCTAACATAAATAAAAAATCTTTCGAGCATATTCAAAAGATTCACATGGTTATCAAAATCGTCTTTGCCACTTGCTTACGAACCTGTGAGGCTCTACAGGTGAAAATCTCAGGGTTTCTTGGAGCTAGACTTGCAAAGTGTTCAATACAGCCGTCCCGATGTTCGACGCAGAGCTTTTATCAAGATTCCAAGTTTGAAAGAGCGTTCAAGTTTTATCTAATTCCCATCCAGATATATGTAGCAGTAAATTCCAAAGAGCAGAAATATCCAATAAAGCCAGGATAAAAAGGCCCAACGTTGTAACGCATCTGTGCACATCTGTATAATTACATGGCCTATGCCAGCATCAGTCAACATTTGCGTTTATGTGAAAAGCAGTCTTAACGCCTGAAAGACTTGGACCAGTTATCTGTTACTCGCTTTCTTCAAAATATGCCTTTAACTTTGGACACGTTATGGACAGAGAAGGCTTAAAAGTGAAAAAAGCACTGTAAGAAATATAATGGGAAACACTACCTCAGTTGGTGAAGTCTGGCCACTTATCAATCTACCCAGTTAGGCTTTTACCCTAGCTATTTATGTAAATGAATAGACAGAATTAATGGAAAATATGCAGTGATGTTAACTGGAATTTACTGGACGTCACTGATATCGAATATTTCTAAAATGCCTTTGTTGTCATGACATTTATGAAAGAGATACCTGAAAATGACTGTCAACCTTTTCAATACAACGGCTTGGATGTGCCAACATGACAACGGCCACGCAGGGTTTTTTTTTCACGAATACCAGCCAAAACATACCTAGCAGTGGACGCCATGGTAGCGTGATAACACTTTTACCCGTGTAGGTCACCATCTTTGCTATGGTAGTTTTTAAATGCAGAGCGGTGGTAACAGCTAAAGGTAATCATACAAGCTATCGGTTATTTGCTTTGTACAAAAGATATCTTTAACACTGGCACACCTCAACATTAAGAATTTAATGGTAGCTTAAACATCATCAGACATAGTATAAAGGGTGTAGAGAGTAAATCCAGAGCTGCGATGATTTGCAAATGGTCACATGTAACTGGTGTCACCTGAACTATGATTACGGTTCTAGTCTTTCATACTTTATTTCTGCAGGATTCTGCTGGTGGACTAAGCATACAAAGGGCTCGTACCTTTGCATTATTTGCATATTTTTCATTTGTCGTAATAACAGAAGATTTAGAGTTATTTGAAACCAGTGACATCTAATAAAGTACAGTTCAGATGTACAGTACAGTACATCTGTGTCGGGGAAAGACAATACCAACTGCACCGAAGACAACAAACACACCATATAAAGTAAGTTTATATCGGTGGCGTGTTACGCTATACTCAAGAATTGTTCACTGATAGGACGGCGGCCAGCGTTGTAGTGGAAGGAAACCGCGCAGAGCCCGGGGGAAACACGTAACCATCTGCACGGTGCTACGAAACTTTTCCATGCATGTACAATCAGAGAGGAAATTAGCCAGAGCTGATCTTGAATTCACAGCGACCGCAGTGGTGAGAGGCTATTGGATCATTGTATTGCACAAGCACGCTAAACGCTAGATCATGAAGCTCAAACCCTCTCCTACCGCTGGACCGGTGCTGGGAAAAATGTGTGGTTACAAATGAGTTCTATAAATTATCAGCCTCAAAAGTGCTGTCATAATGGCAATTTCTTATGCCTTATTTTACCTATAATGTCTTGGCTCTGCTACTCAGCATGATGTGATAGGTCAGTTTCTCCCACACGTCTCATCACAAAGAAGTAAACATCGAAATGAATACACAGCAATACCAGGATGGTTTTAGTGACGTACAAGTATTTGACGGCGATCTACGACCAGACCTTTCTATTGGAACGCAAGCCAGCCATTATGCACAATATAAATGAAATAATCATGACTACGATAGATTTAGGGTGATAGATTTAGCTATTTGACAGCAGTCTAGTTTTATTTCTATTGAAGAATTTGCCGAACCCGTTTGATTGGCAGCATGACCCGAGTTATCCATCTGACGCACTTCTTACCTTCACCGCAATACTTGAACATTACTTACCTTTGTCCAGTGCTGGATTTATCATTGAACCGCCTACTCATATACTCTGTCCCTGTCTGACCTGAAACGTTCTAGTGCAGTGTGTAAAAGACAAATGGAAGAAATACATAGAGGATATTGCGCAGTGAAGGTTGAATACCATAAATATTGTTCGAGTCAGAAAATGATAACCCAATGATATGATAAGACGCGAAGCGTCGAGTTGGTAATCATTTTGACCTCTCAGGAGAACAATATTTATGGTATTCAGCCTTCCATGTGCAATATTCTATTTATTATTTACACTCTAACAATATCATGATATTGTGTTCTTTACAGAGTTTTCGACATTTCTTCCAGCCGTAGGCTGTTGCAGACATGCCTAGGGTGTGACGCCGTGTACATGACGTGTTATATGATGTCGTATCTTCTTGCGTGACGAGAGAATGTAGCAATTGAGTAAACTTGCATTATGACGTCATTCGCGGAGATCAGATTGGAACTTTATGAAGTAAAATGTTTCTTTTTTGACGACATGACTTCTGGGTGTGAGAGATCAAGATGTGATATTTTCACTGCAGCGAAAATAACACTTTCAACAGTGAAGGAAATATGGGATTTCACTGATGTATAAGTAATAAATAACAAAAATATCTGTCTGAAGCGTGGCGTTTAGTCGATTCTCTCACTGTTTGTGTGGTCGGCTCGCTGACCGAAAGCCGTCAAGGACGCTCGTATGGCCGTTTGCGCATTGTAGCGTTTGTTTAAGGATACTAGAACTCCTCAGGGGGGACATTTGGTCAATTTTTTTTTATTTCACATTCTTATTCTCCATTCTCCTATCTTTCCTCTTACTTAAAGATAAAAACTAGATTCGAACTTCAAATACCTAAAATTTAACAAAATATATAACATGTTGTGAACCAAGACAGATGTGTTTTGTTAGCTGCCCTTTATTAGAGGGATTACCTCACTGAGAGGGGTTAATGCTGAGGTAAGGCGTATTGCCTCCTGCTATATGTTGGTACCTGTCTACTTGTGCAGACTACCTTAGCAGACCTATTAACTGAAACAACAGCCAGAGTGCCACTGGGGGGAGGGGTTTATAAACACATTCTAGCAAATTTTTCTCAGAACTGTAGACATAAAACACCAGCTTACGATGTCACGGAGCATAACAAGTTTGAAAACTTAAAATAAATGAATTGTTTACATTTTAACCGAAGGCGGGACAATTATTAATTAAAATGAATCTGCAAACGAATTAATGGTCAATTTTGTCACACATACTGCTGTTGCGGTTTTGTTCTTTGGACATTTTCTCCCTTTCTATTTTTGAGACGGTTATGGGGTTAAATGCCGTTTATCTCGCTTACTTTTCAACATAATGCTGTGAAACTTGGCACACGTGTAGCAAGATATTTAAGCTGAAAAACTGTTTCAAAATTTTTGACACCTTTCCTAGTTAAAATATATTAGTGAAAGAATATAAAAGTTTCCAAAACTTTAAAAATTTTGGAAAGTTTTAACTTGAACTGATCAACTCAGAGGAATCTAAGATGAATATTAAAATCCGTGGCACAGTTATTTAGTTAAAATAGTAACTTTCCACATTGGCAAGAAAAATATGAAAATTTTGTAAATCAGCTCAATGTTTTTTCACACATCATCTTTATTTTGGTTAGTATTAAAGTTAGGTAAATTTTAAAGGCTTTTATTGACATCAGCAGTCGTTTAGCTTTCAGACTATGTCCACATATGGCGCCGTTTGATCAATAGTTTGGTCGGCACTAGCCGCAGGTTGCTGGCAGACCTTCCCATGGACGGCAGGAGAGGAAGCCACCATGAGCTGACCTTGAACCTACAGCGACCGCATTGAATTTCTCTTTTGAATACAAAAAACCTGTATAAATTTGTATGAATTCGATAGTGAATTGTCTTCGTCTTAATTGTGGAGAAGTTTGCAACCGACTAGGGATCTGAAGGCGCCCAAGCTTTTCAGCTTACCAGACACCCAAAAGCCAGAGAGCTAGAGGATATCAGCTGTGTATAAGCTGTGAAGTAAATCGTCTGAGCTGAATATCAAAATAACCTGTAATATCGTAGGGACAGGACACTCTTTTAAGGTTATATGTTTTAACTAGTGGTCCACGCCACCCTGGCGGGACACCTCTTTAAATCGTTCGGATTATTATAGGTCCACATCATCCTGGGGGAACACCTCTTGAAACCGTTCAGATTCAAACTGCAGGTGCACAAAATCTAAGTATATTCAGTAACGAAAACTTTCTGTGTTGAAAATTGTAAAAGCTAGCTATTGGGTGAACATGTCATGTGACCGAAAAAGTCGTTTTTGGCTAATTATTTCTGCACTTGTACAAATGATGTCCTACAAATAGTCCTAGGTGCAGTTTTGGACGCTGATTCCAGATATGCAAATGTTGGGAAACCAGAAGTGATCTCATCAAAACCGGAAGTAGGCATATCTTCCTAACCAATGAAGCTAGAGACGCAGTCAAAAGGCTTAACCCCAGGCATCATCCCAAGGCATGGAGACAAATTTTACAAACCCTAAAATAACGTCAGCAAACCTGATGTACTATATGCCACTTTGGAAGTTTCAAAATTGAAAATCTTCTGCGACAAAAATGCAGTGAAATTTAGATGAAGAATAGGCCTGTCTTTCGTGAGTAAAAGTTTGGGTGTCCTTAGTCACGTAACTTACCCGCCATATTGTGTTGATAGAAAAGCTTTTGAGAGGCATTTTCTTCGGAACCCTCAGTCCTACTAACCTGAAAGTTTGCATATGTAACAACTGTTGCCTTTGCATTATTTGGTGGGAAACAGAATGCAATGTGTGAGGAAATAACCGGAACAGGAAGTGATGTCATGTGAAAACAAAATCTTTGAATTTGGGTCTTCTAAACACGCTACCCGTCGTTGTTTGACGTCCTGATCAGGAATCTGGCGTTATTTCTTTCCTGTGATGCTAACTTTTGCGGCAAATTGAGATCAAAGTGTGAAAAAGAGCAATTTCCCCTACATTTACATGTGACGTGACAGAACAGGGTTAAAGGTGTAAAGCTCAAGACGGCGTAGTGGAAAGTGCTATACATGTTCTGTATGCGTGCTGAAAGTCTGTAAGTCTTACCAAAAATAAAGGATCGACCGGGCTTCAGATTTGAGAAAAGGCCAATTTACTATGTCTGGCACATAAACGTCATTATGATATATAATGCCTGTAGAATGCATTCATGTTTTGGATGAATGTACAAATAATGAAAGCATACTACACGACGTTGATTGACGTTCTTATCACGAACCTGGTCTTATTTCTTTCCTGTGATGCTAACTTTTGCCGCAAATTGCGATGGAACTGCCATAAACCTGTACATGAGAGTTTGGTTATGGTATTTTCGTCAGTACAGTTTTCTGTTCAAACGAAGCATCAGAAGAAAATCAGGCTCGACAGACATCTGCAATTTGAAAACAAGTGTTCTGAAGCACAAATAGCTGTGTTCGTCAACATCTTCTTTTAAGCATGTTCATAAAATTTTTATACTGAAGCCAGCGTGTACCACAGAGTCCAAGTTTTGCCAGTCAAGGCTGTTTGAGGACGCTGTTATTTCAGACTGATTCATCGAGCAATGCTGGATATAACATCCAAAGCCAATACGGCCACCGATATTTAGCTTTATTGTGACAAATAATTCCTTCTGTTAATGCACTGTATAAAGCTCACACCAATATTTCTGGATGGCTTCAAGATCTTTATCTGTAATGAAACACGTACTGTCATTACATATCATAACATATCCATGGAAAATATTTTACTTAAGTACTTCAGTTTATTTTTTATATTTGCTTTACACATGTTTAATCCTAATTTGGGGCTTCCGTGGCTCAGTCGTTAGCGCGCTAGAGGAGCGCATTGACCCAGAAGCGTCCCCCAATGCGGTCACTGTTAGTTCAAGTCCAGCTCATGCTGGCTTCCTCTCCGGCCGCACGTGGGAAGGACTGCCAGCAACCTGCGGATGATGGCTGGTTTCCCCCGGGCTCTGCCTGGTTTCCTCCTTTCATAATGCTAGCTGCCGTAGTAGGAATGAAATATTCTTAAGTCACGGTGTCAAACACCAATAAAATATATGAATGAATATATAAATAATGCTAATTGAGAATCTTTTGCGTGGATTGCAATGATGCAGCGCAGAAACTTCAGTATGCCGTCAGAAATCAGATATCGATTAAAATAACCTCCGACAAACTAAAATCGCATGATGGGTTTAGACGAAGGGGAAGTACTCTATAAAGCACTATTACGAAGGGACAATACTCTGCAAAGGGCTGTTACAAGACATCAGAAAGACAACCAACAAAATGTAACGGGCCTGGGCCAAGATCACGAAGCTGTCTTACACTTAAGTCACGCTTAGCCGTAACTTGTGATATTATGCCTGAACTTAGAATTGTGTTTTAGCCTGTTTTTGTCATGAAGGTGTCAGCTAACTCTTACTATCAAAAGAAACTCCATTAACGTGATTCGTAAATAATGGGCAATGTGGCTTGATGTATTTTGTGTAGTAAAACTGTTTTGAAGTATTTTGCGGAGTAAACTGTACTGAAGTAAGAACCATGTCTGACTTATGTCTATGACAGTTTAGTGATCTTGGCCATTGATTCCTAAGACATGGTCAATTGTTCACAAGCTTTTTCCATCAAGATTCTGACTGAAAGACAGATGAATAACTTCTGGAGATATGGGATTAGGAACTCTCAGCATGCTGCAGTTTTTATTTATATTATCGTCTGCTTAGTTTTCTGTAAGTCCAAAAAGCCAAGTTTCCTCACACATGGCAATCCTTTAAAAGTGTCGTGATAAAGAAGTACCTAGAGCCTCATCTCGGCTACGGAAGAATGAATGAATGAATGAATGCTTATTGTTTAACGCCCTACTCAAGAATATATCACTTCTACGAAGCCGGTGTCTCCTTGGTGCAGGACGGACTACCATCGTATCTTTTATCTGTTGCTGCCTCACCGGGACAACTTGCCGAAGACACCCAACAAGCCCCCTCACCCAGTCACATTATACTGACACCGGGCCGACCAGTCCACCCTCTATCCCCTTATTGCTGAGCGCCTAGCAAGGAAGCAGGATGTACCATTTTTGTAAAGCCTTTGGTATGACCCGGCCCAGGTTTGAACCCAGATCTCCCCGTCCGAAAGCGTACTGGCTACGGAAGAAGCCATCCAAGAAAATCGGTAAAGTTAGAATGTACATTGGCAGATGTAAGATATAGGCAAGTTTATGTATAGCCTGAGCTAAAATTTAGACGTGGCAGACCTATACAAGTGTCATCAAAGCTGCAGAGTTTGACCGAGGAAGTTTTTATGTCTACGGCCAGTGACTCAACGTCTATTCTGTTCCTCCTTGAATAAAATTGTTACCTCTCCGCGATCAACCACATGCATACAATGTTTTACCAGGTGACTTAACCTAGCCATCGAAACCGATATTCGTATACCAGAGGTCAACCGAAATGGGCGTTCCGGATCAATAATTCCAAAGGAACATTAAAGTGAAGTAAATACCACAGAAACTTGATCTAAGAGTACATTCATTCATTTTAAGGGAGGAGAAAGCGGAGGGGCAATCATTCAGAGGAGTTAAATTGCCGGACGATTAGGTAGATTGCGTTGACGATATTCATAATGTAAGTCGCCAAAGACGTCACATCAATTTCTCTCTGAAATTTCTCTCTCAATTTTCGCACTGAAACAGGTAATTGATATCATATTGGCTTGCTCGTTCCATTTCACAAATTACATAAAAACTGCTCAGAAGATATATTTTTAGACCTATACATAAAGGTGAAGAATTACTTGTGTGACATGATATATTGTCAGTGCTCTCTAAGAACTACAGTATACGAGTAGTACAAATTATTGAGGCAAAATGCACATGCGCATAACTTTTGTCCATCGGCAGAACACAACTTGTGTAATTTGTGTGTTACATCCACAATCAGGTGTGTATCAGCGATGCACACTTTTTGTGTACCACTTACACACATGCACCGTGGATGTGCAAATCTGTCAACAGTCATTATACAGAGTATGCATCATAAATGCCACCTTACAACTGTGCAATGTAAACATTTCGCTGCAGCTTATCCTGTAAAACAATACACGAACCTTTGTTATGGGAGACAATCTCTGAATAGTTTTTGACAACCGACGCTTTCTTAATATTTAATGTTTCACCCCCTTGAAGTACGTTTACTGTTCACCTAGGGTGCGCCTTGAAAGTGATAACCATGTCCAAGACATTAGCTAATAAGTGATATTGACACCTTCCTATCGAAGGTTAGCGGGCCCTCTGATCGGAGTAAAAGCTCCGCATGCGCCCGGTGGCAGGTAACATATCCTGGAGCTAAAGTTGATGTTCCTTACCTAAGACATTTCACCGTGCAGCAGATTAGATTAATCAGTATACCCAGGAGCATATCGTGTTTCATTTCCAGTCCCAGATCAAATTCGCGGACCTCTTTGCTTTAGCATCGAGACAATGTAATCAAACACTTAGTGGAAGTGTATTGGTCATACGTGTAGTATTCTGCCAATTAGTCAGTAGAGACACCTTGTATCTATTGGATGAACTGTTTATACATAAAGAAGACTGGTAACAATCACCTCCTGAGGGTTGAAGGCGAAGTCACTGCTTGTAAAGGAAAGAAATCTCGTATGTTGGACATGAAAGTCCACTGTGTATAGCCATATCGCAAACAGTATTTTGTGATTTCTTGTTCAGAACCTAAAAGATTCCAAGAAAAGAACAATAAGCAAACGCAGCACGTGTCTCGGGGATATGATATTGTGTCTCGGGGATATGATATTGTGAACCTGTAAATACATCTGTGGCATGTTAGCCTAGGAGAAAGCAGAATTCCGAGAAATCCCACACTATGTCATTGATTTTGTGAACACAGTTTTTACAGTGACATTTTTATAACAGATGTAGCCGACAGCAGACATAAGGTCGGGTAGGCAGTTTTGCAGATTTTGGCCGTGGACCAAAATTTTAATAAACTCGAATAATAAAAGTTTGGACAGGTGGACTATGGTTTTGCCCAGTGATTCATCACTGTGACATCCACAGGTTGCTGTCTGACCTTCCGACGCATCACCAGAGAGGAAAACAGCATGAGCTGGAACAGGGGAGTTTCGAACTCGGACTCTCTTGTCGCCAAAGTTAAAAAGAATCCAATTGTGTCATGTGACTTATCAAATATGTCAGGCAATTTTGTTCACTTTAATTTACCGATTACCTGTCATACCGTGTTAGGTAGGTACATACTACCTCTCGTTCAATCTGCAGCTTGTTAGGTAAAAAACCTTTCAGCTAGTCAATTTTACCTATCGTATGACTAGTCTAAATAACTTTTCGTGACACTTTACTTATACGTCCATGTAAAATGTAATCAGAAATGACTGCCTAACACTTTTGACAGGTTACATTGTACAGTAGGGCTTTTCTTACCTGCAGCGATTAGAGAGTTCAAACTCGAAACTACTGTGTTAAACTCACTGCCACCCTTGTGAACTCTTGGGCCTCTGCGATCCGCGAGTGTTCTAACCACTGAGCCATGTGGACCACTAGATTGCTTTGGCGAAGACAAAGGGCCGTATTATGTAAAAAGCGCTGGTCTGCAAGTTATATGGATTTGGATTCGGTGTAACTATCAGATTTTCAGAACACACATCTTTGAACAAAAGTCATTACAAAAGCAATGGTTTTGACTTCAAACAGATCACAATGCATCGCCTGAGGCTGAAAGGGATGTAATTACATTCAGCAAGGGATCCAGTATATCGCTGGAGAGAAAATTCCTGTACCCAAGGCCTCCGGGAGAACTGTCTACACACAGCCACTTTTCAATTACTCTTACAAAGGTAATTGGTGGCTAAAGACGAATGAGTTTCTGGTTCCTGCACGGCACGAATTAGCTAATTACAGACTACTTCCCTTTTGTGTCTTTGTGGAAAGTACCAACGATGACGCTTTGCAGAATCCGTTTGTTCGCGATTTGGAGGTAATTCCCGCCGGTAACGAACCAACCAGTCTTCCGTAAGGTCAGACTGTTCCAGCGGGGTTTAGTGAGACTTGGGGACAGCAATGAACCGTAATCTTCACAGCATAGGAGAACTTCATATGGTGGAACCAATGATGCTACGGAACGGGGAATCCCCATTTCCCGGACCAAACGCTGCAAGGTGATATATTTAAGCCTGTGGGTGTGGATTCAGATTATATGGCATTTCTGGCTCAGGCTAACTCTCTGACCTCGGCAACAACAAGTGGTCGCTAGCCATCGTATGGTCGTTCACTGAAGTTCCCTTACTTTCCACCAATGCTGGATAGCCTTGAACCTAGCTCTCTTTGATCATCGAAACCATATTTACTAAAATAGTATACGATTTGAAAACTGATTTGATTCATCCACCTAGAACATTCATTGTGCCTTTCGCCATCATTGAAGACTGTTGATTGCTTCTCTTTGCATGAGTCCACATTATTTTTTATATTTTATATATTTTCTTACTTCTTTGGTGGTTTGTTTTATTCGTCGTTTTTGGAAACTGGTGTTGCAATTATATACCCGGAACGCCCATTTTGGTTGACGGTTGGTGTATGAATGTCGGTTTCGACGTCTAGCTTCTGGGTGAAAATCTGTGGATTACCCGTGGAAAAATTCTTCAGCCAAAATCGTTACAGAAAAGCAGCCAAGTAACAGGATGTGGAAACCAGAAAACGAGTTATGATAACAAGCTAGTAAGTCGAGGGAACCAACTGATACATCGAAAG
The DNA here is from genome assembly GCA_016165875.1 of Acanthopleura granulata. Classification (NCBI taxonomy): domain Eukaryota; kingdom Metazoa; phylum Mollusca; class Polyplacophora; order Chitonida; family Chitonidae; genus Acanthopleura; species Acanthopleura granulata. The sequence goes on from JABBOT010000029.1 coordinate 2,550,621, forward strand.
AAGGACAACAGGATAGCATGTTTGGATTATGTAGTTTACTGTGTCTCTTTTACGACTTCTTTTAAAACCCATCTGAAAGAGTTGTGCATTATAAGGGCCGTCCTAGGTGTGCTCATAATGTAAAGAAATGAGATGTGCTCACTGTTGACAAGATGAAGATATATTCTTCATTTATTTCTATCATTTCCGGTGTGGGGTACATATATTCGGTGGTCAAAAAGTCCTCAGAGACAAGTTTCGACGTGTCATCTAGTGGAATACACCTTTATCTAATGCAGTCATTGATATATAGCCCGACAACACAGCATAAGTCATGCCTGATGGGTGAGTGCATTACTTTCGCAATCTGCCGAAGATTCGGGTGATCTCACCACCAGAGGGACGATTTCTCACTTGAATGAAATCCTGCAGATCTCTGGGGAGATAGTATGTTCCAGAAAACAACTGCAAGCACTATAAAGGCGAATACACAACCTTTTAACAAATCTGATTCAGATCAATCAGGTACAATTCACATAACTATAATGTAGTTATGCCAAAGATGGGTACAAGTATTTGGTGACCGTCGCCATTTCAAATGACAGGTACATGTCACAACGGTGTAACAAAGACTATTTTTGTACTATCGTAGATATTACTTGCCCAATTGCACTGAACTGAATTTGTTATGAACTTTACCCTGCAATCAAAAGTGGGACAGCTTGCTCGAAAAGCGTGTGGAAAATCTCCCGAAGACGGCCACCCAAACTACACAAGTTTAACGGCTCCTCGCTCTGACCTGACAGGCGGGCACAGTGGTAACAAATTATTTGTAGGCTTCACTTCAGGCGTCGGTATCCAAGGTTATAAGAAAACTAATGTCTGCCATCAACGGATGAATGCCGATGGAAGCAATGTCAAAGTCAAAGTCTGATACATGTAGTTACATTGCTTATCTCATCGTGAGAATTTTCAGTCTCTTATAATGACTTACAAGCATGTCGCGACAAATCCTTCGCTTGTACTCGTGGAAACCGGATCCAATTAACATTGCAAATATTAGACTAGATAAGGCTGAATACACGAGCAGTGTGTCGTGTGTTTGCCCACACCTGTATCCAACTCCCACACACTTGTGTACACGTGAAATACATGAAACACGTGAAACAACCCTTGTCAGCTAGATCAACAGAGTACACTCGACCATGTAAATATACAGTAGCGCGATTTAAGTGTTTGGATTCTTTGAGGCTCTATATATGACAATCTAAATCAAAGAATTTGAACAAATTTCCATGATTTAATGAATATTAAATCCACTTTTGCGTTGACCATTCTGTCAGGTCTCCGTTCTGAGACACCATTACCGGGCGACTGATCACACAAGGGAAGGGTTCAAGCGACAAACTGCTCAAACATCATGTGATATTTGACACTGACCTCTTGTTCCTATAGATTCACCGGTTTGGCTTTCAAACCTGTTCTCTCTTTTCCTTTCCTGAAAGAATGGATAAATTGGGCATTCCGTTTTTGTCTCACGGACAAAGCTCTTTCATGTTAATCAGAAGCAGTTTGGTTATAGTGGCTTATAGTAATAAAATAAAGGACCAGTTTTGGTAGAGCCCGTTGATCTAAGATAAATTTTAGAACACATAACAAGATAGATTTATCCAGTATATAACAATCGGCGGGCATCGAAGTTCTGGTAGATTTGACATATCGATTCCTTCATCTGGGACTCAGGCATACATCAGGGTGAGCTCTATTGCTTCTACTGTATGTAGGTCTTGGAATTATGTTGTTCGTTCTGCAGCTTGGATTTTCTGATTGCATTTCCGGGTTTCTCCTCGAGCACTCTGCGCTATAAGTTGTTATTTACATTTGTGGTAGTGATCCAAGAAAACCACTTCAGTTTTGAGAACAGCAAACAGTACTGCATTAAAGTAAATGCATATTGCATTAACTCATACCCAAATGAAGTGTTATTTCGACGTGTTTGTGATAATTCAAAACCTTCGTGTCCTTCCAGTAAAAGCCCGAGGAAGTGATATCTTCATTTGGACAGAAAATAACAATGCATACTAATGTCCTGCCAGTGTGTTAATGTGCTCTCTTGTTATCGGATCCTCCGCAGTGCTCAACCATGTTTATCTTGTTGCTGTCTGTCCGACTTGTGACCACCCTGGATTGTTGATGCTGTAAAACAACTGATGTCGGATGTGCAGAGGACCGGTATGCTAACAACTATCTACAGCTAAACAGATATATCACAATAAATAATATTTTAGCCATTACACATTACAAAGTGTGTAGTGTCTAACATAATAAATGAAATACAAAAAGATCACTTAAAAATTTCTGAGATATCAGTAGGCAGAATAAAAGCATTCCCAGAAGTTAATGCAAAAGGTCTTACCATTTCATTTGGTTTTTTACAGGGAAGCAGTTATCGCATCCGCAGCTCTGTAGAAGAACGGCCATCTTTGTTTAAAGCGTTAGCGTTCTCTGTCTTCTTGATTTCGTCTTTATCCGGATGATCACGACACGAATCGAAAATGGCGGTTATGGGCTTAATGCTGTTATAATCGTTACGTTACACATAAAATTTATGTAGGCCTATGTGTTTGATAGAGGATTATTCACCAAGCTTTTCCCAAGAAGTTTTATTTCTTAATTGTTGATTTGTTTCATATTTAACGCTGTGTACTCCAGGTTTTCTCACATACATGATGCCGTTCAGTGTTATGTATGACAGAATCCATACACCTTTCACAAATTACTGGTGAACTTCCGCACGTGTAAGACACGTCACATTGCGTGCCACAGGTGAAGCCCTCTTCAGTAAGCGTCATGTAAGACCACACGGAAGAGAGCATCTAGCGCTTCCTGGGCCAAGACTCACACAACTATGGACCCAAGCCTCGAAACCGACATTCTTATACCAGCCGTCAACCAAACTGAGAGTTCTGGGTCGATGATCGCAAGACCAGTTTCCAACGACAAACAACGCAAACCATCAAAGAACTAACAAAGTATATAAAGTACAAAAATTAAGGCGTGTTCATCCTAAGAGAGGCGGTGACGGCTGGTATACGAATGTCGGTTACAACGCATAGGTTCATTCCCGCTTAGGTTGAGACTGACATTGACATGTCTCGCTTTACCTTTCAAACATCTTTGAAAAATCCGCTCTCTGAAGCTCTCTTTCTACCCCGATGAAGAAGAATTTATAGTCACTTTGGAGGATATATAACTCAACTCTTGTAAGCTTACCAGAATATGTCTCTTTCTTGTAAAAGAACAAAAAAAAAGCCACGATGCATTTTTCGTTTTAGTCTACATAGTCTGACACGAAAAGCTATCTCAGTAGGCTACACCCTGACCATTTCCTTGTCATCGTCCTTGGAAATGGCGCCATTCGTGATTCCAGACGGCACTCCACTTGACCAAATGTACTGACGAACCATGAGAAATTAACTTCATAAGCCATTCAGTTGTATATGAGTATGGCGACTTGCAAGAGAAAGTCTAGTAAATGTCAAGTGTGTAGACCAATTTAGCACGGTTTTTCAGACAGGGTTGTCTTAATCAGGAGATGGCCCATCATCGATCAGTGAAGTGTTATAGAAAATAGGCTACGAGATGGCCTCCAACACAAAGCATTTGATATACTGAACGTAGGACACCACTGTCAAGAATATAAGCACGTGGTATTCAATTGGACATTGATAGAGAGACAACCCACTTCAGATGACATTTGGCAAACACGTGCGCGAGTGGAGGAAATGCGTAGTGTCGTCTCCATTTGCACAGTCTAAAACAGACTGTAAAGATTTTATTTAAGTTGAATTACAAGAAGATCAAGTTTTCCTCATAACAATGAAGACATTGTGGCGAGGGTGGGTGCGTGGATAAGTCGTACCATTTTAATCATTTCTAAGGTTGAAGAGACCTTCACGCATTTACCAAATACACACTGAAAACATTTCTTCCAGAGCCTAGTATTGGAACGAAAATCCAGCTAAGGAGTGTTAGGTGATATTTGCCCTCGGGCTAAATCATCTGATTCTCATAAAATTGATTATGGGACACGAGGAACTTTCCGTACAGAGCCTAGAATTCTTGGCAGAACGACTCAAGAGATTACGAGTTCATTCAATTAGCCCGTTGTTGTTACCCAAGCGGACGTGCATGTCAACCGGAATCAAGGCACGTGAGGCATATAATGTAAATGGCTGCAGAATTCATTACTATTTATAAGCGATTTACTTCATGAAAATCTCCGTGGAAGACATGAGTATGTTCGTGCAATTGGGATTTCGGTGTCAATCAATAAACGTGGTGTACAAATTGTGCCACTCGAAAGACGTAGGATGTTAATTCTAATACGTCCAGAATCTTGATGTATAGGGTTATTCCAGCTGCGGTTGGATTCGAGCACACGACCTCAAATCGTTACATTTATTTATTTATTTGATTGGTGTTCTACGTTTTGGTTTTCCTTTTTCACTAATGGTGAAAAAGACAAAGACTAAACCTCGTCTTTGAAATAATGTATTGTGTTTTCTTTTTTGTTTTGTTTTGGCGCTATTTGGGTCAGTGCCTAACCTACATTTTCCCTCTGTGTAAAGGATAGCCTGTATGGGAATTCATTGTCGTGTTCTCGAGGCTTCTGTGTTTATGAGTTTCGCGTCATTGTAGATTCTAAAAAGATGTACCCATGTTGAAAACATATTTATGATCATACCATCCAGAATTTTCTTTATGTCGGTCTATAAATAGAGCAACGTTCTTGAAAAGTTCGTAGTCATTTTACTTATGTCCACTTGAGAGCAGTCTTTTACAAATGTTTAGTTGAAACCAGTCTTATTTACGTCTACTTGATGATTTTGCTGAGATAATTTTGAAACTTGGTTTTCACGCCATTCGACATACACTTTCATTTTACCCTCCACTTTCGTATTTAGCACTTTTGTGAGTTTGCGTTTCGCCACCTTGTGTTTGTTTTGGACGTTCTGTTGAAGCTTGTATCGCTCATTATCTTTTTGTGCGATTATGTACATTTCATCTCAATTTAGCCTGAAAGTGACTTTGTGTATATTTCCGTTGATTGAAACATACATCGCCAGCTCGGCATCACGCTCAGACGCTATTGTCACCTGGAAAGTTGCACCTTGCCGGGCAGGTGGATGTATACCATATTCGGCCTACCGTGCCCTCTGCTGTTCGTCACTACAGGACTTTCATCCTTCGACTCGAGAATTCTGTTTGTGGATTCTATATTTACGTGGACTGACTTGCCGTTGGAGGCCGGAATATTCCACCCTGATTTAGACGCTGTCACTAGTAAGAAACTATATATAAATATATATTATTGTAATTATATGTGTTGTTTTATATATTATTTTCAGTTCACTTTTTTTCTATTTTGTTCAGGCATATCTATTGAACTTCAAGCGTCTTCGTGTTTCTTTGTTGATATTGTGTACGGCTTGTTGCTCTGAGATTTAAACAAACCATTTGTTTATCATTTCTCCTCTCCGATAGTGGTACCCTTACAATGGTTATTATGGCTATGGGACAATCCATGGCCTGACTCAGCCCTTCTTCTTGTGTGAGACCCGCTGTTTATGGTGGATTGAGAGAGCCTACTAAGCGTGGGTGTGTGTTCTACCGTCGATTGCTGATTGTATCAAGTCATCTACTTTCTCAAGCTGGAAGAGTCTGCCACCCCCGTGGAGTCCCTGAGGTGAAAAGAATAGGTCCTCAGTTCTCTAGGCAAGCTTGTCGGACGAGGCGACCGTGGTTTCGGTGAATAGAAGTTTTACAGCCTCCCAGGTCTTGTCGTAAAAGGTGATTGAAAGAGAGGAGGACAGGATCCTGGTGGCTATGGGCGGACTGGTCTTGCGAGGTGGTTCTGCCCAACACTCCCCTTTGGCCCTTACTTCTGGGAGGGCCCACTCCGATCAATCGGCTGGTCACGCCAGACCAGATGTTCAAGCATCAGACTTGCTATATATATCTTGCCATAGTACAGATTTACTACTTTTCATGTTGGACGTTTTTAGTGAGTTGTTCGGATGTCTGGACGATTGCTGTAGGGTCATTCGAGTGAGCTGTTTCTAATTTATTACATTGCATCTGCTCGAGTATGAGCGTAAAATCCATTTTACCGAGGATGGCGTGGGACTCTCGACTCTCTTTCTGCTGGTTACTCACAAAAAGGGTTTCTTCGTCGTGCATGTAGTCGACACTCCGGGACGGGTGAGGGACATGGCGTTATGAATCTTAATCTCAGCTCGTTATGTCCTCCAACAACCTAACTTCTAAAACTCCAACCACACTTACCACGGATTCTTCTGAACACACTACTAGGAGTGGTGCTAAACAGAGAAAAAATGAACTGGCACTTGATATTGATACAGGATCGGGAAACTGGCCTGCATTTTTAATCTTAACAACAAATGATCATCCCGGTACTTTAACTTAGGCTATTGCGCTAGACATAGCTATTAAAGGCTGCGTTGGAGATGTAAAGCAAGTTACAAATTTTTGCTCTGGTGATGTCTTAATTGAATGTTATAGGAGACAGCAAGTGATCGACTTGCTGCCTCTTAAAACTCTTATGAACATCTCTCTTTTTGCGTCACTCCACAACTCACTGAACAGTAACGAAGGGGTAATTTGAGACGAGAGATGGTGACTTGGATGACTTGCCACAGCAAGAGAATTGCCTTGAATGGAAATTTCAATCTGTAATTGAGGTCAAACGGTTTACTTCGAAGCGAGACGGTACATTTCATAAACTTACTATCTACCTCTTAAGTTTTAATAAAACTTCATTACCCTCATCTATTCCCATTACTTCATGAAAACCTCCGTGGAAGTACCAAGTATTCAAAAGTATTCAAAGTATTCAAAATAACATTGCTTGTAATACAGTGTTCGTGTAGATCAATGCATACCGAATCCTACCCGGTGTTTCGGATGTCAGAGGTTCAGACACGGTAGGGGTCAATGTAAGAATAAAATTATCTGTTTTCTGTGCTCGCGGGAGGGCCATGAGGGATTTGATTGCAGGGAAACATTAAATTGTTTCAATTGCAATTGAGACCACATGGTTTCTTCCTGTGAGTGTCCAATATATAAAAGGGAAAAGCAAATTTTGACTGTTGAAGTCAAACAGAACATTTCATATGAGGAAGCAAAAAACTGACTGCTTCCCCGGTTTGTCCCTTACAGACTATCCATGCCAATGTTGCCAAGAAAGTGTCCACCTCCATTGGCACCCAGACCTCTATTTCTTGGCCCACTGCTACAGAACATCCGAAAGTTTTACAAATTTCCTTCTCTCAATAGTCATCTAAGTTACATAATACCATTTCTACCAGACATCACCGGAGCAAGTACCAAGTATTCAAAATAACATTGCTTGTAATACTGTTAATCTGAAATTAATATTTGATCTATGTAAACATAATAATTCCAATAAACACCCTGTTATAATTCAGGAAAGTTTTGCTGAAATTAAGGCTAATTATACGGATTATAAATTTATATACACCTATGGATCAAAGGATGGGGATAGGGTTGTGGCTACAGCTCTCTTAGAACAACGAATCACTTCTCCACTTCTCTTCGTCTTCCATCTTCATCTTCTATCTTCTCTGCCGAGGCCAGAGCTATAGTTCTTGCTTTATCATATGTTTCTTCTGGGCACGCCCAGAGGGCAGTGATATGCACCAACTCGCATTCTTACCTTTTGGCCATTGAGAATAATAAATTTAAGAATCCGTTAATCCTTGAAGTATTAGCCATACATAGAACAATAATTGAAAATATAAAGGCTTTAAGTCTAATATTCTTAAATATATTTGTCACTTTTGGTAGGTTAAACTGGACTTGCATGTCCATAATAAACTGTATGCTATTCACCTTGTCATTGGCTACAATTTTTGTACACAAGACATGTTTCGTTGGGACCAAGTCGTTTTAGCAAGGTGCAGTATTAGCTCTTCTAGCCTGATTTTATCCTGGATGGGAGCGGTGTTCCTGAGTGTGTTGGGTGTGCCCAGTATGGCCTCAAACATATCCTGGTTGAGTGTGTAGACTTTGCTCATATTCGGCAGATTATACACAGTCGACTCCATATTCGACTTGCTTGACAGCGTCTCTGGCGATGCTGTCATTAATTTCTTGAAGGCTGTTTGCCTTTATCATAAAATATGGTGTGCAATATGTATGTACATATTTCCAATATTTGAGATGATATATGTAAAAATTGCGGTTTTCGACTTTTTGTCTTTTTCAGATATTTGTTTTCTTCTAATCGGTTTGTAAAAATGTTTATGTGTTTTGGTTGATTTGTGTGTTCATCATATTACATCGAAAATTTTCAACTGCTTCCTGATTTGAATATGCTCTCGCCACGATATTGCTGAGACACTGCGACGTGGCGTAAAGCCATAATCATTCATGCATTCTTTTTTTAATCTGCCATAGCATTAAATAGACTAATTTTGAAAGAAATCGCTGGGTTATTTAACTTATCGACCAATTCTTTAAAAATGTTTGTCGTAAATCCTGGAAATTGGATTTACAACGAAACTTTGGCAATAGTGGTCAAGAATCCCTTTACATTGATAGATTTATAAAATAAAGTGTGGTTTAGGCCAAGTGGATTAATCGTTAACTGAAAACAAGAACTGATCATAAAATTCATGACAAAGACTGATGATGCAATGAATTCGAGAAGTATAAGATATATATTGATTTTGCTTAGTCATTCAGCCCACATGGAGCAAGCATGACGTGTGACACTTCAGCGTGCATCATTTATCGCTGGCTCAGTCATCCTGACCGTTGGAGGTTGCTGGCATGCCTTCCCACGTACCGCGGCATGTTGAAGTTTGGAGTTTGTCAGGTGCCTAGCGAAAGACGTCGCTGATTTACTTTGGGCACCGCGATTTTCCCCACCCATAAACAGACGACAATCGTAAAAAGAGCTAAAACTTGTTGGGTGTTAAACCTCAAATAAAATGAATAATTAAGAACAAAGTTTTCAATCACGTTCTTAGTAACGGATAGTTCGAGTGGTGAAAAAAAATCGGAAGAGGTTATATTGTTTGAGGTGAAGGCTAATAATATAGAGAGTGGGGTGTTAACTTGGGATATGTGTATGCCATACACACGCGCAAGACAAGTCAACAGTATTTATAGTTGACGGCAGCTGTTTATGTAGACCGTTAGCACATGCAAAATACACGTAACACTCGCAAGCTGTGAGGGTATAAGCCCCAAAGACGAACAAACGTTAGCTCGCCAGCTTTGTACTTACAACGGCTTTGCCAAAAATAGCTAGTTACAAACTGCGTGCGACGGGTCAGATTGAGTGGGGTGTTAAGTGTAGCTTTTGTACAGAAGCAGTATGTCTATTTACTCGGCTCTAACAGTGTAATAACGTGCATTCGGCACACATAGTGTTTAATTGGTTTATTACAAATGTTGGGTATACGCGTCCTAATATAAACTCATATGTACACCACAGTGCAGTATTGTGAACTATATAGGTGCTGCTGTACGACATATTCATGCATAGATCCCGATCGACTTCGAGCCACATTGCCGGCTTGCTGGGGACAGCTTACCCGCCGTGTCTGTGATACAAACACCGCCAGTGAGGACTGGATGTCAGCGTGATCTACATCCCCAACACGCCCAGGTTAGTCATTCTTGTCAACATTCACCAGCAGCGGCATGTATATATACGTCGTTACAGTTTCAGGCAAGACAGCAAGTCTCTCAGTTGTTGGTATTTATTTTTTCATGAGACCTGTGGTATAAGGTCGTGTAGACGTAAATCGTGCCGATGTCTTTTCCATCATTCATATATAAAGACATGTCCGTACTTAACAACTGTCAAACTTAAGATGTAACCGTTTATTGATTTAAAGTCAAGTTGATCGATATTCCCTCTCACACACTCTCACACATACATATACGTATGCGCACTGCTGGATATATACAACTACATAATTCTTCAGTGAAGTTATATGATCTCGATATATACAACTACATAATTCTACAGTGAATTTATATGATCTAGATATATACAACTACATAATTCTACAGTGAATTTATATGATCTAGTATGCAGGGTGTCCCAGAAGTCACGCACCATCCTGGTTTTAAAAAAATCACCTTCCTTGATTTCAAAAACACCTGTATTTATGTCAGAAACATCTTTATTGATAATAACTGAGCTCAAATTGAACATTTGCTATGATTATTATCAATAACGGTGTTTTTGAAATCAATAGAGGTGCTTTTTTTTTGGTTTTTGAAAACCAGGATGGTGCGCGAATTCAGGGACACCCTGCATTTAAAAATGTCCTCAATGGATTTCCCGACCTCAGTCATTTTCTCTGCAACCGATCTGCGGTAGACTAACGAGGTCCCAGGTTCAAACCCAAACCCAGATTCTGCGTTACGGTTTAATGTCCGAGATCTGGCGGAGTTCGGTGGTTCGGCCCAATCCTCCGGTTTAACCTACCCATAAGCCTGACCCCTCTGATATATACATGTATTGGGGAACTCAGTGGCTCAGTTGGTTAGCGCTTCAGCGCAGCACATTAACCCGAAGCTTCCCATCAATGCGACAGCTGTGAGTTCAAGTCCAGCTCATGCTGGCTTCCTCTCCGGCCGTACGTGAGAAGGTGTGCCAGCAAACTGTGGATGGTCGTGGATTTCCTCCGGGCACTGCCCGGTTTCCTCCCACCATAATGCTGGCCGCCGTCGTATAAGTGAAATATTCTTGAGTACGGCGTAAAAACATCAATCAAATAAATAAATAAATAAATAAATATACATGTGTCTTAAATTTGTGACAAATCTTGAACACGCTCGCAAATCCCCAATCAAGAAAATAAAGCTTACTAAAAATCTTTAGTTGCCTCCCAAATACCCAACAAATTATTTTGCTTATTGTTAATTATTGAAGAATTAATGAAGTTATCTTGACCAGGGCTAAGGTCAGTGCTGGCTATCAACAGATCAAGCTCACCAACGAACACAAGAGGCCACTATTTGGAATTTATAAAGCGCGGTAATTGAATAGAACGCACGAATGAATGGCAAGGTGAATAACTGTGTCAGTATATAGTATATCAATCCCGGTAACAAAGGCTAAGAAATTTGGGCTCATTTGAAAGAGAAAGTGCTTTGATAACCACCATATAGCTGTATGAGTAGAGGTCTATAGAACTCGTCATACTGGCGTTGATGTTCACTTAAAATGAATTATTTTTGTGCGTGCCAAATCTGAAAGATAATCGATGAAGAATTTTCTATATCTTCTATGTGGCAAGAGAGCGGGTTTCAGTTGTACTTATGTGTACACCTGCTTTGTGACAGCTCAAGGTTATTAAATGTCTTTAGTTTGAAAGAAACCCCGCTCTGTAAGGCTTTGGCCGACAAAGTTTAGCTCCCTTGACAGGACATTCCAAAGACATATGCTTCGAAGTCAGTCATAACCATCTAGGGCAACTATGTAAAACCGCACCCAGAATTATTGCAGACGGCTGTTTGACAGATGTATATTTCTCTAGTTTGGTGGCCCAAGTGGCAGGTGTGCATGTGACACAGGTAGCCCGTCACATGGAACGTGTTTGGTCTTGTGCAGAAGAAATCTATGTGCAGTGATGTTGAACGCTGTGTCACCCCTACCCTACCCCCACCCCGCATGCCTGGTGCTGCTCCCCTCAGGTGTTAGATGGCGGCCCCTGTGCATAAGTACCGAGGAACAAAAACGTAATATCCACCACAACTACCGCTTTACGAACCTTATGTTTCATTCTTCTATCCATATCAACGTGTTCAATGACCCTCACGCTTGATTTGATCTCACGCAGCACCTGAGGGATGCTTCAATGATTCCGACTCTCTGACCGGTTGTGATTATTAGCTGTGACAAACAGCGCTGTAAGCTACCCTATCGCTCTCCCGTTCTGTGTTTGTAGGTTGGCCGGTTGGTCTGACGTCTGGTTGGCGAAAATTTTGACATCGTGTCTTTTTAACCTCAAAGGTATCGTTTATTTGATTTATCTGTTTGACTGGTGTTTTACTCAAGAATATTTCACATATACGATGGCAGCCAGTATTATGGTGGGAGGAAACCGGGCAGAGCCCGGGCGAAACCCATGATCATTCGACGGTTGCTGACAGACGTGAGCGGTATAAATGCAAGTTGACATGTTGACAATATGTTGCGGAATGTGGCATACCTTGTATGAATAGTTTACTGATATGATATAGATTTTGACTGATTCCCAGAGAAACGACCGCACCAGGTAACATGCTAACATCCCGATCCAGCAACATCTGGAGAGATGTCAGGATTCGAACACGCGACCAAGGCAGTTTTTACCGCCCATTAATCCTATGTCCCGAGCCCAACGCATGGCGATCCAAACCGTGGACAATAGTTTAGTTCAACTCACATGCATAACACTGACGCAGTGGTCGAACTTCGGCATGGCATTCGTACTCCTTACGAGACTGGATGTCGTACACAATTAACTGTCTTTTGTTAGTTATAACGGATTTTGTTTTTAACCCAGATATGCACACGTGTACCGAGTAACGAGGAATGACTGCTAAAGTGTACAGAGCTTTAGAATAGGGACAAACGGTATAAGGTGCTTACCGTTAAGCCGCTAGACTACACAAGATATGGGTTCATTGCAATTCGCAGATATAAGCTCTTCTTAATCCCCATGCATTCACTATCCTAGAAGACAACCGATGGTCTTGTGTGGTTTGGCTTGAAGTACGCTGGAGACCGTTTATCTCTCAAGATTGTGACATATGTCGCACGTGTGGGAGTTTGGCAGTAATTACTCCCCTGGGTCGTGGGTTATCCCCGGCCACTCCAGATTCCCACAGGCATAAAAGTAGAAACTACTCGTCAAGGCCGTTGGTTATGTCCGGCCACATCAGCTTCTCACAGATATAACACCAGTAACTACTCTTCAAAGTCACACTCCAGCTTCCCACAGCTATAAAACTACCACACCAGACAATTCTCCCTGCTGACGGCATCAAACAACAATCAAATAAATGAATTTTTGCTTCCATAAATATTTGTCTCTGGGGACAGTTACGCGAATTTTGATCGATGCAATTCTCGGATAATTCCATTACAAGGATATACTCAGCAATTAGTAAATGTCACTCTATCGCTAAACACAATCCTGTAGTGCTCAAAAGTGGGCGCTCGTCGTATCGCAGGATATGTACTTGATGTGCTATAATAAAAGTGAAGGATATATGTTTCAGGTATCTCATTTCTTAATTAATTTCAACCTTTCACAATTTCATATGATTCATTTTAATCAAAGTTTGGCTCGAAAAACATGACATTTTCAGATGCCAAATTGTAGTCATTCACATGGAATAAGGACATTTTTGAACAAATTACCCAGTTCATGGCAATAACAGGAGATTCATATATGCCCAATTGAAGAAAGATTCCTTCGGTGTGTATGTATGTATGTATGTATGTATGTATCTATCTATATATATATATATATATATATATATACACACACACACACACACACACACACACACACACACACACACACACACACACACACACCGAAGGGATCTTCATACTCTCTTTAGGAACACAGGTTTAGAAGTAATTAACTGTTGGTATTTAATGCCAGCCAAGTTATTTACCTGCTTATACACAACTCCGACTCACGAGCGCATCCAGTCTGCCCCACCCACTTAGAACTCAGTAAACACAGCCATGTACAAGGACGAGTGTCTACTGCTGTGGCGTACTGTCATATTGATCTGCTCCGGCCGTACGTGGGAAGGTCCGTCAGCAGTCTGCGGATGGTCGTAGATTTCCGCCGGGCTCTGCCCGGTTTCGTCTCTCCATAATGCTGGCGGCCGTCGTAGAAGGGAAGCATTCTTCAGTAGGGTGTAAAACAATAAATAAATAAATAAATAAATAAATAACTAAATAAATAAATAAATAAATAAATCATATTGATTTGTACTCTCCATTACCTTTATGACCATTCGATGGCGTGTCCGGAGTATTTGAAAATTCATCTCAATGAAAGCACCGGCGAGTTGCCAATCTTCCAAACCTGCTATTTATTCGGCCAATTCCATGGTATCGACCATATAACGACTGGAAGGCGGCGTCCGCTAGTATAGTATTGCATGCCTGCAGCGTGATTGAAACCAAAGCAGTTCACAATGGATGAACAGTGGATGGTGGGGTATATAAGGGATCCTGAAGTGAGCTCTGTGATAGTAGTCGTGACCAATATACATGGGCTCATGAGACGTTATATCTCATCCGCACCTAACCATACATGATTAACAGTGTAGTATTACAAGTATGTTCTGCCCATATTAAATCAGCCGTTACAGATAATACGGTGGTATGTAATACAATCAGCATGTGACGCAGCTATATGGATATGAAGTCATTCAACCGAGAAAACTGACACCGAAGCGGAGAGACTTCTTACATTCTGACTCATTGCTACGCCACTTGATTAGTAAAATACTACTTATCGAGCTTAATACAATCGGAACAGAATTGTGTTGTATTGTCCATCTCATGAGTGTTTAAGGATATTAGAATTCCTCAAGGGTGAAATTTGGTCAGTTATTTTTATTTCATATTCTTATTCTTCATTCTGCTATGTTTCATCGCACTTTGAAAATGGAATTGTAAATACCTTAAACATTGTGAGCCAAGGCACATGTATTTTCTTCTGATTGTCGGGAATTAGTTCGCTGAAGTGGGTTACCTGCTGTGAATTGACATGCCTCTGTTTACATTTTAACTGGAGGCGAAACAATTCTTGAATAAAACTAATTTACAAATGAATTAATGAAGAATTTTGTCACAAATAATGCTCCTTCAGACATTTTGTCTTGTTTTCCCTTTCTATTTTTGAAACGGTTGTTTGGTGAAATACCTTTATTTCTCGCTTATTTTTCAACATGATGCTACGAAGCTTGGCACACGTGTAGCTAAATACTTAAGCTAGAAAAATGTTCCATAAATTTTGATATCTTTCATACCTTTAAAGATATTAGTGAAACAATATCACGGTTTCCAAAATTTTAAAAATTTTTGAAAGTTTTAACTTTAAATGATCACTCAGAGCAGCCTAAGATGAATATTACAAATCTGTGGGACAGTTTTTAGTTTAAATAGTAAACTATCTAATTAGGCACGACAAAATTGAAAATTTCGAAAATTGACGAAAAATTAGCATTTTGAAAAATAGCTCCATTTTTTCAAGCATTATCTTTATTTTGATTGATATTAAAGTCAGGTCAATTTTAGAAGCTTTTTGAAATCAGCTGTCGTTTAGCTTTCAGAATATATATACACAGTACATATGGCCGTATTGGATCAATATTTTGGGCTGCATGAGGCAAAATTCGTACTTTTACTTACGAGGGGTTCTAGTATCCTTAATGTATTCCTATATTCAAAGCAGAAACTTTTCCCCATTGATACAAGTCATGCAGATCTATTTATCCACCAGTTTCCTGTAGGTACTCCTTTCAAGGGAAACACTAGTGTGAGGTTTATATGTACGGGGGGGGGGGGTTCAACATTGTAGTGGGAGGAAACCGGCCAGAGCTCGGAACGAAAGCCATTCTGAGCACACACATCCACCGCAATGTGATATAATATCAAGGACAACATGCAAGGGGGTAAAATCAAAGCGGTGAGGACAGGGCACCAGTTGGCAAAATGGTCGCATGTATTGGGAGAAAGACGTCTTCTTGTCATATTACCTCAGGCTTTTTATTCACCTGAGTATAATCAGGTAAACATACGGTGACGTTACATCATAGATATGGGATTACTAACAATGCTGTTAATATTGAACAATACCATGAAAACAATGCAAAAGAACAATGCCTTGGAGATGCTTAGTCCATCAGCAGACTCTCAGTTCATGCATTAATACAATGTAAAAGGTTATAACATAGAATGTAAAACCAGAGCAGGGACGAGTCAGATAGTTGGCAAATAGCCACAGGATGAAATACAATTACTTGTTTACCATTTTTATTGAGTCTGGTTTTCAAGAAGAATGAAATAAATGTAAAAAAAATGACTAATGAAAAAATGTAAAAGTGACAAATAACCATATAAATGTGTAAATTGTGATGGACATTTCGCGTGCAAAACTCATAACAGTTGATGCTATAGCCATAAAGCTGGGGCTGAATCAAGGCGCTGAAATGTGTTTTCTCCTCGGATAAGCATCATGTGCATAATTAGAGGGTATCACTTATCAAGCAGCGAGTATGTTATACCTAGGGCCGGTATTACAGCACATACCTGGACCCAGCTCGCCATT
Source organism: Acanthopleura granulata (assembly GCA_016165875.1). Taxonomy (NCBI): domain Eukaryota; kingdom Metazoa; phylum Mollusca; class Polyplacophora; order Chitonida; family Chitonidae; genus Acanthopleura; species Acanthopleura granulata. The sequence continues at coordinate 2,567,015 of JABBOT010000029.1, forward strand.
TAGCGTGGTATAGAGTGTGACTAGTTATTGTAACGTTGTCTAATCACGAGACTGTCATCGGCATCATAATAGCCCTCAGCTATAATGGATTTTTCACATACATGTTTATCATTTATCGCCATTTACGTATGTTTTCCGTTTTAAAAGACGTGGAAACGTGTAGTTCCACTGGTAGACTTTTACATGTTTCTCTGAATAAGAAGCAGTAATGCAAAGATAACATGGGTGAAAATATATATCTTAACAATTGAATAGGTTACAATTGTGCAGATTGAAGAATCAAGGCTCAGGTGACTTAAAGTGATAAGTGACGAATCACAGAGCTTTGTCAATGGCCTTTGATATTAATACCTGCCTTGAAATACTGTTGCCTTTCCTTGCGATATTTTGCATATAGACTGTGTTACTGAGCTGACTGATCGTCCAAGTGACGGAAACCGTTGTTACTGGGAAGTTCCCTTTCGTCAACCGGAAGTGGCTACGCCTTCACGCGTCACACCATGGGCAGTTAATACCCAATAAGCCTCTTGCTCGAATATTAATCGGATTCAGTAAGGCTGTATGCGTTTGCAAATTTTCATGAATTGATTGTATAAACCCTACATGGCGTAAGGCTGTCCACGATTTCCTCCAAATTGTCAAATTTAACCTCTAGTCGTATTAGGTAGAATACTTCAAAGACCGTACATAGTACTAAAAACCCGAGATCACTCTCACAAAGTAAAGGCGGAAATGACAGTACGTTTCCAAAACACTTTTTCTTTGATCCAGGTTTGGTGAAAATTGATGTCAGTCTTGATTAAGTGTGGATAATTACTTCTATTAGATACCGAAAACACTGTTAGTTAGTAATGGGTGATGAAGAATGCGAGTCAGGCGGGAGGTGGGGGATGGTCGTCGGCGTCGAGGGGAGTATGCGGACACTCTTGTATCTCTACGACCGCGCGGCTACAGTCTAATAGTATATATCTGGTCATGTTATGCGCTTCATTTATAAACAATCATTTACATATATATTTTTTTCATTACCGCTTTGTTTACTTTTATATTCATTCATTCGTCCCCACATTCACTCAGTCAGTCAGTTAGTCAGTCAGTTGCGTGTATCCTGATTACAACACTCTTCGCATGATGTTACAGACAGAGCAACAATTAAGGTAGCCCAACTCAGCATATATGCTGACAATGATACGTTTAAAATAAAAAAGCCGAGACGTACAGTGTTAAAAAAAAAGCAAGTGTTAGTATGCTGTATGTCTAAGGCTATCGACCGAACACACCAGACAAATCGGCCATCGCGTTGAAACCTGTTAAGTTTGCTCAGTTTACAATAATAGAAGTGAACGTTAGCTTTTGGTAGCAAGCCATATTTATCAAGGAGGAAGGACCGATGGACTAAAAACTCCCTTTTCTATCAAAATTCCTGATCATGTTCTACACTACATGATCATCATTACAAGGAATACACCTAGGTTGTTGGACACAAACACTGTTCTACAGCATCTTGTTTGAAGAACACTGAAAACAAGACAGGAAGTCAAAGAAGTCTGAAAACTGCCTTTACCATGTTTACCAAGTGAAATATAGTGCTGACACCGGTCTTGTTCTTGCTGATCCAACCCCTCTCATTGTTGATCTTTTATGAAACACGTTTGCACTAGATGTTGGTGATAACACAGGCATTAGCATAATCATTAATACTTACTAAAGGTGTTAATTTTTCCGTTACAGATGATTCGGATACACGTATTTTACTTATTTTATGACCATATATGCAAGGTTTGCTATTTCATAACAGCTACAGAACATTTGGGGCTTTGACGTATTTTATGACATAATATTAACCTCTGTGGAAAAGAGCTATATTACTTCAAGGAAATATTGTGCAGTTTTGCTTTTATTCCAAATAATAACTCAGACATATTTATCAAATCATCATCTCTTCCAGGAATTCATTATTTAAAAGCAAATAATGTGTGAATCGCAGTGCAATATAATAACAATTTGCTCGAAAACCGCTATTAAAATGGTGCGCACAGTTGCCAGGTATTAACAATGGTGGGCTGTAAATTGGAAGGTGTTGATAAGCAGACTGGGGAAGCCATCGACACTACATTGTGGGGTTCGCAAAATCGTGTCTTTGATGTACATTCGTACAATTTGTTATTTGGGAATGCAATAATTTGGAAACGACGTAAAAAATTGCTGCAGCTGAGTACGTTTTTTCTTAATAAATATGGATGTTATGAAATCGATTCAGCATTGCAGTTTTCAAGGGTGTCTTACTCAATGATGACAGCCCTTAGCGACAGTTTTGCCTCGTATATATTAAATGTCAATCACATGGAAAAGTGCTGGGGCTCCAGCTATTGAAAAACTGTGTAGTAGTAATCGTGACAGCTGGAAATATCCTAATGTTGCAAAATTTTGTCGAAGACGTGATCGTTTCTGATTAAAATGTGTATTTCATGCTCGCTAAACTCTATTCCAGACCACTTGATCATTTTAATTCTTTCTATGACAACTCACAGCATAATTACCGTTGGAAAGGTGGAAAGTTGTTGGGGATATTGGAGATATGTGGTAAGATTTTTTCGAGGTATTTTCGGAAGTCCATGTCGTTGTAAAGCAGCACTGGAATTTCTTTTGTGTATTATGTTATTAGGCCAAGAGATGGCGTTTGTTGATATCATCACTTTATTTGGTTTTAGTATTAAATTCTCTTTGAACCCTTGCAAATTTTCATCAAGAGATCAGGTCGTGGGAATGTTTGACTTTCCAAAACTTAGTCCTTATCGACTAACATCATGAATCCGCATGGTTTCTAGTATGCCGTTGTATGCAGGCGTGTCGGCGTGCTCTAGGCTCTGATTCCTCTATGTGATATCGGCTAAAAGTATGCTTGATTAATTTTCTTGCGTGTTAAAACATGTACTATCAAATATGGACCTGTACACTTTAGAATGACAATAATGAACAGAAACAAGAAACAGAGGATGTCGCACCTGCTGCGCGAAAGTCACAAATGTATTCGAACCATCTGCTCTTTCATGTATCCACCCATCGTTATTGGTCAAGTTGACATGTAGAACTGATTTTGTACTTGTCACATGACAGAAGCTATCACCAATCGTAATGGAAAGCGATTAATCGTGTTTAAGAATTTGGTACAAATCGAAATTTTCATTAATGAAGTCACAGCTTAGATATTCATGTACTTTCCTGAGGGAGGTCACAGCTTTCTACAATGAAGAATGATCATAAACAGCATTTGAAAAACACTCATCTCTAAGTAGTAAGCAAGCAAAGATCAAGTCAATATTTGGGGGTTCCATGCAAAGACATGGAGTACCTGTACGCTATAGTTAATAACGTACAAACTGTCAGGAAAACCACTAATAAAATTCCATGTGTTAGGAGTGAATGAGTTAGCAGTCTCTATTTGTTCCATGTGGTGCCTATCAAAGGGAAAGTCATCGTAAAAATGAATTTATGGTGAGTGAAAAGACCATTAAAATTTGTATCTGAAAATACCTTCAATGGTATTTTTAGATTTTTTTTCACCAAATTAAACGCAGTCAAATATTTGGATTTGTATAATGGATTTTTTCAATCATATTGATGATGTGGTTCACTAGTGACGTCATGTTGACTTTTTTATGGCCCTAAAGCAGAAATTTAATGTCATATTAGCGTTTTCATATCAAGGCAAACATTACAGGAGTTCACTTCACAAGACCTTTATTTTTTGAGCTCAATATAAAGGTGTACACAAAGTTGTGTGACGTCACTGGTGAACCACATCATCAATATAGTCCATAGGACCCACCATACAATCGAAACATTTGACAGCTTTTATTTTGGTGTAAAAAAAAATCTAAAAAAAAATTCAATGAAGATATTTTCAGATACAGTTTTAATGGTCTTTTCACTCAACATAAATTCATTTTTCAAGGTCTTTCCATTTAATGTTCTTGTTAATGATTTGACTGGTATGGCAAATCACGATCCAGTCGATTTCATTTGTGTACAAGGAACGTCCAGTAAGGAGGATTCTTGTGAACGAAAATCACTCGTTATCCCCGGCGTGACCTGCGATTTGCCCGCTGATCACGTAATCTGACTTACACATCTGTTGACTTTCCTGATGTTACAACTACAAGTATAATGTTAATCTTTTCGCATACTGAGCTAATTGTGAGAGCAGGAAGCCTAGCGATATATGCTGTCACGCGCATGGAAGTAGTTTTAAATTCTGCCATCTCGGTGGTCTCCACATTTCCGGAATCTTTCCTATGTGTATAAATACAGACTTCCTGTGTAGATTTGTGTTTTCTCTACAGCACGTCCAGCAGTGGGGTTGCTGGGCTGACCTTCTAAGTCCCATGCCGACTTGCTTCACGAAAGTGGTGAAGTCCTGCGTACCAGATAACAGTGCGTTAGCCATAACCCGATATTAATTAACAGCAGGGTGGTTTCCGCGGGCTGCTGATGTGCGCGCCTCTTACTTCTTACCTTAATAAACGAACCTTCAGGTAACATTCATCAGCTTGTGTCAGACGGCATGGACACTATTTCCTCAGCACCATGACCCACAATCAGTTTTATTCTGTATTGACGATTGACAATTACATGTTATATGTGAGACGTCCTTACCATTGGAACTCCTGGCCAGACATTTAATCAAAACTTACTCCAGCTGAACAAAGGAAATGAACCAGATAGAAATTAACTATGACTTTGTAATATTTTACCCATTAATCTTCCGTTGTGTCAACAAATTTTATTGAATAAGGTACGCCTTTCTGTGGTTGAGAACCACGGTTTTTGTACCCCAGGGCAGATGTACCTTGAGAAGTAACATGAAGTCCCAAAATGCAAATCAGTTTTCTTGAATAATTCACGTGGGTGTCTTATCTGTCTTAGGAGGAGTTCGTATCTTGTCTGCTGTTACGCTTCCTGTTTGCCCCAAAGGAATGCTGTTTTAAAATCTCTTCTTCATTAGAATAGTGGTGCGACAATGAATAAAAGGAGCAAACGCAAAGAATCACGGCTACATAAAGTGGAGGGGATACGTTTAAATTATCTACAATCAAACACAGGTTTCTGAAGTGTAGAAATGTCGCATCCACCCAGTTCTTAACGCGCTTCAGATTTACGTCAACCTTGCTTCTGTTGAATTTATAGTACGGCAGTAATCGTTTGTGACCGTCATGAATAGGCAATGGTATTATGTAAACATACTTGTGCAGAGTAAGCTCTGTTCTTCATTATATGATATTTCGTCAGAACTTTTTGGAAGATCATTGCTCTAAATCAATACATTACATTTATATACCTAACACGAGTCGGGATAGCAAAATAATATGGCATATTCTACGATCTCAGCCTGCGATATCGTACGATACACGGTAATGTTCTTTTGCATAGATTACATGCACATATATTTGCAACAGATTAAACAACTGAACACAAGCAAAGCCAGATATATTTAGAGAGGACATGTTTGCTGCAGTCCGGCCTTCTCCACCTGTCCCTCACTGGCAGTCATTTCAATACTCAGCTGTTGGCTCCGCCATTAATGGTCAGCAAAGACATGACAAGACTTAGTTTTCCTGGACTATCTTTCAGCAAATCTCTACCTCCCCTGCCGTAATGAGTTTGTCTCGTTCTTCATTGATCATTCTAGACTAGAGCTAATTAAGGCAGATAAATCACCGGATTAAATCAGTCCCTGACTGAAATCCCTAGAAACATTAACTAAGTAGACAGAGAAGAGGAACTTACGAAGTGATAATTGATGTAGAAGGGGTAATCTTGTCCATCTGGAGATATTAACACCTACTTTTAGTGTGTCCATCTCTGAGCCAAATTCAGTTTAAGCCAATCAATGTTTCACATGTCTCTAATGGGTCTAAATGTATCGTGTTAATCTAACAAATCGTGCTGTTATTAAAACCCCACAGGGGTAAATCTATCCATCGGGTTTACTCTACCGAGGTTGTCTGCTTCTGAGAAAATTAACAAGAACTAAGAGCAGAAACATTTTTGGTACGATGTAGTCACGGCATGGCCTGGTCGTGTTATACCATTGATCCTGGTGGGAGGGCGCTTCAGTGGACGATTTACGAGTTGAACTAGATCGGCCTTTGGCCCAATAAGGATGCAAGCTCAAATCCGGCTCTTTCTGGTCCTGTTAGGACTTTAGATTGGGGCGTCTGTCAGGTAAAAATGGTGGCAGTTTACTTCTGGCATGCATTCCGGGGTGTTTCACCGACAAATGCGATTGCAGTTGTGCATGTACATGTGAACATTTCTTGAGAACGGCGTTAAATCCCTATCATCAAAGAAATGAATGCATTCTACAGTGTTCACACTAAGCTTCACTGAATCCCAAAGTAAGAGAATCTGGGCGATATTTTGTGGAATCAAATATGATAGGCACATTAACGTACAGTTATGTACTTAAACCATGGTACCAAGAAATACCATTTTTGTTACTGTGTAATGTTGGCGATTGATCCACCATGCTAATGGCAATAAGCGTTATCTGAACCTTTTATCAGGATTCGCTTCGATGAGGGTTACAGATAAGTCACACATTTCAGCTTAACTGTTGGTGGTTGCCAGGTACGCTCGCGCAACACGGTACCGCTACAGTCATATCACAGGAAGATGAATGCGGCGTAATGGTGTTTACGTTTAGATTATTGGTTTGTTTACCTACACTGATGTTTTCGGGTTTCCTGGCTTACTTGGGGGGGGGGGGCGTCTATTACGGTGATGGCTCGACTCGCTCGAACTGTTTCATTCATTACCTGTTTAACCCGCACAAGTGTATTGTTTCACTGGCTTTGGTTATTGGTGACTTGCTTCACCATACATGTTTTACTACTCCTGTATATTGCCCGACCGTATACTTTGCCCCGATGTAATTAGGTAATATGTTGTGTGTATAAAACACCCTCGTCTACGGATGACGAGATAGCTCTTTAAAACTCATTAATGCTGGTTGAACATTTGTTTTCAATTGATGTCATTTTTTAATGGCTTTGGATTTATTTCCGTCAGATCTTAATTCACTGTTTAAATAATGTCAGTTTTCTCTGTTATGTCCGTGATGACATTTGCTTTCGTCAGTTTTAACCGTACTTATGTTGATCGATGACGTTTCCATTAGATGCCTTTCATAGCGTTACCTTATCTGTTTTTACGGTTGCCACAGTTTTGTCCCTGTTTATCCGTGTGACTATGATAATGACTTAGCAAAAATTATACATTAATCAATGACAATTTTTTCTTGTTCCATATTTGACGTTCAACAGGTTGCACTTTTGTGCCGCTATTTTGGAAGACGTCCCTTTTCCCTTGTCGCTTTGGTCCGCCTTTATTATCGTGAATGTTGTCTTGGTTTTAACTTCGTCCTAACTCTTCATATCCACTCGTAAGTCAACTTTATTTTTCAGAAAAAATTTAAATTTAAACGCTCAAAACAAATGGTGTTTATAAAACTGCTAACTAATTATGCTGTGTTTCCTTCCCTCACAGGTGCGGTCAATTCAAACGGATCCACCTTAGGACTGCTGTACATGGGCGTTGCCTCTCCCCTGCCATTCCTGTGACAACTGAATCCTGACCAATGACAGGACTTTCCTGCAGTAGGTTTTGGGTGTTAATGTTGGGCAGCGAGAGATTGGCTTGTCTGGCACAGGTTCACCAGGTACCTTGACTGGACGGCAGCAACGTGCGCCGCCCAGTCGATCGCTGCACCAGGCATGCTTTAAAAGCTGTCCATGGCTGGGAGCAGATCGAACGGTAAATTGAGAGACTGTTGGAACATCAGCTTGTGGTAAACCGAAACGAGCCTAGGGCGCCCCGAACTCATAAAGTGGGAGATTATCGGGTAGGGAGAGCATCGGTTGACAGTAGGTTGGCTGAGCGGATTCATTCACCTCCGGGTCCGTCAAGACAGGCATATCGCGTGGTGAGGACCTCTCGGTACGAGTGTAACGGCCGACTGTCTGAGAAAGCTGAGGTTTCCTTCCCAAGATGCGGTTTTGTGGGTAAGAGACTGCTCACCTGGCCCATATGACTGAAGTGGCACCTGGATATAATGGGCGATGAGCAGGTGCAGACTGCGATACATTCGTGATGGCGACTGTTGGTCACGTTCCAAAATGTGGCATTCCGTTCTCCGATCTAATCCTCACAAACTACCTGCTGGTACAGTTCCTAGTGCTCACCGTGACTGTGATAGCAGGATTCGTCTGTGCCAAGACTGTCGTGGACAACTTACGTCGACGCTGCGCCCGCCTGACGGTTCTAGTGGTGGGGGCCGGGCCGGTGGGGCTTACATCGGCGCTGATCGCCGCACGAAGCGGAAAAGTTGGCAAATTGATACTGTATGAAGAGCGATGCCGTTACGCTCTTGTGAACCGTCCTAACCAAGTCGCCTTTGACAGTAAACGTGTTGCTTTCCTCCGCCGTTTCGGCGTGGACTTCGATAACTTGGAAGGTTGTTGGCATAACGGATGTTTTTTCACGCGGGTTGGCGTGTATCAAGAGTACTTGTTAAGTATAATAGAGCAGGTGGGCGTACCTCTAGATATCCGGCTGGACACAAAGGTAAGTACTGAATAAATGCCTTGTCTTTTTTCCTCTTTGAGTAATACACCATACTCGCATTCGCTGACACCTGACTGAGGCCCTGCATTTTCATTTTTAAATCGTTACAGTTTAACGTTAAAAATGCTATATAAGTCGGTTCCGACATGTACGGTTTTAGGCCTGTGGCGGTACGTAAGGAAAAAAGGATAAATTGTATTACATGCAGCTGCAGGTGGTTTCGCTTATATTACGTTTTCGTTTTTGCGGAACGTTGTCCAAAAGTCTTGTCGACGCGTATTTCAATTCCGTTGCTGACATTTTGTCTCATAGGACAAAACTTTGAATTAATTGTTATCATAGATGTTACTGAAACAAGGCAGGGATTGAATTCCGCTGGGACACAAAGGCGTTTGATGAACCCATTGTTATTTCTATACAGAAGAAAACTTCCACCTGCCTACTGTACCTCTAATGTCAGTAACTTTCGCGGAAAGGTTATTAGGTGTAGAATCGCACTTTGGGTCAGACCAATCAAAACTGTCGACAGTCATGACTGTGATAATTGACACCGCCGGTCGTTCGCTGTCAGAAAATTAACACTCACTGGGAGAACTAGGGCCCAGGGTAGTAAGTGAATTTGATTTCTGAGCAAGTGATGTCTAGTGACCTGATGTGTCCTGCCTTTGATCACCCCACCCCACCCCACCCCACCCCACCTCAGAACCATTGATTACAACGTGCAGGTGTAGCTCAACACTTCTGAAATCACGGGGTCTTTTTTTACATGTAAAACAATTGTTACAACATTTTATGTCTGACTTCAAGGCGACGTAATTATTAAGACCTGGTTACAAAGTATCTGGCAATCATACAATAAAAGTTGACATTCTCATACACCATAAAATTTGGTCACAAAACGCCCCTTTCTCAATGAAGGAAAGTATATAGGAACTTTGCTGAGCAGCTTCGGCGGTTTTCTTTCACATGCGCCATAAACTGTGGGTTATTGACAGCACTAAGGTAATTCCTCAGTCTGAAATCCCCACAGTTACGTAAATCTCGGAAATCATAGTTGACACTGGCAGGTACTCTTACCGAACCCAGAGAGTCCGTTAAAGCTTCTGACAGCTTCTGGCAAGGTCAGAATTCAGAATAGTTAGAATTTCCCCTGCTGATCGTGCAGACCACACATTAGCATAGCTCGGTGTGACCTGTAAAATGCAAGAACGTATTTTTATGTAAACCATAAATTCTTGTTTACCTTCTAGTAGCAGATATGTTTATAGAAACAGATCATGAGCAAGGCGTTGCTCACTTGCCGAAACAGCGGACGGATTCTGTCGGAAATGTATTTACCTTTGATCAGTAAGGTCACGGGTTCAAATCCAGCCGTCTCGCATGCATTCATCACTGTGACTTTAATGCAGAACTTTTGTCATTTACCTAACAAGGGCCTGTAGTTCTCTTGTGGGCCTGACGAGTTTCTTCGACCCTTACACCTGACAGCCTCTATGTAAATGAACATTTATGAATAACAACGCGAAGTTCAGTATCAGGTGCATTGATTACTGAATAAACAAACATCCTCCTGTTCGGAACCTTGAGCCCTACATGTAAATATGCAGGTTTTGTCACTTTAGATTCAGTCAAAAATCTCAAGGAGTTTTCCTATGGTTTTAAAGAAGGCTGTGTGTTCACATACTAAGGGCCTTCACTGTGTCCATGTAGTGAAGACATACTTAGCAAAAAATACGCCTTGCAATGAAATTATGATTTTAAAAGCGAGGCCCTAAGTACAGTACGCGGGCAAATCGGTACCAGGAAAAAGCAAATACAATTACATGACCTATGGGGAAATAAACTAAATGGAATCATTTTGATCCTATCTAAGCAGCGCCAAAATGTCTGTTCCTGTGAAAAATGTTGCCTTCCTTTGTTACAAGCGATGCTCGTTAAATGCACCGGTATTTCTAATTACTTCACTGTCCCAGGGAGCTTCTGGTATTTCCACGGAGCGTCTGGTTTTAAATAAAAAGCAGTGATATTTTCCTGCACATGACTGGTTTCATTTGATAACCCATCGGTACACTAGGCCACGTGTTTTCCATAGGCCTGGATCATTTGTCCAGATGATACCAAGGAAGTGTTTTTAAAATCAGTGCTAATCCATCAAGCAGCATATCCCATTCCCCGACACAGGTTGTTTTGTAGTTGACTGTAAAGGCATAAGTAAGACAGTAACAGAAAAAATCAGAATTACCTGCAGCCAATGCCATTAGCAGAAAGCGCATACCTACCGATTCCAAGAAGTTTAGAAGTTTTCACGCAATGAATTAAAGTAAGACCAGGTATAGAGGTAAGTAAACACCTCAATTACACAACTAATAAATTAAACATTTTCCTAGAGATGTTGGAGAAATTCTTTATTATTATTAGTTGAAATATTTAGCACATGAAAGAAATTGTATAATTTGGCACTACATCTCAGATATAAGTTGCTGAATTTAGCAACCATTTCTTTCCCTGCATTGAACATGTGGTAGTTTACATTTAGCTGATGGAAATGTGAAAGGCTGGTAGACGATTTATGCGTTTCCGTGCATTTACCTGAGGGCCTTCCTTTTATAAGTAAAACAGACCTGTTCTGTGCAATTCGGGGGAAACCATCACCATTAATCATCCTTAGCACGTTTCTATATAAATGTGTTACTTTACTCTGACAGTTTCACTTTACTGTGGCAATATTTATCGCTTCTAGCGGAATTTTTCTTCTCTATTTTTTAATAGGATGGTCCATTTTTAAAACAACACACTTATGATTTGTTCAACTGGGAAAATACCACTAGTACAGTAAGGATGGACACGAAAAAACGATAAGTCAATTTAACAGATGCCTGAAGGTCTTTTGGCATTTCGCTAATTGCAAGTTCCGTTTATGGCGCTTGGTTGTCTTGATGTGTGCAAGTGGAAGACATGGCATTGGACCTGATACTCTCAAGCTGCTATACTGGTTGGTACCAATCCACCGCGAGTTGTGTAACGTGTACCCACGTGGGTAATACTTGATGTCAGGGGTTTTTTTGGTCTTCAGACAGAGGTCATTAAATACACATTCACCAGCTTCCAGCACAGGAGCATAATAGCGAATGTATCCAGTCTTGACTACACTCTAATAGCCAAAACATGCCGTTAAGTATGACGTGCGGGAAACCTTACTTGTATTTTCGGTTTCTTCTTGAGGAACTGGAAGATAACAAGGTGATGATGCCTGAGGTTAAAACAAACTAATCCAGCAACCTTTAAACCTCAAGTAAACTCCTTTGCATATGAGTATTGTAAACACCAATCACACAGTTTTAAGCTGAAGTGGCGATAGTTATATCACAAACCAACACATTGATCAAGCACAAGATCAATTCACATAAATAATATATAGTGGTATTCACTGAAGGATGTATTATTATATAGTTAGATGTTTACCATTTAAGATGCTGTGTGTCATCTACAAATACTTGGAAGACTCCCGTATTTATACTCCAAAGACCTATGGTCATGTGACCCAAGTTAACCAATCATGACGGCTTTACCGGTGGGCTAGATTTAGCGAACTAATTCCCCAGACAAAAATGCAGGAAATTATAACTATAGAACTATATATAACAAGAGGTTTTGTTCTTATGTGTAGGGCGTTTTTCTTGAAGTTTAAAAAGCACCAAACATTTACATTGAATAAGGAAAACTGACAAAAAGCTCTCAAGGGATCAAACAGTTTTGGGTTTGACTATCCCCACTTCCACATCACGTAGTGTCAAGTGCAGACCATAGTAAAAATTATTTTAATCAGCATGACCAGTACAATTTTTGCGTACTTAGAAATGTACTCTGAGGAGTATTATTCCAAAACTAATAAAATTCAATTAAAGCGCTTCATATTTGCCTTGGGAAAGAAACATAAACACAGTTGAATGTCTCGCTACTCCTGACTCCAAGCACTGCGCTAGGAGCGTAGGGAAAGATCACGCCAAAATAGTCCGCAAAACATTTCTTGCATGCATCAAAACTGCTCTTAACAAAGTGAAAAATTATACTCAGTAATTCAACTGGAACATTTTACAACAATTCAGAACATGTTAAAACAAATAGTAACCTGAAAAATGAGCTGAGTTCAGAACCGTATATTAACATACACCCGCTGGTTGTAAACAAACAAATTGGCCGCCCAGGGTGAGGAGAGAATGAAACTCACACGGACTTTACGGTTTTACTCATGATATACAAGATGTCAAGTCCTATAGAAGAGGTAACATGTCAATTTAGTTCTGGGGAAACCTTAGAATATTGTCCTTCAGTGCACTGTTGAATAAATTAAGAAAAGACAAACTGAATAGTTTATCACAGTCCCACACGTGAAAAGTACAGGTACAACGAGTATATTCGTAGATTTGTAAGGTGAATTACAGATGTTATAGCTACCAAAATATCGCACTGTTATTACCCATAGTATTATTTCTTACAGTGTAATGAGGGTTACACTTCACTTTTCAATACAGTATCAAAACAGACACGTTTTCATGTCATAATTTAGAGTAACCAAATTTCGATAACAAGTAGTGACGACAAACATGGGGAATTGTCTTAACATCAGTAACAACGAAGACTAAGTGGAGTATTCTACATGAAATTGTTTTTGAACACATCTGACATAGATTTATTGCATGACATATGATGTGACACAAGCTAGCTGTTGGTGTAAGAATAGAAATCATAACACTGTTTCAAGGCTCAAGTTAAAATGAAAGACTGTTCATGTGCGAGCCACTGTTCATTTAAAGGATTACATTATTCTTCTCTGAAATAGCAAAACCTGTTTGAATTTGTATAAATTCGTTGTTGCATTGTTTTCGTTTGGAGTGTGGAGTACTTTGCTGCCAAGTGGGGATCTGCTTTTAAGCGTATGGGAAATTAACCAATCAGAGAGCTAGGATATATCAGCTGTTTAAAAGCTGTGAGGTAAAGTCGAATGTCAATGTAACACGTAATAACATAGGGACAGATCACTCTTTTAACATTATGTGTTTTAATCATAACAAGGACAAAAGTGAACAACACTGTATTTATTTCCAGACCATTGTATCATGGGGATAGTAAGTTTCTAGACCATTTCATGTTATAAATTTACATGTATTCGTCAGTTTCAAGCACAAGCCTGAAAACATACTGCAGTCTCTAGCTGTCAGGTGACAAAAGTGTTTCGCGCTTGGAACAATTACGTCATAGCCCACAAAGAATGGCTGCTTTTCATGCTAGTCGATGAAACAAAGTCAAATGTCAATTTCCACTGTTTTAGTGGCTGCCAAAGAAAAAGTGCTTTACGGAAAAAAGCCTAATATTGTCCAACCATTTTGGTAAACTTAACTTAGAACATGCACTTCCACTCTAAGAGAAGTCTTACATTGCTACATGTATGAAGTTAAGCGCCTGAGTGCTCAGGCTGTTCCTGAAGTAACCTCTTAGGGTGCTGTGAAATACAGGAGACCTAGAACAAACGAGATGTTAAAGAATACTTAAAGTATACTTTTGCCTGTAGTTTTTAAAACGAAGTATGCTTATACTTGTGCTTTTTTAAATTTATAATTGCTTAACATTTCATATTCCACAACTCCTCATTAGGGCACACGTGTTTGCTGTACACCACATACAGACCACTTTGGTGTGTTTCTGCCACCTAGCTCATTAATCCTGCGTCCTTTGGCGTATAATGTTTTAATGACAGTTCTCCGCCATATCATAAATGTATCACGAGAAAACGCTTTTTATCTCCGCCATGTCATAAATGTGTCACGAGAAAACGCTTTTTATCTCCGCCATGCCATAAATGTATCACGAGAAAACGCTTTTTATCTCCGCCATGTCATAAATGTGTCACGAGAAAACGCTTTTTATCTCCGCCATATCATAAATGTGTCACGAGAAAACGCTTTTTATCTCCGCCATGTCATAAATGTGTCACGAGAAAACGCTTTTTATCTCTGCTTTCATAACTGTGTCACGAGAAAAAGCTTTTTATCTCTGCGTTCATGTAGCAGTAAAGTGAAGATTTAAGAGAATCCCGATTTTCAAATCTTCTTCCGCTTGATTGCATGTGTACTGTTATGTGGGTACATCAACTGAATGACTGGGTTTCTCATTTCCATGTGTTTCAGTATTCTAGGCTGAGCTTTGTTTAGTATGAAACTAAATATTAGTCCACTAACATCCCTCGATTCTGTCGACGTAAAATGTAAATATAAAAACATGTTATTTACAGTCTCTGTTTGTTCAAGATGTGATTTTGCGCTTAGGGCTTTGTGCACGTGGAGTTAACAGCATCAGAGCCGAGATAACATGGTCATTGAGGAGTATTGGAACAACTTCGGTTATCAGGCATGTAGCGACCACCTTGTAGAAACAGCTGAGTTAGTTGGTAGTTTGTTCAGCTCTCTGTCGCCGTCGTTCACGCGTCAGCTGTTAGAGGTAACTTGGCAACCATCTGGCTCCATAAAGCACACAGTCCATACCGATACCATAACCCTATAATTAATGCCTTTTCTCCACTTCTTACTCTTTGAAAGCGCCCGCACCTACCGTGCCGGTGGCACTGGACAGGACATTGGACTAGCGTGATAAATGAGTTATTTCAGACACTGTGAAACGTCGATACGCTGCATCTGGTGCCGAAAATAGGCGACTAGGAATGGATCTGTTCTAAACTTGTTATATTTTATCGAGATACTCCAGGCAGTGTTTGAACTGCTTGGTACTGGCGGGTTATTATCCCGTGTCGGAATCTGTTTTAGAACACGCTGTCCGTGGCCAATAAAGTATACCATGGATAGAGACGAATACGGACAAAGGCAGCAACCCTGGGGATTTCAGGGGGTTTGGGGAGACAGCATAATGGGATCAAACAAGAAAAGTGGACAGGATGAAATAAACTTAACATACATTGCATCTGACTACACGGAAATGTGTTAGTTTGCTGACACTGACAACAATTTCTGTCACATACAGAAAGCTGGTGACAACGTCTACACCGGACGATACCCCTTGTAATGTAGTGAAAGATGGAAAATTGCTAATCTGGTGCAAATTGGCAGTTGAAGTTTTTCCTAGCAGGCATAAAGATACCCAGGATAGACCTGTGAAGGAAAGAAGTCTAAATCGATACAGAAGAAAGAACTTATATTACGCCAGAAGCAGAGAAAAGACCAAACACAAAAGCCTAGTTACTGCAAAAACCTTCACGCCGCCTTCACGTTGGCAAAGACATTGGTAACATTAAAAGCTTTCCCGTGTCCACGATGGCTAGTTCTAAAGGCATTGCTGATTCCATATCAAGAATGACATTTTAAGCTCTGTGTTGAAGCTGATAGGTACACATGAAGCTGCTTACACATGCAGATTTGTTTCACGAGAGCTTATCTCAAGACAGGCTATAATACAAACTTTACAGCCCTGGTGATGAAAACGTGCATTATAGCAAAACCAGTGCGCTACAATATAGGTCAATATTTCTTAGTCAAACACCGAAGGTCATGAGAATATGATGCCCCAGGATAACGAGCCAATTCTATGATTCTACACAAAGTAGCGGAACAACATGTAAGCCACCAATTAGGACAACTGTCCACACCTTTTGCACATTAGCTCAATAACGAGTGCTAGCTGTATGTGCATTAACGAGACTGAGTGCCAAACACACTGTTATTAGCGAAATAACGTCGATGGTCCATTGTTTTGCTGGCCACTCATGACTCAGCATGCCTTTCCCACAAAGCGATCAAAAAGGTGTCTTGATTGCCACTACCATGATTAGAAATGTTAAAGATTAACGCCAAACATAACAGTTCAAATCCAGTTAGCCTACTGTCAATGCACTGACAACGTTACATACTTATGCAGGTAAATGTGACGTTGACAGTGTGAAATTGTGAACACAACTTTGCATATTCTGCTTACGACTGGAAATCAAATCAGCAAGTTTTGTCTGTATGGCTAGAAATCAACGTTGTAGATTCTATTCATTCTGCAAACACAACGTTTCAGACTACCACTGTTTTGGTCTCATGTTTTGTCACGGTGTGATGAGAATAGATTGAAAGACGGCTTTTATCCGGAAAGTATGGTATTAAGCAATATCAAAACGTAACTAGCTTCTGTATAGCTGCACAGTCCCTTGCCGCGTCCCCCCCCCCCCGGGAGGCGTCCCTGGGGGAAGGGCCCAGTTTGGCTGATTGACCATCAGTGCCTGAGCTCTCTCTGATGAGGAGAGAGCCCAGAAGTAGTTCCAGTCGTGATAAGTTCGATCAGGTACTGTCATTAGACAGCCAGTCATCAGAGACATTGATTTTCCGTTCAATTAGACATTCTCCGGGATAAATTGGCAGTACGACTTGCTAACTCTACCTTGGGTTTCCGCTCTCCTGGTCTCTCTTCCTGCAGAAATTCCGAGCGTGTTCACCTGGCCAGAGTGCAGGCGAGGACTCATCAGGGGGTTGTAATGGCTGATTGTTCTAATGATGGCTGGGCTCATTTCGTCACGTCTTTGTACCCAAATCGTCAGCTGGGAAAACTTGTCGTATAATCCTTCATCCCAGTGTGGACACAGCACTCGATTCCCGGCCCGGTTGTTAGCCTAACAACTCACTGCGCTTCTTCTTTTCAATTATCTATACTTTCCATACGTGCGTTTATTGTCCACAGATCTCAGTTATTTCCAGTGTCAAGAGTATAATGTGGATTTAGCTGATAGCAATAAATTAATATTGATACACAAGTATATGCTTCGTGCAAAAGTTCATAATTAAAGATTTAACTACAGTGATGATTCGGCACATTTACACGGATTTTGGTTTCACTTTGCTTGACATCAACGAAGTAACTTTGTCAATTCAAAATATATGTGGCTACAGCATAGCGAGCACAATCAGAGCAGCTACGCGGGGGTCACTTTTTGCCCAAAGGCAGGCCTTTGTCCATATTTTGAATATTAAAATCCTATCTAGCGCAATAATGTAAAGGTGGTGCGATTTCCAAGTGCAAAACACGAAATCTTAGACAGGAAAGTTGCGTTAATATTTTTTAGACGTCGCTGGTTGAATCACAAGAGCAGGCAATGAAACCTATATCACTAATTTACGTATTTTGCTTCCAAAAATTATCATGATTGCCAGAATATAATGATCAGAAAATGGACATTGTGAGAGAGGCGTGTTGTTGTAGGAAGGTTCAGTTGGTATTAACACACCCATTTAAAATCTAGTTGTGGATATTTCAGTTAGACCCATGTGTAAAAATGTGCACAAACAGGACCTTAAATGTATTTGCTTTTGTCCGAAATAAAATAACTTGGCTTCATTCGAGCATCAGTAATTTCGTGGACAGACGATTTTTTTAAATAAAAGGAATAAATACGAATGTGTACCATGCATTTCAGAAATACTCTTAAATGATCAGGTAGCGATGTGCTAGATTCATGATTACAAATGTTTTATCTGCTCATTAGAAAGTGAATGGGTTTTTTCCAGAAATTAAGCTTTTCCATCTATGTTGATAGATAATAGTATATTCCCACAAAATGGAGAAGTTGAATTTGAAATTTCCATTTACCACCAGGTATTTCTGCAATGCTGATCCTTTTTCGCTTAACAGATCATTATCAATTTTGTAATGTAATATGCAGATTGAAAAACGAAAAAGTAATTACATTTGTGAGATAATACCTGCTAAGAAAGTCGTTTTATATTCCGGACAAAAGCTAAATTTATTGAGTCTGTCTACACAGTTGATCTAAATATCTTGAATGAGCTTAAAGTTTGTGGAGCATCTAGTCTGTAAATATGATTAGCGCATCGACATTCCGTTATCAAATTGGAAATGATCGATCGTAATTGAAACTGTGTTGTGCTGAAACAATAGCCTATTGTCTGTAAGCCCTGAACCAAGATGTCCTACTTCAGAGGTCGCTGACGAGAGCTACACTTGTAGCGTTATGTTTCATATTCTATTACGTATTCAATTAACAACATTCACGAGAGACATGCGATTAGGTAAAGTTCATGTGGCCCGTTTGAAAAACAGGGTGTAAGTTATGTCAAACGTAATAGCCATGACGATACATACTACGGAGTTACGTTGTCATAGTAGTTACGTGTGACGAAACGTTACACTCCCTTCGTAAAACATGCCCTAGGAGTGCGCAACTGGCCCCAAATCCTTTAATTATAATTAATTAATTTATATATAATTTATATAACCGACAGTGTTAATGTTTAGTGCTGTATAGCTCAGCCACAAACATTCCATGGCCATTTAACATTGATGCCTAATTTATCCAAAGACTGAGAAAGCAGCCGAAAATCTTCACATCATGATGATCTTCCTTTGTCACGTGTGACCTCATTCGCAGTTACATCATTAACTGACACCCAGTGCCCTCTGGTCCAAGAATTTCAGTATTTCAGCATCAAAACTTTACGTGCAAAAAGGACAGATAATTTTCATCATTTTCATACGAAGCATGCATCTGTGCACAAAAAAGTGATAACGGGGCCCTGATCTAAATAATCTCCAAACAAGGAGCGTTGGGCCAGATAAATAATAACATATTGCGACCCCATGGCATGGAACCCCAAATGCCGTATTCAAAGTACAACAGGGGCACTGCTATGTACATCAGCACTCGACACACAAGGCAAAGGGTTAATCCAGATCATAATTATCTCAATCCCGTGGCGGTCTACAAATACGTGAAAAAACAGAATCCTCACAGTCACGGGTCAATACGCCTTTCTGTTCCAATCTGCAGTGTGGAGGATACATTTAAAGCCCGGGCCAGGAGGACATAAATGAGCAAACTAACGCGTGCAGAAGACTGCCAGATTTTTAAATGAGCATTTCCATTATTTTCAATTTATTCTCTGCTCAACATCCGGTCCCTATGGCTAATGCGGAGACTCGCTCAACATCGTCATGTGGGATTGCCTTTCATCGAACGGAAATGATTTGCTTGCATCTTGCGCACTTGGGGAATTCGTCTATAACGACCCATCGGGAAACCACCTCGGCAATTTCGCGAAAAGTCAGGGGTTAAATTCTCTTAAGCCTGCTAAGGCGGCTGTGTGCTTTTGAGATATCGGAGCCCTGCTAAGCCTTTAGATCAAACTGCCTGTGGCGTGAACGTGAATGCTGATTCAGTCAGCTAATCCGAATTTATGTTTCACGTTTAAATTGGATCGAAACATTACGTTAGTTCTGTCTTTATCGCGTTGTCGCCATAATACTTCCGAGAGACTCCTACATTTTACTACGCTTTTCACAAGTCTACACGCAAACACAAGCGTTCAGTTTAATAGTAGCTTAACCGTTTTTATTAATGAGATATGTTAACCAATTATGATTATGATATTGCTCCATATTGAACGCCCACTTTCTAAAACCAAGATATTTCTAAAGCTGATTCTGGCTAAATGTTGATATATGTTGGCATGTACTAATAGCGTTGTGTGTTGATTTCTATGATATTGGCCATCAGATTCTGCATCAAAAACGACGCTAATGGCTTCCTAATCCACCTTCCATTGAACTCCTTTATTTGCTATACAGCTATTGTTATTACTTTGTAAACATTTTGAAAAAGATATGGCCGTTTCAAGGCTTACAACTCGAAGGTGGTGTGCAGGATAAATGTTTGGGTTCACTGATCGATCAGCATAGATTGACCTAATCAGAAACAGTTCAAAATTAATACGAAATTCTTCATCTCGCTGTTACTTTAATTGACTCGTACGTGAAGTTCTGGTGTAAAAGTGAAATACAAACTCTGCGCCAGTTGTGAAATGTTGTGCAATATGTTCCCTTGTGAGAAGAGATAAAAATGATAAAAAACATTTTCATAAAGATACACACTAAAGCATGACGATGTGAGAGAATACACGACCATTTATATTTCTTTTTTTTTATATATTTATTTATATTAATTTTTAACGTAAGTAAATGATCAGATTTTAATAAATTTGCCATAATCAATGAATTTGAATGTGTTTGACCTAATCTCAGAAAGGCAAATCATCTGATTTAAAGTATTTTCACGCGACCAACTTTTCCACAGTCGTTTCTTCCAGATTTGCAGATGAATTGATTTTGAATAAATGTAAACCATAACGACCTTAGCTGCTTCAATGTCCGAAGAGATTCATCTTAATAAGCCCAACCTGTTCGCGTCACAATCTGAAATGAATCTTTCTTCGCATCGTTGAACAATTCTCTGCTTTATTTCCAGTTTACTCGAGACAGCCTGAAGAGCCTAGACATGTCTGCAGGACGTCTACTGGCCATTGTGTGTGACGGCACGAACGGCGTGGCGGCCAGCGTGCTGGGCTTGAATGACGCTTTTATGCAACACTCGTGCAAAGCGTACGGTGCCGTGGCTGCCATAGAACGCACGGACCAGCAACAGGTGCCGGCGCCAGAGAAGCGAGTTCACGGGCTGAACTTCGATATGACGGCCTACGGTATGGACACCGTGGAACCGGACGGCAACGAAGGCTTTCACCTGAAGATATTCGGCAGTCCGCGCACCCGTTATATGACACTGTGTATACCTAAGTGCGATACAAAGCTGGTTAAAGCACTTAGAGTCATATTAGATCGGTCGGTAAGTTACCTACCGGCGCCAAATCTCTGCAGGCTTGCCGCATGAGTCTTAGCGGAGAGTCTTGTCTGCTCGAAGCTCTAGGGGCGCAGTGGAGGGGGAATTGAGGAATTCCTTAGCCGACATTGCCGTGCGGGGTTCCCCGGGGGGGCTGTGTCAGTCGAGCTTGTCTTGAAAACATCGATATGGCTGATCCATTAGACATGTAAATAGCAAAAAAAGAGAAACTTTGCACATGAAGTTGTCTCTTGCGGAGGTAAAGGTTACACAGGAATTTCATCGAGCTAATATGCTTGCCATGCATGTGTCTCCAGAGAACAAATGAAGCATACCTGTCAAATTTATTTTTTTATTTATTTTATTGGTGTTTTACGCCGTACTCAAGAATATTTCACTTATACGACGACGGCCAGTATTATGGTGGGAGAAAACCGGGCAGAGCCCGGGGTGGAACCCACGACTATCCGCATTTTGCTGGCAAACCTTCCCCTAGCCTAAGGCCAGAGAGGAAGGCCGGACTTGAACTCACAGCGACCGCATTGGTAGGAGACTTTTGGGTCATTATTCTGTACTAGCCCGCTAACCAAATGAGCCATGTTTGTCAAACACCCGTGGTGTACTTAGCTATCTCAGTTTTTTTTATTTATTTGACTGGTGTTTTGCGCGGTACTCAAGAATATTTCACTTATACGACGGCGGCCAGCGTCGGGGTGGGAGGAAACCGGGCAGAGGAGGAACCACACGACCATCCGTAGGTTTCTGGCGGACCTTCCCACAGACGCCGGAGAAAAAGCCAGCATGAGATGGACTTGAACTCACAGCGACCGCATTGGTGAGAGGCCCCTCGGTTATTACGCCGCGCTAGCGCGCTAATCAACTCGGCCACAGAGGCCCACACTGTATCGGATGTTTAATGTCTTTGATAGCAGGTGTTTAATGACTGCTAGTAGCAACGTTTACCGTTCCTGTAGCCATCCAACAACTACTCGTAAACATTACGGCCAAGCGTTTATCTTTGCCAAGCTGCAGTACCAGGTTTCCTAAGAGAACCGTAAGGCACCCTCTCTTGGAAACAGTATCTTGTTTGTATTTTTTCACACCTCTGTTTCAGATGATGAGGAATATATTCCAGACATGTTTCAATACGTACAAGTCAAGCGAAGAATCCAATATATCAGACTCTTTTGCTCTAAAATATATGAAATTTAGCCCACGGTTGTTCGAGATCAAGTTATCCCAGCGCGAAGAGACAGTGGCATATTACGAGGACTTCGATATGTTTGTGTTGGCTGAAGGGGACTCGGCCCGGAGCTACAACTTTCACACAGGTCAGTGCACGGCAACCGTAGATTCATCTGGAATTATTAACCTAGTTCAATTTATTAATGTGTGAACAAAGTTCCGAGGATTTGTAATTCCCTCCACCTAATTCCCAATGAGGAACGAGCTGTTAAGTTGTGCGCCTTTCAGCCTCTAGGACACCCGAAGTGCAGGTTCAAAGACGGTCCTGGACATGGAATTTGTAGATTTACCCGCTATCACTGTTCCCTGGAGGACTGGTGACGATAAGTGGTGGCTTTGCACAGAGGAACTTCCATGATGACTACTTGTATTCTACCAATTTGACGTGCATAGAGGTGCGTCACACGTGAGAAATTTCGCCAGAAGCTTGCCAACGGTCGGTGATGTGATTCACTCCGCCCATAACACTGGCAGCCATCGTATAAATAAAAAGTTGTTTAGTGTTGCGATGAGCACTAATGAAATAAATAAGAAAAAATCAATCAGGCAACAGAAGCTATGTATTAGTATAAGCGAGCGGCGCTCTGGTAACCAAGAGGTTTCACCGTCCGCCTTATACGGGATCCAAGTTTATTTCTGAAATAAGTTGTGTTTTAATGCAAGAATTTGCATTGTTTCTGATTCCTCGCTCGTGCCTTAAAAAAGGCGATAGGTCAGGTATATGTCAGTCAGGTGTAGTGAACCAGATGGACCGTCTCATTTCATGACAGTGTTCTAGTGAAGTGGCACCGATTTTGGCGCAAGTTTGTTACAAGAGAACACTGTCGCGGAAGGACGAAGATGTTGTTCAAAAGTGAACAAATTCCCCGAAAGGAAGCCATACAAACTTGTTATTTCAGAGCATTTATAGCCATGTAGACATACAGCCCTATGCAGAGCAACATAAGGCCGAGCAGATCATTACAACATAGTTAGCACATGAACTTCTGGAAAAGGCGTTACTTTGTTTTAAAGGCAGGCATATGACCGCTTCTTTTAGTCAGATAATAAATCTATCAAGAACATCCAGAACATTGTACTGGCTGCTGACTAAAGGGGTATGCGTTTACCCTAAAACAATATCACCTGGGTTTTCGCCTACCAGTGTGGCAGTAACAAACCCATGTGACAATAGCCGACTTCATAGTCAAATCAATAGCTTTTTCGTGAATATTTTATTAAGCTATAGCCATTTGGGGCATCACGAGGGAACGTGAATGATTACCTCTAATTTGAGCAGAAAAGTTACTTTTTGCCCTGTTTTCCTGAGCGGCAATGTGCTTTACCGCATGCTTATTAAGACGCTCTGCGATATAGGCTTCCACTATGAAAGGGCATTCAATGCGCAGAAAGTGCCAAATGGAAACTGTGAGATATTAATTTATCTTTAATAACGAAATATGCAAAAGTCTTCTCCGCTAAAAACAACTTATGAATAATAGATCTTAACGTCTTGGGGTTTGCCTCTCTCCTTTTGCTAAGATTGGCCTAATTGTTCAATTTACTGTCGCAATGATTTATGTATAGAGCACTCTGTCATGCGGCGTAATTAGGCTAAAAGCATCCGCTCCAGAATCCCCGTGCACTTATCACCCACCATCCCAGCATGCTTCGCGTCTTCGCTGTGTTCCAATGGGTCGAAAGAACAGGACAGCCCTTGTGAAGTCACACACCTCGTTTCAAAACGCTTGTCCTTTTACAGTATTACTGGAATATTGCACCAAAGTTGAGTGTAGCCTAATTGTTGGGACCACCCACTTTATTTCTTTATTTTTGCTTGTTTGTTTTCTTTCCTTCCCCCATTTTTCTTGAGCAGTTTTCGCCTGCACAAAAATGTATGCTACTGCAACTTTCATCGACCAGACTTCAGATTCGCTTCATTACAACTATGTATGTGCAAGAGTTAGCAACTGCAATTTTTTGACATAATTCGGCCTGTTTCTGTGGTAAACCCAATAAACAGAAGTATGTCATGGCTCTCTCCATGAGATATGTCCATTCCATGGTAATTCCAGGTTGTTATTATGAATGACTTGACTGTATCCGTAATGTGTAACTTGATAACTCACTAACGTCCATGTGGAAGCTCCCCCCTCTGTTAGATCAATCTTAATTATGTACATGATTTCCGGATTTGACATATTTTTCTTTGGGAATGATGTCTCAGGAAATTCGTTTAAACTTGTTTTTGTGACAGTGGGGAAACCTTCGGGTCCAAGTTGCCTATTTATTTTCAGGACTTTGTGTTGGAGTTACGAGGGCCTGTGTTTTGCCACAGACAAAAATGTCAATCGGGCTTGTACTTTAGTAGACATTGCTGGGGAAAAGATACCCCATTTTTACACACTTTTATTGTTTTGTTTTAGGTATGGACGTAAATGTTGGCCTGAAAGGTTTGGAGACGCTTCAACAGTTCATCAACATGGCCGCCTGGTGTGAAAGCGAACACGCTATTTTGGAAACCCTGCTGTTCAAAGCAAACCACTCCGAGCAGGTTTGTAAAGAGTTCCTGAGGTCGGGACTTCGGGATTATTTGTTTTCGTGACGACAGTGCACGTCGTCCTATACAGGAACAAATGCTCATGCGATGGCTTGGGAATCGTGCTGATGAATGTCCCGAGGATTATTTGGATGCAGATTTGATGTCTGATTCTGGAAGAAACCTCGGCTTGATTCACTCATTTCCATTAATGTGAGGCCCAGAGAAACTTCTGCCTAACAACATGGTAATTTGATGAGTCGCAAATCATATCTATTCGCTGTATTCCCTGAGGATGCTCGATTGCAGCCGGGAACCGACTGAGGGGAATTTCTGTGATTTCTCCGACAGTCATGCGCTACACAATCCGACGAGACAGAATCAAAATGGATTGAATTACTATCAGTATATACATATGTACTAAATTGTGTGTGCAGTCTAATTTTTGTGTGATAAACTGCGCTCTCAAGTATGTGGCTTTACAAAAACAAGTGTCTACCTTGTTTGATAGGCATTGTGTATTTCTGACGAAGATTTGCTTATATAGCGATTGGTCACACGAGCAATGTCGTATTTACTTTAGTGTCCAAAAGGTTGTGATTGTCTGACTGTGATTATGTGTGTGCGTGTCTTGTTTTTATTTGGTCGGCTTCATTCTCGACCTCAGGGAGTTTTGCACCAGCAGAGGCTTGCAATGCGTAGCACCACATCAAATCGTTGCAGCTGACCATTGCCCATTGTGCAACTAGTGCCGTGTGGTTTTGTGCATCAGCAAGACAAAACATTTTGCAAGCTTGGCTCATGAATCTTCAGCTACAACAGCGTTATTGTCTACCTTATTCTGACAGAAAACTCGGAGTCTGTGGAAGTTGCGGGAAAAGTTATATTACACGCACAGGCTCAGTATTTTCACCGGTTCTAGACGTTCCCCGGTGAGCCTGGCTCGATGCGCCGTGCTATTACTACGACCTAAATGAAGTTAAATGTTCTGTACATGACACGACGCGAGAGTAATTTGCTTCCCGCTGCTTCCGAGCAGACACACTTACCTTGAGGAAGCCTGGTTTGGCTCCGGTAGACACCTCTCAGCTCACATGAAGTGTCTGCTGGGAACTTCAGGGATCCCCGGGCACGCACAATGTAAGCCACACCAGAGGCCTGCAGCTGGGTCATTCTGTGTATGAATTTGAAGACAATGTTGTATTCAGACTTCACGCGCGAGCAGGGATTATGTTCCTTAAAGTTGATCTCATGAAAAACCAATTTATACTACACCTGAAATGAAAGAATGTGAAAAGAAAAAGAAAACAGCAACGCTTTTGGAAAGACTGCTAGAAACTATATTTAAAACTACATTTACTTATTAATTATTTTGTGCTTTGGGCTGAATATAACACAATGCAATGAATGAATACTCTGGTGGGTTATTTTGGCACATCGCAGGTGTCGCTGACGTCATGAACTTGATGATCATTCCGAACACTGCATTCAGTTTTAACAGACCGTCTCAGCGTATCAGCGTATGACTAGACATTAAACCAACAAGCGTTGAAAATTTGGGAATTAAACTGCAAAAGCTGGGTTTTATATAACTGACATCAAACATTATCCACATGGCCCCAAAAAGTCCACTGGAGTGGGATTCAGCCCCTTACGGCGTTTTATTCTGATCCAAAGTCAGTTACAGATATAGTTTTGACTGTCTATCTATCCACTGGCAACTATTTTTTTTCTTAAATGCTTTCGTCCTATTAAAGTAAAATTTCATGTTTAATAAACTGGATGCTGCGCTTGTGATAGTGAAAAAGAGAACACAAGTGCATCCTGTGCAGGTTTCACGTGGTGCGCAGAAAGTGGTAGAGCGGAGGTTAATGGTTTATACATGCACATTTACTGTTCAATACTTCTCCTCATTACAGGATAAACGCCGGCTTGATCACAGTGATAATACTGGTAATGTTTTGTATAGCATCATTGTTACGTGCGCATTTCAACTTCAATTTTCATATTTTTCATGTCGACACAATTTTGATGCATTCGCACATAATAAAGACCTTTACGTTTTAAACTAATGTTGTGTTTATTACTGATATATCGCTGGAACAAAACGTAACAAAAGTGCATAGATTGTATGAAGATCATAAACATAGCCAATAATGGGTTAGAGAAGCCTCTCTGCTTTATAGCAGAGCACCCACGCCAGTAAGTCAGCCTTTCGTCAGTGAAGCTGTCCACCCCTCAGTATGGGACCCACTTTCACATAACTCCATAAATCAGTTTCTCGTAACTTTTCTCGTAAATCACGTGGCTTTATAGCACTCTAACCTGGATGTTTCGCCAACAACCTGCGGATCATCGTGGGTTTCCTCAGGTTTCTACCCTGTTTCTTTCCATCATAATGCTTAACGTCATGGAATAAGTGAAATATCTCTTAGTACGGCGTAAGATAAATAAATAAATAAATATAATATAAACATCGTCTTTACGAAAAAAGCTAGCAGAAATAAGCTTTGGGAAACTGGTCACAGATTCGCAACGGCTTGATGTCAGGAACGTGTCGGGCGTCAGGCGAAGGGCGGCGTGTTCCCCCCAGTTCTGTACGGATTTCTCCATCTACAAATTTATTTCATGTGACATATTCTTGCTCCAGCGAGTCGGTGACTCAGTTTTGAACACTTTGATCATACAGCAAGCGCACTAGTGAGTCACCTGCTTGTAATGAAATAAAAAGATGGTGCTAATGGCTCGTATGGTGATCGGTCATGGGTAACATGGTGGTTATTGAATAACTGGTGTTAATGGGTGAACTGGTGGTAATAGATTATTTGGTTGTAAAGGGTATTCTGGTTGTAATGCATCACCTGGTTGTAATAGGTCATGTGCTTGTAATGGGAGCTAATGATAGATCGAGTTGTTTCAAACTTTAGGTGTTACCAGCAAACATTTAAATTGTACACAATATTATTGGGGATAATATAGTTTTACACATGTCTAAATAACATCGCAGAGACTTTGCAGACTGACACGAAAGATACATCTGTGTCTGCGTGCAAGAACTTCCCAGCAAATATTACATCCAATGCAGTGCAGAAGTGATAATATACGTGTGGCTTTGTTGCACGTTGTTCTAAACAGTTCTCACCTTGAGAAGAACTTAGGATATAGCTCTGATAACATGTATGATGTAGCAATGATTATATATAAAGCTAATGTGTTGTAAACTGACAATTTAACTCAGATGGTCCAATCTCCATGAATACAAAGTCCTACGTGCTGAAGAATCTATGCGTCGAAACAGACATTCGCATACCTTTTGTCATCTAATATGAGCGATCGGCAGACCTGTCCTCAATCTAAAATGAGCCTTCGGTAGTTATGTCGTCATCTAATGATGCACCATGCTACATATAGTGTATACGTGGTCGTTTATCAAAATATAAATCTTAGTTGCACTTTGATTATAACTATATATATCCAACGTGGCTACCAAGTTCAACACAGTGAATATACAGTCCCCAGACCTCGCTTCCAGCGGAATTACGCACAGTTCCAGAGATTCTGGACACTCTGTCCATATTTACTTACAAGAGAGGTGTACTCATTGTAAAATGTAAAAACCTTAGATTGACAAATAACCGCTCGAAAATGCTCTTCACGTAGGCCTGGTGGTCTGCTAACAGACAGCTGGCCCCGCTCATCCACGTTTTCTTGACGGAACTGTCATCACATACATATCAGACTCATGACGATAACCTTTATGTTTAGTACTCTGATGGAGCAGTTTTTGTTTGTGTTAGATAACGGGAACACATAGCTCAGATCACGTGCTTTTGGAACTGAGAGGATGAATTGATCGTTACGCCGGCAGCAACTGACACCATGAAGAACGTGTTCAGTTTATTTTTCTTTCCTTAATTTTTAATGAGACAGCCGGATTCAACCGCACGGGAAAACACATTGGCGGTAAGTACTCAGTGACCGACACTAAGAGCTATTTGTTCTGTGTGTGTAGGGCATTCGTCACATGGGTATATATCTCGTCTGCAACACGTACAAAAACACATCTCACGCCACCCAGTGAATGTGAAAAGAGGAGATGTCTACTTTATGACAGATAAGCCAACTGAATGCAGTCTGCAGCTCGCACATTACCATGTAAATATAAAAGATTAAGAGAACAGCAAGTTCCATTATCAATTATTTATGATCTTTTGTTTTGTTGTTTAACACTACATCCAAGAATTTACCACTTACACGGCAGTCTGTTAAGTGGCAGACAGTTCAGTGGACGGAGGAAGCCAGGGGACCCGGGGTAAACCGATTTGTTGTAAATTATTAACAAACTTTTCCACCAGAGACGTACGAATTCGTTCGTCGTATTGCTGGAAGGCAAATTCTGCTAAACCAGCAGTAGACTGTTCCAATGGCCACATGAGCATCATTGACCCCAAAACAGTGAGAGCGAGAGAATCCAGAGATGAACTTTGCACGTCCAGACCAATATTGCATGTCAACAATCACACGTGCCTGATCAACATGACATGTCAAGCAACATTACACGTCCAGGTCAACTTTACATATCAGCAATTACAGGTACTTGATTGACTTTACGAATCAGTAATTACCCGTATCTGTTCTAGATTAACCGCCGTCAATTATACCTCCTTGGTCAAGATTACGTGTCTGCAAATACACGTACAACATTAATTTTACATGTCCCATGTCAATATTTCACGTCATCTATTACACGTCTTATATGAGCACGACATGTCAACAAACATACTACACGTCTGAAATCAACGTTACATGTCAACATATGAAAAATGTATCTGGTGGCATGTTTTTTAAGGACAGGAGTAAATAAATGAATGCCACTCAGTTGCCAAAATGTTCCCAGTCCACACAAGTTAGCCAAAGCGCGTCATCCCCGAGCTTCTACTCAACAACCAAATAAAATCGGTGATTCCACTCCAAATCAAAATATGCACATGTCCGTGTTAAGGTCACAGCTCGCTGTCATCAGCCTAGACTTCACTTGGACACATTTCAATATCCATAGCTCCATACGTGATAAGATAAATATTCCCACTTCACTCTATGTATATAAAGATCCTGTGGTTGGTGCGTCCATATGATATGTGATATCGCATGGTTGAGCATGGTTGAACATCATATAGGATTTTTTTGTTAATCAGAATTAAAAGTGTTAGAATTAAGGGTATTTGACAAGCTGTTCGTGAGCAGAGACGGTTTCAAACATCTGCGAGAGACAATCAATTAGAACTGGGATGGGTAGAGTGGATTGTTTGGCTGACAAGAGTGTAGTAGTACGTCTTCCAATTTCATCAGGCCGTCAAAAGCCCAAGCGTGTAATTAAAAAAGCAAATGGGCAGAGGACCTGAGTCTTCACGGACTACAATTCGGACCACGGTGGAGGAATGGACTGATTCGTTCATAATCCTGGCAATAAAACACGTTATTAACACCCTCAAACTTGGACCACATCGAACGTATTTCGATTAACACGTTAATTGGGTGTGGATGTCTTGAGGTGAACCAGCAATTATCCACCAAAAACATCGATTATCAACGCTTCGCTCATTAACACGCTCCGGGTAGAAGAGATTGCATCACCCGAAAGGTTTCGTGCAGGATGTAAGGATGTTTTAGTGCAGGAATCAAGGTGTTTAAGGGTTATCTTCGATGGGCTACAACACTCTGATGACCATGTATGCTGGTAACTTAGTTTTGGGGCACTTAAAACAAAAAAAGGACGCCTTCTGTCATTTTGCGGAATCCTGCAACATTTGACAATAAGATTGACTAGAAACAGGATACTAAATGGGACCCGGTTGCTTACTTAAGTCTCTCGTTCGTCTTGGTAGTTGTCTCAAAAATGTTTCTGTCAAGAATGCTTGTCATGACATATCACAGAGTTCGGCATGTTTTTAACAGACAGTACATTAGCCAAATGCTATTTTTTAATAATTTATTTATTTAATAATATACATCGCTGCCTCGGTTACCTGAACGATATGGCTATCCTTTCTATATATCCTTGTACTGTCAGTCACCTCATGATTCTATTTGCTCTCGACAGGCCACTTGTTATTGCATCCTTTTTTAGACTGAATCAAGAATTTATCTGCTTTATGGGTCGGATGTTCAAGTTGACATATGAGAATTCCCCGATTTGGTGCCTGACTGACGGGACATCCAACATAATGTATATTAATCCAGTGCCCCTCACCACGCCTTTAATCCTAAAAAAGTGTCTTTGATGTGTTTTGCAACCTCCGTGAAGGTATGGATTTTCTACATCTATACAGATGCCAGACAACAGCTTGTACTCGAGAAACAGCGCTGGCAAATCGATGTCCCAGGGCCACATCGCATTAAAAAGATACTTAACATTCCTTTCCGGACAGAGCTCAGAGTGATGTGCCAGAGCTTTAATAGTAAATTGGGTTATATAAGCGATACCACTGAGCCTGCTGTAATACACGTAACAGCGCATTGTATTGATTCCTGGCTTGAACATATATCTTGGGGTTTATTTCACACGGATGCTGCTGGTGACTTTGACATTTGTAAGAACTGCATTCCACACACAACTGCTGATTTAAAAGAAATGAGAGTAAAGTAAAGATTCCCCAGACTGTTCTCTTCAGAAGGCTGTGCAGCAATTAGTTCAGGAAACCACCATGTAGTCATCAAAGTGAATTTCTTTTAATTTTAATTTAATATAATATGGAACAATGGTCCCATTTAATATCAAACAGGCACAATGACCTCATAAGAAACTACAGTAAAAATTATACACTGTTACAATGTTTAGGTCACCCTGAGCTAAATTAATAAAGTCATCTGCCTGGCAGCTAAAACAAAACCTTGTCAACTTTTTGGGTTCGGCGTAGTCGACCGAGAAATTTGAAGTCACACCTTGTGAGATTTTTAGGGCAGACAAGTGAAATCGATCCAAACATTTGAACCAAATTGTTTGGTACAACACCATCGATCGTGAGCATTTAAACCCTTTGTGTTACGTTCCGATGTTACTTTTAAGAAAAGGTGTTTAAAACAGGAAATTTTGAACACAGAATTCATTTTTATCACTGCACATTAAATCACATGTAATGTATTTGGGAAAAACTAAAATTATAGTCTTTTAGTCACACATTTTAAATAACAAGTATACATTCATGGTTTTACTCTCAGGTCAATCATCAGGGCTCTCTGTGGTCAGGTGAAGAGAGCTTTGAATATGTAAACAGAGCGAGTTTCCCCTGGTGAGTCACATATGCCTTCAATAAGATTGAATAGTGAAATAAAAAAAATGAAATGTAAAGTAAAGCTCTTACGTTGGAAACTTTTTCTAAGACGTAATCACAATGCGTCTAGTCTTCAAATATGATGGTTGCAATGGCCTGTAGAACTTAAAAAATAGGCATAAATCAGAGTTTCACACATTTAGCCTCGAGTTTTATCACCTCTACGTTCTAATAATTATTCTAATAAATAATTCCCTGCCTGCTTCATTACTAACATAACTGGTAATAACAAAATATATTTTTGTGTTTCAATAAAACTTTATATTGTATATATAACAGAAAAATAAATGGCTTAAGGTATAATGAAGTAAAAGTAAGTATGTTTGAAAACAAACTCGGTACGTTGTTTGTACTAAAAACTTGTTGTTCGGTAAATCGTTTGGACTAAAAAACGTACTGCTTTCTTTCCAAATCCAAGTTGTTCTGTGAGTAGTTCAGGTTTATATCTTGTACAGGATATCTTTATAGTTGTTAACACTTATGAGAAAAGAGCAGCTATCAATTCAAACCCAACCTGTTTACCAAAGTTTATTCTTGATTGTAATAGGGGTATTAATATTTCTGAAGAACTGTTGGATCTATGCAAGATTTCCCTTTAATATCTGGCTAATGAAAAGTAAATTAACATACTGTATTTCTCTTTTCTAATCTCAGGTTGGCGTTACAGAAGCTACCGATGTCTTCTTATTGGACATCATCCAAGACTGAGAATGCTCCCAAGGGACACTTATCACAATTCGCTTATTACAACAAAGGCGTTGCACCGATTTAAAGGCCCTTCCATGGCAGCAGACCAATCACTCCAGCTCCCAGAAAAATGCTCGTCAATGTATGAAATTAGATATATTAAGACTTTCTTGAAAATACACTCTTTTATCCCATGGATAGACAAAAATTGGAAATGGTCAGCAATTCGGGACTCAGTAATGTTTTACTGAATTAATTTAATTTATAGAAAAACTGATTTATTTGAGTAGTGTTTACGCCGCATTCAAGACTATTTCACTTATATGACAGCGGCCAGCATTGTGGAGTCCGCTTTATGAGACTGATGCGCAGACAATGACAATGAGGAAGTTATCGTTGATAGAAGACGCTTGTGTGCTACGCATTACCTCCCAGTGGAAATGTATGGGGCGATAACCTACCACTACGTCACGTGTGCGTGTGACCTGACTGAGGGAGAATGAAGTTTACACGAATTGAGAGACGATTACGAAGATTGTGTGTCTCACAGATGGTTTAAATACATGTACATGTGCATACTGCAAAAGTGTGCCGAACTGCTAAAGACTATACAATAACAGCCTTCTTGGATACCAGTGTGTGGCAGAGCTTTTAAAAATTGGTTGATCTCACTTTTTGAAAGGTATTTTACAGCAATTGTGTTTTTTCTGTGGATCCATGAGTCAGAATCTCTGTAATTTGCTCCAGAGGCATTTGTATCAGAGGTATGTCCCCCTTCCTTTTAACTAACATTTATAGTTGAAGATAAATGTACATTGCACTAATTCAGTTAAGGCCAAGGGCCAGATAACTCTGCTGTTGCCTGTGGTATTATTTTTAATTATAACAACTCTTATAATTTGGTACGATTTCAATGAATCTTGGTTCAAGTGGAGACTACCATAAGAACCATAATTCGAAACATCGATTTTCCGTTTTGGTGATTGGTTTTACGTCTCTCTGTTCGTTCATCCACCATGTTAACATTTCTTTCAAAACGCTCCTACTTCTACAGTTTTTGTATGATTCAATGAAACTCGGTTCAAGGCTAGGCTACCTCGAGGTACAAAACCCGTAGTATCGATTGAGAACATTGATGATCAGTTGTCCAGTTTCAACAAAACTTGGTACAATGTTTCAAGATACATATTTCGTAGAAATGATTTTCAATTTTCATTGTCCACAAATAGATGCATAATTTCGTATAATAGATTCCGTGAAAATTTTGTCCCAAACAGTGAAGCTACTGTCTCATCAAAGGCTCTGATTATATAATATATTTTGTTTGTGTGTGCTGCTAAGAAGTGAATTTCACTTCTGTGTTGTGTTGCAGAAAACTTGACAGAATTTATTGTGAAGTTGTTTATACACTGTGACTCTAAAGGTTTGGATTGAATTCCTGAGGCCGAGGAAATCCTAGTTCAGGGTGACCCTAATTGTTTGGGTCGAGGAAACCCTATTGCTTTGGGTTGGGGAGACCCAAATAGTTTGGTTCGGGGACATTAGTTTGTGTTGGGGCGACCCTAAAATTTTCTCTCGAAATCCGACTAGTTTTTTGGGGGTACGTCACGACTGTACCCAAAATGTTTGGGTCGAAACTCACCAGGTTTTTTGGGATCGAACTGATCCAATCATTGTAACAGTGGAAACGGGTACACTCTTATAAGTCAATATAAACCATCTAATACAAAAGGAAGAAATAAAAGAAAGAAAAACTGATGCAGCGTTGATAAGTGAGTAAACCTAACAATAATGCCTTCGGTGTTTAAGGCTCCATGAAGTAATATTTAGACGTGTGTTAAATGAAGCTCGAGCCACGCGCAGATTCTTTCTTGCTTAACTCTTTTGAATTCTTTTCTTTACTGATGAAAGATAAGCACCACCTTCTTGGCTCTCTCTCTAAAAAGAGGCATGTCTGGTGGTCTTATTGGTTCTGTCTTTACCCGTACTGGCAACAATTTAGAAAAACTGTTCATCTTACAGATATCCATCAGCTTAGAAAAAAAGTGCGCGATAAATTACATTTCCTCAGCTCTTCATTCTACACAAACCTTTCGTGGGAATCTGATTACAGAGGTTTGACATATCTTTGACATAAAAGAGGAAATCTGTGCGGCATTACGGGATCTAAAATTGAGCAGGTAGAGAAGTGACTCGAATATGAGTGTTCAGTGGAGGAATACTACATAATATATGCTTGTCTGAAAGCAATTCAGTTAAAAAAATTTAAGCTTTTACCACTGGACATTTCTTCTATCACCGGTTGTACAATGACCGAATTGGGTTGGCGCGCCAGCGCGGTGTAATGACCCAGTTGCCTCCCATCAATGTGGTCGATGTGAGTTCAAGCCCAGCTCATGATGACTTCATCTCCGGTCGTCCATGGGAAGGTCCTCAGGCTACCTGTGGATGGTCGTGGGTTTCTCTCGGGCTCTGCTTGGTTTCCTCTCTCCATAACGCTCAAAACAATCAAATAAATAAATAAAATATATGTGCAACCTGTAAGGGTACCATTAATCCGAGAGGAACAAATGCCTTGCGCTGCTCTCGGGCAGTGATAAGCCTTAAACAAGATCAGAGAAACACGGAGACGCTTGAATAAGTTCAGTATATATAAGTGAACGAAATAAACAAACAGTGCAACTCACAATATTAATACAAGAACAATACAGGTACTTACAAAATATATTTTCCTAAAGATTACCGCCCAAATCCTGGTGGAAAATCAGGCTTCCAAAATAAATAACAAAATCCACAGCAATATTGTGTTTAAGTTTAATCCAAATAGATGCTCGAATTACTACATCGCGATCCCAGATATTTACACTACAGATGTATTTACCGATAAGTTTGAGTAAATTTTGTCTTAGTTTTATGGGAATCAGTTTCCATTCCAACAGTTTCCATTATGAGCGCGAAGCACCAACCACGTGCTATACAGGATAGACATGGCGTCAGTCCTCGAGGGCTACTTCTCTGGGAAAACCATTAGACATGGACACCCTTGCCCGAACAGATACTATAGCAACAAAACGGAAGTACATGAATTAAACCTGTTTGGCAGCAAATGGATATGTCATCACCACCATCACGATAACAGTGGCATATTTGCCTATCTTTGCGACCAGAAGACGTCAGAGAGATAGAATACAATATCAAAGACACTAACTCAGCACACAAAGTAAATCCAGAGCAGCGAGGACAGAGCGTTAGTTGGCATATGATCGCACTTAACCGGTGAAGTATGGACTCCTGTTAAGGTTTTATTCCAAGTTCAACGCCACAAAGGACCATGTCTTAAGCAGAATTAGGTCAAGGAAATGCAGTGATGGTAATTGAAATATATTAGACTGGTGAAGAGTTACGCAAATCCTGTGTTGTCATCACATTTAATACGAAATTACATGATGACAAAAGTCGCATTTCTGAACCCAAAGCTGTACTGTGGCGGGTGTAAAGGGAAACCCTTGTTGTTCTACTTGCATAGACATCTTCTATTTTGCAGGATCCAACAATATATATAATGCAAAAGATGGGAGACTATCTCTTCTGTTCTCTCTGTTAGCAGAACATTGATTTTTTGTTGAGAGATCTTCCTTAAATGAGGTCTTCAAGGTTTAGATCCGGCCATCAAGCCATTCATTGGGAATATTCTCCAAGGTAAATATTTACTCTATTGATTCTTGGAAGGGGAAAAAGAAAGAAAAGAAGCAACTGTGTAATCTAAGTTAAGGTACCACAGGACTTTCCATAGAACTGACATTGTGAATTACTCTATTAATCAAAGATCTTCGAGGAATTAACCTCAGGGGATGGTGGTTATGCATAAATAAAGGACATTACTAAGACACCATATGTTCCAAGGATGACCATAATCTGGCATCACATAAATACGGACACATGATCGGTCTTAAGGCACACGGTTTGTTTATCAGCAGTCGCTTTTCTACATGTTTTTGTCTAATATAAAAAAAATCTTAGACGATAAGCGATTCGTCAAGCCTTGGTGTCGTTTTTGTTAATCTAACATAAGTACAAGGCCAAGTGTTCCATTTCGTACACGTGTACCAAACCTCCTAGCAAATTTCAGAAAAATGAGCTGCAACATACAATTCTACATGAAGGAAACATTGCCACAGCTACTACAGCATCCAATACTCTTTGTAGCCTATTGTATATATCTGAACCCTTTTTCCATAATATGTCACTTTTCTTGTCACCTAAAGATTTTTGCTTTGAGATTAATATTTATTACATTTATTTTGCATATTAGTTTAGAATAGCATGTGGTGAATTGGAAAGTTTGTTTATATTGTTTATTTATTTGATTGATGTTTTGCGTACCAATAGTTTACTTGTACGACGGGGGCCAGTATTATGGTGGGAGAAAACCGAGCAGAGCCCGGAGGAAACCCACGACTATCCACAAGTCTATACTGGCAGACCTACCCACGTATGGCCGGAAAGGAGGCCAGCGCGAGCTGGACTTAAACTCACAGCGACCGCATTGGTGAGAGGCTTCTGGGTGATTTCGCTGTGCTAGCGCGCGAACCGACTGAGCCATGGAGGCCCCCTGGAAAGGATATCAGTGACCTCAAAATCAAATCTGACCCGCACTTTTCAAAATTATCTAACAGGGTGGACGATTGAGTCACTTACTGTGACGCACCACATTTTACGTTTTTACACAGAAAG
This sequence comes from Acanthopleura granulata, assembly GCA_016165875.1. NCBI lineage: Eukaryota > Metazoa > Mollusca > Polyplacophora > Chitonida > Chitonidae > Acanthopleura > Acanthopleura granulata. The sequence goes on from JABBOT010000029.1 coordinate 2,604,825, forward strand.
AAAACACCTGAAACAGATTTGTACAGTTTTGTCATGTTCAAGTTCATTAACTCACTACATTCATAATATTCGCCATGTGAGGTATATAAATCTGTTTTTGTATGTTATCTTAATTTTGATCGCGATCGTGGATCGCGCTTTTAGAGCAGTTCGTAGACACGAGATTGTTAGCGTTAATTGTAACTGATCCCGGTATTCTCGGTCAGGTGTGCGGCACGCACATGACATAATCTTTCACCAGGCAAACGAAATAAATATGAAATGAGACAGAACATCGTTAAAGGGTGACACTCTGAGGAGCTTGAGTACACTCCGCAGAGTATGGCACGTCGAACAGGTCCAAGCATCGTCAAAAACCTCCACTTTTCGCCATCACCCTTCCCGATCACATCGATAAAATGCTTGTTAAGGTTCATTTTGGACAGAAATGAGATCTACATCTAACCTGTATCGGCAAAGTATACAAGGCAGATCACTGCAAATGTCTGAAGAGTTATTGACTTTGAATTGAGAAGAGCAGGGAGGGGTTATGGTGGGAGGGTAAGGTGTTCTTCCTGCCACACTTTCTCAACAGCATTTTTAACCATTTGATTTCCGTTTTCTGTCGATTTTCTCTTCGGATGCCCATTGAGGTATTATACTTTGTCGATTATATCACCTCTCGCATATATTTGGACTTAATACCCTATGCATGGAGCTCCACATCAGCATGCCTGTTCACATATGGGCACACGGCACACTCCATTGACAAAAGCCGACAAGCAGTACATAAAAGATTGATCCATGGGTGGTTTCTGGAGTAATCTTTGTGATTAAATCCAGCGGACGCAGAGTTCCAGGCTGCTAGGGACAACTACTTTCAGTACGAATTATTCACACACCATTACCACCAGTTCAAGGCAACACATTTTTGAAAACACAAAGTGAAAAACAGAGATCATTAAAGTCACATAAATACCCAGATATGAGAATTATAATTCACTTCATTTGGTGCACCTTGGCAACTGTATATAATAGGGCTGTCCATAGCAATGGCGCATATGTCTTTCATTAAACTAGTGTATCGTTTGCTGTTATCTTTGCGAACAAACTCTTGAGCTACATCCTTGATTCAAAAAATTTCCCTAATGACTGAAGAGAAAAATGCAAGAAAACCGTGTGGTCATTCACCAAGTGTTCTGAGCCATGCGGTGCTCGGTTCTTTGGTTCTATCTTTGTTTTGTATTTGTCGATGTCTGTGTTAACACGGACATTGTTGGCACCTGCTCACTCCCGACAGGCCTAGAGTAGAAAGAATTGGGCAGCAAATTTTATACACTGATGGATTACGTTCGTGAATGCATCAGTGGTGTCCTGGGTGGGTCATAAAGATAGGAAAATCTAACAAATTTTCCACGCACATGGAATGGAGAAAGGAAGCATTGCACTAAAAATAGTACAAGGCCCGTAACAATTTTCATTGGTAGTAACACAATATGATTGAAAATGTACGATGAACACATTACCTAGTATTTCTAACATTATTTTTAGTTTCTATGTTGCAGATTGCTAACACTACATTTAAGCGGTTCACAATGGGAGACTCTGACGGGCTGCACAAAAAGCTGTGAAAGTAGGATACATGGTTTCCTGCTGTGACGGTGGAGTGTTTGTGTACTATCTAAGTGCTTTATAAGCACACATACACCAAAAAGCGTGACGTTCTCCAGGAAAGAAGAAAAACGTACAGATATCTCTGGACCACTTTGTTAAAGACGACAAGGGCTTTTACCAGTCCCCGATACAGTTCAAATTTCAATGAAAGTGTAAGAAGTTGTACAGGTTCCTTGTACAGCTTTCTTACAAATAGCAACGCAGCATTTTATTCGTCAACCGGACTCCTCGCAGTGATCCCATTGGTTGTGGTGGCCCAGCAAGTAGTGCGTCTGAACTGTATGTCCCGTGTTTAATCCGTTTAGACATTGAATGATGTACATCAAAGGAAAATGCATCGATGGTTTAGTGTGCATTTGCTCATACTGAAAAGTTTCAAGAGGCGTTTATAAGGGTGATCGCTTTCCTGAAACGACAAATAAAGGCGAAAAACGTGAAAGCTTTAGAAAGCTAGAGCAGTAGAATCATTGTGAGAGGGTTAACTCCGACAGACTGGAACTGTACAATTCTCAAAAAAAGCAAAAGGAATAAGGCGCTAGCCCCGAGCAATAACACAGAAGCCTCTCGCCAGTGCGGTCGCTTTGAGTTCTAGTCTAGCTCATGTTGGCTTCCTCACTGGTGATAAGTTGGAAGGTCTGGCACTCTGTTGAAGGTCGTTAGTTTCCTCCAACCGCTTTTTGAACAATGGTTTGCAAACATTGCAGCATAGTTGTTGCAACTGTTTGGTGTGTGACAAGAAGCAGAAACAAGTACCCGTCTCTGCAGTCGGTGGACTTGTTAATCTCTCTCTCACTTTGTACATAGACCAGTAGTGGGGCAAAAGCGAGTTCTAACCCACCGGACATAAGACGCTAGCACAACGATTACTAACACTGCAAAGGAGATGTTCAGAAGAGACGTCTTCGATTCCCAATACATGTATGAAAATTTGCTCAACTTTAAATCCCCCACCTAGAGTGGTTTGATTATACTTTTTCAAAAATTTGGGAAAATTCAATGGTAAGAAATGAACTCTTTTCGATCGTAAGGCCTTTGACATAAATTTAATTCGTTGTGATCTGAGATTTGTATTAATATATATCCGACCTATCACGCTATAACTTGGGACGTTGCATTATGCTAATTTCAAAGTTCCACGTGACCAAAATCGCTTTAACAATCGCACTATTTATATGGGAGAGTGACATCAAGAGAGGTAATTCACTAGAGGTGAGTTTACGAACAAGGAGACCAATAAAATATTTCAGAAATAAGGGTATCAGACTCGCCGTTCCCGAGCTAGAGAGCCAAACATATGCAACAGAGAACAAGCTAGAACTGGGATGGGTGGAGGGGAGTTTTCGGTTGAGCAGAGATTAGTAGAAGGTCTTCCACTTTCATCAAACCGCCGTAAACCCAAGCGTTTATTTAAGCAAAAGAATGTGTACAGGGTCTCAACCTTCACTGATCGTAATACATCGACTGTTGAGGAAACGACACCTTCATAATCCTGCCGTAAAACACGTTATCAACACCCACAAACTTGTAACCATGATGCTTGTGTGTTATGTCCTATGGGCTTTTCGAAAACAGAGCTTGACAAAAACCACCAAAGAGGTACGAAAATAACGCCCAACACAGGTTTTATGTCACAAAAGTCTTGCGTACGTGTTGGTACCTTTGCTGAAAGACTACATACAACAATTTGTCCTCCGTAACAGCACTGGCAAATCGATGTTCCTGGGCCACATCATATACATAAGCTACTGTACATCCATAGCCAGACAGAGTTCACAGTGAGTTTCCAAAGCTTCGGTAGAAAATTGTGTTATGTAAGCGATACAAGGAGCCTGCTGCCAAACATGTAAAAGGAGACTGTATCGATTCCTGATGTGAACATACATGCTGAGGCTTATTTCACATGGATTCTTCTGGTGACCTTGACATTCGTAAGAACTGCATTTGACACACGGCTGGTGGCTTTTGACATCAGCTGACTGAAAGGAATGAGCGTAAGGTAGACAGTTCCATTCATCAATCAAATGACAGTACAACAGATTGTTCCGGAAGGGAGCGTGTAATCATCCATGTGAAAATTTACTTACTACATATTTATTATCAAATGGAGCTAACAGGTACAAGGACCCAGCGGGACACAACAGTAAAGATTATATACGGCACAATCTTAAATCAATATAAAAGATCTACTACAAATCGAACAAATAAAGGAGAAAGAAAAGCTGATGCAAGGTTGTGATTAATCAAGTCAGTAAAACTAACAATACTGTAGATGTGGACGATGTAGCATTTAGACGTGTGTGAAATGAAGCTTGATAAAGATGAAGATATAATACATGTATGCATCTTTTAAATATTTCCCCGGGGCAAAAAAAAAACGCCTCCTTCCAGGCTCTCTCTCTGTAAACAAGACACTGGTTTGGCGAGATTATTGGATTTGTCCTTACCCATACTGGAATCAAGATAAAAATACTCATCTTCTTCTTGCAGGCTTTACAAATATCGATCAGCTTAGATAAAAAATGTTCCCTGTTCTTTGACGAGTTATATTTCCCCCCGGAGTACGGAGTACACGGAAGCCTTGCTGGGGAACTTATTACTGAAGTTTGACATAAGATGCAGCTCTTCCACATATAAGATGTACCCGTGCCCTATATTGGATCTCTCCGGAAGGTAAGGAGGTAAGAGATGGGAATCGAGTGTGAGTGTTCAGTGATGGAATACCTTAGAAAATCCATGGAGATTAACCACGTAATGCATGCTTGTCTGGAAGTCATCTGTACATATTTCTTTTTCCGAAGGTCTGTCCCTGTGTGCTCAAAGCAGTCAGAAACGTACATCAAATCTGGGAAAAATATACGTTAATATACATGGACAGTTCTATAACTATTTATACCATAGCCATATATATGTAAAGCTGGGTTATACCAGTTAACAACAAGGTATCAAGAGATCAAGACAAAAATTAAGGTTCATTACCATAAATATTGTTCGAAGGAGAGGTGGAAAAGATAACCCACGAGATGCGAAGACGTCATAAAAACAAAGAGTTTCGTTTTTGACGTCACGGGGTCTGGGTCATGGGTCAAGGTCACCAGCATTATAATATCAAAATGTAATAACAAAAGTGATATCTAATTAATGAAAATATCATTTTTATCAGTGAAGGAAACACTGGGATTTGACTGATGTATACATAATAAATGTATGATCATTAGGTTAACCACCCTGCAGTTATCTCATTGCTTGAATCATTGAAGATGATTGTTAAATTAGCTTCGAAATATAATTAATTAAATTTCTACGTGTAAATATCAGAAAAAGATGTTGAGTTCTTCTCATTTTCGTTATTGACAGCTTGTAAACAGGGAGAGGTAACTCTCATCATAGACAGTCGAAGCGAAACGGCAACAACGGATCGGTTTTGGTGGATTGTGAGCTTTAAAAAGTCTTTCATGTGTTGAAAGAAGCTGATATGTACCTATTTTTCTCCAATCAAGAAATAATCAAAAATTGAACATATAACACTTTTAAAGTCGAATTGGCTTCCCCCAAGCGACAATGGGTTATTACTAAGGAATTCAGGCTAAATATCAAACTCTAAGACAAAAAGCATTAATCGATAGCCAAATATTTTCTTTGTGAAACGGACTAGGCAGAATTGCTAGCCGGCTAACTCAGCCGTCTAAGTTTAGCCTGGGGCTAATCATTTCGGAGAACCCGTTAGAGAGCGTAAGTCGCTTCAGATACCACGACAGAAAAAAAAATGGGGTACCATCATAATTCCAGCTACATATATATCCATATTTGCCACAAAAAGACGTGCGAGAGGCGGAATGTGATAGAAAAGACTGGATACAGCATCTTTACTAAAACCACAGCAACGGCGACAAAGTGATAGTTGGCAATGAGTCACACCTAACTAGTGAAGTAAGTAGTCTTGTCACTTTGCCTCAGTCAGGGTTTGATTCTAATTGTTCTCATAAATGCATATAAATGCAGCTTTAGTGAAAATCAACAAGACGAATGTCTCAAATTTCTCAGCACAACCTGATACTGGCAAAAACAGGTTCTGGCGGGTATAAAGGGAAATCCGTGTTGTCTCCCTGTAGACATTTTCCATTATACAGAATCCCCCAGGGTAAGTTATAATGTAAAAGATGGCAGACGATCTCTTCAATTCTCTCTTATTTGCCAAGAGAGCTTATTTAAGTGAAGTCCTCCAGCTGTACACCGGGCCGTCATGTCATTCAGTCGAAGTATTCCCCAAAATAAATATTCTGCCCACTGATTCTTGGAAAACATGAGGACATGAAGGAAAAAATCCGCCATGCTGGCCAAGTTTTGTTATCACTGTCGTAAAACTGACATTTTAAGTTACACCAACAGAGATTTTCCTAAGTTTAACTGCCAGGGATAGTTGGTTACATATGAATAAAGGATAAGATTACGAGAGTATATGCAGTTTCTTTCTTGACAGAAATACGGATACACGCCTCGGCGACACAGCTTGTTTATCTCACACCCTGAGAAATATCTAGATTTTATTTATTCACAACAGTTCAATGTTGAATTTATTTTTCGGAAAATCAAAAACTTCGTCCTCTAGGATTATGCGCATATCGGGATGCTTTAACGAAAAGTAGTTCATTTCGGACAGGTAATCCATCAAAACTGGCTGTCTCTTTAATTTATGTAATGTGAATGACTCCAGAGCAAAATATCCCCTTTTCGTATAAGTACCACGACGCGTTGCAAAATTTGGAAACTGGACACACAATGCCTGTAGCTACATTATTTTTTTTGAAAGCTTGTCCCTTTTGGATAGGTAATCGACAAAATCTGGTTATCTATAATATCCTCTAAGAAGAACATTGTTCAACTTTTGCACTTGTTTTACGTCTCTTTGGAAATTTTCGAAGGGGAAGTGGAATGCCTGTTGCTACAACATCTATATGTGACAGAATTATTCAGGATATCGTTTGTCGCCCAATCAGTAAATCTTAGCGCACTTTCCTTAATAATTTACTTTTTCTCACCTAAAAAACCTTTGACATGAGGTTTATGACCATGAACAGTTTTTATCACAATCAGCCAATGAAGAAGTATTTTTGCAACAATAAAATGTTTGGGCAATATGGAAGACCAGCTGTAAGTAACACGTTTTACCCAGTATAAATAAACTAGGTGTTGCCTTTTTTTTTATCTTGATGCGGGTTGGAGTGCATTGATATTTAGAGAAGCATTTATAACTGAGGTAGAGCGTGTTGCGAAGATTGTCATCTTTTTCTTACCAGGTCAGCTAGATCACTGTCCTCGTCGTACAGAACACAAGCCTGATGACCGGAGAACACTCGTACACGTATATGATCAGTGTTTGGCATTGATGACACGTCCGGGAAATATGGCTTATACATGATATGGATAACAATGGCTACTAATAACCATCGCTGAGGACACCGTATAGAGTTTCCCACCGGCGCACAGCGTCTGGGGAGTCTGATTCGCTGGAATCGGTTTCTTGTACCATAATACGGGTTACCTTCCCATAAGTGAAAAAATCTTCAGTGCGCCTTTAATCTCCATCCAAGAGTACTAAATAAGTGAAAAAAAGATTGAATGACATTTTTATCAGGTTACTTCAATTAATAAGCTTCAGTTTATGTCATCACCATTGCTGATCACATCAACACAGAGTTTGCTAAAGTTCATTTTGGACAGAATTACCTCCAACATGAGTCTCATTAATACCTTAACCCCCAGTCGCCTTTCGGATGTATCAGCAATATACACAACGGAGATCATTGCATATGTTCCCTAAGTAATTGGCAGTGAACTTGGAAGGTGGGTGAGGGAGAGATAGGACTGCTTTTTCTGGCGAACTTTTTTCGCAGCTTTTCAAAGATTCTAATTTCCGTTTTTCGTTTCGATGGCGGGCTTTGTTCTGCTCTCAAGAAATTCTTGACTCGACACCCAACACTCTGAGCACCACCACGTCGACCTTGTTCCGATATTGCATATTATACACCCCGTGGGCCCGAGTAGGCCAGCAGTAGATCAAAGGCTGATACACGGCTGCTTTCTCGAGCAATATTCGCGATTAAATCCACAAAGGCGAACACAGAGATCCAGGGCAACGCCATTCTGTACGAAGGTTCTACAATCCATTCCCACAATTTGAATCCAACACATTTTACACTGGCTCCTGAAGAGCAACAACAACTGAAGCAACATAAGTCGCCAGACCAACTGTTTTAGCGCACCTTGGTAAATGATACGGCTATGGATGACACCAGAGTTTACATGTTTTATTATATTATAGTACCTTGCCATTTATTTAAAAAAAAAATTTCACATGCACATTAGCTGTATCCTTTATGAAATAAACTCCCCCCAAGTTTAAACAAAGAAAAGTCAGTGATTGCCACTTGCGGTCCAAATGATGGGGAACACGGATCATTGTTTTGTTTTGTTTTGTTGGATTTCTATGTGAGCAAGAATATTTTTGGGAGACGCGGGTACTTTACTTTTGAATAGAAAAGTCCAAAGTGGAACGAATGGGTAACAAACTGGATAAATTGTTGGAATTCGTTCCTCAAACTCCACGAAGCATTAGGTCTGTGTTGGAAAGTTTGGAGAAGTGAGGGTAGATATTGCGCACAGGTGCAATGGAGAAAGACGGCTTTGCAATAAAGACTGGTGCAAGGCCCATAAATCTAAAGTCACAATATATCTGTAATTTAACACTCATAATATAAAATGAGAACAGTGAATAGGACGCCTTGTCTGGCGTCCCCTGGTCAGCCCAGCTTCATTCTGTGGCTGGATGGGGAAGTTTCAGTTACTCGTTAAAGAGACATGGTCACCCAAAATTTGGAATTTTGAACAAATTCTCATTGACATTTTAATCAAGTTTTTAAGTTTGTTCATGTACTAAATCAGTCACGTTGTAACACCGCCACAACAACATTTAAACCCACCTATCAAGCAGTGTAGTTTTTCAACTATAGACTTACTTGTCAATCTGCTGAGCTCTCTTTTTGGCCGATCCTGTTACGAGCTACCCGTAAGTCCTTCTCTTGCGCGTGTGATCGGCCACGTTTGCTTATACATGAGTTCCACTGAACTGAGAACCCCTCATTTAAATATTTCAGTTTTCAGTTTTTTGTTATTTTAAAACATTCACTTGGCGTCCAGTGCTGGGCGTGGGATTATCGAAAAGCTTGTAACTTTTACTTGTTGAGAAAAATACTTAATACTCATGTCATTCTGTTACAACGCTAAAATACCTAATATTCGGGTGGCCATGTCCGGTTAAAGGTATTCAAATGAAACTTATTTCTCGTGCAATGTCTATTCAATTCTATGGGCCTGTAACTTACACCTACACACGGTTGTTCTTCACTGAATCATTTTTCCATCCATCCATTCAGGAAATCCAGTCTGGGAACTTGCTTCCAAATTGTTTTACTGCCTTAACGCACTTTTCTCCCTTAATCTGAAACATCACCCACAGGACTGGACACAACACTGAGGTGCCGAGGCGGCCAAATTGCCCGCAGGCACCTTTCTCTGAGGAACCTAGTTTGCGTGATGGCCCACGGCGTCGGGTGTCAAAGCAGGCGGAGATTTCCATCTTCATCTGATATTTCATTTCCTTGAAGCAACACAGGTATATGAAACCGTATGTTTTTAATACACTTATAACAAAGCTCCTCGTTTGACATTATTGTTATGCTTCAAGGAGAGATCATTAGACACACATGCTTATGCCATTCATCGTTTGCATAGTGTTGGCTGCTCAACTGTCTTCAAACATTACCACGGAAATGTGGTAATCTTTGATAAACCACAGAATGCCAGATCTAGACCACAGTCCGAACATTTCATTAGTGTTTGCTGAATCATTAATCGTGCATTATTCTTGTAAATTTTAATGTCGAAACCTTAATTTATCTTCGCTATACAAGTATACAAAAGTCCTTCCACGTACGACAAATCTGTATTCAGTTTAAGTCAAGATCAAGACCACATCTGTGGACCATATTACCTATATCATATTATATATCATCAGATAGTCAGGTATACAAGGTTAGCTTGATGTAAATTGACAGCCTGTCGTCAATAATGCATGTAGATGATAACCCATTAGACAAAGATGGACTAGGCTATTATGACGCATACCCGGTATGTATACATTCTGTATGATCAGCTTAATATCCGTTATACATAAATACATTTCGATCAATGAAAGAAAGGGAATATGACAAGGCGTAAATTCAAAGCTCTCAGAGGATAAGTGCTGTGGACTTCTTATTCGTGACTCCTTGCTTCAGATTCAAAAGTGGAGGGGGGGGGGAGCCTCCGTGGCTCAGTCGGTTAGCGCGCTATCGCAGCACAATGACCCGAAGCCTCCCACCAATGCGGTCGCTGTGAGTTCAAGACCAGCTCATGCCAGCAACCTGCGGATGGTCGTGGGTTTCTCCAGGGTTCTGCCCTGTTTCCTCTCACCATAATGCTGGCCGCCGTCGTATAAGTGAAATATTCTTGAAGTATGGCGTAAAACACCATCAAATAAATAAATCAATCAGATTCAAAATTAAATCGTTTGAGTGATTTGAAACAAATATCACATACATGTAATCCAGTATCCGCTGAGAACAAAACCGGGAAATCGTGCCCTTTAGTGTTTGTTGCCATTTGACTACTAATATACACCTTTAGCTTATATTGTGCCACGATTCTTTCTCCGAAGATTGACAAGATGTCGATCGTGTTGACGACAAGTCTTTCATTTCTTGTCTAGCCGTGTTATTATCAAGACACTGCCTAGGGCAGTATGGAATAAAATTTTGGATATCGCAATCTTCCGGCTACAATAACTCCAAGGAACTGTCTTCAAACATTACCAATGAAACACCTTCTTTGATAAACGACAGAATGTCAGATCTAGACCGCAGTTCGAACATTTCATTAGTGTTTGCTGATAAAATATTGTCCTTGTAAGTTTTAATGTATTTTCGGGCAATGAAAACCAAGACAAAAAAGTTTTGAAAAATATGGTATAAACTACCCACTTAAACCATTAAGATTTTTGGGCCTTTTCCGCGTTAAAAAACAAGTGAACATACTTCATGTTTCTGGCCACAGTTCTGTATTGACTTTTACTTGAAGCACTCTTATCAATGCACTTCTAAGCACGATGAGTGCAGCTTAAAGTTTAACCATGGCTGACTGGATGATTGCGCTGCGCTAGAAAGCTAACTCCTCCGCCAGATAAACCCCTTATTTATAATGAAGTCAAAGTTGAAATTGCTAGAAAGATTTATTACAGGTTTTGACTTTTATCATTCAATATTGGTTGCGCAACCAATGGATAATTGTGCATGAGGAAGGTGATTGTTGTCCTTTGGATGGCGTCTGTTTGAAATATAACTATAAACAAATACGAGTTAACCCGGTCCTAATGCATCTCTCGGGAAACTCGAGACATTGATTTTCTCACTCCCAAATGGCCATGGAAATGTGTGAAGTTATAAAATATCAATTTTGCAACGTATTTCAATTGCTTAATTGCCTATGCTGGCTTTGAAATACTCCCGGAGATTTTGCTCTCCGAAGGATAATGCGACACTTAAAATAAATGAGTTTTTCCTTTTCATGGTTGGGGTGGATAGGACAACTGTGTGACGAGTATGTGAGTAGGGTAGTTAGCTTTATTTAACACGTGAAATGAAACATTACAAAGAATATTCAGTAATATAACTGATCATCGATTTACTCTGGTTACTCTCAATTGTTCAGCCACACCGTCGGGTACACTTTAAAGTAGTCATATGTATACTTAATGTGGAATATTGGAATGGTAATTTTGTATCCGTCGTTATGTATAGCAGGCGTGATCAGTATTATACAAGGAGCTGCCAAGCAAGGCAGTAACAGGTACCATTTTAAAGTCTTTGGTATGACTCTAGCCATTCTTGAGGCTGGATCTCCCTCTTTTTAAATACTCTTTTTCTCTTTTTTTGAAACTTGAAAACATGGTGTTCATTTGTTCGAGACGATATAAGCCCCACTCAGAACTTATTGTGAGTGGGTAAATTGTAGATGATAACACCAGCTTAGTGTTTGAACCCATGTTATTCCTCTGATCCAGAGCCGACTGCGCTTTGAAAGAACTCAGCTGACAGCTTCTATATAAAGAAAAAAAATCACAAGATTATACCAGCTTAAGATCATTAGACCCACTGTCTCGCAGACCAAATGGCCCGCACTCTTTTCCCATCAGTCTTATTACGTCAAACGTTAGCTTAGGCTTTCTCCAAATTGGTGTCGACTTGTGTTGTGTGAGAGACGGAAAGATGTGGCTCGATCGGGTTAGCTGTGCGATTGATGTTTGACCAGCGGCCTGAAGACGTGATCAATCACCTAAGTTATACGATATTTTTAAACGGGCTTTAGTGATTTTAAGTAGTCAAAGCAGTCATGTAGTTGTGTTTTAATGTTGCATGGGACTAGGCAGAAAACCGAATGATGAAAACGGTAATGACATTGCAAGCCATGTTTTTAACCAATTTTCAAAACAATTGCCTGTGTCGTTGACATAGAATTGAGCATATGTAAAATACCTAATAACAGGGTGTCCTAAAGTAATCTTAGCTTATTTACTACGTTAGATATGGTGGTTGTAGTGGTTAGCCCGCTAGCGCAGCGTAATGACCCAAGATCCTCTCACCAATGCGGTCGCTGTGAGTTGAAAGCTTCCTCTCCGGTCGTATACGTGGAAAGATGTGCCTGCAATCTACGGATGGCCGTCGGTGTGCCCCCTGGGTTTGCCCGGTTTCCTCCATTCATAACGCTGACCGCCGTCGTGTAGTGAAATATTCTGGAGTACGACGTAAAACCGCATCAAATAGATAAATATTTTTCGTTTCACACCACCATGGAGAATAACTCACTTCCGCACTTTCTAAGAAAAAGCCCAGGACGTGAAGCAAGTAAACCATCGATTGGGTGAATTCGGTCACGTAACTCCACTGCCAGAGTTTATCATCGTGACTAAGCAAGGGGCTGAGAATGAAGTAATTCGTCTGCTTTTCTGATCGTTTTCTAAAACTTAAGTCTGATCGTGGATCGACATCTAAAGGGTCGCAAGACCAGTTTCCAAGAACGACAAATAACACAAACCACCAAAGAACTAAAATTAGGACGGATTCATGCGAAGAGAAGCAGTCAACAGTTTCCGTTGATTACGGAAAGGCGTAATGAATCTTCTAGCCTTATAAAAAAAATTAGCGTCCAAATCGTGTACTATTTTAGTATACTAGTATATGGTGTCGATAATCAGGTGTGTGTCTCAGTCGCGCTTTGATTGCAACTGTTCATACATCCAACGTGCAGGTCGAATTACCACACTGTGGAGCTGACCTGAGCATGACCGACGTCTAAATTCCAGATCTTCGCCTATTTGCCGATAAGTCTGACATGTAAAACTCAGTGTAAATGTAGAGCAGAAATAGCAATGTGACACTTGACCAAATGACCACCATTAAACGGTGAAATCTGGCCTCTTCTCAGTTTCCCTCAGTTAATGTTGCATTCCATCTGTTCCTGTACATGTAGAAATAATAGCGACTTACCCGTCAACACGTGCAGTAATGCACGTAGACTTAGTTGGCAAATAAGACAGAATTTATGTTTACCACAATTATTTGACGTCACTGTTCTAAAATTAGTCAAAATGCTGTGTTGTCGTTACGTCTAATGAATAATTACTTGAGACATGCTTACTATATCTTTGACTGCATTTTTTGGAGAACTTCTTTGGCAGTTAAACAGCAGTTTGTGTACTAAGCCCAGAATTGGCAATAGTGCTGAAATTGTTTATAACCTTGCGCTCGGTATAATAACCGGAAAACATGTCTCAACATAGTGGTTGTCACGTGACATTCTGCCCGAAATATATCCCCGGACGTGTAATGAGAACAGTTTCAAGGGCTACAGGTATAATCACAGTCTGGAGAGAGAACGAAACGGTCTTCAGCCCTAAGGGAACATCCTTCATTCCAACATTTAACTGCAGCCGTGACGGAGGCAGGAAAACTGACAATTGAGGCAGTCCTCGCCGGACATCCGCCTTAGTTAGATATTTTTGAACCGAGAGATAGTTTTGTCTCTACGGAAATCTGCTGTCTTTTTGGCTTATTTCTACATCTCTGTGCAGAAATCGATAGTCTTAGATGCAGATATACGTTATACAGACTTAATGACCAGAAAGACAGGACATTATCTTTATTCAAATTTACATTAATCTTAAGCGAGGCCAAGTCAGTATGGCGGCACATTCAGGCTAATAAACATGTTATTAATCGTTTTCAGGGTTGAGGGGAGTACTGTTATGAAATGTTAGCCTACGATTCACCCACGACCAGTGATAAATCATGGACGAAAAAGACGCCACCGTGAAGAAGTGCCAAGAACAATTGTTAATGCGATCGGCCATTTTGATGGAAACTTGAAATTAGTCAGCTTCACCTTTTGTCCAATACCCTGACATGATTGGGCGTTTTGTATGCCCCATAAGCAGGCGCCGGACAGACGAAATAAATATGAGGCGACAAGGCGCAGCCACCGTGAATGACACTGTGAGGAGTTTGATTACACTCTTCAGTCCTTCATGCAGTCCTCAGAAAACGAAAAAGAAGTGTTGGCAAGGGCATTTCAAATTTATTAAGTTGAACTGAAAATTATTTTATTTGAAAAATAGTGTGGTAGTTTTGTTCATGTCAAATTTGCAAATTTGCTCAATCTTCCCTAAACGGAAGTGGTTCCGGTAGCGCCCGAGTAATGTTGTATTTGTTGTATTTCCATGGATATTCTACAACAGTGACGTCGAATATATCGCACATAACATTATTGCATTTTTTAAACCTTATCGTGCTTAAGCCATAATGCTGGAAGAGTGACGGGGTGTGTAAGTTGTTACTTCTGTAACCCTTACACGAAGAGTTAGAATAAAACCCTAACCGAGTTTAATTAACAAAAGGCCGGATTTCTCCGGTAACCTGTGACCATTTATCAGCTATCAGACTGTCGTCGCTGTTCAGGTTTTACTCTCTATGCTGTAGTCTTTTGTATTCCATATGTAAGTTAATATAGCCATTTAAGAAATGCTTTTCTTATTGAAGCCACACAAGTCCCAAGATACAAGGGCTGTCTTTTCCGACAATTTTCAATCTTGTAGACGCAATGTCTTAAGCATAGACTTTTTCATGCAGATAGCATCAGTCGTCGTAAATGTCTCACATACCACATCGACTAAAATTTATCGACTAAACTAAAGTTTGTAGAAATGATTGTAAAATAGTGTAATCGATGTTTTCAGAAGAAATAAATCAAAAGGAATTTGTAGATTTAAAAGTACAGTAGTAATTTTATAATACAATACACATTCAGTCAGAGAGCAAGATTGGCGAGATGTCACTATATTCTCACCGAGAGGGTGTCATATCAGGTGTCTGCTGATGCAGCACTCCTGTGAGGCAACATCAATAAACACGGAGGCACAGAGAGACGAGTTACAAGAGGAAACCCAAGAAAACGTCAATTTTCAGCATTTAGTATTTTCCGGTGGTCACTTAAGTAAGGCATGTGTTGATGCGCTTCTGCAATATCGGGTTAATGACACAAAGAGTGTACTGTTAGTATGTAGAGCGGGCTCTGCCCAGTTTCCTCCAACCTTTGGGCTTGTTCGAGGTCGTTTAAGTGAAATATTCTTGATTACGGCGCAAAACAACCTTCAAATAAATAAATAAATTAGTAAAATATCCTCTCCCCACGGCGCAAGAAAGCAATACATAGTCATATCCGCGTCGGAAACTTATCTTTTAAACTTTAGTTTGTCTGACACATTTCCAGCTACCAAATGTGCTCCAGTGTAGGCATGCTATTGGCTCGTTAGTATGGGGCAAGATCAAAGGCTGATACAGGTTTGCCGCCGGAGCAATGTTCTTGATGACATTCACCACAGTGCAAAGGTGTTTGAATTTACCAACACAGATTTCTGTACAAATTACCCACAAACCATTACGCGCTTTTTACATGGATCCTTTGTATCAAGTAACACTGCTGTGTATAACACAAATCATCCACACAATTGGCCCTACTTGCAAATTAAGTTCGAGTTCATTTCTGAACTCTTAGCGACAGAAACTGTGCGAAAAGTTTTGTTCTTCGTTACACTTGGGCTTCCCCACTTGACATTAAAATCGACCTAAAATCCACGCTAGAGATGCATTGTTTGTTAAACATTTTTTTTATAAATATAAATAGAAAAAATCGAATAAAGAACATTGGACCTTTTTTTTTTGTTTAATAGTTAGAAAAGCAGTGTATTATTTCCACAGTGAAACAATGAAAAACAAAGAAAACAGCTGCTGGAAAAATACAACCTGACTTGTGTAACATCGGTCATTTTAGAATGAACGGCTCTCCTTTGGAAACTGCCTCCGTTCCTTCAGATTACTCCTTCCATTTATCTCGCACAGGAGCTTTTCTTGTAGTTATCATAAAGAACTGCTTTCAATTTCACGAGGCAAGCCTACCGTCTGTAAATCGGCCGGATAGCCAGTTTCATGTGACACGCCACAGAAGGAATCCCAATGCATATTTAGCAATAAGACGGCCACTTACATGAAAACAGCACATTGGACGGAATCTTAGTTAGCAGAGTGAGTTATTGAAGTAAATGTTTAATGAACTAAATATCTGAGCGCATTAGTCTAGTATAGCACTCTTTAACAAACCTGTTCGCAGCGCAATGATTCAGGAGCCTCTCTCCAGTGCGGTGGCTTTGAATTTAAGTCCAGCTTCTTCTTCAGCCGTACGTGGAAAGGTCGGCCAGCAACCTGCGAATGGTCGTAAGTTTCTCTCGGGCTCTGCCCTATTACTTGCCATCACAATGCTGGCTCGCTGTCGCATAACTGACGTATTCTTTAATATGGCGTAAAACACCAATCAAGTAAATAAACATAGAAACAAGCCTGTTTGAATTCAGGCGTTCATTTTACCACTTGTCAAGGATACTGAATGCTCTGGATCAGTAATCACAAGGCCAGTCACAAGAACAAAGTTTAACACAAACCACCCAAAAACGAAGAAAGTAAGACGCTTCCATTCAATTGGAAGCAGACAACAGTTTTAAATGGTCACGAAAGGGGTGTTCTATGCGAATGAATTTGGCCAGTTTTCAAATCGTGTGCTAGTTAAAAGGATATGGTGAATTAAAACATGCATCTCAGTCGCGTTTTGGCTGTATCTGTCTATACATCCAGCGCGGTGATCTTTCCTCGACACGATGCAGATATAGTCTACCCCTTAGAAGTTCAAAACATGTCTACACGGATTAGCCCTCTTCCAGCTGATTTATGCTCTGGTGATACATTAGGCGACACCGATTGCACTCTTGTAGGCGTAAGATCACCAGTTCAGACATACAAATCAAATTCCGACTGACAGCTGGGTTTTTTCAGTTACCAGTATCCAGTGGGTTCGCATAATATATCACGTGAGACGTGTTTCTTGAAAAAAAAAGACCTGCTTAGAGTTTCAATCAAAGCAATTCCTCTGACGTAGTGTTGGATAAAAACGCAGCCGTGCTCTGGAAACACTCAACTGACAGCTTTTAGGAAACCAAAAACACACCATCATGTCACCTAAAGATAATTAGCGTTGTTATCTCACATGCCAAATGCCCTGCATTTTTCTATCTCAGTCGCATTTTGTCAAACAACTGCTTGGGCTTTCTCCACGTTAGTGCCAAGTCGCGTGTGTGAGAGATGAAAAGACGGGCATCGGTCATGTAATCTAAACGATCAATGATTGTGAAGCGGTCTGAAGACGTGATCAGTTATCCTCGTTAAAGGTTGTTCTAAACAGAGATTTAGTCAGCTGCGAAAGAGCAGTTACAGAGTTTGCTCATACACCGCAATTGCATGTGACCTTTAGGGATGGGGGTGGGTGGGAGGAAGCTCCGTGGCCAAGTGAATAACGTGCTCTTGTAGTGCAGTCACGAAGGAGACTCTAACCAAGGCAGTTCTGTGAGGCCAGGCCTACTTTCTCTCCTGTCGTATTTGATCAACAACCTGTGGATAGTCGTGGATTTCCCAACGTGTCTCCGTCGTGAAAACCTAGCCATTTCATGCGGGTAATTACAATCCGCAGAAGCTCGTTTTATAAAATCTCCGTCATCATTACAGTTAAGAATTAACTATTAGGCTGGTGTAGCGTAATGACCCAGAAGTCTCTCGCCCATGCGGCCGCTATGAGTTTGTGTCCAGCTCATGCTGGCTTCCTGCTTGTGGAACATTCGTGACAATACGCTGTTGACGACGTAAACGGTGTAGTATCCGCATTCTAACTTTCGTTGAATACATCTGACAGCAACGTGGTGGTCATGGGTTTACCCCGGGCTTTCTCCGGTTTCCTCCCACAATGCTGGCCGCAGTCGAACACCAATGAAACATATAAATCAATCAAATAAATTCACCATTAACATTGTTTGCCATAAGCGCAATCGTGACCATCCGTCCGTCATTTCTAGATATAGGCCCCCAGGCATCTGATCAGGATAGTCCCGCGGGTTTCAAGTGTAATGACAATCCAGAGATAGAATAAAGCAGCCTTCAGTCCTCAGGAAACATCCTCCACACAAATATATGATTGGAGCGGATAAGCGTAACAACACGATAGAAGTGCAGCTATTTTGCCGTTTGGCAAGATCATCTTGTTCCCATCAACATCCTGTTCCAACCTTTACCACAAAAAGGTGCAAGTGATATCGAGGACAAATTCCGTGATTGCTGAAATTCAGTGAGTGACGTTTTACAGGTTTCAAGAAATACCTTACAGATTTGAACAGCCTTAAATTGTCCATGTGTATGAGCTTTCCCGCCATTTCACTGTTTGTTGAACATTACGATGACGACGTAAAGGTTGTTGCATCCGCAGCCCAACTTTCGTTGAATACTTAACTTGCTAAATGCCAGTGGTTTTAAAATGAGCACCCCTACTTTCTCCACCAATGAAACCCATCGCCTTCCTACATATGATGCGCTTTTCTAACTATGTTAAAGAAAAGAAAAGAAAGTAAATAAACAAATAAATGACACCTTAATACTGGCACTGCAGGTTTGGCAGAAAGTTGCTGACTATCTTGCCAAAGATCTGTGGTTTGTCATAGACCCTCCAGTTTCCTCAATCGAAACAAAAAAAAAGAAGGCTTCGCACTAAAGAACATTCAAATAAATAACAGTCACTTGAACACTGGGAGTGAGAAGTTTGATGCTGGGAGGATGGAACGAATAATCATGACCAAACGAAAGCTTACGTGGCGGAGGATTGGAAGAGAATTATCCATCACCTATAATAGTAGTTTTTAATAAAATAATATTTATTCACATTTGCTAATCACTCACCATTACCTTTTCCCTTGCCTGATGAATGCATGATCTTACCATGCATATGTCTTATTTATACATAGTGCAGAATAGATGTTATTGAGTACATCTCACGTATTTGATACATTTTTGTTGCTTCCAGCTTTTCTCGTGATTTCTGAAATGTTCGTTATGATGTGTATGTCTTCTTTCAGAAATAACGTATTGAACGGACCTGCCAACAAAATAGATATTATAACATGAAAACGGAATTGCAAGTTGTCCTCCCTGTAGACATTGTTAATGCAGAATTCAGCCAGGTGATTTATATTCAAAGACATCAGGGCGATTTCTTCTATTCCCTCTATTGTGAAAGGAACAGACATAACTACAAAGAGTTTATCTTCAGACCATATCCGATGGGTCTATGACGTTAGGCTAATATCCATACGTGTTATAACAGCCGTGTCTCCCATCTAAAAGTGCTGTTTTTCTTAATCTAACAAACTACAGAGCAAATTTTCCTTTCGTTTCACACCAGTAAAGAATACTTGAATAACCAATAACGAATCCATGGTGCGTCTAGCTACAGAATGCAGTATGGATGAATTTGCTTGTTGTTTTATTCGATTGGTTGTTTTATTTGATTGGTTGGTTACGTCACTCTTAATAAGTTTGACTTATACGGTGGCCTCCAGCATTATCGTGAAAGAAACCGGACAGAAACCCATGGCCTGGTTTCTGGAAGACTTTGCCACGTCACACTGCCTAGAAAACCAGCATAATCTGGGCTTGAATTCATTGCGATCGCATTAATGTGAGGCCCCGGAGACTGTTCTTCGCTGAGCTGACAACTCGGCCACCGCAACATGGCTGAAGATATTCAAAGACTTGTTACAGAGTCGTATACGACTTGTCAACTTCTGCTGAAAACCAGGCATCAGATTAAATCCATAAAACTTTACATATCTTTCACCACTTTCAAATGAACTCTTTTTGGTACAAAAATGAGTTTAAAAATTGTAAATAAATAATATTAGCCAAAAAACGTTTGAAAGAACGGAGTTTTTAATGTTTCAATTCCTATAACAATGTTGACATTTCACACACTTAGCTGTGATATAATGAGAAAATATACAACCCGTTGTTTTTTTTTGTGAAAAAAAAGGAAAGCACAATAAAGAGCAAAATTTTACAGGTACTTCATTTTTAAATTCATCAGATAATATAATAGAATGTGGGTAATGTGAATTTGTAATCGTGCATTAAATGTATATTACTATGTTGTAGACTGCTGCAAGTCCCCTTCAAGGCTGATAGAAGTAGAGCCGTAAAATGTTGATACTTATCACGCGATCCTGTCATAACACATGATGTGTAAAGAAAAATAACGCCGCCGGAAATAAGTTCCGGCGAAAAGGGACTCGTGGAATACTTTTGATTCCAATCTGGCATCCAGATTGATTTCTGACGTCGCCTTCTTTGAGGTTTGGGTGAGAAACCTTTTTGTCACAGTCAAATGTAATCCAATACCTAGGCACGGTAGGATATTTTCTGCCACATGGACGTGACATAACCTGGCGCCAGGCGGAGAAATAGATATAAAGCAAGAACGGCCGGCGAGTTCTCGTCAGGCACTGTGACGAGTTTGACTACACTTCAGAGTCCTAGCACATAGAACAAGTAAGTTGAGTACAGGCACGGACAACAATCTCACTTCAGACATCTGGGTGTCTTGGTCATTGCACACATCCCAAGGCCAACACAGCCCTACATGTAAATGATATTCTAGTTCATGCCAACGTCAACGCGTAAATTTGCACACGCTATCTGTCATAGATTCTGTCCGTTACACGATTCAGTATGGATTTTCGGTGATTATAAGTTGTGCACTTGTTTGGAGTAAAATTCCATTAAGTACCGTATTTCTGTCCATTAGTTTGTCTCGATTTATACAACTATACAAGGGATATGAATACAAAGTAATGTAGTACGTTGGTAACACTGATATCCGAATTGATGTAATTACTTGATAAAGCTACTTTGCGTTGTTGTTAACTGGACTAGTAAGTAATTAAAAAGCATCCTGCGGATGGTCCTGGCTCTGCCCGGTTTCCCCCAACCAGAAAGCTGGCGGGCGTCATAAAAGTGAAATATTCTTGAGAACGACGTGAAATAAATAAATATGTGTCAAAATAGATTACAGATTTTAAAAGAAGAGACTTCAGTGAGATTGTGTCTTTTGCCGTAACATGTCTTAATGTAATGGACACTGTGGTTGATCAAGTGATGGTGGTAGGCGCATGGTGTCGGTATGTTGTACAGCACATGAGATCATGTTACGAATATTGACAACTATAAAGCCTGAGACACATGGCGCCCATAGAACCATAGTCTTCTCACACTTTTTTAATACTTTTTGGCTCAATGCTTTAAGCAGATGAAAATTTATACCCTTGGTGATGACCAGAGTATTGTTAGTATTTACAACACTGGATAAAAGTTTGATATATCATGTACGAGATCGACTGTCTTCCCGGTCAGCTCTATCGCTGTGCTCGCCTTGTAGACGACTAGCCAGATGACATCATAATACTTATAGACAACCATGGTTAATGCCTGGCACTTAAGGGCTTCCGTTTCCTTGGACTAGAAGCCTGCAAATGTCAGGCGTATACCTGATCCTCTAATCAACTGATTGACGGCATTTGGGGATGTAGAATCAGTGGGGGTCCGAAATAGTGTTATTTATGCTTAATACGCGGTTTGAGGCGAACATGTACATCTGCTGAATGAATCTGTGGCAGTAATCTGCACGGCAGTGGCGTTGATTTACCGCTTTCACAAATCACGCTGATAACTAATCAATGCTGACTTCCTTCTGCATACGTTAGTGACTTTATATGCTCACCCACAAAAAGTGCAAAATTATTATTTTCCGTGTAACTGACCACAGCCTTTTGATTTTATAATAATATGCATATAGCCAATAGACAGACGCTAGATAGGGTAATACGTTAGTGAAGGTTAGTTAATAATGCTGTCTGGTTGGGGGGGGGAGGGGTGGATCAGTTGAAGTCAATCCACAACAGTGATATCAAAAACCTTTGATGGGAACAGGTATATGAATGTGGAAGCAAATTGAACAGAGACCACTCGATGCAGAATTAATTAAAACTGTCTACATACTGGTTGTGAAGTCAATGATGTAAAAACTAAGACAAAATAGCCTACTCCTTATTGGTTCTCCACTGAAGCAACTGGATCTGCGCAGCAATAAGGTACATACATGCACAGCTTCAATTCAGAAACTGTGTCTTAGTTTTCTTCCGTTGTGCGTATTAAAAAATCTGTGGAGCCGTCGGTTCAGTTCCAGACAGGGTACACTCACTTTGCTAGATCAGAATCTGAAGACTGATACATATATGCTGCCTTGATACTCACACAACTCAAAGCTGTTCGAGGTCGGCGGGACAAATTTCATTGTGCAAGAATTATCCACAAACCTTCTTGCTGTTGAAGTAGTCCCGGGACTCTGCAATACATACATGTACAACACAGATGACTGGAACCCTCATAAATATCCCGACATCCGAACTCTGATTTTCATTATACTTGGGTTACTTTCCCTTTCAGATGTATTGTTGGCTAAATAAATTCCTATAAAGCATAATGCAGGAAATAAATACGGGACATTCTTGTGTGGATGTTTTCTTGGTGCTTCATGAAGGAAAGACCCAGCATTGTTTTCTACTGTGTTAAGTTTGCCCTTTCTAACTGAAATGAAGAAAAAAAAATGAAAACAAAAAATGAAAACAAGAAGTTGGAAAGGACGCCCCGGAAAGTATTTTATTTTCCGGTTAAAGGTATGAAATATACTGTGTTAGCAAATTCGAAAGAGTGATTGGTAATGTCCCGAAAGCTCCAGGTGGCGTCTATTACGTCCTAGGCGACTGGGTGTATATTGAGGGCAGGGATAGGAAAGATTCTATCAGACACACTAAAACAAAATTAACTGGTCCAGTCCCTTCTCGGTCATAAAATGACTCCTTCAATTCTGCTCTCAATTTGTTTCATTTCACCAAAGCCTATACATTTTTAGAGCTGTAATACGCGTCATCACATTTTATTTCAAAGTAAGGCACAGGGAGTGGGAAACAGCCGTTTCTTGAGATATATCCTATCAAAGGTAACACAGACCGACTTTTAAGTCTCTTATATATAACTCTCACAAATAAATGCATGGAAAACAACACTTCGCCGACGCAATGTAATCAAGCCTTCACTGTTATTCACAACAGACCTTAGTATGTTTATAGGTAATAGAAAATTTTATACTTATGGAGCAACGAAGGTGTTTTGAATGTTCTTGTATCTAACGAATAATTGCGGTTTCTTCTCGTTTGGGGTTGGTTTAGAGTTGCTTGTATTATATTTGTTACACTAAATTGTGTAATCACCGGAACTGTACACGTCATGGCGTGGTGGTTAAGTTACTTGCCCTTAAACACAAGAGCATACTTGGTGCTCCCAGGGCGTGTGATGTGATATTGAGTGCTAAGGATCACTTCCCGAACCAGATGAAGGTTGAGTTCAATGGTGTTCATGGATTGAAGTTCGGAATCTAATGGTAGGATTTTATAAGCAAACATCCTAGCTCTTCTTACGTTAGAATTCTATTACTCCTCGGTCAAGATTTTTGGCTTTCATAGAGAAGACCATCGCTAAACCCTAAACAATAAATTTTCATATGCTCACTCAAAGATATAGTTGTTTGAGGAATCAAAATGAGCTTTGTTGTGGTTGATGTTATCAATGGCAGCAAAATAACATAACGCTCTATCATGTGTGCCCAAGATTACACTGAGTAACAAATTAACACACTTCTCTTACAGCCCACCTGATCATGGAATTGCATTCACTGATACTGACGTTAACGCGTTCTTAACGAACGTTATATTTCTGTGTGTTCCCTTTCAATACGAATAGTTCAATCCACATGACCCAACTGCAACTCTTTAGAATCACGTCCTGTGACTTTTGCTCGTCAAATATCACCAGAAATCCTATCAAAAGGTGAGAACGTAACTTTTGACATTACAAATAAAAAAAGTTATATGAAACTTTATAGCTTCGTTGAGCGGTTCTCTGAGAGGATAACCTAGTGGTTTTGTTAGGGGAAGATGACCTTGTTTTTTATGACAAGCGTGTGCACTGCGGTTTGTGGCGTTGGTGCTTTGCGTGTTGTTTTCTGGGCGATAAATTAGGTCACACAGGCTTTAATTGTTCTTCACCGGGAAGTGTCTGTTTATTCTGGTTGTTCTCTCGAATCATTTTTATTTCAACTGTTCTTACCCAATTACCACAGGACAGTTTCCCTAAAGCTTATCCCTAGCTGAACGAAGTGATCGCTGGAATAATGGGATCAGACGAGGCGACAATTACAACTCATAAGACTATAGTATCAGAGCAGCATTGACAGTACCGTGCTTGGTATATGTTCAAATGTAGCAGGTGAAGTCCGGCTTCTTGTCAGTTTACCTCAGTTGGGTGTTTCTTCAAATTGGCCAAGTAGAGACTTACACGTTGTCTGGTACCATGGCGTACGCAGATTTAGATAACGGAAATACAGAGATGTTTATTTCAATTTATTAGACGTCAGTGGTCGAATGGCAAATACTGAATGATGGATTGACATCATTTTGATAAGCTCAAGCGACTCGAAAAATATCCCAGGTTCTTTGTTTTTATATCTCACGAGCGTTGCGTAACTCAATAGAAAATTGTTTGCGGTTATTTTTGTTGCCCTATGTAAAGGAGTCTGAGCCTTTTCTTTATGACATGGGTGTGAATAGGGCCGATAACGGGGCCCTAATGGGTTTCTGGTCAACCTAAATCAATAAATTTCTCTGAGGTGGTGAAAAAACATGTGATAAGGGATAAAATAATCTTCTAATTAGTAAGCGAAGTCTCAAACTCGCAGGTTAGGCCTGTCACATTTACACGCATGTCATTTTACAACACAAATATTATCAGAAGCTCGTCATGTTATTTGTGTTCCAGTTGTTCTCTGTCATGAAATGCCTCTGTATTTTCGGTTTACTCGCTCCATTCCTATCATGTAAGATCCTTTGCTGAACACCAGGTATCTCATTTAACGAAATGCACCATGCTTATATCGACGGAGTTGTTTTCTCTATTATAGCCAAACGAGGCGTGGAATGACTATTTATCCAGCACGTGATGAATAATGAAAATTCTCATATAACCAGTTCTGAGTCTAAATTTTGCCTTTCAATAGTGTAAAAAAAGAGAACCATTAGAAAACAGATGGGCTTAGATTGCACAGAATGTAAATAAAACTGATCCTATTCGCTTCTTTCATTTTACCTTGTCTAGAAATTCTACCCAAAGCTATTGTGTTCTATAAAAAAAGAATATAAAATAAAGAAATAATAAATTCTTAGACTAAAACCCAAACTCAGGTAAGCTGAAGTGTAAGCCAGTGTAACTAGTTACCTGTGACGATTTACCAATTGTCACACTGTCGTGAAAAGAGGCCGGGTCTAACCGCTTACGTGTGACGATCTGCCAACTGTCACGCTGTCGAGATTGCTCTAGCTTTACTCTCCATTCTTTAGTCTTTCTTGCTACTTATTTTTAATATATATAAGGTAAAACATTAGCTAGTTTCATCTAAAACTTAAAAGCATCTGAGTAAATACAGAGTGACGGTTGTCTTATGTTTTCTGTATCTATTTTGGTAATATAAATCACACAAATATATAATTTCCTTGGGTATTGATGTCAATGTGTCCTTGGTTCATTTATCTGACCTTAAATGAGGTAAAAAAGTTCTTTGAAACATTTTTAAACATTGATGACCTTAAATGAGGTAAAAAAGCTCTTTCAAACATTTTAAAATACTGATGACGGGAAATCTGTTTGATTTCATCTTTTTTTTCTTCAAGATTGATACATGGATTCGTTCTAAATTGTTGATTGTCAAAGATCATCTGAAGAAACGACCAAATCAATTTACGGTTTTTATCTTATTTGCTCACATCACTACTTCCATGTTCTTTCAATAACAAGTTTTAAAGCTTTAAAAAATATGCCGTTGCTATATCAGGACAATCAGGAGACAGCTTCCATAAAAAATATAACGTCATTACAAATTAAGATGATTAGGGCGGATTTCTAGCGTGCGAGATATCTTTACGTTTTTTATCTTGTCATTGTCATTACGTCATAGAGCAATTCAAGGTTTTTCAAAGGCTTTTAGAGAGAGAAAACGGGTGGTCAGGCCTAGTAATCCATCCGTTCGATGAATGGGCAGATAAACACAGAGAATGACCTGCGACGTACACTAGATATGTTATCAGTTAAGGAAAGCAGGTGTGCTCCCTTAAAAGTGAATTATAAAAGCTTATAACAATAAAAAAATTCTGAAAGCATTCTTAACATACGACTACATCTGTGACCTAGGTTACAACGTCTCACCACAGACCGATATATTGCGCAGTTTGACTGTTCTGTCCTGATCTGATTTCAGTTTCATTTTCTTTGTGGGTTTCTTTGCGGAAATCTCTTCGCTGAATCCTTATTTTCTCTCTTCTAGAACAGTTGGTTCCCTTTTGAGTTCACTGAAGTTCCTCGCATCTAGCATTGTGCAACAGGTAAAACAGGTAGAATTGGTAAGGTCCGTAGTCGTCTGAAATCAAAAAAATTATTCCAGTGAATACTACGACATAACATAGAAAGGATGATGTTGTTTGCATTAAGGGGATGACAAGGAACAAAGAAGATCCAGTCAAAGAGCCTCGGCAATTTCCCCACGTACAACTCCCCACCCAATGCTACCTATAATGTACATGTATCTATATTTACGGTAATCAAAAATGTTCCGATTGTGGGCGAATTTGAGACGAAATCCAGAAATGCCCTAATGGTAGATAATAGTTTCAAATAACTCGATGTAGGTGACAGGAAAAGAGATTGGTCGCTGTCACAAAAGTGGAATCTCTTCAATAATGGATAGGTGGCTGAGAGTAGAATTGCCAATAGGCAAGTTTTTTGAAGCCCAGTGCAAAGTTGAGCAAAATCTGATATACGTTTACCGAAAAGCTGCCCATAGTAATCACAAACTCTAAGAGGAACTTGAAAAACATAGTGATCACATTGGAATAGAATGTTTTAATGGTATGTTTGCTTCCTATGTTTATGTATAAACATGATATTATGGCTAAAGGTGTTTAGGAAGGCTGAATTCTGGTTGGCTTTTAATTTTTCTTTCATTTTAGTTTTAATAAGATACTTTCAGCAATCATCATGTTTTCTACATGTTTTACTTTTAAAAAAAGCAGCACAAAAGAGAACTTGAAGAATTAAATGTTGCCGCTCTTTTCGTCAGATCTACATTTAAATTTTCACTCGATGCAGTCACTTGAGAGCTTCATTTTTTTTAAAAAGCCGTAATATCTCGATGAAAACGCGTTAGGAAAATGGGTAAAACCTGATGGCACCACAAAACCGGCATTGATTATAAGGACTACTGCACAGAGAGTAAAACCCGAGTAGCGAGGACAGTTGGCAAATAGTCACATGTTACCGATGAAATTCTGCCTCTTGTCGGTTTACCTCATTTAGGCTTTTATTCTAACCAGTCATGTAAGTGTTAAGAAGTAGCAACTTACACCCCCCTTAGTACGATGGTTTAAGCACACTTAGGTAAATAAAAAATTACAATGACGTTAGATCCAATTTACTAGACGTCACTGGTCTAGAATTACTCAAAGTTTTGTGTTATCATCATCATATTTGACACATTTAGAATAAATGGCATCTTGTTTTCCATGTATATGTCTTTCGTATGTATAACTTGGTGGGTGATTTGCGATGTAAATTATCAGTACAGTAATCACCCAGAAGATTCCAAGGTTTGGACAACGTAAGCTCAAAATAAATTCAAGCTCTCGACTGTTCGTAAATTTTTTTGCCTACTAGGAGGAGGCTAACGTCCGGTTGTACAAGTGAAAAACGTGCAAATATGTCTACCAGGGTGGCCTATCATGAGCAGAATGGAAAACATTATACATATTATTGGATTGGATGGTGTTCTCTCATAGTATCCCTAATCGTTTGTTATTGCAAATTTGTTGTTATCGTCTGTATGTTAATGCAAATTTTGTGTCCTTGTCTTTATAGAGTTCCAGTCCAAAACTAGGTCGTTGATAGGTTGTACCTGAGGGATTTAAGACGTGCTTTGAGAAGCCAGCGTAAGTATAAAAAGTGCGTTTTTCCACTCTTCCCAATATAGCCCTCAATATAAAGTTTATCAATCTTCAGTCTTCATTTAACCTCTGTTGTTGTGAATTTGTGAAATCTGTTAGGTACGAAACAAGTTTTTATTTCATCGTAAAGTAATTCTAACTCCAAATTACGTTTCTTGTCAAGAGGGCATAATGAGGTGATCACGCTTCAAATAACAAGGAATGAACCTCACCCAAGACCATTTCCTGATCACGTGATTGTTGAAGGGCTCTGGTCGGTTTCATTCGATATCTTTTGGGAAAAAGATAACTCGCAGAAAGGAGATGTGCCCTGTTTATATGATGAGAGACAAAATGCTTTTATCTAGTTATACTTTTGTTAATAAATAGATGCCAAAGATAACTACTGTTCCACCAAAAGATGGTCCCTATGTGGGGGAAAAGCAGTTTAATCCAACCTAGCATCCAAGTGATGTGAATCCACAGAGGTAGAACGAAGTTTACAACTAGTCTGAGAGACTGACCAAATTTTTATCTTCACCAGTATGTAAAAAGTTGACTTTCTGATGGCTGGGGTGGGTCAGGCCATGGAATATTTACACGCTTCTTCCATGATTCCGTCAGTAAACGTGATATGTAAAGAAAGGATAAGACACGGGGAATAATTATCGATAATAACGGGGACTGGAGGAATAATACAAACTATAAACGGGCAAGGTTTTCAGGTTATGTTTGTAAAGTTGTCGCTGGTCTGTCAGTGCCATTTCTTGCTTTCAGCGGTGGGACCTTTTATACGGCACGGACCGGACATAATCTGCTATCAGACATGATATGAATACGATGGCAGCCGACCAGCGTGCCCGGGAGAGACACCGCGGGGAATTTGATTACATTCCGTAGTTTGAGCACGTATAATGGTAAAGGTTAAAAAAAAAAATCACTGGCAGCTTTCTCACTTGAAAGACCTCGGGATCTAGATCAATATGGATTTATCAAGGACGCTCTCTACAAGGATTGCTCTAGCTTTACTCTCCATTCTTTAGTCTTTCTTGCTACTTATTTTTAATATATATAAGGTAAAACATTAGCTAGTTTCATCTAAAACTTAAAAGCATCTGAGTAAATACAGAGTGACGGTTGTCTTATGTTTTCTGTATCTATTTTGGTAATATAAATCACACAAATATATAATTTCCTTGGGTATTGATGTCAATGTGTCCTTGGTTCATTTATCTGACCTTAAATGAGGTAAAAAAGTTCTTTGAAACATTTTTAAACATTGATGACCTTAAATGAGGTAAAAAAGCTCTTTCAAACATTTTAAAATACTGATGACGGGAAATCTGTTTGATTTCATCTTTTTTTTCTTCAAGATTGATACATGGATTCGTTCTAAATTGTTGATTGTCAAAGATCATCTGAAGAAACGACCAAATCAATTTACGGTTTTTATCTTATTTGCTCACATCACTACTTCCATGTTCTTTCAATAACAAGTTTTAAAGCTTTAAAAAATATGCCGTTGCTATATCAGGACAATCAGGAGACAGCTTCCATAAAAAATATAACGTCATTACAAATTAAGATGATTAGGGCGGATTTCTAGCGTGCGAGATATCTTTACGTTTTTTATCTTGTCATTGTCATTACGTCATAGAGCAATTCAAGGTTTTTCAAAGGCTTTTAGAGAGAGAAAACGGGTGGTCAGGCCTAGTAATCCATCCGTTCGATGAATGGGCAGATAAACACAGAGAATGACCTGCGACGTACACTAGATATGTTATCAGTTAAGGAAAGCAGGTGTGCTCCCTTAAAAGTGAATTATAAAAGCTTATAACAATAAAAAAATTCTGAAAGCATTCTTAACATACGACTACATCTGTGACCTAGGTTACAACGTCTCACCACAGACCGATATATTGCGCAGTTTGACTGTTCTGTCCTGATCTGATTTCAGTTTCATTTTCTTTGTGGGTTTCTTTGCGGAAATCTCTTCGCTGAATCCTTATTTTCTCTCTTCTAGAACAGTTGGTTCCCTTTTGAGTTCACTGAAGTTCCTCGCATCTAGCATTGTGCAACAGGTAAAACAGGTAGAATTGGTAAGGTCCGTAGTCGTCTGAAATCAAAAAAATTATTCCAGTGAATACTACGACATAACATAGAAAGGATGATGTTGTTTGCATTAAGGGGATGACAAGGAACAAAGAAGATCCAGTCAAAGAGCCTCGGCAATTTCCCCACGTACAACTCCCCACCCAATGCTACCTATAATGTACATGTATCTATATTTACGGTAATCAAAAATGTTCCGATTGTGGGCGAATTTGAGACGAAATCCAGAAATGCCCTAATGGTAGATAATAGTTTCAAATAACTCGATGTAGGTGACAGGAAAAGAGATTGGTCGCTGTCACAAAAGTGGAATCTCTTCAATAATGGATAGGTGGCTGAGAGTAGAATTGCCAATAGGCAAGTTTTTTGAAGCCCAGTGCAAAGTTGAGCAAAATCTGATATACGTTTACCGAAAAGCTGCCCATAGTAATCACAAACTCTAAGAGGAACTTGAAAAACATAGTGATCACATTGGAATAGAATGTTTTAATGGTATGTTTGCTTCCTATGTTTATGTATAAACATGATATTATGGCTAAAGGTGTTTAGGAAGGCTGAATTCTGGTTGGCTTTTAATTTTTCTTTCATTTTAGTTTTAATAAGATACTTTCAGCAATCATCATGTTTTCTACATGTTTTACTTTTAAAAAAAGCAGCACAAAAGAGAACTTGAAGAATTAAATGTTGCCGCTCTTTTCGTCAGATCTACATTTAAATTTTCACTCGATGCAGTCACTTGAGAGCTTCATTTTTTTTAAAAAGCCGTAATATCTCGATGAAAACGCGTTAGGAAAATGGGTAAAACCTGATGGCACCACAAAACCGGCATTGATTATAAGGACTACTGCACAGAGAGTAAAACCCGAGTAGCGAGGACAGTTGGCAAATAGTCACATGTTACCGATGAAATTCTGCCTCTTGTCGGTTTACCTCATTTAGGCTTTTATTCTAACCAGTCATGTAAGTGTTAAGAAGTAGCAACTTACACCCCCCTTAGTACGATGGTTTAAGCACACTTAGGTAAATAAAAAATTACAATGACGTTAGATCCAATTTACTAGACGTCACTGGTCTAGAATTACTCAAAGTTTTGTGTTATCATCATCATATTTGACACATTTAGAATAAATGGCATCTTGTTTTCCATGTATATGTCTTTCGTATGTATAACTTGGTGGGTGATTTGCGATGTAAATTATCAGTACAGTAATCACCCAGAAGATTCCAAGGTTTGGACAACGTAAGCTCAAAATAAATTCAAGCTCTCGACTGTTCGTAAATTTTTTTGCCTACTAGG
The DNA here is from genome assembly GCA_016165875.1 of Acanthopleura granulata. NCBI lineage: Eukaryota > Metazoa > Mollusca > Polyplacophora > Chitonida > Chitonidae > Acanthopleura > Acanthopleura granulata. Next base: position 2,636,591 of record JABBOT010000029.1, read on the forward strand.
AGGAGGCTAACGTCCGGTTGTACAAGTGAAAAACGTGCAAATATGTCTACCAGGGTGGCCTATCATGAGCAGAATGGAAAACATTATACATATTATTGGATTGGATGGTGTTCTCTCATAGTATCCCTAATCGTTTGTTATTGCAAATTTGTTGTTATCGTCTGTATGTTAATGCAAATTTTGTGTCCTTGTCTTTATAGAGTTCCAGTCCAAAACTAGGTCGTTGATAGGTTGTACCTGAGGGATTTAAGACGTGCTTTGAGAAGCCAGCGTAAGTATAAAAAGTGCGTTTTTCCACTCTTCCCAATATAGCCCTCAATATAAAGTTTATCAATCTTCAGTCTTCATTTAACCTCTGTTGTTGTGAATTTGTGAAATCTGTTAGGTACGAAACAAGTTTTTATTTCATCGTAAAGTAATTCTAACTCCAAATTACGTTTCTTGTCAAGAGGGCATAATGAGGTGATCACGCTTCAAATAACAAGGAATGAACCTCACCCAAGACCATTTCCTGATCACGTGATTGTTGAAGGGCTCTGGTCGGTTTCATTCGATATCTTTTGGGAAAAAGATAACTCGCAGAAAGGAGATGTGCCCTGTTTATATGATGAGAGACAAAATGCTTTTATCTAGTTATACTTTTGTTAATAAATAGATGCCAAAGATAACTACTGTTCCACCAAAAGATGGTCCCTATGTGGGGGAAAAGCAGTTTAATCCAACCTAGCATCCAAGTGATGTGAATCCACAGAGGTAGAACGAAGTTTACAACTAGTCTGAGAGACTGACCAAATTTTTATCTTCACCAGTATGTAAAAAGTTGACTTTCTGATGGCTGGGGTGGGTCAGGCCATGGAATATTTACACGCTTCTTCCATGATTCCGTCAGTAAACGTGATATGTAAAGAAAGGATAAGACACGGGGAATAATTATCGATAATAACGGGGACTGGAGGAATAATACAAACTATAAACGGGCAAGGTTTTCAGGTTATGTTTGTAAAGTTGTCGCTGGTCTGTCAGTGCCATTTCTTGCTTTCAGCGGTGGGACCTTTTATACGGCACGGACCGGACATAATCTGCTATCAGACATGATATGAATACGATGGCAGCCGACCAGCGTGCCCGGGAGAGACACCGCGGGGAATTTGATTACATTCCGTAGTTTGAGCACGTATAATGGTAAAGGTTAAAAAAAAAAATCACTGGCAGCTTTCTCACTTGAAAGACCTCGGGATCTAGATCAATATGGATTTATCAAGGACGCTCTCTACTCTGCTCTTCAAGCCTTTCTTGTTGAAGACGCTGACCAGTGTGCACAGAAGCGATACCCGAAACCTATGGAATTGGTCTGCAAAGTTTGTACACGTGAAACTGCAGATTAAGTGTGATTTATATGCCAATACTGAAACCGTACATGGAGCATGTAAGTGGAAATTTTGGAAATTAAATAAAACTTGTAAAAAAAAAATATTCAGGGTTTGGCATAAGTCGGCGTGATGTCATTAACATGTCTTAGTGGGATGTTGAAGGGAATGTAACAGTTTAATGGCTTGTAATGTGCAAAACAATTGCCCATTATCTTTATAATCTGAACTTGATATTTTCCTAAACATGCACTTTTCCTGTTATTTCTTCAGCTTTTATGTCGTTCTGTTTCTTATTCCGATACACCGTAAAAAAAGCAGTGATGCATGGTAGAAGACTTGACAGTTACGAACGCTTTGCAAAATATGATAATAGTGTCATTTCATGATGTTGCACATTGTCCATCCAGGTCAGTACCTGTATTCATATTAACTGGCTGACCTCTTTAGAAATTGTCGAATCATGTATCTTGAGGAGATCGGGAGTAATTTGATATATAGAGCAGCGTGTGGTATATCGTGTTTTGGGAGACAGTGATTGCTAACTTACCCGGTCAATTCGACTACTTTTCTCGGCTTACAGAATACTAAACCAGGTAACCGGACATTGCGTACAGATATATACGGTCAGTCTGTGGTACTGATGAGATGTCATTCCCCCGGGAACACGGGCTACAAATGACATGAATTCCAATGGCCGGCACAGAAGACGACTCAGCACAGCGGATACATTTCCAAGTCGGTTGACAGCGTCTGAGAGATTTAGAATTAATACAACAAGCGAAAAACACTAAAACTCCATTTTACCAAAGCTATAAAATGCCGGCATTCCATGGTGTGAGCTGAGTGCTGAGAGCCTGTAACTACAGCGTGAAACATGGCTGAATTTATTTATCTATTTGATTGGTGAATTTTGCCGTATTCAAGGATTTTTCACTTACATGTACACGTCGGGCGCCAACAATATGGTAGGAGAAAACCCAACAAAGTACTGGGGAAACTCACGATCATTCATACTTCCCCACGTACGACCGGAGACGTAAGCAGCATTCGACGGCATTGTTAAGAAGCTACGCGGAATCGTTGTTCTGCGCTTGGACCCTAACCCCTCGCCATGCAGACCCCGATATGGCTGAAAATTTCCCCCAGATGATACACGTCACCATAAAAGTTTGGGTTAGATCTAAGCTAAGCTACCATACTACTTTATTTATCTTTAGTCATTTTGAGACTGACGTTTTTTTTTTATTTTTGCACGCATAAAAATTGTCAAAAGAAATGTTTTTAAAAACATAGTCATAAGTTTAATGTTACAATCGATATAATAGTGATGACATTTCAGACACTAATCTGTGATGCTATGAACAAATATACAGCCTATTATGGTTTTGTAAGAAAAAAAAAGCAGGGTAAGGACCAAAATATTACACTTATTTCGTTTTCTTGTTCGTGAAATCATTCATAATTCCGCTAATGGGAGCTTGTAATTATGTATTAAATGTGACGAAAGCATACATTCCAAAATCAGTGACGTGTAATAAATTGTAAGTATGAAGATCAGTGCATTTTCATGTCAACTAATTCTGCTTAGGCCATGTTTAGAGGACTGGTGTAACATTTTAAACGTTTACATGAACATCTAGAATAAAACAGTAACTGAGGTAATTTGAGATGAGGCCGAATTTTATCCCTCACGTGAGAGCATTTTCCAACTATCACGCTGTCTACGTTCTTCTGGTGAATTCTCAGTGTAGTGTTTTTATATTATAAATTTATATACAGTTAGCGTATGTCAGCCAAATTGTATTCTGCCTTCACCAAACTGTGGGGAAATAGGGCCAGAAAATACTGATGCTTATTCCAGTGTCAAGAGATATGATGTGTCAGCGAAGTTAACGGAAAGACGCTTCGCGGAATAAGTACTACGGGGAAAGGGTTGCGATCGCGATCGCCCTTGACATCTGCTTGGAAACACGTTTTTCAAAGTCATCGGTAATCCAGTACCCTGGCACGCCGGGATATTTTGTTTGTACGGAACAGACGCCACATAATCTGGCGCCAGGCGGACGAAATAAATGTGAAATGACCCCGAGCAGAATCCCCAGGCTGACACTGCGAGACGTTTAATTACACTCGGCAGTCTTACCATACAGAACAGAAAAGGGAAGGAAACGCACAACATTGTCACTTCAAAGGCCTGCGTATTCTGTCAGTAGGGATTTTTCCAGGAAACACACACCAAAATGTATGTGATATTCTTGTTCAAGTTAAAGGCAGCGCGCAAATTTGCCGACGGTAACAAGATGGATTTGGGTGATTATGAGTTGTACGCTTCTGGGTCGTTTTCCGCCTGTTAGTTTGCCTTCAATTATAGAAATATGCAAGAGGTCGGAATACATCGTAATATAATATCTTTGTAATACTGAAATCCGAACTGATGTAATTACTTGATAAAGCTACTTTGCATTGTTCTACGCTAGACTTATAAGGGCTTCTTGTAATCTCACTAATAGACTGAAAATTTAAATAACTAGTCAGTATTAGGAACGACTGCTAGGTCTGACTTCAACCAGATTGAGCCTGCGTTGGTGGTAGATACACTGTGACATGGCGGATGATAGTGACAGGTGCATAGTTGCGATTTTGTACAGGACAGGTCTCCAAGAGCAGAGTATGTGAAGACTAACTAAACCTTTCAGCTAAATTTTTTATTACCAGATTAATCTCACTGATCCAGTCGTTGTTCTCATTTCGCACATTTGTCGATGCTTGTTGGTTCAATATTTAAACCAGATGGACAGTTATCCGCTTGTATCAGGCCAGCATACTGTTAGCATTTAGATCAGTGGTTGTAAGTGTGACGTATCGTGTCGGGGATTGTCTGCCTTCCCGATCAGCTCAATCACTGTACGTACAGGCATCCATGGTCTGCGTGCTCCAGTCAAAACATTCTGCTGCCGGAGAGGAAGGCCTACAAATAGCCACCATCGACGTCAAATGGGTAGAGTTGATACGGCTATCAACTTGTTGTCGACATTTCCGGGTACAGAGTCAGTAGGATTCAAAGGTAATAGAATGGGAATTCTAATGAAAATTTCTAACTTTGCACACCTGAAAAGCTGAAATTCGATTTTAAGATGAATACGCTTCAAATAAGGTAATATCTACGCAAAGCCTTTCCACACTGACATTGCCTCTTCAACAATCTGTAAAATGGGTTCTATTACAGGCACGCTATATCCCATTGACTAGATCAGGAAGTGAAGGCTAATATACATAGACTGGAGCCATATTCCTGATCAAATCTGTTTAGGCATTCTTCTTTCTGTACGATGTATCCACAAAACAATGCGCTGTTGACATGGGCCTATTATACCTCGGAAATTTCTGGTCCATGCATGTATAATACAGAAGACTGAGCCCCATTAATCTCCCAACTTTCGAATCAAACTCCAATTCTGAATGTCATTACATTTGGGTGTCTGTTCTTTTCATTACAACTCGATCTTCAGTCTACAGTTGAGATACTGTGTCGGATAAATAAATTCCTATAGAAACAATACAATACATGGAAAAAGCGGGAGATGAACAGTTTGCGGCTGGCGTTTTCTTGGTGCCTAATGATGGTAAGACCCAGCATTGTTTTTCTTCTTAGATTTAAGTTGGCAAATTCTAATGAAAATGAAATAAAAGCAACACAAGTTGTGCATGACGCCCCGAAAAGTATTTCACTCTCCGGTAGAAAGGTGCACAAAAAAGAGCCTAACAACTGGGAGAGGAAATTCAATACATTGATTGATTACGTTGCAAAAGCTCCAGGTGGCGACACCTAACGTCCTGGATGTCTAAGTGCGCATTAAGGGGAGGGGAGATAAATTCCAGATATATTGTCCACTTGTAACAGATAACCAATTCTATCAGATTTATAAACACAAAACTAACTTTTCCAATCTGTTCGCGATCCCAAAATAAAATCCAGTATTTTTCCTCTCAATTTGCTCCACAACACCTAAGCCCATATCCGCTTTTGAACTGTAATACTCGTCATCATTTCATAATTCAAATTAAGACCCAGTCTGTGTGGAAGGGAGTCGTGTACGGATAAACGTCTTACCAAACCCAACATATATTTAACCGTCTTATATGCAACTCCAACAAATTCTGTCAAACACATGAAAAACAACGCTTTGTCGTTGCAGCGTAATTAAGTCTTCATCACAGCCAGAAAAGTGATGATGGTGATGGGGTTACGTCATTGCCAATTATTGGTGATGAGAATCGTGATAGTCTGTGTCATCACCATTTATTGGTGACGAGGTTATGTTATCACCATTCATTGCCGATTGATCAGGAAAAACCATTTCAGAATCATTTCATCAGAATGCTGGTAACCGAAATGAGGTCTTTCGCAGCCTACTTCGCATTTGGCGGCAGACCACAATTAATGCTTGTGGGTCGGGAGGGACGAAGCTAGTTTCTTTCTATTTTCAGAGATATTTTCTTTTGTTTCCTTGGGTTGCCCTTTTTCATTTTTCTGCTTGATGAGTGGTATCATTTTGTAGGACAGGCTTCAACGTTTCATTCCAGGTATAAATTTTTGTGTTTTTCTGGAAATGGAGATGGATGCTCACAAGGCAAAAGTAGTGATAAATCAGGGCTCACTAATATCAAACTGGGTGGGCTTGACCCCTGTCAGCTGTTTGTCAAAGTTGCGAAAAATTTCATCAGTCAGGAATTTGACCGGAGTTTTCTCAGGGAACAAGGACTTTGAGGCCCAGAGGGTTTGTAGGTAGGCGAAATGCAAATAGCTGCCATAAACCGTTAGGATTAAATTGCAGGAGTCAATCGGATTAAGACCCAGAGGTCATTTACTCAAAGCAGCAAGTTCATACATATGGGTCATGCTAGCAGGCATCAGCCGGGAGGAAAAATTTAACCAGACAGGCATGATGATGTCATCAAATATTATTTATTTACATTGTAGAAAGTAAGCATATATTTTGCACAAAGGAAATACATTTCAGCATTTAGAACTGAGTTACGTCAGCACATGCTTTTAGCCAGAGTCTGTACATGCAGAAGATATATACATATACGACACAAATTAAAATTTACTTTTCAAATTACACTGAATCGTCTATGTAACAATTTTGCATGTCCTGGTGTTTGCAACTGTTACGTACCTAGAAGATGTTATATGTTATATGGACGAGGGACCCCCGGACCGACGAGGGGCTTCTCGAACGTTCTCACAGGATTAAATGTTAAGTGTAATTACTTGCACATCGATGCCGTCAAGGTAACCACGCTACGATGATTTTTTTTGCTGGCATTGTTTCATCTTTACGTCCTGAAAATTAATGTAAAATACTACATCATAGGGGCTTCATGTCTGTAAATAGGACAGGTACACATTAAGCGAACTATATATACCCTGGAACGCAATGTAATATTTGAGAACACAAGTTATTGTCACTATCACTTAGTCATGCAAATAAACATTAGGTACAAACTTTCCTTCTAGTCTGTCACTGAGGACATTTTTAACCATTTTTGAGTGGCTGCTGTTAGCTGGCAAGGTATCTCCTGTAGCTATGTAACTGAATGTAATCAAATTTATCACCTTAAGACATTTCTTTTGTTCACAAAGCTGTCAGTTGCATGTGTTTTTGTGATTACACGATACAAATACTGATATTTTGGTACATGTATTTTAATTTAAACACACCTGCCTGACAAAGTTTGGGTTGATGATCATCAGAAGGGCTCAGCCCTGGATCACACTGCATCTTTTCGAACTACCTCCAGCAGCGAGACTCGCAAAGCGGTGGTGGCAAATTGGTACATACAAGGTATTCACTACAACCCTCATGTGAAACCAGCTCTCAGGTATACTGCCCGGTTGTGTGTTTCTGTACGATTTTAGGCAAGAACATGTTAGGAATTATGGCCAGTGTTGATAGGTACCTTGTGCTCAGTCAGGGTTTTGCAACGCTCCTGTTTTATGTTCACTAGGACTTAACTATACATTATCTTCCCAATACATGTATATTGTCATGAATTAATTTTTTGGCTTCATGTGAGTTTTTGAAGGAAAATATGAAGGTGGCTAGCAAAAACATGGCTAGATGCCGGCCTTGTTTCAGACCAATAAAGGGGATGGGGAGAGAGATTTGGATTGGTAATAGAAAGGGTGGAAAAATGCTGAGTAATCCCTCGTTGCATAATGTTGATTTAGCCCGTATTCAGCGTCAACTGCGCATGGTCTAAGGATCGAGTAAACAAAGATGGCGGACAAGAGCTGTCATCGCTGAATAAAAGGGAATAGTTTGCAAGCAGCACAATATAGTATTGTTGAAGAAAAATGTTGTCTGTTTTACTTTCACATATTAAAAAATAATGCGTGACCCTTTCTTTTTTTGACGAGTCAGTAATTTGACAGTCACAGTTCACAGTGATTGAATCTGCATCTCGCAAGCCTCATGCCTCAAAGTCACGTAAAATACCAATGAAAGATATCCCTATCAACCAGCAGTTTTTATCATCATCAACCTCTTTTTGGGGACCTAAGAAGAAGTTTTAGCAAAGCTCTTTTGATTTCATCCTTTAATTCTTTTCTTGAAGATTGATTCATTGATTTGTTGGAACTCTTTGACGGTCATCCCTAGAGACGATCGAGCCAAATGAAATCATGGTTTTTGTTTTCTTTTCTATTTTTCCATTTTCAAGCATGTTCATATAATGAATTTTAAATGTTTTTATCAAAGACGTTCTGTCCTCAGCCAAGACAATCAAGAGACAGCCATTGCAAAAGAAGATGCCATCGTTTCAAATAAAGATCATTAGCGCAGTTTTCTCGGGTGCCAAATATCTCCATTTTATTTTCTGTAATTTTTTCTCATTTCTGCCGTTACGTCAAACAATGCTTGGTCCGGCCAGGTAATCTTTGCGATCAATACGTGAGCAGATGATAACAGACAGTGGACCCGGCGATTCGCAAGTAAACGAGACATTATCTTAATGCATTGTGAAACGTGTGGCTTTTCTCTTTTTTTAATTTGGTCGCATTTAGGTACGTTATTATTTGATATGAAGCGATTGCTTAACACTAACAACACAGCTCTAAGTTCCGGAGACAAATCACTAATGTGGGTCTCTCTTGTGGGTCACGCTGAAATCTCTCTTGCACATACATGTATCACACGCCTTCAAGGCTATAAAGAAGGTTGATGGACTTGATGGTAAATATTTTGATTCTTTCACATCAAAACCAGTGATGATAGAAATGCATGTGTGTTATTACTGACACACATGGATTCCAATCATTTTGTGGTTTTTCAATAGCCAAAGGGTCAAACGGTTCACAACCGATCACATTTTACTTTACACTCTTTTCATACAGAAGAACATTAATCGCATTTGTACAAAATCGCCACACCGAAAACCAGGTGTGCGTGTGTGTTTGTGGCAGAGTGGGGTGGAAAGTGGGGTTGTTAAAGGAGAAGACCGGGGAAGTGTAACTTAAATTGGAATAAAAACAGTAAGGCTTGAGAATTTTCAAAACACCATCCGATAACTTCCGATAATTTTTTAGATGTGCTGAAGAAACATTTGCTTCATCATTATAGCTGTCAGAAGACGGCGATATTTTACCGACCCGATGCTGAGTGATTGACGTGAATCGAGCCCTTCACCCTCTAGCCGTATCAAGCCCGTTTGTATTCAATGTGTTGCTTAAGGCGTCAAAATCCGCACACTGTGGCATACTGCTAGCTCTTTTTTGCTGTGTATTCACTAACAAAACAAAGAGCACCAGTCAACCGTCCGTAATCGAACTGAATTCGCATCCATAGGCCTATGTGATTAGTGTTATTTACATTCAAAAGATAGAATGGTAATGTCTTAAAGGTCCAGTTCATGTCACTTCCCAGTACTTGGCCGGTTTTCTCCTTTAGTTCAGTTTTTTGTGTATAGATCATGACCTTTTTATAGTTTATATGGTTGATACATTGTGTGACTTCAGCACCTAGAGGGTTTATACCAAAAACTCCATGGATGAAATGGCCTCCAAGCGTAAGATAATGATCTTGATACCAGGATAAGATTGGCATCGTCATGGAAGGAGCCCACTGACAATAGAGGCAGTCCAAGGTTGTGTTTTCTGTTTGTCTATTCTGACTATTCGTTTTTGTGTAAGGCATTCAAACTTTGACCTCTTTGTTTTCTGTAATTGCGGATTTATGCTGCGCTCAAGACTAATTCACTTCTGCGACTAAGGGGTCCGATTTATGGGGGGAATATAAAGGGCGGAGTTTTCATGTATGGCATCACGACATTTCGTCAAGTGTAACTTAATTGGCCAAAGGTTGTATGTCATCTGCACTGGACGGTAAGGAAAGCCTCATGAAGATACCAAGTACATAAGTATTATTCCTCTTTGACTTCTTTTTAGCAAAACTTGACAAAAATGTTGTCGTTGTGAAATGAATTTGTAGACAAAACTAATACAGTAAATGTTATATCAGACAGCAAATGACACGTGAGGGTAGAATGCATTCGGGATTTTAACGACATCTTGCCTCTTTTCTTAAGAATGAAAGACACCAATGACAGAAATGCTGTGACCCTTGGCGTTAAGTAAACGACTTTCAATTGCCAATCACTAACAGCAGGGATAGTTGTTCTCATAAGGTCAGCAGGTATTCTCGTCAAGTAGAGCAATTTGTCACTCAATGCTAGTTATATGTCTGTGTGCATCAGTGACAATCAATGTTGATCCGACTGTAGGCAAATTTGAGACGAAAATCCAGAAAAGCTATACTCTTACATTATCGCTTCAAATGACGGGATAAAGGTGACAGTAAAATGGCTCCACCACTGGTACAAACCTGAAATCTGCTCAATAATGAATAGGTGGCAGAAAGTAGAGACGCGGAGAATATGTCATATCTCAGGGACATTCCGGGGCAAATTGTGACCTAGTGTGACATTGTCAGTGCATGTAACCACATATATGTGAAAATTGCCAACATTGAGAGGAGAAAACAATGGCGCTGAAACGCAGATAGTCTTTTATTGCAGATGTTTCAATTGCATATTTCCTTTCTGTGGTTGTATAACCATTGATATTTCGACTACTGGTCTTCTGCTGCGTTAAATGTCTGTTGTAGTCTGTTTTTTTAACTTGTCACCTATATTCAGCTATGTGTGTAACATCAGTCATACGCTCCACCAAAATCGCCTTTAGATAGTTACATGTCAAGCTCTACACAATGGTATGTTGAATGTCCACATTATTGCTGAGAATATGCAGCTAAAATACGTTTTCAAACTCATAACGTTCAAGTTCAATAAACATTTGTCGTGATGTGTTTTAGTTTTCCTATGAGATATAAATGTCGCCTACAAATATTTTGTTTCGAAAGAAAAAGTACACCATTGAATTGCTGGGTACAGTGGATTATATGTTGATGGAGATCTCATCAGATCCAACTTTCATCTGGTCCATTGCTTTGACACTTCCAAGGTTTGGACCAGGTCATCGTGTCAATCACTATAAATATTCCCCTGCCCGTGCAAAACCGCACATTTATTAAAGAAGAGGGAAATAGCAGCTGTGCGACATGTACCCAGGTCGTCAACGTGTCTTGGAAGCTAACATTTTGGATCCCGTCAGAGAGTAATTATGAGAACTTGAGATCATGGGCCGGTTGTCAAGCATGGCTATAAAGAGATCTGGTGAAACTGTGCATGGTTCACCTCCAGACAACACGCATGCATAGCAGGGACCACTGTACCCTGTCACACATAGGATACACTGTAAACAAATGTCTGTAAATGCAGAAAATGTCAGCGCTTTTAGCTGTCAATTCACAAGATCCACAGTGCTTATCAAAGAAACGCGATAAATAATCGGATTTAGTGACTTTAAGCCCAAATGCTTCAATTACATGTCCCGCGCGTCTTTCTAGAAAATATACCCAAACCCGGCCGTACAGTTAACACGGGTTACTTTGAAACGTTTTGATCGATAAAAAGTCTGGGAATTGTTTCTCAAAAGGGCGACCTTGGATTTACGCCCGTCTAGACTTAAGTTCCAAATGAATTTTATGCCCTGGACAGCTCGTAAATTTTGCGCCCACTAAGGGGAGACCGACGTCTGGTTGTACCAGCGACAAATGTATAAGTATTTCTGCAGCTGTGGCTACAGACGGCACAAAAAGCACAAGGAAAAACACTATGCACTGTTTATCAATGGCAGTGTTATCGACTAGTACAGCCTTTCGTCTTGTGTTTTAATGTGCTTGTTTTCTGAAGTTTAGTGCGTGTACGTTTTGTGTCTTCATCACTGAAGAGTTCCAGTCTCTGTCCACTACCACGTTTTTGATAAGTCGTTACAGTTACGCCTGCCAGAGGGGATTAGGACATGTGCTTTCAAAAATCAAAGTAAATAAAGATGTTTGTGAGATGTCAACACCGTTCGCAGTCGTAAAGTCAAAACATCTTCAACCCTTCAGCTATCTTGTCATTCTTCCCAGCTTATCTGTCAGACGTTCGCCATTGTTCCTGGATGTCAATCATTTAGTTCGTGTTTTCACCAATATATGAAGTCTGTGAAATAAGAAAACAGTTTTCCTTGTATCGTACAGTGATCCAGACTTCATATTACGCTGTTGTTGTGATTAGGGCCTAAAGGAATTATACAGTTTCAAACAACATTGAATCTAACAGGCGCCACGAACAACCCCAAAGGCAATTTCTGATCACTTGATTCTGTTGTAGGGTTCTAGTCGATAAAATTCAACATCATCTGGAAAATGGTAACTCATAGTACATGAGCAGTATTCATACGATGATTGCAACAAGTTTTGGAGTCCTTTCCTCAATTATTCTTTGATAATAAACAGATGCCAAAAACAAAATATAATGAGAAGAAGAAAATCGGCCGTATGTGGGGAAGAACAGTCTACTCTAGTCCAGCACCCTTGTGACGCGATTCGAAAATTCGACGAAGTTTTCAATAAGTCTTCCCTGTGGACCAGATTCTTTTTAACCCAGATGTAGAAAGGGGATTTTGTGATGGCTGAGTTGAGTCATGAAACATTGACACGACCATTCCACGATTTCGTCAGCAAACGTGATATGTGAATGCAGAAAAAAGGCGAAAAAGTATCAATACTGAAAAGAACACGTGGCCATACATGTATACTGTCTGCGATCGGACATTCTTCTTAAGGTCACATCCTTAGAGTTGTCGGTGGAAAGTTGTCTGTCAGTGTGATTTCTTATTGTTGTGAACGGTAGGATATTTATATGGCGCGGACCTGACATAATCTGCCATCAAGCATAAAATGAATAGCGGGGGAAGCCGGCCGACGTTCACGGGAGACAAAGTGCGCAGATTGATTACATTCGTCATTCTGAGCTCATAGAACGGGGAGCGATAAAGAACATGACACACAGCAGCCTCACTTTGAAGAGCTTGGTATCTTGATCATCAGGGATTTGCCAAGGAAAACTCTGCCCTACTGTAGATGATATTCTGTTCGCGCCACGGCCACAATGCCGACACTGACCAGTGTAGACAGGCCTGATCTCCGCCGAGGATGGGGTCAGTGCACATTGTTTGTACACCGTGACCCCAGATTTATTGCATCCATGTAAGACATAAAACACTGGTTGTTAAATAGCAATACGTAGCACGATCCAGTATCGGTTTCGGCGGATTAAAGTAGCGGTCAGAATATTGACATTACAGTAAATATCGTGCTTCTTAAGCATTAGTTCGAGTTGGTTAAAAAAACTGTACAAGGCATACAAATGTAGTGTAATACAGTATGTTTGTAACATTGAAAATCGAGTTGATGTAGCCAATTAATCCAACTAGCTGGCGGTGTTCCTCTCTAGACTACATGTACAGTAAGTCATTAATCAATCTCACCAAAGCCTCGCCTACATAGCGGCAAAAAGGGACTAAACGCTGAACTGTTTCAGAAGAGCGTTAGCGTTAGTATTATTCTGTACAAACCTACAGATAGCAGGTCTCTGGTATACTGTTTTAAAACTGCATGCAAGGTAGATTTTGCTTAGACAAAGAAAAATTTATTTATTTCATTTGATTGGTGTTTTACGCCGTACTCAAGAATATTTCACTTACACGACGACGACCGGCATTATGGTGGCAGGAAACCGGGTAGCGCCCGGGGGATACCCATTTGAACTCACAGCGACCACCAAGAGAAAGAATGCCACAACTTTTGCCTTAATATCGATTATTATCTGTTATACGTCAATTTCGTTATTATGGCAGTGTGTGCCAGTATCTATGTTGATGTTACTGCAAGTGTATGAATGAATATTGATGCCTTAACGGCATTTCATTGGACAAATATCATGGTCGGGTGTTTAAAAGAAATGGCACAGCTTATTGCGTAACAATGAGTAAGATGATTTTCCCCGAAATAAACTCTTTTTTGTTGTTTTTGTTTCCTTAATCGCTTTTATAATGTCGTTTAAAGTGATCATTATATAAACTAATACACGTCCACAGAAGCTGTGATGTATTGGATTAGAATACAGACAGCTTGGGACCAACTGGCCAAAAGTGTAAAGACTCCAGTTTCATCATGTTACAGTCGAATTTACATTTCTTGTTTGACCTCTTCAAGGTTCTCGACACATTTTTGAAATATAATCTTGTCGAGGCCGAGAGGTGTTTGGAGCAGCGGTTATAAGTGAGAAATATCGTGTTGAGCCGACAGTGACAAACTATTACCCAGTCAGCCTGGTCACTGTCCTCGCCTTACAGAACACTAACGAGATGGTCTGACAATACATACACACATCCGTTTTCAGTGTAAGACATTGGTGAGATGTTCACTCCGTAATAATACGGACGACTTGGACCCTAATTGCCGCTACAGAAGACTGCTCGCGACACACCATACATTTGCCAGTCAGTTTGCAGTGTCTTGCAGATTTAGAATCCGTGGAACTATCTAAGAGGAAAGCACGAACTCGACTGTACTTCCTGTCAGGTGAAATAGTGATTCTAGCACTTGCAACATAGTTCATACTTACGATGTCAAGCGAAATCTTAACGTCTGGTGTGTCTGGTGTTTTTGACATAGCATGTTACGTAAAAATACCAGAGAACCAAGGCAGCCGTCTATCCCGCTATGTCGGAGATTTATCGTTCGTACCGGCAAGGAATCGTTAATTCCATGAATAATGTGTTTGGTGACGGTTTAGCTAATCAGAGATGCCTTTTCCCTGTAACTGGTCCTGGTAATTCGATAATGTTACAAACTGTTCCCCGTCCCTTCTTTACATACAATACGTAACTTGATACATCTGGTTTCTCAGATCGAGGAAAGCATTTGTTTCCTAAAGTTAATTAATCCATATGTGTGTTGTAAGGGTACCACTATCGGAGAGGAAAAACGATAAACAAATGCCTTGTTCAATTCTCAGATAGCCATAGACCTTACAAAAGATCACACAAAGAAACACGAAGACGCTGGACTAAGTTCAATACTTATATTTGAACAAAACAGACAATTAGTACAACTGCCAATCATATATCAAACAATACACGTAATTACAAAAATATATATAGTTTCTTATGGATGTTAGTGTCCTAAATACGAATGGAATATTCCGGCTTCTAACGGCAGGTCAGTCTACGTAAATATAGAATCCAGTCCATCGGAATTCTCGAATTGAAGGATGACAACTCGTGTAATGACGAACAGCAGAGGGCCCGGTACACCGACGATGGTAGATATACAACTCCCTGGCAAAGTGCAAGTTTGCTGGGTAGACGGGTTGACAATAGCCTCTGTAATGCCGAGCTGGCGATGTATGTTTCATTCCTCCGAAATATACACAAAGTCACTTTCAAGGTAAACTGGGATGAAATGTACATAATCGCACAAAGAGACAATGAGCGACACAAGCTCCAAACCGAACGTCTCCGACAAAATATCCAGTGGCGAAACACAAGCCCACAAAGTGCTACGTACCGAAAATGGGGTACAAAATGACAATACTGTCGAAAGGCGTTTAAGCCAATATCTCCGAAATCCCACAAAAATCCTTCTAAGTAGACAAGAGCAAATATGACTCGAGTGGACACAAGTAAAACGACTGCTCTCAAAGTAGACGTAAGTAGATGCCTGCGAGCTTAACAACTTCGTCGCTCATATTTAAAGGCTAACGTAAAGAAATTTCTGAATGGTTTGTTCGTAAACATGTTTACAATATGGGTACATCTTTTCACAATAATATGGGTACATCTTTCCAGATGTACGCTCTAAGTACAATGACACGAACTCATAAACACAAAAGCCTCTAGGCTTCAGAACACGCGACTGAATTCCAGCGCAGGCTATCACGTACACAAAGAAAAAAAATGTAGGTCAGACACACACCTGGTTAACGTGAAGACAAATAAAAAAAATATTACAATATTTTAAAGACGGGGTTCGTGACACCGCCCTCCCCCCCAAGGAAAGATAACTGTACAAATGTACGGTGATCTTTACAACCACTGAATATAAAACATATATTAACAATAGTGACAAGATGATGTTACAAGTAATATATGTACATATACAAAGAAATATACATGTACAAATCTCAATTAAGCTCTGGATAGAACGTCAGCCACAATATTATCCTTACCAGCAATATGTACAATTTCTAGAGCATAAAGCTGCAAGGTCAACCAGTGATGTTACGATGGTCTTGCTGACCTTGAATAACTCTGCGAACACGAAATCATTATGATCATTATAAACAGACAAGTATGTACAATGACATTACCAGTACAATTACTGAAACAATCCCATGAACTTAAAGGATTACACTATGTGCTGAAATAACACAATGAACCTTTAGGATTACAATATATACACAGTATATACAGTGACAATAACATCACATCCAGTAATTATGTAATGCCATTATTCAGCATGTACAGGTTTTCCTTGCTAACAAACTTTAACTTTGCAGGGTTAAATCTGTAGGGGTGCGGTTTAATGGGTGCAGCCTTCCCTACATCTACATCATGTACAGCAGCATTAGTACAACCAGGTACATCAGAACATATCTCAGGATAAATCTCGAGCAACTTACAAATACCCTGTCTCTGACTGTTAGAAAGAATACTTAACACTTCATCTAAATTACTCAATACACCTGAGTTATCCAACTTAGAATCTAACAAATCCACCTGAATGCTGCCTGGCTCTTTGGACTCGGTACATGTAGTAGATAAATCATCACTCTGCTCTACGTGGTTTAATACTGTGCTAGCCACAACTACTGACTGACTTTGCTCACGGGAATGGTACCTCTTTTTTTATATTAATGTGACACACTTTTTCAGCCTTCTCATGATCAGGGGTGTTAATAAGGTAGTTAACATCACTTTCTTAACCACTTGATATGGTCCCCTAAACTTGGCCTTACGTGGTTCCTGAGATAGAGACAATAAAACCAAAACATGGTCTCCAGGAGAAAAACTTCTTAGCTTAGCCTTCTTGTCATAGTACAATTTCATCTTCTCTGAGAGGTCTTCAAATTAGGTCGAGCTATCTCCCGGGATTGACATAACCTATCATGAAACTGGGAAACATAGTCTAATAAGTTTCCTTCTGTCTCCTGGGCCAAGATAGGCTCCTTCATCAAAACTAAAGGGCCTCTAACCTGATGACCATACGCTAACTCAAATGGACTAAACCCAGGGACTCATTAGAAGTATCCCTAGTGACAAACAATACAAACGAAATGCCCTTGTCTCAACCTTCCGGGTATTCCAAACAATACGTTCGAAAAGCAGTCCTCATGGTTTGGTGATATCTCTCCAAAGCACCCTGGGATTGAGGGTGGTAAGCTGTGGATTTAAGTTGCTTAATCCCCAGCTGATACATCACTTCCTGAAATAATCCTGAGAGAAAATTTGATCTTTGTTCAGACTGTACTTCCTTAGGTAAACCATACGTTGTGAAAAACTGTAACACACCATTAACTATCTGAGGAGTAGTTATCGGTTTCAGTCGGATTGCTTCAGGAAATCTAATATCTGTATCCATAATAATCAAAAGATACTTGTATCCTGACTTAGTTCTGGGTGATGGACCAACACCATCAACAAGTACCTTATTAAATGGTTCATCCAAAGCAGGAATAGGAATTAAGGGTGCAGGCCTTACATCATGCTGTTTTCTTACTAGCTGAGAGGTATGGCATGTCTTACAGAAATTAACTATATCCTTATGAATTCTAGGCCAGTAAAAACGGCGAGTGATTTTACTTTCTGTCTTTCTAATGCCTAAATGTCCACCTGTGGGAATCTCATGAGCCATTCTCAGAACTTCCTGTCTATAACTTGGAGATAATACAACTTGACTGAAAATTGGTCAATCATCACTAGCTGATACATGAGGAGGTCTATACTTCCTCATCAACAGCTCATCCTCCATACAATAAGCAACAGGTACATCAGCTATTTCCCCCACAGATAAAGCAGACTTACTCAACTCCCTTAATTCAGGATCTGGCTAGTTTAACCACGTCAATTCGAGAAAACACAGGAGTTTCTAACTCCTCAGCATCCTCTATACCATCAATATCATGAAAGAAAGTTTCAGCCAAATTAATATTACCGGCTGAATCCTTAATGGTAATAGAAGAATTATCTTCCTTCTCCATAGCTGTTTTCTGTGACCTCGTAACCACACATGAGGGAAATATACCTGGAAATTCCTCCTCTAGGTCGTCTGTATTTTTATCCAAAACCGGAACACTACAGACATGAGAACACGCCTTGACCTTATCTCCTGCTAAGTCATTACCCAGCAAAAATGAAATACCGTCCACGGGCAATGTATTAACAAACCCTACAGTTATTAAACAAGTGACCAAATCAGAAGTAAGGGTAACATCCTGTAATGGAACAGACATAAAATTTCCATTAATACCCTGGATGAAAACAGGACAGTTGGCTTTATCAGAATGTGCGGGATATACGTCTACCAATATCAAAGACTGACTAGCCCGGGTATCCTAAGTATACGAACAGGGGAGGTAATTCCATTACCAGTTACCACACCGTCTGAGACAAATCCCGAATAAGTCTTGGAGTCTGAACTACTTCCTTAACTCGTGGTTTAACAATAGGACCAACACTACCTACCTCTACCTGTGACCTCACTGGTTTACAACTGGAGTTAACAAAAGCTACTGGCTTTAGCTCCTCTGTTCTTTTCAGTACTGGGCAAGCCGATAGGAGATGCCCTGTGTTTTTACAATAATGGCGCAAGGGTGGGTTAATACCTTGAGGTTTGGATTGAAAGGTCTTCTTCTCAGAAGAATAACCCACATTTGATTTAGGTTTCTCACCGGTCTGCCTGTCGGTAGTAAAATTTGTAAATCTTCTTATCAGAATTCCACTTCTGATGAAATTTAGGCTGAAATTTTTCTCCATTAATCTTATGGTCCAGCTCATATTCATCAGCCAAACTGGCTGCAGTCTTGACGTCCTTGACCTTCTGTTCACCTAAACAAACCTTGACCTCATTAGGAACGCTAGTCTTAAATTCCTCCAGAAGAATAACCTCCCTTAAATTATCAAAAGAAGAATCTAACTTCAGAACCCTGTACCAACTATCAAATAGCGTTTCTTTACCACTGGCAAAACTCCACATAAGTTTCACCAGACTATTTCCTTAACTGTCTAAACTTCTGTCTATAGGCCTCTGGTATAAGCTCATAAACAGTTGCCTTAACTCTTTTGTAATCTGAAGGCTGATCTACTGACAAAGCAGAATAGATATCTTCAGCTTTACCTTCGAATGTACTCTGCAGTAACATTGTTCAATATCTCTCAGGTCACTTCAAGATAACAGTCACTTTCTTAAAAGGATAGCAAGAACCTTTCTACATCCTTATCATCAAATTTGGTTACTAATCTGATATTTCGAGCCAAATCAAATCCTTGGTGATTACGACTAACAGCTTCATTCTCACTACCCTTAACCTGGAGATATTTTTAACTCTACATCACCACCCTGTCTCTTAATAGGCAAAGTATTACCTAAGCCCAAGTGTTTGTTGAAAGCATCCACCATTTCACTTTCCCAAAGACTCTGGCGTAAATCTAATTCAAACTTGTCAGCTATCTTCCTCAAATCTGCCTTCTTTAACTTTGACAGCTTAACTGACAAATCTTCACTATCAAGAAATGAATCTACATCAAATTCCCCAGCCATAATTACACAATAGAGTGCACAAAGAAACTATAGAAACAGTTGTACAAAATGTGA
The DNA here is from genome assembly GCA_016165875.1 of Acanthopleura granulata. NCBI lineage: Eukaryota > Metazoa > Mollusca > Polyplacophora > Chitonida > Chitonidae > Acanthopleura > Acanthopleura granulata. Next base: position 2,656,287 of record JABBOT010000029.1, read on the forward strand.
ATCTCTGTTTGATCCAAAACAGGAACCAAAACACCGCTACACAAGCTGAAAATGAAAGTGCTGCAATCTACTACAAGCAGGTTTTAGTTCCCGTACAAGGCCCCAATATGTAAGGGTACCATTATCGGAGAGGAAAAACGATAAACAAATGCCTTGTTCAACTCCCAGATAGCCATAGGCCTTACACAAGATCAAACAATACTTCAATACTTATATCTCAACAAAATAAGACAATTAGTACAACTGACAATCATATATCAAACAATACAGATAATTACAAAAATATATATAGTTTCTTATGGATGTTAGTGTCCTAAATCCGAATGGAATATTCCGGCTTCCAATGGCAAGTCAGTCTACGTAAATATAGAATCCAGTTCATCGGAATTCTCGCAATTGAAGGATGACAAATCGTGTAACGACGAACAGCAGAGGGCCCGGTACACCGACGATGGTAGACATACAACTCCCTGGCAAAGTGCAAGTTTGCTGGGTAGACGGGTTGACAATAGCCTCTGTAATGCCGAGCTGGCGATGTATGTTTCACTCCTCCGAAATATACACAAAGTCACTTTCAAGGTAAACTGGGATGAAATGTACATAATCGCACGAAGAGACAATGAGCGACACAAGCTCCAAATGAACGTCTCCAATAAAATAGCCAGTAGCGAAACACAAGCCCACAAAGTGCTACGTACCGAAAATGGGGTACAAAATGACAATACTGTCGAAAGGCGTTTAAGCCAATATCTCCGAAATCCCACGAAACTCCTTCTAAGTAGACAAGAGCAAATATGACTCGAGTGGACACAAGTAAAACGACTGCTGTCAAAGTAGACGTAAGTCGATGCCTGTGAGCTTAACAACTTCGTCGCTCATATTTATAGGATAACGTAAGGAAAATTCTGGATGGCTTGTTTGAAAACCATGTTTACAATATGGGTACATCTTTCACCAAGGCACGCTCTATGTACAATGACACGAACACAGAAGCCTAGAGAACACGCGACTGAATTCCAGCGCAGGCTATCACGTACACAAAGAAAAAAGGGTACGTCAAGCACAGACCTGGTTTGCACGAAGACAAATGAAAAAAGATTACAATATTTTAAAGACGGGGCTGGTAACAGTGTGGAAAATGATAGGAAACATTCTTAGTAATGAAGGCTGCACAAATGTCGCGGAACACACCTTTGATGCACCTAAATTATTTTTCAAAATGAAAAAATTAAGCCAATGAAGCCAAGTAAGTTGATTACCTAAATTTGAATAGACCTTCTCTTATGTGGTCTTGACCTTTCTATGGCATTCGTTCTTGAAGAACGAAACTATTTAATATTCGTCTTCCCGCACTCTGTTTTTCGCATATAGAACTAAGCTCTCGTATGTCTGGCTCCACGTTACAATAGGTAATATACATGCATAATCCCATTTCAAGTCAAGAGATAAAGTGAGAAGCATTCATCTGGACAGTGCGTCTAGGGCGTCTTCAATACTTTGTCAGTCGTGTTCAGTAACATGCCCTTTATGAAATCAGCTGACCACACCAGATAACAGATTCGAAGATACATATATTTCGTATTCCTGGTAATATCGACTACAGGGCAAAAGGTGTTTGAGTCTATGGAGGGAGGCTTCATTGTGAACAAATTATTCATAAGCCACTATACGCTGTTGAAATGGACCCGTTGTACCATGGAATTTTTGTCCACATAACAGATCCATGAACTCATGCCAATTGCCTGGGTTGGGAATTACCTTCTAGCTCATTTATTACGCCTTGGCGACAGTGAATGGTACGGATTTGCACAAGAGAGTCTGCTTTTCACTACATTTGCATTTCTTTACTCTTCAGTAAAACTCTTTCCACCGTCTTCATACGCTTGAAATGCATTCTAGAGTAAAAAATTCCTTTCAAACGTAAATAAAAGAAATCGAATAAGGAACAGTTTTGAATGGATGTATTAATTTCGCTTAATGAATGGGAAGCCCGCGTGTTGTTGATTATATTTTTTTGGCCGTTTGCAAGAAAAAATACTGTTCTACACACCCTACAAGTATGCAGTCTCCTGTCAAAAAGTTTAGAGCCAAGGAATGTCAAGTCGAAGTTGATAAAGTGAATGCATCAGAGGCAAACAGCTAAGTACTAAATAATTGTAACAGTGGACCCTAATAGGCCTACTCTTCCATTTCTTCTCTCTCTGTAGACGAGGCTGAGTTTATTCTCCGGCAAATCAGGTATCGTTAATCTTGGTATCTCCTGTCACGCCTATCAGTTCTTGGTTTTATCACCATGAATAAAGGTCAGTATAAGGTGATAAACCTTACTTCAGCGTAGCAGCATAATTTTGTCTGCATAGCTTGCGCATTGGAATTTGTATTACCCTCTCATAGGGTGCTAAACATGGTTAGGATCATAGTGCTGACACTTATGGGACAGTGCCTTTTTTCTGTGTGGGAAACAATACTACTTTTAGAAAAGCATTTCCTTGTCGATTATTCTTGAAAAGTAAATGTAAGTTTAATATAGAACAATAATGACGTGTTTGTTGCAAGTTTGTGAAGACATCATAACATTTAAATTTCTTTTGTGTATATTCCATTTTAAGATAATGATACCAGATAGTGTTACTCGACCCTAGATGCAGAAATGCCTTATGTTGGCGCATTTATGGAGCTTGGTCAACATGTTTTCCCCTTGTTATTGAAGACTACTTTTTCAAAATCAAACATAGTAAAAGATAGCATGTTCATGAACAATACTTTAAAGTTTTTTCTTGCAATTTTTTCAAACATAAGAACTTCAGGTATTTAAAAGCCCAATAATGAAGAGAAGAAGCCATCAAACATCCGTATTACATAGCACAAACCAGAGAAGTCAGTAGTAAGATAGTTCATTATATGTAAGTCCATGTTTATAGGAAAAATCAACATTTCCAACAACTGTAACGTATGGCGACAAACTTCGAACACTCGGACATAAAAAAGTTTTACTCCCAAACCATTCTAACGGTTCCGTCAGATCGGATTAGTCTGGACAAGCCTTGGCACGGTTGATCTCAGACAGTCTACAATATGATAACGGTCTTTATTCCCTGGTGTTACACGCATCAGCTCAGTTATCTCATCTTCACGAGTCTCTGCGCCTAATGTGAATTCGACATTCGTCAGCGGCCTTACCTTCTCCATTGCTCTTAAACTTATTATACCAACCAGGTAAATCAGTTTATCTCCCGCTAATAAGCTCACAGATTAACAAGATGAGTGTCTCTGCCCATCTTCAGCGTTAAAACCGATAATATCATATCGCGGTGTCGTAAAAGTACGTGAAAATTTGACAAACTGCCAAAAATCAAAATCCAAGGCGATAATTTCAAGAACAAATGTCCCGCGTCAAATCTGCAAACGTGAGCATAATTAATAACATAAAATTCACAGCCTAATAACCCTACGAAGTTTAATTAGGAGGCTTGTCAGAAATCTGGAGAAATGTTTTATTTTAGGCAGTTTCTTTCAACTGATTGTTTTGAAATAAGTGAAACAGTCTAACACAAACAAGGAATTACATACATATATATTAATGTGAGCGCCAACAATCCAGCCAGGAAAAGGGGCTATCACTTTTTATTCCTATCTGACATGTATACACATGTAAGGAGTCCGTCAAGTATAGAATGCTAGGATAATACAACGTGTCTCTCAACTCCTCGACTTCGACAATAATTCATTCCTCAGTATTACCTGATATAAAACCTGCGAAACAATGTAGTACTTCGGCTGTGGCTTTATTGAGGCTCCATACGTAAAACGGGGATGTGTGCTATGTATATACACCCCCGCGTCTTGAATAAAAGGTTATTTGTATCAGATGTATATTGTGTTAAAAGGAAAGACAACACTAGACACTAGTGCATGATAACCGAGATATCGCAGTTCAGATTAAGCAAAAAAAAAAACGCCCACGTGGGGATAATCGAACGGGTCGCCACGCTCTCAATTTTAACCACTCAAGGGCGAGATATTTCGACCACTCGAGAAGACATCTCTTTCCGCTGTGACGTCAGCAGTATTCAGTTCACCATTGTGCCATATAGAAGTAGTCTTCAATGAGCTGCTTTCCTTGTGATTGTGAGACAATTGTGAAATACTATAAAGCTATTTTCAACGAGATAATGGTAGTGGAATATATCAGGGGTTATTCCCCACGCTCAAAACCAGGAGGCCACAATGAGTGGCCTTGGATGGTGATAATAACCAGGACCGTACTTCACGCATAAAAGAGTGTCTCGAACTTAATACTTAAGTGCGTTGGGTACGGGTGACGCGGCATCGTGTTTCCGGTTTCTCAAAAATGGCGTATCCTATGTCCTCGTAAGAATTCCAGATTAAAGGGTGATTTACCCTTTAAGCACGTAAAAAAAGTTCTTATTCCCGTTTATGTCTGTATGGACCCCTTTTCTTAACTTGGTTATGTTTTTGTTGTCTTTCCTTTTAAGATCTTTACAATCGCAAAAAAGAGCTCATGTCTCTTACAAAAACCACTGTTACTCCAGATGACCAAATCTAGGGCCTGGGTTTAAGTGCTTGCATCAGTATTCTATCACCTGATATGGGGTATCGTAAAAATACTGCCAAGGCAATCAACTACAAGTTAGGGATTCCAGGCAAGGAGTCTACATTCATCCTCCGGGTAGATTTATTTTACTCCAGCAGTCCATATCCCAAGAGATTTGCCTGTGAGGACTTTTCTTCACGATGTGCTTTTGATTTCTCTTCCCTATGCTCAACAGTAAACAAATTCACTCTGAAGTTACAGCCTAAGAAAGAGAAAAAATAGCAACTGGCAAGTAAGTGCTGACATACCTATCACTTCTTGTTTCAAGGCTCCACTTAACCAACAGTTAGTGTGTTCAAGCCACTAAAACACCATCTCACAAAATGCGTGATTACGATTCGTTAGAATACTGCACAGACATCTATGTGTACACATTCATGTATGGTATTCGGGGATGAAGTGTGAACAATCACTCGTGAATGCGAGCCTGGCTTCAGAGCTGCGGATTCCTGAGAAGCCGATAAAAAACACTGAACTACCATAACTCTGCACTTTGGGTAACCTCACATTTTTCGCTTTACCACGTTCATGTCTCCATACATAACAGTTTGTATGAAAAATGGCCCTAGTAAAAAAGCCTTGAATCTGGTCTTTCAGCCAGCAACCGTCTCTTGTTTTCGACTAACCTATGACCAACATGGCTGACGGAGAAGTCCGGTACATGTAAGTTGTGTGTTTTATGATGAAGCTCAAAGCATCTTCTCTCAGGTGGAAACACGTATATCCTCACACAGACAGTCATTTCCATGTGACCAGACGGTAAATCTGTTCTATCAATAAGACACAGCTGAAAGTTCTGGCAGATCTACACGGAGGTTTAGGAGTACAGGGAGACAGGACAGGCTAGATGCGACAACACGCCAAGTGTCAAGGTCAAGTCTGACGCAACACAATGTACTCGTGACAGGCCTCTCGTCACAATGTCGGACACATTTTCTTACGTATTTCACAGTAGGTTCTCTGTTTAATCTGTTCTTATGGCATGCTGTTTACATCCATGAGGAGTAAAACTTTTCTTCAGATCGGCAAGTGGTTTTCCATTTAGGTAATTGGCTCTGGTGGCAACGTTGTTAATCGCAATTTCGGTGAGTCACATTGCTGATGGCGACACAGATAAGGATAACGCTGCTGATATTAACACCAATCGACTTATTTATTCCTTTCATTGTTGTAAACTTCCATACTCAAAACAATCTCAGTTTTGCTACCGTTCTTTGGCAAGTTGCTGACGAACTTTCCCTCGTGTTACCTGCAGATGTGCACACCTTATTGGTGGAAGACAAACAAAAGACTAACAAAGACTGTAACACAACCATCATCGTCAGCTTATTATGACTTATGCGCAGTGGGGAGCCACAGATACTCTGTACCAGAACAGTGTTGTACCCTCACCTCGTGTGTCACATTGATTGTAAGGCAGCCACCATACAGGGATAGACCGGGGAAGTATAAGATCAAGTGTAGTAAAAAGAGTAAAGTTTGAAGATTTTTCAAGACACCATCCCATAATATTTTATACCTTCTGTACGAACAGACATGCTTTATCGCCATAACCTTTCTGGTAAACGTAAATCCTGTCCGTTACTCTACCAGTGCAATGTCAAGCCGTGCTTTTACCCGTCTATATTCTACAAAAGCTGCACACTGTGGCACCCTGCCAGCTCTTCTGTCTGGTCTGTGCGCTGGTAAAACAAAGGACAGAAGCCAACCTTTCGTAATCGAGCTGAACTCTTATCTGTATATTCAACATCTTATCCTTTAAATAATCCCCCGTTCTGACTGGTCAAAATTATTGTCCCAGCTACGTCCCCTTTTACATGAAAGAATTTATTATTCATGATTGAGTTTGTATTATGATCTACCTTAGTTTCTTGTCTCGGAACTAAAGACAAGATGGGGGAAAATGTGATTATCGTTTTTTCTTTTGCCACAAATTTCCCAACATTTGACCAGTTCTTTCTTTTAACCACACCGTTAAGAGTAGCACTGGTCATAGCGACACTAGTGATGGTCACAGTGATAAGCAGTAACACAGCTTACTAGTATATTTAAATTTTGTCAGTCTGTCTCAGTTAGGGTTGTATTCTTATTGTTGTGTTCATATAAATACTCAAGACTTGGAAATCACTTCAAATATCAACAACAATGGTAACACTGATAAGTGTATAACTGCTATGGTTCACTTAGCGAGGAGCCCGTATGTTCTGATTGAAGAATGAAGCCTTGATTAAATAAAACCCCTCAATGAGAGCCATAAACCGTCTTATTTAAGGAGATCGATGTGCGTCTGGGGGATAAAGAATAGTATTTACGTCTGACAGAGCGTCCACACTGTCTCTAAAATGGTAGACACAGAGCCAAGAACTCCGGCAGGCGTCTCTATGAGGAGTGCCTTCTATGCTGTTGTTAATTCTGCTCCGACCCTGTGTCAGAAGTTCTTTCTGAAAAGAGCTTACCATTGTGTTAGATATGTGACAATTGTTTGATATGAATGATTATATAATTATATAAGCAGCAGTATGACTGATAAATGGAATAAACCCCGCTATTTGATATACTTTAAGCCCAGCTCTTAAGAACAGCTGATATCTGAAAGTCAGGAACTGTACCGTACTAACATGCGATTCTAGAGAAAATGACATGAGATCCACAAGAAAAAAGTCCCTTACCTATGTATTTCCCACAGTGATCGATAAAATCCGTCATTACAGGAACAGACTCAGCTATATCTCGTACATACCACAATACTTTGTCAAAGCTCTAGCAAATATCCCTCCAGGCCTCCGGTGAAGGGACTGCTAAGCAGATTTACAAAACAACAACGGTTAGACACATCGATTTCCTGACACTGCTTTGTAAGAATCTATTAGATGTATCTGATCCTGGATCTACCAAACACCCATGCGTTTTTTGTGATAAAAAGAGGGTTGCATATTCCTTTATTAAGCCAGGCTGTGTTTTGTTAACCTTCACCGTGTGGACGGGTTTGTGGTCAGTCAGTCAGCCGCTATCCCGGGGCTTTACCATTTATCAACCTGAAAAACCATTACATCACCTAGCTAACTACTTGGCTCAGCCATAAAAGAAAAGTAATGACACCCAGGTATGAGGTCATTTGCAGGAAACTACTATTCTACAGACACTGAAGGTATAGAAAGTATTTGCCCATAACACCATGTCTTATCATTACAAACATCCGTCTTAAGCTAATGATATGCAGATAAGTGAAGCACGTCATCTATCTTATGATGGGCAGTATAAACACCTGAAAGTCCCCACCTGAGAGATATAAGTGGCCGGGATCATGGATAGTCCTTATATAATAGCCTGAGCAGCTTAGACTCCGAACTTGAGGGACAATATCGACAGGAAGCTGATCGCCAATGTGTGATGCTCTGAAGTCAGAAATCTGGAGAGTTACGGAGATAATAACAGGACTGGACGACGTTTATCACATTCCTATGGCGTTACTGTCCATAACTGGGAACACGCCTGGAAACAGGATGGAAGATGTCTAATTAACCTTTCTAAAACGACCATATATATACTTGCAGAAAGGCATTCCTAGTAATAAACAGGGAGAAATTTAACATGCGAAGCATACCCACATGCAGTGAACTTGAGGCTTATATGTATAGAGTCTACCATAAAACAACATTGCACTCCCACTCCCTGACATTTTGTTTGTGTGGGGTGTTACTCGAGTTTTTTTTTACCCTTTTTGCAGAACAAAGCATTTCTACACGTTCACCATAGAACACACTCCATCCATTAAGAAACTTTATTCACACTCACACAGTAGCATTTGGAGAATTTACGAAGCCTAGAAAACATCTGAATAACGACTTACACGTTACCTCTGATTTCATATACCCGTCTTGAACTTAGAAGATTCATCTTCAGATGATCATCACATTAAAAAAATATTATAATAATAAATTTAGAAGGACGCAAATGGTTTTGCAGGTGAGGAAACGTGCCAGGGAATGAAAGGTACGTGAAACTCAATCCAAAAACGGAAAATACATTTCCAAAAAAGGCACTACCTACACTGATGACTCCACATAGCTACGTAGATTGTAATTACATATTATCCAGACAAATAAAACATTAAGAACTTTCAAAGTTAAGGCAGAAATGAAGAACTGACTTACCAATGAAAAATAACTGAGATCCTAACAGAATACAGGTTACTACGTGGCTCTGGATACATTAGAGCGTCGTCGGCTGGAAAGAAACGTACGCAACAAAATTCAATATTGGAAACATCGTAGATACAGTTTGTCACCTAATAAAGAGAAACCAGAAACAGTGTCTTCCCTGCATGGATTCGCCGACCAGCATCGGCCAAAATGTCCTACTTGACAAACTGTCACGACGGGACACCAAAGATCATATCCTATGTCCTACATGGCATTTTCAGTGTATCCAGCGTTAAGTACTAGAAGTACATTGAGTATGGTCGGACGGTTTATCACATTAGTTCATCACCTCATCAGGTGGAAGACGGGCGCCGAAGTTTATCAAGTCTGCTCCGGGTTTGCGCAAACGTTACGGCAAGCAAACCCAGCATCGGGCAGCACAAATCGGCCGAATGATCTCTATTGCACGTGAAAGAGATTAATGAAGCGAGAAATAGTGTGTTATACAGTGTGACCAACTCTAGCTCTCGCCATCACCAATGTAACTATTAACAACGTAACCATAGGTGCTGTAACCGTCCACAATATAACTATCAGAACGGTAACTATCCGCACTGTAATCCAGTACAGCATTCAAAAGTGTCAGAGAAACTGTGATTGGGCAATGTCATTTGTTTATTAATGAAGGATAGCACAATACCGTTATCAGCGTCTAAATCTCCTTGATGTCTTGCTCAACGAACGGATTGGCAGGCGGCAATACAGACGCTCATAATAGCTGGTCTTCACAAGGCAGGCAAATCGATTTGTCTTGGCAACATTGAACTATGAAGGTACTTATTTTTTTCCTGGAAAAGCCCAGGATGAAGGGTCTGAACTTTAGAAGAACAGCGTGTTATGTAAACAATACAGCTGCACCTGCTATCAGAAGAGTGGATTGCTTTCATTGCCGACCGGAATTTATATGTGAGGGTTAGTCACCATGAGGCACTTAAAAGTTCTCATCCAAACACATCTGCTGGCATTCAACTATTAGATGATTGTGATAGCTCGGGGATAACGTAAACAGAATGGTAGACCTGGTCCATTTATCAATCAAGGTGCCGTGCATCAGTTTGCTCGGGGAAAGAGGCATTTGCCACACGTTCACACGTAGCATAATCCTTGTGCAGACACATAGTTTTGCCTTGATCGCAGACACGAGAATAGACGGCTAGCCGCACTGATGCCTGCCAAGTCGAGTTATTGGCTGTTTTCTCTCCACCCATATTGGAGTCAGCATAGATGCTCTATCAGATGTAAGTACTGTGTTTTCGAACCTGTTTTAGGTTACATAAAATATTACGCATCACCCTTGGAACAATAAAACAAATTGATTGCAACGCAATAAGACCAGAGATGTTATTTTATTCCCGATGAAACACCCACGAGAAACGTAATTTCCCTTGAAACTTTCGGGAAGATGTGAGAGCATATCACTTCATTTATAAGTCTAACATTCCTTTCCCGTCTTTCCACTCGTGAGCTCTGAACAAGAGTCGTTGCGAAAAGCATTGGCTATTCAAGTTGACAGATGAGAAAGCCTAGAGATGGTGCCTTACTGACCAGACAGAAACGTCATCCAACAGTCAGTCTTGATTCAAATCCTTGCTTAATGAAGGGAAACCTATATAACATCCGTTTTTTATCAAGACAATCCGAATATTTGTTAGAGCCGCGGCCAAGAAATGGAATTTGAATCTGGCAATGTAGACGTTTTTCCAAAGTTTATTGTGCAAAGCAGCACCAGGGTATCAGGGTTCCTTTGCGATATTGTTTTGTAAACCTGCTTGGCCTTCCTCTCCGGTCAGGGTCAGAGTGATTTGCCAAAGCTTTAGTAGAGTGTTGTCTTATATAAAGGCTACGGTTGTGTCTGCCGCGGTAGTAGTCAGTCGCATCGATTCCTGTAGTTGAATATTTATGCTTCTCGGGGCCATGCCATTGTTAAGGCTCCCAACCCACACACAGCTGTTGGTTATCAAATACCAACTGGTTCAAAGAGCTATCAGCCATGTAAGCAAAATGCTTGGGTTGTTCAAGTCATTATTCAAAATGTAATTGATCAATCAGCTCAAAAAAGTCTGGAATTTTTAAAATGAAATTGATTGTTTGTTATCCTCTGTTCCATCCAAATACCGTAGACCTCCATATGCAAGACTTATACCAGAATAGACGAGGCCCTTCAGACCGATGCCTCGCGGTGTCACTGGCTCCCCTTTTTCCATCTCATATTGGCGCAAGCACAGATGCTGCTCAATGACGCATTGGATTTAATCAACACGTCGGTCTTCATTAGTGAGTCTTTAATGGGAATAGTTTCTCACGTGTGGTATAATATGCTGTCTTTCTTCTATTAAGGAACTGTGTGATATAAGCTGCACTTGATGACACATATATATTTAAGGGACAGTGTGTTCAGTATTTTGCAATCAGGAGCAATCCCTGTGGAAATGTTTTCCTAAGCCGTGCTACCCTCAATAACTTGAAACGGCACATCAGACTTCATTTCCGAAAACTGTATGTTTTACATGGTAACGAGTCGTTACCAAGCACCTTATCGTGTAGTCGCTTCGGCTCATAAGGTGGTGGTGTTAATCCCTGCCATAGATAACAGGGTTTCTAGGTTTGAGTATTGAAGTGCGTGCTAGATATTACATACACATATTTGCCAAATACCTTATTTGTTTCATTGGCATTTCATGCCGTCATCGGGAATATTTCACGACGGCGGCCAGCATATAGTTAGAGGAAACCTGGCAGGATCGTACGACCATCTGCAAGTTGCCTGAACTCCTTATTCTCCATACCACCGGAGAGGAATTGAGTATGTGCTGGATTTGAGTTGTCTAGTTTAATGCTACAAAAGAACGGCATACCATTTTCACTTATTCACCTGCGTTTTGGTTTACTACTGCCTTTGGAAATTTTATATAAAATTGTATTATTGCAATAAACTAATAACTTCTTCAGGGAAGGGTTTGCCTGGCCGACATGATCAGTTTAATAACTCTGATCAGAAGAAGCCAGCAACGACTAAGCAAGACTCTAATGTAGTTTAACGAAATCATGGCATATTGTCTTACGGTTCCTGGAAATGTCACGACGGCTATGGTTAAATTCGCCTCTTATATCTCTTGTGGTGTCAGAAAGTACAGAGAAACTTAAATGCCACTATGCTAAAATAAAAGTGATTCCGATCTATTATGTCCGCCTTCATCATTCAAGTTGTTCATGACATTGGGTTTTGTTGCCTAAATGGAGAGGAATTTGTCAAAAGCCAACGAGTACATTCAGTTCAAATTTCATCCTCTGCCTGTACCCCAGCTGTAAAAGTTTTGGATGAAAAATCACGAAGTTGTCTATAGAATCACAGCAGATAAGGCGTTTACTTACATACTGCAAATACTGAATCAATTGTTGAACTGAATTTTTAGGTGAGGGTTTGTCACCATGTAGTACATAAGACTCCCAATCCAAACACAGCTGCTGGCTTCCAGATATCATATGATTCAGAAAGCTGGGAGTAACGTAAACGGAATAGTTATGTGGTCCATTTATCAACCAGGTGCCGTTCAGCAATTCTCTCGGGAAAAGAAATATGTCGTGATTGAGACTAGGCAGTTGTCACATATTCACACGTAACCTTTGTGCAAACATACAATTTTGTCTTGAACGCTGACAGCGGAATAGACGGCTGTCAGGACAGATGCCTGCCTAAATAAGATAGTTCGCAGCCATTATTGATGGGTTGTATTAATCAGGCCTTCAGTGTTCATTACAGGGTCTTTAATAGGAAAGTTGGGTTTTGATATAACATGCTGCCTACCCACACAAGATAACACGATTCCGGTTTAATTTGAGGGCAAAGAGAAGTGAGGTGACAGTGAGTGTGTTTAACAATGTTACCATCTGCAGTGTATTCACCAGCCGTGTAACCATCAAGGGTCTGTTTTACCGAGAAGGTGTAATTTTTCGTCATATATAACTACCATGGCGACGTATGTCTAGAGTATATATCGCCATGACAGTTCTTTTGGACACGATTTACACCATGGTTGTAAATCCAGCCTTAGTATTGTATCATTCAGCAGTGTAATCTTCAGCAGTGAAGCCCTCAGCTCTGTAACCATAAACAATGTAACCGTTAGCGGTTGTTATCCTGAACTGGACTGAAGCTTACAACGATGGCATTTGTCAGAGGTAACTTAGACTATGTGCTGCGTGAAATATTTTCTATATAGAAGTGCTATTTTCAAGACATTCGTTTACTCTTGCCTTTGCAAATTTGATGTTACCTACTGATTTTCTCGCTTAACGCGTTGAATATTTTTTCTGGCCATTTTGTAACACTTCCACGTATCTTTAGAACACCGCGACATTTTTAGCGCTTGGCAGACACATGGTCACTCATTTTCTTAATCCATTAATACACTGCGGACTTTTCGTTTACCTGGCCAATACAATCAGGCTAAGATGAGATGAAGCCAGCAACGAGAGTCAAATTCAGTTTAGACCCGAGATTTACGTCGGAGAGTGCGGACAAGGTAACAGCGCGGATTAGCCGGGGTAATGATAACATGACGGAACAAGACAGTTATTACATTGTGCACTGTCTGGGATCAGCCGTGCCCGTGATCAAGTCTCTAATACAATCTGACGAGATAGATAAAACGGCATGGGTGTCTACTTGTCAGTAGAGCATGTTTGTCTCCTTGTGGCTATACTATATTAAGGCAGCTTGAAATGTCACGACGAATATGGTGTAGTACTTCTTTAGTCACGGTGCGAACAAGTAGAGAGAAGTGTAAGTGCTCATGTGCTAAAATAAGAATCACAGTGATTGCGCGCTGTGTTACCTCAGTTCAGGTCAACCTAGCTGTTCTTCACATGGCGGTCGGTTGATAAATTCAATAATCCACCATGTCTGAATGCTGCGGGATTTGTCAAAAGCCGAGGAGTACATTCAGTCTGCAGTCGTCGAGATAATTATTCCAGACATAGGACATAATTAGGCACATGCAGAGTCTTAATGGACATGAAAGGCAACAAGGCCATACAGGTATTATGGTATCCAGTCGCGCGCACCAAATCTAATATCTGTACTTGAGCCTATCTGTATTCATTAAGACAGTGTGCCACGGGCAAGGCAGTAATTTGAAGCTCAGTGCCTGGTGATAACATCGTTATATGATACTCATTAACACACGTTGAACAGTTAACACCCAGGTTTTCACTGGCGATATGCTCACTTAATGAGCAATGCGTATTAACACTGTATATTAACACCCTATAAAGTGATAATTTAACAGTTGCTGCACAATTCGACATTACGGGTTAGTGATGTGGTAACTACCAAAGTTTTAGATTATACCATATATTGATGTGTTTGGTGTAGAGTTCTCATAACAATTTATCCACTCTTACAGGTTGACTGGTTTAATGGATGAATTGCCGGCAGAGTAAAATCGTGAAAAGAAATTGTCCATTCCAGAAGAACATTTGCAATGGAATGAAATTTGGAGTTTGTGGAACAGTTCTTTGTCTCGCATATTCATCATGTCTTAATTGGATTCTAGGTTTGCAGCTCACTACGTTTTCTTCATACTTGGGGGTTCGATAAAGCTGAGCCCTTTGAATACCACAGCGGTATGCCTCTGATTGAGTGACTATGCGTTAACAACACTTCACAATGTTGAAGCCATATTGTAGCGTCCCTTTGTATCCGCTGTTCTACCTATACACATCTGTATCTCTTCACAACATAGCTCTTAGCGCAATCATCACTAAAGCAATTGCCCTCAAACGTCTAATACAGACGGGGGTTAGCAGGGGGTGATTTCTGCATTCTTTTTTCCTGCCGGACGTATTCCCTCATATAAAGCACCATCTGAGCCCTTTCCCAGCACCAGGTTACAGCTTCTATTGAATCCGTACCCTGAAAAGCACACTTCAAGCACGGAAACAGAATTGCACCCACATTTAAAGACTAAGGAATACACTTCCGTCAACAGGTTAAACACCCGATTTTTGGATTCAGGCAAGCATAAAGTTATAAAACGAACTCGAATGACTCATTTACGACAGCAGAAGTATTAACTGGGTACATGTCCGACTTTTGCTGCCCAAGGACATCGGTCTCTGGAGTTCACAACGAGACAGCCTGATCGGACACGCCATCCTAATTCTCTTACTTTTGGGTTACTTCCACGACATTTTAACAAACTAGCTGGCTGTTTGAGTTTATAGCTGTAATGTGTGCAATATCTGTATGAAACCCTAACCTAGATAAAAGTTTGACCTGCAGACAGAGAACAAAAAAGCATAAGTAAAATATTAGGTCGGGTGTAAATATATTTACTTACTGTCGTTTCATCTTGAAACATGGTTACACGGTATTTGATTGGATTTCTATATCTTCAAAATATCTTCAAGAACAATCAACAAGAAAGATATATCAATTACAATGCAATGAAACCAAAGCTTCTTGAGTTTGTTTCCCTTCAAAATTTCTGCTAACACCCAGGAGAAACGTAATGCCCTCTGAAACTTTTAGCAAGCTGTAGGAGCAAATCGCTTACTTCATAAGCCTATCATTTCTTCCCTATATTTCGACCTTGACATTTGTCAGATCTAAACATGATAGGCTGGGATGTAGGGTTGGTGCCTGACTAACTAGGCATAAGTGCGACCCAACAGTCAATCCTTACATACACCCTTGCTTTATAAAGGGAAACATATGTAATACCCATTTTCCCATCAAAAACAATCTCAATATTGAGTCGCTCTCATGGAATGGAGTCTGAACGTGGCAATGTAGACGTTCTCCTAAAGTTTGTCGTTCAAAGCAACACCGGGAAATCGATGTGCCTTTTCGACATTGTTCTGTAAATCTCGACATTCTTCTCCGGACAGAGCTCAGAGTGATTTGCCAGGGTTTAAATAGCATATTGCGTTATATAAGGGATACAGCTGTGCCTTGAGCCGCAATAAATCGATTTGTGATTTGAATATTTAGGCTTTGGTGGTCCACCCATACTTAAGACTCCCAATCCACACACAGCTGTTGGCTTTCAGATAGCAGATGGTACAAAGAGCTATCAGTCATGTTCGCAAAATGCTTGGGTTGTTTCATTCATCATTCAAAGTACTTCCGACCAATCTGCTGAGAAAAAAATATGTAATTGTTGAAATCAATTGGTTGCCTCATACGTCAGGCGTTGGTGTCCCTCTGTTCCGACCAAATTCTCAAACAATCCACAAACATCATATACATCAGAATAGAAGGGGCTTTCAGGGAGATGCCTTGTGGCCCTACTGGCTCACCTTTCTCTACATATGTTGACGCCAGTACAGATGCTTCTCACTGACGACTTGTGTTTAATCAACAACTTAACTGGGAAATAGTCACTGAGGTTTGGTATAACATACTTTCTACCCTGTCCTAATTAAATGGAAGATGTAAACTGCAGTTGGGGACACACAGCATAGAAGCCACAGTGTGTTCAATATTTTACAATCGGGAGCAATGTTTTCCTTAGTGGTGCGTGACTAGAGAAACATGGAAATGCTACCCATATCAATGAATCAGCAGATCTTCCCTTCGCAGCGCCTCCTCAGCAGTGTTTAATTTCTGAAAACTGCATACATGTGTTTAACCCTGTGGCGAATCTTTATCACTTGAGATGCTTGACGTGTAGTCTTTGGGATTGCCATGGAAAACAGGTTTGCGTGTAAAAGTGAATTCTGTGTGAATTTTGAAGTCCTAGATATACATTTACAGATATTTGTCAGATACGCGTTAAATCTGGTGACTTTACCATTTTTGTATGTACTTTAATGTTTCTCCGATTTTATTTTATTTGTCCATGTTATTTGGTTGGTGTTAAATTTTGCTAACAGGACTTTCCAATTACTCACTAGCGGCTAGCCGTAAGGGTGGAGAAAATCGGAGAACAGCAGGTGAATCACATCGTTTTCCCACATATTTGATCATGTCAATACATTGACGCCGAGCCGAACAGGTTCTACTGAACATAACATTTGATTTTGTTTATTTAGCCCATTGGTGTTTCAGGCCGTACTCAAGAATGTTTCACTTATACTAGTGCGGATAACATTATAATGGGAGGAAACCGGTGTCTCGGGGAAACCAACGACCATCCGCAGGTTTTTGGCAGTCCTTCCCACGTACGACCGTAGAGTAAGCGAGTATGAGCTGGATTGTTTGGTTTAATGTTACTGTAAAAGAACGACATACCATTTTCCTAATTCCTCTGTGTTTTGGTTTACCGTTGCCTTTGAAAATTTTGTGATAAATATTGGCATTCAGTTCATGAAATAAATTTAGACTTTTTGTCAATTTTGACACATTTGGCACACCTTAACACTGACCTCTCACTAGCTACAGACTGGGGTGTTGATGTGTTAAACTAATAACGTCTTCAGGGGGCGAGGGAGTTACCTAGCCGAACTAATCAGTTTAATAACTAGGCTCAGAAGCCTGAAACGAAAGGCAAATTCAGTTTACACGCGGAGTCTCTAGTCGGTCAATGTAAATAAGTCCGAGGGGCTGGTGTATATAACACGCGCTGGTAAAGGCAGTTATTATATTGTACACTGTCTGGTACCACCGTGCAAATACTGAGCAAGACTCTAATACAATCTGACGAAATCGTTAAAATGGTTAGGATTTCGCCTCGTCAGTACAACGTGTTTGTCTCCGTTTGCCCAGGCTTTACCATATTGTCTTACGGTTCCTGGAAATGTCACGACGCCTGTGGTTACCGCTGTCTCTGTGAAACCGTGTCTTGTGGTGCCAGAAAGTACAGAGAAACTTAAATGTCACAGTGCTGAAATAGGAATGAAAGTGATTCCGAAATATTGTGTCAGTCCCCATCAGCCAAGTTGTTCTTGATCTGGTGATTGGTTGTTCAGAGGGTTATTTATTTTCCTTCTGATTCCACTTTTTTCCTTATTATGGAGCTAATACCCCATCCCGCGGCACGCACTAACTGTGTATTATAGTTTAATTGTTCTGGGTAAAAGTGCCATGCCACGATATAGCCAAGTCGTGATAAAAAGAAGTATTGTTATGTTATTGTATTAATTAAAAGAAAAGACAACAAATAATATCACCATGCTTACTCGCTAAGGGGAGTGGAAATTAAACAATCACTACATCTTTTCCCGACGTGCTTGGTAGCTCTATAAGTCAGCTTTAAATGTGAAATTCAAACTAGGCCACACAATATGCCATATGAGCAAAACCGGAAACACAGTGAGGAATACATTATCGATGCATATATACCATTATTGTAATATTGTCTTTTCTTTTCACACAAAAGGAACACACTGTTTACCGGGGGTGAATTCGCTTTATATCTAATTAAACCAAGCAATCAGGTACTGATGTCACGACTGCCAGGACGTACACCCCATGAGGTGACAACGTTGTAGGTGCTGTACCACACGACGTTACAGGCTGATGATGTGATCGTTGTTAAAGTCTTAGTCCATGTGTGATGTACTGGTGTATCTCTTCGGGATTTTTCTTATGTCAGTTTCTGCACTCACTCGGGATGTCGGAAACAGCAGGCTAATGAACAAAGTTGTAAAAAGATCTGTTGGCAGGCTATAGCATGCTAGAGTTGTTAAAATATTTACAAGCCGTATGGAAGCTCTTAATTAATTAATACCTTATTTGCGAGTGCGAAAGACATTCGGAATAATTTTTTACATCATCAGACAGCTGTGGGCAGTTGCGTTAGCAAATTATGAAAAGGTGGCTGTTTCTTAAACAGATGACAGCCGTCTCAAAGAAATGAAACCGACGAGAACCACTTTGCCCGTGTGGCAGTCTCATTTCTGACAGGCTCATCTTTGCATCTTGATTCTAGGTTTGCTTACCGCGGGTTGCGTTTTTTACATTTGGCTGTGGGATATAACTTAATATTACAGCGGTATATGTGTCTGAATGATGGATGATGACTTGACACCACTTAGGCAATTTGTAAACCAACAACCTGCGGATGGTCGTATGTTTCCCCCGGGCTCTGCCCGGTTTCCTCCCACCATAATGCTGGTCGCCGTTGTATAAGTGAAATATTCTTCAGGACGGTGTAAAACACCAATCAAATAAGTAAATAAATCACGACAGTTGTAGTGCAAGCAAGTTTGAAGTATATGTATTTACCCGTATATCTAAAATAGATGGTGTCTGGCAGAAGGTACATGTTTATCTGCTTTTCTTAATGGAGGCATTCGCCCGAGTAAAACGTCTCTACCGTCAGATGTCAAGGTCAAGCTTCGTATTTGACATTGTTCAAGTCTGTACGCTGAAAATGTCACCTCAAACGTAACGCCCCCCAAAAACATCTTTAAAGACTTCTGACGCACTTCAGTGAGCAGGATAAGTACACTTGCAGTGCACGCGGAAAAGTTTTCGGCGACGAAGCGTAATGTAATGAAACGACTCATTCATCACGGCCCTTGAAGTATCGGCCACGTACATCTTCGTCTTCACCGCCCGGGTTCAGAACACTACAACATGACCCTGATA
The DNA here is from genome assembly GCA_016165875.1 of Acanthopleura granulata. NCBI lineage: Eukaryota > Metazoa > Mollusca > Polyplacophora > Chitonida > Chitonidae > Acanthopleura > Acanthopleura granulata. The sequence continues at coordinate 2,675,641 of JABBOT010000029.1, forward strand.
ACCTGTCGTAGCTCACCAACTTTCTACTGACTTTTAAGATATCTTGCCATGATTGTGACTGCTTGTACTCACAGTTGAAACATGCACAACATCCGCATAAAGCCCATATCTTCCATATTCTTTACTCTACAATAGTCAGCTGAGAGTGAATACTTGTAGTGCGTCTTCAACAATTTTCCAAGATTTCTGTTTTTATCGAAAGCGGAAACAATGCGCGGTCTTCCCAGTCATAAAACATACAGAATGCATCCATAAAACACTGTTTTTTAGAAGATTTCATTTCTTCGTGTTTTCTAGAAATATATTTCACCAAGTTTGTATCTCAAGCGTATGAAAACCGATGATCAGTTCCCTCTGAATGTGAAGCCATTTAGAGTTTAATGAAAAAGAGAATCCCTTTTACCACATTCGTATCATTTAGTATCGTCAGTGAGCAATAGGTGAACCCCCAAGCCGAGCGATTAATATTGACCAAGTCAGCTGTGTTGTGGATCAGAGAATGTCATGCTTGGTGTCAAGCGGCCAAACAAACACCGCGTAATGGTTTGTGGATAATTTATAAAGTATCAAGTGTGTCTGAGCTATCTGGGCAAGCCCAAACACCTTCATGCTGTGATGGAGGTCATCAGGAATACATGTATGGCCTCAGGTAGCAATTATTCCTTGATCTATTTTCTGGTCTAGTAAACTAAGCATAGCCTGGCTAAGTTGAATTGACAAAAGTGTTGAAGAGATACTAGAAAAATTACAGTTTCTGGGGTATCTCATGAATACCACTGGCATCATGTCAATTCATTGTCGATCAACGTCGATCCAGATATAAGGTAACTTCTATATACACAAAATCCTGTGTCAGTAAACGGACATTACAACATTACGTTCCAAAAGAACTATCCCACTTTTTATAAATGGCAAAGGAAAATAGGGAGAAATCAGTTACTTTGATTTAGGCCAACTTCGCCCGCCTTCAGCCATTGCTTGGTCGATGTAATGAGCAATGATGCATATGAAGGCTCTGCCTTTTGTGCAGATCACAACAGATACGGTTCACACATCGAAGAAGAGTCGTCTATAAATTTAGCAGCAGATCAAAATGATCGGTGCATTGAGAAGATTGAAACAAGGTCAGCTTTCACAGTCGACAGTGTTCAGATGTGTGTATTGAAAACGTCACTTCAAACATAAAACCGGAAAAGCAGCCGCCTTTAAAGACTCATGACTCACTTTAGTGAGCAGGAAAAACACCTCCACGGTGCATACAACAACCTTATCGACGAAGAAACGATGTCAAATTGTGCAAGTATTGACTACGTACATTTTCGTCTTTGATCCCCAGCCCCCCCCAAAAAAAAAATCTGCCCAAAGGCTTTAGAACACAATAACTTGACACCGATAAGCTGTCGTTGCTCACCTACATTCTGAGCATTTTCGGGACATTCTTTGCTATGATTCTGACTCTGCTCATAGCTGCAATATGCACAACACCCGTATGAAGCCTTCATCTAGAACAGCGTGGGACCTTCACATAGGCAACAAAGAGGTGTATGGAAAACCTGAGCTCCTGTGTAAATATGGTTTATTACTTTCGTTCGTTTCATCGTTAAACACATTTAGACAATAGTTGCTTAATTTCCCATCTCTTGAGAATGGCGTTCAACAAAACTCAAATAAATAAATCGTCATGTTATGAAACCAGGGTTTCGTTATTTCATTTCCCTTCGAATGTTAATGTCGCTTAAAGATTTTTAGACGACGGTGTAGTCAATCGCGGGGTTTAAATTCTTCACTGTCTTCTATCTCTGGCAATTTTGACATTGTTACTAAACAAGGTAGGTTTGCAAGTAGGTGTGCGAAGTATTGATTTGATTGACGTGCCACACACCTAGCAGTAGTCAGTCATAACCTAGTTCGAGTAAGTTCATCCATGCTTAAGGAAGGGAAATACAACGCCATTTGCACCGTAAAGAATGTGTTGGATGCCTAGTGTCTGTCAAGTGTCTGTCTGTCAAGCAATGGATTTTTAACCGGCAATACAGACATTTTCTCAGCGTAAATCGTGGACAGTAGCACTGGGAAATCGATATGCCTTGTAAAGCTACTTTACATTCCTTTCCCGTCAAAGTCCACAGTGATTTGCCAGAACTTTCATAGCAAATTGTGTTATATAAAGGATACTACTAAATCTACTGCCATTATAGATGATTGCAGCGACAGCAGACAACTTCATTTCATATCGGTACCTTTAAGGATCATGTCATTCTTAAGGTTCCAATCCACACACACACCTGTTGATTTTCACACATCACCTGGGACTTAAGAGCTGGTGTCATGTAAACCAGTTGTTCAGGTGGATTCATTCATCAATCAAATCGGTACACATCAGCTTGCCCGGAAAACAATTACGTAATTGTTCGTTGCCACATACATCACATGTTGTTAAGCCTTGTTTCGAGAAAACTTCCAAGCCAACTACAGATTGAAGTCTTGCGAGAATACAAAATTCTCCTTCGAGAAAAGACTGAAGGAGTTATTGGCTCCTTCACAAAGGGAGACAGTATGGATGTTCCGCTCGATGTAAATACAGTTCTTTGTCTCCCAGACTTTTATAAACATCGATCAGTTTAGATAAAAGAGTTTCCTATCCTCATTAGCGGGTTGTATTTATTGAACACATCACTCTTCATTAAAGAGTCTTTGCTGGAAAACTGATAACTTAGATTTAATACAACACGCTTCCCACTCTGCCCAGGGGCTTGTCTTACAAAGCTGGAGTAGCTTACGTGAGACGTAGGCGTTTATGTCCGCTTTAGTAGCGGCTTCCGTCAGCCTCCTAGTAGCGTCTTACGAAAGTTGTCGGATTCCTTGACAAGGTGTAAATCTTTTACAATTCGTGGAAGAAAACGGTAGATCGGGTAGGTATAAATTTGCACCAAACTTTTACATCAAGTCGCTGCTACTCCAGCTTTGTAAGACAGCCAGTCGTTCCAGCGACACACTTCTTACCGCTTACACCCAGTCACAGCCTTACTCCAGTTTTGTAAGACTGGCCTCAGAAAAGCAAAACCTGTGTTTGAGATGACGAAACAGTTTGGGGGCATGAATGAGTTGAGTAGCGCAACCGATAGTATTGTTTTGTATCTGTCCATGAGCAGCAATACCGATATCAGGAAAGCTGCCATCAGCATTTTTGCAGTCTACTATGTTTGCTTTATCCGTCTGCAACGAGAGAAACACAGTAGTGTTACCCGTACTGGTTCTACCATCAGCTGTATATTTGTATATATATATCATTTGCATATATTTATTCAACAGTTAATGTTACAGGCGATGTGTAATGCAATAATCTATATAATTGTCTTATATCACAAAACACAATGGTGCCAAGAAAAACTACTGGCGGGAATAAAACCCCATAGGGCTTGTAAGGCATAAGCACAATGGTGCCGAGAAAAAGTATGGACGGGAATAAAACCCTATTATTAGGGCTTGTTATATCCTTACGAAAACAATAGAAAACCAGTATTACCAAAATAATATTCATCCTATATAAATATATAATTAATTACACATCATGTGGTTATTTATTTATAAACAGGTGACTAACATGACACTGGCTCCACGCTTAACAACCTAGTGGTAGAAACTTTATAGTGAAGCAAACCATTATACTCCACATAACAGACATTGTTTCAGTCGGGATTTTAATAAGATTGCGACTGGATCTGTTTTAATTGAATTTGTAATCTGTTCCATAGCATAGGTCCTGTTACTGTTGTAGAGTAGTATGAGAGGTTCGGCATATACAGTGGAGGAAACAAATTGAGCCATGAGCCTCTGGTTGAACACATATGGATCCTGCTGACTTTATAATGATATCGAGTAAATTCGCGGGCAGAAGAGAGTGATGATATATACTTTTATGACCAAATTGCAATATCTCGAATGGATTTAACTTGACTAAATTCAGCAGTTTTAAATCCCTAGAGTGGTTTGGTATGAGTTAGCATTCCTGACATAGCTATCAGTCGTACAATTCGTTCTTGAACCATTATCCGTGGTTTCAGATGACATACGTATTACCCCAGATAAGGTTACCATATGAAAGGTAGGGAAATATAAGGAAATAATTTAGTATATAGAGAGACTTTTGTTGAGGCAGTTTTTGATATGACTTAGAACTCCAATATTTCTAGACATTTTTTTTTGCAATTTCTTTCACATGGGTTTGCCAGTTAAGATTGTTGTTGAAATGGACACCTAAGAATTTAAAACTGTTTATGTGCTCAACAGGCTTCCCAATTATTGCTACTTCTTGAATGCAGGATTTGCATTTTGTACTTGGACGGCGAGCCACATACTTCGTTTTGGCGATGTATATAGTTATACAGAACTTTTCTTCAAAGTATTATCCTGAGCACTGTGAAACCAAAGAACATTTTTTTCGTTTAGGTACTTCTATTATTCAATGCTGTTATGTCGCTTTTAAGATTAATAAAGCCTTCAAGAAACAGATATAATTACAAATGTTACTTACATGAGACACGAATTGAAAGATGCCTTAACATACTGTTAACCTCAACAGCAATACTCATTTCCAAAAGAGCAAACCATTTATTCATTTCCCTGAATGGTCTTTTCCACATTTTTGGACAAGTATAAGTTGTCATACCGAAACATAGCGCATCATGGTACAGTTTCAATAGAGAATCAAGTCTGTGATGTAATAGGCCTACTCCAGGGCTCGAGTTGTGTGACGAAAGAGCTGTCACAAATTTGGTGTGTCACAAATACAATTGTGTCTATAAATTTGTATCCTTAAAGCTGTGTGTCTGTAGGCTTCTATGTGTACATTTGTGCCTTTAGACTCGACCTTACTGACGTATCTAGCATGTTCTTTTTCACCAGACACCTAAAGTCCCGTGTAAATCTGCCAGAAGCTGATCTGATGGAATCGATTTACTGTTCGGCTCCACGGACATGATTGTATATATTTATTTATTTTATTGGTGTTTTACGCCGTACTCATGAATATTTCACTTATCGACGGCAGCCAGCATTCTGGTGGGAGGAAACCAATCAGAGCATGTGGGAAACTCACCACCATCCACACGTGTTGGAAGACCTTCTACTGCCGGAGAGGAAGCCAGCATGAGCTGGGCCTGAACTCACAGCGACCCCATTGATGGGAGGCTTCTTGATGATTGCGCTGCACTAGCAGAGTCACAGAGGCCCCCCGGAGAGGGCTGTAAGGATATTATGTATGTGTACACCTGAGGTTAGAGTATCAAGATGCGTTACGCTTCACCATGTCAGCTATGTTAGTCATACATCAGTCCAATCCAAGAAAATCTCTAAGACAGCTAAGAAGGGGATTTTGGAGGCTTTTTGCCAAGCGCCGTGTTTTTCACAAGCCGTGAAGCATGGGTTCATGGCTCTGAGAAAGCCGGCAATACGGAATTCTGAGTTATCCGCTCGGATATCTAAAGAAACAAAGAAGAGTTCTGTTTAGTTATTGAATCAACTCCCATGCTACTTATCTGAAGTTCTATTATGTCGGACTGATAAGAATCTAATAGCTTGCATTAATAGATAATCGAAAATTTCACACATCTCCATGTTTTATCTGTGTTTTACACAAGGTCAAGTGCTGACCGTTCCAGCTTAAAGGCTTTAGAGTTTGTTGCTTGGATAAACCCAGGTGCTGACTGGAACCTAGACTTGGACAAATAATTTACAACACTTACATGTAGTTCTTTGGGCGTCGATGACAAGGACCGAAGGTCAGCAGTGGTTGATCGATATTCTTTAACAACAGGAAGTTTGTCTGAGATCGTTTATCATTTAGCAGTCGTGAGAACATTTTAGGAACTATGCGGCAAATGTGGGAATTTACTTGCCATTGGCCGAATGTTGGTGTAGCACTTTTCAAAAGCCACCCAGAAGCTCCGTATTTTTCTGTAGATCTCAGTCAGGAGAAATATCGCAGAAATTTTTGACATCCTGTCTTTCATTGCTAGACCTATCCTGAACATTCCTTTTACAAGGGGCCCGAGTGCAGAACAAGATGAACTTTTTGTGAAATATCGTAGGCATTGCGAATGTGCACTTGTATTGTCAGATGATATGGGGTGTTGATTTAATGGATGTAATGGAATAAACAAAGCAATGTAGTGTGGTGCAATCTCTGACATACCAGCACAACACTAAACAAGAATACGCTGACAGACTATCTGTATGATAAAGCATGTAGTTAATATATTGGGAAGTGTTGGGCGAGACCGACCGACTTTGGTAAAATCGCAAGCTGAAATGACCATTAGGAAATATACCTTCTGCAGCTGAGTAAGCTGTAGGCTGCTGAGTTTAAGATTTAGGAGACAGTTCTGTGCTAATCACGAAACCATGAGTTCGGAAAATAAATAAGACACGCCGGACATGTGTAGCAGATCTATGTCTGGTGCTGGAGGCGTTAGATTTGCGCTCCAGTGCAGCTCAGTATCTTATCTGGCTTTCTGGATGTCCTCCAAGATACCATTATTGTTCGACTGCAGATCTTCTTTTCGCTTTCCTACAAATGCACCTGACTTCTCAATTGTTACATGGACAACGCGTCAATAAGGTGTATGAATAAAGAATTAATTGTGGGTAAAGAACATAGAAGGCGGCAGAATGATTCATCAATCTTTTTTTTTTAATGGGAACTGGTTCTTTGTTCGCGATGCAACACAACGTCTTTTCGCTTAATTTACCTAAATATCACACGTCCGGTATTCTAGATCTAAAATGCCTATGCAGAAAAACATCGGACAGGCCGACAATGTGGGACTTAAAGCATACAGAGGAGTCCATCATTGCAGTGCAAAAGATGTACATGCATTTTCTGTCCACCGTCATGATCCAAGGTCCTAGCTGGTAGCACGCAACACGGCGCAGTCCGGACAGTTTATATTAATCCATTTGACTTCAGATCACTTTCAGTTGATTATTTATGCGCAGTGTGGTACAATGTGTCAAACCTGCATGAAACTCTGAGAACAGTGAAAACTGCTGTCTCTCAACAAAATCCCTCAAGAAACTGTGTTTTCGATCGTTGGGTAAGAAGCAATGAAGTATTTGTGCAAATACAAGCCCGGATCAAAATTATCACGCCACTGTTGCGAAATAACCACTACACGGAGTGAAGGAAATGGGGAAGCAAGGGCTTTGCAAGTGGCTTGTAGAAGTACAAGTGCACACCCTTTCTCTCCAAGTTATGGGTTTCGAAATATTGTGTCTTCTTGCGCGCAAAGTCTCCCCACAAATCCACTACACAACTAACGGTGCATGACCCTTTATGCATCCTATCATACTTGCCTCCCTATTTTCTTGCACCCTTCACTTGTGTCGTGGAAAGTAAATACTTTCATGGAGTCCTCAATAATTATCAAACATTTCTGTTTTTGTTCTCTTGGAATCGGCAGGAATAAATGTAAGAAGAAATCAGACACGACTGTCCTTTAACTGATTTTCTCTTTTCACGTTGGCCACGAATTTATTTAACCAAGGATGCATCTCAAGCGTATGAAGACCAAAGACTGATTCTTGGTAAGGGCGGAAACGAAGGAAAAACAGAATCCCTTGTACCACACACGCATCATTTCCTACCGGTGCAATCGGTGAGCTGGAAGTTATTTCTCAGCTCGGGGGATGGTCCCAATGAACTGTGTTCTGGGTCGGAGAGTGACATTGTATAATGGGACCAAAGAAACAGCGCGTAATCGTTCGTGGATAATTTGCAAAGATATGGAGACTCTCTGGGCTGTATTGGCAAACCCAACCACCTTTGCGCTGTTATAGATTTCATCACGAATGAATGAATGATTATGGCTTAACGCCACGTCGGCAGTATTTCAGCCATATGGTGGTGAGGAAACGTTCAAAGCAGTGAGCCGCATAATAGCTTTCGTGGCGATGTGATGAACACTAAAAATCAAAAGGAAACAGACAAATATTTTCAAAAACGAGTTAAAAATATATACAATATATTTAATAATAATATCTTTACACCTTTTAATTAGTTTTCTATGTAAGGCTATAACTTCTATAAATTTATTGTTCTGAATTGCCGAAAGGCAAGATAACGAGTCACTGCATATCACGGTTTTCTGGGTATGCCCAGAAGAAAGATATGATCAGGCCAGGAGTATAGCCCTCACATCTACAGAAAAGATTGATGAAGATAAAAGACGAAGACTTGTGACTCGCTGTTCTAAGACAGCCGCAACAGCAACCTATTCTCAACCTTCGACCCGTCAGTATATATAAATTTATAATCCGGTTAGTTTGCCTTAATTTCAGCAAGACTTCGCTGGATTATCAGAGGATTTGTAATTGATTTCTTATGTTGTCGTATATGAAATAGCAATTTAGGTTGTGGAAGAAGCCGTGGAGGGGACTCCGGGAAAGAGATTGGAACTATATCCTCAAGTTGGATGTTAGTTTCCTCAATATGGTCCCGAACACGAACACCTAACGAAGGGATCATGTTAGGATATTTATCATATTCGTCTACATATGATGGATTGAAAACACAGTCGTAGGTAGGGTTTGTTCGATGAACTTTAAGCTTTGTGGCATCAGTTTTATACGTCTGTGATTTAAAGAAGGCTTGCTAGCCTCAACGTTTGAAGTTTCCACTGGTGAGGTTCTAAAAGGACCAAGGTTGAGCCTCAAACCAACGCAACCATAGTAAAATTTAGACCTCACCAGAGAACGATAAAAATTTAAAAAAAAAGATCGGTCAGCACCCCAGTCGATGCTAGACACAGCCTTTATTATATCAAGAGCTTTTGTATATTTAGCCTTTTAATATGGGGAATAAACGAAAATTTATGATTGAATATAACCCATAAAAACATACTTTCTCAAACTATTTGAACTGGTACTCCACAAAATTTAAATTCAGGGCTTGCATGGAGTTTCCGGTGTGAGACCTAGAAAATTTAAAACCGTTTTGATCCAAAGTGGATCAGTAGGTAAATTGTTCAGAAACTTATAATAAACGTTATCAGGGCCACATGCAGTATCGCGTGCCTGTCACAATATGGTCTTAACTTCTTCGACAGAAAAAGAACGATTATAGTCTTTAAACTCTCAGAAGAAAAGGCCAATTTAATTTTCTCTTTCTAATATTTAATAAGCTGGAACTCAGGAGAATAATTCTCAGACGAAGATTTCTGAGATATTGTTTCGGCCAGTTTATTTGAGATATCACCTAGGGAACTTTTCTCAGATGCAGAGGTTAATACAGTATCATTAACTTTCACATGTTGGACTTTTGCTTTATTGTTTTCGCCCTTGAGTATTTGAAACATGTTCCAGACCTAACGCATGCATGGTTTTGACGTAATACCTGAAATAAATTTTCGCCCACAAGACCGTCTCTTGGACTTCATTAATCGTCGAGCTTTAGCTCTAAAAATACGCACCTGGTTTAAATTATTATCAGGGCAATCATTAAATCTGCGATAGGCTTTCTTAAGGCCCTTTATGGCTTTGTGACAGTCATTATCGTACCAGGCTTTACTTTTGGACATGGATTTGTCGAGGCCATTAGACATCGCGGAACGGAGACCCTGTAAGTTAACAGCAGGTCAGAATGACCGATACATGAGAAGATTCTGTATTTTATTAATTTAACCCTAAACCACGTCACTGATTCCAGCTGGCAGGCTTGAAAGTCGAATGTCAGTCTTTCATGGGGAAAATGTAGCTTTGATTTCCTACAGTTGGCTTCACTTAATTTGAATCACTTATTCCAGACGTTGTCAACTTGTTTACAACTATACCCGATGTACCTGGTAATTGCCAGTCGTACCCATTAAGGGTCCATGCCGCTGAACCAACGGTGTTCTCAGCTCGTCAACGTTATAACTGACAATGGATGTCTGAGTATTGCGACGCCACCTAGTTAGTATTCTAAAGGATGAGGACAATGATGGAATTGACCCGGAAGACAGGCGATCCCCGACACGACAGATCACACTCAGGGCCGGGGATGTAAATACTGAAAAGTACTGTGGCCTCCATCAAGCTGATTTTACAGACGTCCTGTGACATGCATGCAGGTCTACCTTAAGTGGCCGCCTGGAAATGTTAACGGTTGAGTACCCGTTGTAATTGATCTCCTAAGTGCCTACACAATTCACTGGAATGATACACCTGCAGACATCAAACCAAACACCCGTCTCTAGGTCAGAATATGCTGACACCATGCGTGGTCAGTCTAACGTTTACCTTTGTATAATAACACAGAACCTCCACACTACTTGCCAATACAATAATTTCTTTTTACTTTGTGTTGGTTACTTTTAGGGATGAAAGATCGATTTAACGGTTTCACATTTTACTTTCACAAAACTATATAAATTTCATCAATACATGTCAGTGTTCGTGGTGACTGCTATACACAAGCCCAAATCTTGATCGTATAAAATGTTCATTCAGGGGCCTTAGAGCAAACTGTGGAAAATTGATGACAGTAATTGCTGTGTAAGAGAATCAGTGGCATCTCCGCTGGAAAACCGAAACTACCTAAACATGATTTATTGCGAGCAGATGTTATTCCCATACTTACAATATTCATGTATTTTTTCCTCGTCTCATTTAACAATGCCAAATGAATGAATGATTATGGCTTAACTCCAGTTTAGCAATATCACAGCCATATCACGAGACAGTCAGTGGTTTATGCAGTAAAGAAAATATCCAAAACTAAACAAAAATAGACGGACAGTTGTAAAACTAAGTTAAAATAACCCAAACCCACACAAATGTCTGATACTGCACAGACACCGCAGAACACCGCGTAAATATAGCAGCAGGTGAAAATGACCTATGCATGGAGAGAATTGTTTGTACTGTATATTGAGGACCTTTTATATTTGACAGTGATTAGATTTGTACATTAAAAACGTAACTGAAAATGTAAAACCGAAGAAGTATCAATCTCTGACTGTTTGTGCTCACAGCTGAATATACATAATACCCGTGTGAAGCTCTCGCCTTCCACAGAGTTACACCTTCAGATAGGCAACAAACATAATTAGATAATAGTTTAATTCCCAACCCTTCAGACAAATAAGTAATTCGCTATGTAATAAAACCATTGTTTCCTTATTTTATTTCCGTTTTCTAAATTCTCCACAGACCAGCAGAAAAGTTAATGCTGTCTGAAACTTTTCAGACGATGGTGTTGGGGCGATTTTATTATTTCATGAGCCGTTCATGTCTTTCCTGTCTTGCAATGAACCCACGGTGTTCGACAATTTTGACCTTGATGCACACCAAGATAGCTTTGAAAGTTTGTGTGAACAATATGGGCTGCTAAAGTTGACAGATCAGGATGTCATGTGCTGTTACCTAACTAACGGTCCACAAGCACAGCATTAACCAGTCATGATCTAGTTCAAGTAAGCTCACCCTGCTTAAAGGAAGGAAACACACATCATTTTTACTATAAAATTGGTTAGGATTCCTGATGGCACGTCTCTCAAGTAATTGGTTTATAACCGAAAATACAGACCTTTTCCCAACATTTCTCGCCAACAGCAACACGATGTGCCTTAAAAAGCTACTTAACATTCTTTCCCCGTCAACGCCTACAATGGTTTGCTAAAGCTTTCATGGAACAGTGCTAAGCCTATTGCAATAAAAGCCGACTATATTGATCCGAGATGGAAATACTTATGAAGGCGTTCATTTCATATCGGTCCCGTTGAGGGATCGTGCCATTCCTAAGACTCCCGATCCACACATAGCTGCTGCCCTTCAGATATCAGCTGAGATTTAAGAGCTAGGGCAATTTAAACCAAATTCTGAGGTGGTTTCATTCATCAATCAAATCCCTTCAAACCAGCTTGCTCCGGAAACATTTATGTAATTATTAAAGTCCTCAATTCGTTGCGACATACAACCTCCCGTGGGATTCCAAGAAGTGAAAAGAACAGCACCCCATCTCTCTACACACGGGCTAACCTAGGGCTCTCCCGAGTGGTTCCGTCTTGTCATAGAAGGTGACTGAAAGGGGCAACCTGTTTGGCGTGGGTAGCGACACGAGATGGATGAGGACGGAATCCTGGTGGCTGAAGGTGGGTTGGTCTTGCGAGATCCTCAAGCCCAACACTCCACTTTGGCCCTTACTTCTCCAAAGACGGGCGGCCGGAGGGCCCGTTCCGATCAATCGGCGGATCACGCCAGTCCAGATGTCTGGATATCAACCTTCTTGTATCTCGCTATAGTATAAATTTATTATTTTCCATGTTGGGCGTTTTTAGTCAGATGTTCGCACGCCTGGGCGGTGGCTGTAGGGTCAATCGAGCGGGTAGTTTCTAACCTATTAGTTTCGACCTACTCTAGTATGAGCGAATGCATCTCATCGAGGATCGCGTGGAACTCTCGTTTCTTTTTCTGCAGGTTACTCGCAGAAAGGGTTTCGTCATATGTGATTGGCATATCGTGTCGGGTGAGAGACACGGCGCTGAGAATCATCAAATCATTTCGTTATGATTTCGTGTATCAATCTTTCTTCTAATGTCTCAAAATTATCTTCCTCTCAGCCGGCAACAAGTCCTGCGAAAGAGAGGAAAAATGAAGTTCTAATGGATAGAGTTATATCGGATAACCATCAGCGTTCTTGGTATTATCCAAACAAAAAAACACTGACCGTTCTGCGCCTACACCTAAGGCTTTTACTTTGGGGATGGCTACTGAAGCCAGTGCAGGTACGGTCAAGCAAGTAAAAAAATTACAACCAGGGATCTCTTAATCGAGTGCTTCCGAACACAACAGACCACAAATTTCTTGTGAAAATCAGGTTTTCATTTCCCTCCATAACTCTTTCAATACTTGTCAGGGGCTTATTCGTGAACTTTATGCGGATTTGGATGACATGGCAGGGTACGAAATTTGTGCCGAATAGCGCTAGGTGTAAATCGAGTAAAACGTCTCACAACAAAACGAAATGGCAATGTGGTTAAGTTAAATACTTACCTGTTAAGTTTGAAAAGAGCTACCATTGCCTCAGTCTATTCTCATTGGCCCTTACAGTGTCCGTGTTGACCTGTTTATCCCAAACCCAACTAGGTGTTTTACCTGCCAGGAGTTTGGGCATGGTAGGGGCCAATGCAGGAATTTCGTTATGCTCAGAACGATCACAAGGACTTCGATTGTGATAACACTGTTCAGTGTTTTAATTGCAACGGGGACCACGTGGCTTCTTCCAGGGACTGTCCACTCTTTGTTATGGAGAAACAGATCGTTACCACTTAAGCGATGCATAATATCCCCTACCAGGGGGCCCGTAAACTCTGTTCTTCTCCAGTTATCTGCATTCGACCTACGCCACTGTGACCACGAAAGTCTCTGTCTCTGCTGGGACTCGAACAGCCATCTATTGTCCTGTGGCGTAGATAAACCAACATCAATACTAACTGATGTCAGGTCATCCAGTCAGAACTCATTTCTATACAAACCGGAATGATACCGTTACAACTACCCTGATTTCTAATCAAACAAATAAACTAAAGTCATCCACACCCACAGATTCTGCTCAGAATTCTGTGGGTGAGAAACATAAACAAGGTAAACAACCTAAAAACAATAAACCTGGGGGCCCTACTGAGCGTCCCTCTAAAGCCACAAAGGACCCTGTCCAAACTTATAATATGTTTGAATCGTTGAAGTACGGTGCTTCTTCAACTCTGGGCGCGGGCGCGATGAATACATCACACCCGCCTAGGAGATCTACCAGTCGATCTCCCGGTTCAGATATAAATGACCGATCGCTCTCCTCCATAACGTCTTCATGTGACAAAATTATACAGTGGAATTGTCGAGATCTGAAGGTAAATTCTATTGAAATAACACAACTAGTTGCAGCTTTAAATCCATTTGCCCTTTGTCTTCAGGAAACTCATCTGAAGAGGTCTGACAAAGATAAAACCACTCTGAGAAAATATATATTTTATAGTACTTACTCTAATGAAGACCAGCGAGCTTGTGGCGGCTCGTCTGTCTTTGTAAATAATAACACAATTCACATTCATGTTGCTCTCAGTACGGAGCTTCAAGCTGTGGCCGTCCGGAAACAACCACTTTATGTTCGGTTTATGTTGCTCCTCATTCTTCTTTGTCACTTTCACGAGTGCACAATTTAAAACAGCAACTGCCAACTCCGTTTATGATTATGGGAGATTTAAATGCCCATGACTCTCTATGGGGTAATAATAATATAAATAATAAGGGTAAAATAAGGCAAAATCTTTTATCTAAAGATGGAATGTGTTATTTCAGTGATGGTTCTAATACCTATTTACATCCAGGTAATCGTTCATATTCTGCTGTCGATCTCACCATCACAGATCCATCCGTTCTCTCGGATTTTTCTTCAAAGGTGCATGACAATCTCTGTGGTAGTGACCATTGTTCTGTTATCCTAGGGCATCTCACTTCTAATTCTTTAGATCGTGTAGCTAGCTGGAAGTTGAATAAAGCAGACTGAATGGCATTTGAGATATTCTGTGAGGCTGACAACTCCAGAGAATCTCAATCATGGAGATATCTTTTGTTAAAATTTAATGAACTTACATTAACAGCAGCTGATAGAATCATCCCTTAGACCTCGAGAAATCCAAAATCCAAAAGTAAACGATGGTAGGACCATGACTGTCGCAAAACCATAAAGGACCGTTAAAAGGCGGAGTGCAGATATAATCATTGTCCTGATAATAATAATTTAAACCAGGTTCGTACATTTAGAGCTAAGTCTCATCGATTAATTAAGTTCAACAATACCATCTTGTTGGCGGAACTTTGTTTCATTCATTGGGTCTAAAACACTCATGCGTAAGGTCTGGAACATGGCTCAGAAATTTAAGGGGATAAACAATAAAGACAAAGTTCAGCATTTAAAATATGGTGATACTTTGTTAACATCTCCATCTGACATAGCCAATAAAGTAGCTGAAACAATACCTCAAAAATCTTCCGCTGAGAATTACACTGCTGAGTTTCAGCATATTTAAGAACAAAAGGAGGAAATTGCATTGCCCTTTTCTTCTAAAAAATTAGAAGATCATAACCGACCTTTTTCCACTGAGAAGCTTAAAGCTTCATTAAAAAAGTCACACGATGCTGCGTGCGGCTCAGATAATATACATTCAAGCTTTTGGACCATTTACCATCTGCGCCACTGGAGACTCTATTGGACTTACTTAACGATGTTTGGATAACTGGTAATTTCCCACCATCATGGAGGCAGGCGTGTGTTATCCCCCTGTTTTCATTATATGTAAGCGTATATACTAAATGTCCTAACGAGATCCCTTTGTTCTGTCTTCGTGTTCGGGGCCATACTGAGAAAGCCAAAAGCCAGCTAGGCAACATAGCTGCGGTCTCCTTTCCGGAGTCTCCTCCCTAGCTTCTTCCACAGCCTGAATTGATATTTGATCTATTTGAACATAGAAAAGCCAATACAAATCCTCCTAGTATTCAGGAAGGCTTTGCTGAAATTAAGGCTAATTATACGGATTATAAATTTATGTATACTGATGGGTCTAGGATGGGGACAGGGTTGCGGCCGTGGCTGTCTTAGAACAGCAAGTCATTTCTCTTCGTGTTCCATCTAATGTTTTCTGCAGAGACCAGGACTAAACTTCCAGCCTTATCAGATGCTTTCTCTGGGCGTGCCTCTTGGCAAAAGAAAATAATAAATTAAAAAAGCCGTTAATACTAGAAATATTAGCCTTGCATAGGAAACTAATTAAGAGAGAGGTAAAGATATTATATTCTGTTGGATACTAAGTCATATTGGTAGCCATGGAAACGCAGTCGCGGACAGGGAAGCAAAGGTTGCCCTATATGGGCCTGTATCTCGTTGAAATCCCGTATACTGACTTGAAGTTAAATATTCTTATATATATTCATCGCCTTTGGCAGGATGAATGGGACTTGCAGGTCCGTAATAAACCGCATGCTATTCATCTTGTCATTGGCTATATTTATTGTACTTGTAAAATGTCTCGTAGAGGCCAAGTAGTTTTAACGAGGTGTGGTATTGGACATTCTCGTCTAACACACAATTTTATCCTGGACGGGAGCAGTGCTCCCGAGTGTGTTGGATGTGATGCCCAATATGGCATGAAACATATTACGGTTGACTGTGTTGACATTGCCCATGTTCGGCAAAGATTCTACACTGTCAAACAAATGAAACACAGAGTCGACTGTGTCGCTGGCGATGCTGTCAATCTTTTCTTGAAGGCCATTGGCCTATATCATAGGATATCGTTTCACGGATAATATATATATATATATATTTTATTTGTGTATATATATATATATATATATATATATATATATATATATATACATAGAGTTTTAAGTGGTGATTAGTTTTCTTAATTGGTTTTAAACAAGTCCGACACTTTTATTTGTCTTTGCATGTTTTCATGATCTCGATAAACCATATACTGACTCCTGCTTTAAAACATATTCTAGTCACAATATAACTGAAATACTGCCGAACTAAGCCATATTCATTCATTCATTCATTCATTCCTCTGTGTGTGTGTCTCTCCCTCCCTTTTCTGTTACTTTTGCTATTCCAAGGCACAATGGACAGAACTTATACTTTAGGGAATACTTCCGCTGAAAGAAATGCTAGCTCATTCCAAATCCTGAAGTTTGAGCTGTATTGGAGATCTCTCCGAAAGTAAGGAATACATTTGATAACAGGGAAAGAAATTGTTCCGCATGATTCCACACCATGGAAACTTTGGTAACGGCCATCACCAAACTTTCATGATGGCTGAAAATGGCGAAGAACTTTAGTGATCACCATTTTGGTTATACTTATCACCATTTTTTGTGGCTGTGGACACGTTCGACATGAAGAAATCACAACACTTCACATGTTCATTATGATTCAGTCTTATTTTAAGCTTTACAAATTTTAGTGGACTCTAGAACTTCACATTTGGCATGTAGAGAGCCTTGTTGGAAATGTCGTTTATCTGTATTGAGCATTGTCATAATACAAAAATCTTACTCCCATTTAAGCTACCCTATGCGTTTTTGTCATCACTTGCATTGAACTTTTTCTTTATCTGTTACATATGTATGTAGTACATCTACTACCAATCAAAAAGACAAATTATTCCGAGGTTTCTGCAATCACCTCTGTGATTTAATTATATTGCTTCCACCAATCAAAGTGCTTTCCATACATAGTCTTTTCCTGTATCTGATAAGTATGGTCGGCCCGTTGTCTCACTTGGTTATTCTCAGAATGTGATATGCACTGCTCGTCGAGTGGCCTATAACTTGGGATTAGATCTTCGGATGTCTCCTAACTGCAGCGCTTAATCAATAATTTAGCAAATACTACTGAAATATCTGGTCCAGATTTCTTCTAGATAACACTGATAACAACCGTTACGATATCTCGGCAATATTGAGGAAGAAGCCTCAAGCCAAAATTATTCCTTCAATGACAACAAGGTTTATGGAACATTGTAGAGGTGTTTGAGTAGATGTGAAGTACAGCCATCAGGCTGTGGGGTTTTCTTCTTTTTAAACTTTGTTCAACCCTACCACAGGCTGCATCCTGATAATAGCTAAAAGGGATCATGATTTGTGAAAGAATTCATGAAAAAATAAAAATCGTTGCTTCATTTCATTAATATATGACTGTCCATAGAGTTTACCGTTGCCTTTAGTCCTCTGGCAAAATTTGAAGGGCTTTTTTCTCATACACAAAGTTTGCGCCAGACAGGTTTCCATTTGATTGAGTCTGATGGCAGCAAAATATCCAAATGCATTATACATTAAGCTCACACCACAGTGCAACAAGAATATTCTGTAGTTCAATATGTTAACAAAAGTGTCCGTTATCAGGTAACACTATGTATTTACTTAGGATACATGCTCCGTATCCCATAAAATTTGTTCTTTACTGGAACCGAATTGTATAGCTCGATTCTTTGAACCACAGATACTTCATCCTGATGTTATAAAACGTTATCATGACGACAGAAAATTGAAACTTATACATTACCGAGCAGGTTTCAGGTTGGTGTCAGACACAGTCGTTTTCTATTCGTCACGAGTACTGTTACTTGGGGGAATAATCTACAAATACGACATTTCAGGATTTCCTCTCAAACTCGCATGCTATCGAAACAGCACTAATTTGTAGTCGTGCACCTTATAAACTTTTATCCCCCATGCTACAATCATATGCCTTGTTCTGACAGAAACTTGTGTGGGATTTTTTTTACTCTTTCTGTTTGGTCCTTAAAATCTGAGTGTCAACAGGAACGACATTTCTTTTCCACCTCACTGGCGTCCTGTAGTTGGAAGGGCTGGAAAGAATGCTGCTGATGTAAATTTTGCTTCCAAACCCCGTAATTGCTGTACTTATATTTATTGTTATGGTGTACGGGTAGCACTATCGGAGAGGAAAAATGATACACAAATGGCTTGTTCAACTCTCACACAGCGATAGAGGTTACTCAAGATCAAAGAAACACGAAGACGCTTGAATAAGTTCAAGACATGTATTTGAATAAAATAGACAAATAGTACAAGTGACAATAATACACAATGCAATAATTACAAAATTGTATTGTTTCTTACTAATGACAGCGTCCAAATACGGATGGAATATGCCGACCTTCAAAGGCAAGTTAGTCCACGTAAATATGAAATCCACAGTTCTCTGGAATTCCCTAATCCACGGATGACAGTCCCGTGGTGACGAACAGCAGTGGTCATGGTACGCCGATGATGGTTTTAAAATCCAACTCCCCAGCTAGGTGCAACTTTCCAGGACGTACAGGCTAACAAAAGCGTCGGTAATGCCGAGTAGGCGATGTTTGATTCAGTCCTCAGAAATATACACAAACTGACTTTCAGGCTAAACTGGATATGAAATATACATAATCGCACAAAGAGATAATGAGCTATACAAGCTCCAAACGAACGTCTCCAACAACAGAGCCAGTGGCGTGTAAACCAATATCTCCGAAATCCCTCAAAAATCCTTCTTAGTAGACAAGAGCAAATATGACTCGATTGGACAAGTAAAACGACTGCTCTCAAAGTGGACGTAAGAAGATGACTGTGAGCTTAACAGCTTCGTCGGTCATATTTATAGGCTAACGTAAAGAAAATTCTGGATGGTTTGTTTGTAAACATGCTTACGACATGGGTACATCTTTTCACAATAATATACATCCTGGAAAGATGTACGGTATATGTACAATGACACGAGCTCACAAACACAGAAGCCTCGAGAACACGCGCCTGAATTCCAGGGCAGGCCATCACGTACACAAAGAAAAAAAATGTAGGCCAGACACAGACCTGGTTAGTGTGAAACCAAGTAAAAAAATACAAAACAATACCTTAGGGACGAGGTTCGTAAAAATGGTATCTCTGGCGACTTTGCTGGCCACGTCCTGTACTGGCCTTGTACACTGACATTGACTAATAGCTTGAGAAATACTTGGATACTCGACAATCGTGGCTGCTCAGTCTTTAGTCAGAGAACGTTGCTTTCTCCTGGGAAATGACACTTGATTGGTATACAGATACAAAAGTTTCTGGGGAAACTAGCAAGGGAGATCTCAGAATGTGGATCTGATCTGCTAAGAATAGGTGATGTGCTTATTTGCGCAGAAGCCTGTTACTCTCCACATCGGGGAATAGCGGGGTCTGCGACTAAGCCCTATAATGCGTTCTCCGCGGACCAGCCCTGGGCCATTAACATCAGCTGTCATCTCGTGAGAAGGGGTAGTGTTCTCCGAACAGTGTCTGGATTGCCGCGCCCAAAACTTAAAACACCAATCAAATAAATAAATAAATCAAGACAAACAAGTCCAACTGGGACAGATGACAACGGAGCACTGCCTCTGTTGTAAGCTCAACTCCTTTCGTGGCGACACCAACCATATCTCTGCATGAAAGATGTTTCCTTAGCGCTGAAGGCCATTTTATTCTGAGGATTGTCCTCATTAGAAGTCTGGAAACAACGGTCAGCTAGTGCCACATCACAGACGATAGTGTCAGATCTGGCAAAAGATTCACTCGATGAAGTCCGGTCTCTTGTTACTTTACCTTGGTTGAAATTTTATTTTAACTGTTCGTGTAAATGCTTAAATGGCAACGCCTCAGGTGCCCTCTGCCACGATTCCTTAACCCAAAACCGGTAGATGTGATGTATTAGTGTATAACATACACACTTAGAAAAGAAGGTGCCGCCACTGAAATTTTAGGGGTTCCATGTCATGCCTCTGGTGGTTCCACACTGTAGTTCCATATAGAACAATATTAGTATGGCTCCGTAGTAGTATAGATAATGGAGGTTCTGGCTCACCTGGTGCTGGGAGCCTCCCCACCCTCCAGAGAGCCCTCCCGCACCAGGTTCTGGGCACATTAAGCCCTATGGTGTTCACTTACATAAACTTTTGCCAATTATCTATGTAGACAAACTGGAGTTCACATTCAGAGATAATTGGCAACAGGCTGACCGACCCTCTGTTTGAGACCGAACAGAAACATAACATAGCTCGACGCCGAAAAGAAAATATGTCATTGATGGAGACCGTTCACCTCTTCTATCCCCTGACCTCGTCGACCTTTCGGAGGCGATCTTCGAGAATGAGACGACTCTTGAAGAATGCGGAGACACCATACCCACGACCATGCCCGACCGCATTCAGAGAATCATATACCTGCTAAGCAGGAAGATCCACGATCATGATGTCATCGCCAGCGTGATCATCGCAGATCCGACTTGTGCGCAAAGCCGTAACAGGATGGAAAACACCCTGGCGGTCGCCGCAAACCACGGCGTCTAGTAGCCAGCCCTATTGCACACAAACCGACGCTCCTAATAGAAAAGTGTGGGTATGGTATACAAATCATCATGAAAGGAGAGCGATATTGAGAATGGCTCCTAGTCGGCTCCCCAGAGCACTGCGGAAAAAGCTGCCTTGGCGATTTCTGCAGGATCTTGTGCACATGCCTAGGATCTCCCTCATCCCGACACCCTGTCGAAGGTGTAACATCGGGACACAGTCAGAGATTCACCTATGTGGGTCTTGCTGGGCCGACAGAGCTCAAAAATATCGTGTTAGAGCCGAAGCCCGCTCAAGGCCTATCCACCCCCTTGTTATGGACGAGCTAAAACGTCGGTCAGCTTGGAAAAAGAAGGTGTCCGCATTTGTAGGGCTGTAAGCCCTCAATCCCCTTTTTGACTGATCACCGCGAACCGAATTTCCATTTAGAGGAACGTGCGTCTAGCGTATATCCATCCATATCCGCCATGGCGACTTTTCCCAACCTTGGAAATATCGACCTCTTCCTCCAAAACGCAAGAAGAGGAGTAAGAGAACGAAGGCCATTGAGGGAGAATTTCACCCCGTCCTTAAAACTTTCCGAACCACCAAGGACTACCACAAAGAGGCTCTAGATCTGCCTGAGGGTGCTAAGGCAGATAAGCCCATAATCGAGGAAAAAGCCCGGGCAATGAGAAGGTATCTCCATAGCTGGCAGATGGTTGTACCCGAAAGTCATCCCCAAGGTGCAGATTCTAGAACTTTCCTTGAACAGGTGCGCCCCCAGATCCAAGAAAAGCTTGAACAAGAACTCGGAGCCCTCAGAGGTGTAAAGTTTCAACTCTCCCTCAAGGTCCAGCTCCGAAAGAATAGGCCTGAAGGTGGTAAGGAGTACACCGATGCTGCTCTCCTCCACAAGCAGGAGACTGTTCTACAGAAGATGAGATAAGTAAGGTACTACACAAGGCTTTCCTCACATCCTGAAGAAGTGGACGCAGAAAGGATCAGGATGGATCGTCGATCGAGTGAAAGCTCCACGGCTGGACATAGCCCGATACCAGCCGCTGAGAAGTGGCTCTTACATGCCACTTCCAGGAGCTACCAGGAATAAGAAAGCAGTTATGAACCTGAAGAGCAAGGACGACCACTGCCTCCGTTGGACACTTCGGTCTCCCTTTTTCCCGACTGAAGATAATGTGGACAGACCCACAAAATACCCAACTGAGGATGGCCAAAATTTTGAAGGGATCGACACCCCAACTCCGATCCCCCAGATCCCGAGGGTTGAGAAACAAAACAACCTGGCTATCAACGTATTCCGTTTGGAGAAAGGGCTTGTCGTCCACAGCCTAAGGAAGCAGCCAACAGGCTAGCCCCTCATCACTCTAATTTTGATTGAGAAGGCTGGGAAATACCACTATACTTGAATCAAACACCTCAACCGCCTACTCTATGAGCAGAGCAAGCACCGGGAGTGCAAGCACTTCTGCGAGCGATGCCTCCATGGCTATTCCCGAGAAAACTTCCTGGAAGCCCACAAACCGGAATGCCGTTGGATTGCTGTGAAGGTAGAGATGCCGCAAGAGGATAAAAACAAGTTCACATTCCAGAACCACCACAAGCAGCTCTCAACACCTTACATCATCTATGCCGACTTCGAGGCTCCAACCTCCAAAATCGAGGGCGCCGGTCTGAACATCACTAAAAGCAACACAAGGAAACACAGGCACATGAGGCTTGCAGTTATTGCAACATCGTGATGCGATGTGATCGGTAGGCAGAGTACCGTAGTGCCAATGCAGCAGAGCACCTCTTCCAAGCTCTCCAAGAAGAGGAGCGGAAGATCAAGATGGTGCCAGATAACCAGAAAGACATAGCAATTTCCCAAGAGGACTGGTGGGCATACAACAGGGCCTCTACCTGCCATGTCTGTGAAAAGCCACTTTTAGTTGCAGGGCAATGGGATTCTGTCCACGACCACTGCCACATCACCTGAAAATATAGGGGTGCTGCACACAATGCGTGCCACTTGAAGCTGCTGCTAACCCCCCAAAACTACCAAAACCCCAGTGGCCTTCCACAACCTGCGGGGCTATGACTGTCACCTGCTGATGCAAGCGCTTTCGAAGGTATATCCTGTATCCCGAACAACAGCCAGAAATACATTTCCTTCCTGGGGCAGTTCTCCTTCATCGACAGCGCCCTGTTCTTGCTGGTATCTTTCGACAAGCCAACCAATCCAAGGCCTTCCAGGTCACAGCGCGGTATGTATCAAGACGTGAACTGCTGATGCGCAAGAGTGTTTACCCTATGAATACATGGACTCCTGGCAACCTTTTGGTGAATCTCAGCTCCCCACAAAGCAAGTCTTCCACGCACATCGGCGATGAGGATTACGCCCATGTGCAAAAGGTCTGGAAGACCTTCGACTGATAAACCATCGGGTACTACTATGACCTCTACAACTGCACTGATGTACTTCTGATGGCAGATGTCTGCGAGACGTTCCGGAAGACCCAGGGCATTATCACAGCAGAACTGGTCTCTCCTCGGATGATCTCCTCAAGAAAACAGCCATAGAGCTTGAACTGTTGCCAGACTACGACCAGCTCCTCCTCATCTAGAAGGGAATGAGATGGGGTGCCTCGATGGTCTGAAAGCGTCAATTCCGGAATAACAACCCCAGGGTCAAAGGGTATGACCCAAAGAAACCTAACAGCCACATCCAGTATCTGGATGCCAAAAACGTTTACGGCTGGGCGATGAGAGAGCTTCTGCCAACAGGTAACTTTCGGTGGGTGAAAAACTGCGATCAACTCGCAAAAACCATCCCAGAGCATCTGGCGGATCTGGAGTACACAGAAGAGCTGCATAAGGTGCACAACTCTTACCAGCTAGCTCCAAAGCGCATTGTAGTTCCTATAGAGTGGATGTCGGAGAACCAGCACAATCTCCTTGGAATTGTGGTGGCACCTACTGAGGCTGAGAAGCTGGTCCCTAACCTCCTCGATAAGGAAAGTTATGTGCTTCACTGCCAAAACTTACAACTGTCTCTTTATCCACCTGAAAAGGATCTATCGTCCTCTCGACTTCCGACAAAGCCCCTGGATTGAACCCTACATCCGAATGAATACCGAGCTCTGCAAAAGGACGATGAGTGATTTCGAGAAGGACCTCTACAGTCTCATGAACAACTCTGTTTTCGAAAAGACCAATGAAAACCTCCGCAATCGAGTACACATCAAACTCGTGTGTCCAAGCGAAGAAGACAAACTCAGGAGCATTTTCGCCTGCACACCCTTCGCCAGAGCCAACTTCGACAACGACCTGGCAGCGACTCAGGTTCAAAAAAGCCGTCTAACCCATAACCTCCCAGTCTATGTGGGCTGAGCATCCTGAACTTCTCGAAGAACCTAACGTTCGACTTCTACTACAAAATCAGATGA
The DNA here is from genome assembly GCA_016165875.1 of Acanthopleura granulata. Classification (NCBI taxonomy): domain Eukaryota; kingdom Metazoa; phylum Mollusca; class Polyplacophora; order Chitonida; family Chitonidae; genus Acanthopleura; species Acanthopleura granulata. The sequence goes on from JABBOT010000029.1 coordinate 2,699,966, forward strand.
AGGCTCAGGGTGAAGATAACTGTCAGCTTCTCCACCACGGACTCGAGATCCAGACCGAGGCCAAGCACACACACCTCTACGACACGTCCGACTACCCAGTGGATGAATTACTCCAATAAAAATTCCAACAAAAATTTCTTAGGTAAGATGAAAGATGTATGTGCTGGGCGTCCAATAGCCGAGTATGTTCACCTGCGTCCTAAGATGCATAGCATCCTTGAGACTAGCGGCCACAACATCAAAAGAGCCAAAGGTGTTAAAACGAATGTTGTGAAAAAAACATATCAGACATGAGCAGTACAAAGAGGCTCTTTTCGAAAACCAGACCCTCTGCCAACCGCCTCCGTCCTGCGTCCTCCGGGGACAAACACGCGCTGCGGGCCATCTAGAAGATAGTATAACACAGGCTCCAGGGGTTTAGTTACCGAGCGCCCGGGTCGGTACACATCCAGGGATCACACTGGATCCGTCGTGCGACAGCGACCACCCTCCAGCTCACCGGGCTGATACAGATAGCGAACGCCAATCCCAGAAGGGAGCTTTTGTTCACGAAGGCCAACTGGCCGGCGTGGAACAGTGGAAGAGGCCTTTGTGTCATCGTTTTTGTCTTCATGGCGTCATAAGGCCGCTTGGCAGTGAGTCGGGTCACTTCTCCGTTCTAAACCGTCACGACCGCTTCACCCACTCAGAGTAACGCCCATAAGGAAACGGCATCTCTTCGGTGTCTTTGGTTCCCGTACAGCTGCTCGGGCAGGGTCCGGTTAAACCAGTCAACGATCCCCTGATTCGGACGGATGGCCACACGCCCACCCATGACAAAAACCCCATCCTTCGCGAGTAGCTGAGGATCGCCCTGCAGCAGTCTAGGCCCCCTAAGAGGCCCCCGCTCATAGATACGCCCCAGGGCAGGTTGTGGTTAGGGGCTTAGCTCCTTTGAATCGGCTGGAAACATCGACGACTGTGAGGGCATACTTGTAGGTGTGCCAGCCCACCTGGTCGTATGGTTGAAAGAGCAGGTCAGCTTGTTGAACCTCATTTGGTGCAGCAACATTAAATTTTGGGCCTGGAATATGCAGCGGGGTTGGTAGGAAAATGTGCTAGTTTTTTTTCAACCAATCGCGAGCTGTGCCTTCAGAGCCCTTCGCAGCAGAAGCTAGTTTCTTGATGGCGGCAATGCCTCTCCTGTAGCCCCTTGGGGCTATAGTATCTATCTTTGATAGACCAATAAACAATTGGTCAGACATGGTAGTAGGCACCATAAGCAAGGTATTTTAACAAACTGGTAAATTCCCACCAGGCGGCAGTCACAGACTCAGGCAGCTACATAGTCGTCGGGTCGGGCCTTCCAGCACCGTTGCTGCGAAACGCATGGCGGGCTTTTCGTCCTGCCGCCACAGTTCGAGCGACTTTTGTGCGCTATCTATCAGTACCGTGGTCGCAGGACCAGGAATCTTGTTGTGGCGGCACAGTAGCCGAACTCTACCATCGCGGAGTATAGCTGTTGATGAGGCAAAGACGAAGCTCATCATTAATCCATTCCAGACGCTTTGTCCTCTTTTGAAACCACGCCGCCTGCGCGGGCTGGAGTTGTTCTATAGCTTCATCGTGACGTCTACGCTCCGCATCGAACGTTGAGCTTCGAAGAGTTGAGAAGAGAAAGTTACTACCTGTGAAACCAAGTGCAATTACGAGAGCACCCGCAATCATCATTGCGATCGAGGCCATTTCTACTTCAAAATATATGTTGGAATGATCCTCTGTTTAATTACCATGTCCTTGGTTGCCATCGCGAGGACCACGTCCACGGCCACCCCGATATCACGGGGAGTGAAGTCTAGCTTGGGAGAGGCACCTCCAATGACCATCTTACCCAATCTGGAATATCTCATGGCTAAGACTGAGACTTCGCTGTGATACAACTGTGATCCAGCAGTCTCGGAAACAGGCTCTCTCCGTTCTGGGGCCCTTGCTGTCCTGCTGTAGCAGCACCATGGTGTTTCTGTTTCATAGTCGTTCCTGTTTGACCTTCTTGGCATCCCGGCCGCCACCTTCTTCGAGTCTTTCATTTCCTGAAACTGAATTTTTTTCCGTATTGACTCATGTTTATTAATTAACCATTTTTTCCTGTAGACATTATGAACTAATGCAAGTATATAATTTCTTCAATACATTGGCGGATTTTAGGTTGGACCCTCTAGACTGATCTTGATATTGACGAGCCAGATGATGACTGGACGCAAGAGACCTCGTTCTCTTCAGGAGCGGAGCAGCCCAGGAAAAGAGAGTGAAAACACAATCATTTGCGCGTGAACTCACACGGACAACGGTATATGGCTATTATAAGGCCATTGAGGAACAATACGGGGTGGCCCCGGCTGCGGGCAGATATTATTCTGATTTCGAGTTGGTCAATAATCGACTATGCCATGTGGCGTATCCCAACTTTGAGATTATCAGCAAAAGTACAGGCAAGGCACTCCCGCTTTCGACACTAGGAATGCGTTATGGGGTGGGTTCCGTGCGGGATGAACTTGGGTTTGTTGGCTGGAAGCGGGACACGCTGCCACCAAAAGTCGTGATAGCTCTTTAGAAAGCCAACGATGGCCTAGATGAAGCCGCGTCTACAAGGAATGTGGAACAAGCGGTGCAGGAAACATTTGAAGAGGTCGCAACCATCGAAACCACGTTGACTGAGTCTGAGATTCAGTGGACTTTCAGCACACTCGGTGTTACCGCGCTGAACCTCCGTGAGCTGCGCGCTCTAGATAAGGCAATGCTGCATTGCAGAATGATTGCGAGACCTGTGCAGCTCTTCGCTCGCAAATCAAGAGCATCAGGGAAACGATGCGCCGAGCTCTTCATGAGGACAGAACTCTTGCCGAACGCCTTCGGACTTTCTTCCACGAACAGGGGGTCACCATAGCCAGCATTCTAACTGCGTTGGGTTTTGTCGCGTCGTCCCTGGTGCTTGCGCTAAGCGGGGGCTCTACGGCAGCAGTGACTCCAACTCAATCTTCTGAGCCAACCGACAAGGGCGGTCTGAAGGAGTGGATAAAAAAACACCTGCGGGACTTGGACAGCCTTCTAGCTAAGCTCGCCGGTAAAACCGCTGCGGCTCTCGCAGGTATTTTAGGGTGTATCGTCTCTTGGCTCCTCGGCGCTTTAGGCAAGGCTGTGAACTGGGTTGTCGAGGAGCGTCAAATGCCATGCCTTCCGTGCCTAAGATACTCCTGCAGGCCTGTTCCAATGCTCTCAGGATTGCCCAAATATAAGTCCGAATGGTGTCGTTCAGTCGTCCCACGCCTGCCTGGGTAAATCCTTCAAACTTCACTAGGATAAAGGTGGCCTATGCTTGATTTGCCTCGCCGCCTTGCGAGATGAAATCGATATGAAACTTGTTTGGTGTTTGCTGGAATGATATGCGGCTAGAATCGTAGTCGTAATGCGTCTTCACGTATGCTGTCCTCGTGACATAATAATAACCCACGACTAACCCGTCGTTTCCACTTCTTTTTTGCTGCCAGTCTGTGTGTAGGCAGACACGAAGCAAATCCCCTCGTATGCCCTCCAGTCGTAGGGATTGTCAGTCGGACTCCATGCATCGTCTTATTGGTGTGGTGTCTTAATCTATTCCAGAACACTGCGCACTCGATAGTACACGTGGAAGTGGAATACAGAGTTGCTTTGTGTAGAGTGGGCTATTAGGTGATTTTCCTTTGACACCCCACAACCGGTCGTGGGGCATCATAGGCGAAATTGAGCTGGTTTTGCCACCACGCCATCAGTTGTGTGTGCCATTTCTCAACCAAGGTGTCGCTGTTGACGGTCGGTAAGGTGTAGCGTTCAAGCACCTTTTGGAAAGTTACGTCGAAAGCAACTCGCGAGTGCTTCAAGCTGGGATCTATCACCACGATTTCACTCGGCTTTACTCGAATATACCGCACCGACATGGTAATGGGTTACCTTCCTATTGAACAAAAACTCCTTATCAAACGTATTGCTGAATATGTTTGTTACACTTAGCGATGTTCAACATGGACGCAGTGTCTTTCTCCCCGCATGTTGGAACAATCAAGAAGGCCGTCCTTCTCGATATGACCTCGTACCAATTCTTGGCGAATATTGGCGCCGATGTAGGTTTCAGGTAGAACGATAAAGCGACAGTCAGGCGGATATTACACCGTCTGTACCCTTGACGAAGAAGTGTTCCCACCTTTGCTGCTAAGCTGCAAATGAACAAAACTACTGGTCATGTTAGGCGGAGACTCAAAAAGAATGATATTATCAATGTGTTAGATCTAGCTGATAGCCTGAGATTCTCAAAAGCAAGAGAACCCATTGAGCCGAATAAATGAAGAAGACAAAGTACCAAAACTGACGAACCACAAAGAAATATTTGTCCACCTAGACGAGGTGAGCGCGTCCGAAAACAAGGTCGCAGTGTGTACTAGTATTGCAAGAGGCTCTACTCTTCTGAGGTGAGTCCCTACGTTCCACGAAGGCATGAGCTCCGAAAGGAAGGTAGCATTTACCAATGCACAGTCCAAAGGACCGTCGTGTGGTCTCATGTCACAGCTTACTGTAAAGCTGTTAAGCAATCGTGATCAACCCATAGATACGACGTGCTTAAGCGTGTGGGCCCAGTGGGCCCTAGTTGCACGGATATAGCCTTATCGGATCTGATAAATGTCGATGTTTTTGAGCGGCAAGGGGCTGATGGAGGGAATTACGCCTTCCGACTGCGGGAGGGGTACGGGGTTTATTCCCGAAAGAAGGTGCCGATGGCATGATCCGGAGAACCTCCGAATGCCCTCCAAAAACAGCCTGGTTCTATCTCCACAGGGGAGATGGGGTCTCATTAACTCGGAGGATCCAAAATGGGAAATTTTTCTGGCTGTGACCCAGCCCCTGGTGCAAAGAGCAACGGGTGGTGTTGTGCGAAAGGTTTTTAATGGTGGTACGGATTTCCTCACGCACATGGCCTTGGGTTGTGTTGAAATCGCCGGAAGGAGGCCATACCATATCGGAAGAGGTTCGGAGACAACATCCTGCCTCGATATCAACACACAATTTCAACACACAATTGACAGGTTACCCCCGCATTCTGGATATTGTATTGGGTCCCAATCCAGTTCCCCATCCCTTCTACATCCTTCCTGGCTTGAGGATCAAGTGGCCGAAAGAGCATGTCGGTTAAAGTGTAACTGTCCTTGTAAAAATGGTTTCGCGATCCAGTAAGGTCGAGACAACTATAGACAATGTCCAGGCCGCTGCGGCACAAGCGGTGGAGGTGAACCGAATAAATCTGGAGCATGGGATTCAGTTGAAACGGTTAATAATAAGGACAGAACTCATGACAGATTTAGACTGGAGATTACTGCGTCGTCTACATACAAATGGCCCAACTGTATCCAGCATTAGATCCATTTACTCCACCCCCGACTGAAAATCCGCAAGAGTATAGATTACTACATATTATTATATTATATTAGCACTCTGAAAAAGGAGTTAGAAGGCGAAAGAGATGCCAGAGCTGCTAGATACAAAAAATATCACAGGGCAGTCAACTCAGTTGATGGTATTGATACAGCGCTACTCACGGCAAATATAGGTCTGGGAGTCCCTGGTATCGGAGTGTTCTCCACGATATTTGCGGCGCCTATCGCTATAGGCATGGAAGGTGCGGTCTTAGCCTGGGAACTTCTCAGTAGGGTGGGTAAGTTTGTAAGCCGGCGCCTGTCCGTTAAAGGTAAGAAACACAACGAAATTCACTTACTGGTTGAGACTAAGTTTAATTCTATCACCGATCACGTCTCTAAAGCTCTAATTGACTGTAAGCTTCCGGATACCGAGCTTCAGTTAATGCTCGGTGAAGTGGAAAAATACCAGAAACGGAACAGCAGCTTCAAAAGGGTATAGTACATAACTCGTTTTGATTAGATAAGAAAACGAAAAAAAAGTTAGTGCAGAGGGGCGGCACGAAGCCCGCGCAGCTTTCATGAAAAAACTATCCGCCAGTTAAAGTTTTCCACAGAGAGGCGGGATACCGGATTTCGACATACTTGTAGTATTACCCGCAAGTCGGCTATAACATGCGCCCATCACGCTTATCCAATATACTCCCTCTCCCCGCAATTGGGATCAAGTGGGGGTTAGCTTATATATTATGCTCAAACTTTACAAAGGTGTACAAGACCAGACAGATGAAATCACCAGACTCAGCGATAAAATAAATAGCCTGAGTCTGGTAACCCAAGCCTAGACTGAGCCATGAGTCTTCTACTTTAGTGAAGTGCCAAGAAAATATCCTGATGAAAAAGAAAAGAAAAAACATTCCCCCACACCTAGAATCGAACCACCAACCTGAGCGCCGAGCAAAAGCAAAACCCTGATGAAAAAAATAGAAAAAGAAATTCCCACACCTGGGCTCGAATCACCAACCTGAACGCCGAGCAAAAGCCAAAGCGTGATGAAAAAAAGGAGAAAAAAGAAAAAATCCCACACCTGGGATCGAACCACCAACCTAAGCGCCAAGCAAAAGCCGGGTATGTTAGCCTTTTTCAACAGTGGTTACCCCAAGGGGGTAATGCGGGTTTACGCTATCGACTCACCCCATGGGTTAACGACATGTGGTGTCGCTTGAACCAGCGCTGTCTCGACAGCACCCCCGACGGGTCTCCCTGCCGGCGAAACGTCGAATGTTGCAGAGATTCCCAGAAGTGAACTAATGGCATACATGATAGACGGGCTAATGTTTTGCGCAGCTCTGGTATGCAATAAAGGATATAACACACTGTGTAAACTTTTTTACCTAGTTAGATAAATATAAGGCGGCTGGTCTCGCCAGCTATGGAGGTAAAGTGGCCCGCAATCGAGTATTTACATTGCATAAGTAGGTCTGCCAGTGTATGTCCCCAGTATATTCTATATTGCAGGCCAGCTTTCGGCTTATGAAATTCATCATGCCATGTGCATCCTAAGTAAGCTTGACATTAATCCGACAGGAAAATGGGTGTTTCATTGAATGTTGTGAGGGCACTGATTGGGGGCATGAAAATTTCAAGGCCTGGAAGAAGTTGATATAAGACAAACTTGATCAAATCCAGGTTAGTACTGGCTACTGAGCAATCTTTGGAGAGAACATATTAAATTAATATTTAAAAACAATCTTCAAATCATCTTAAAATTAGGTGCAACAGCAACATAGTTTCCAAATTATAAAAACACAGTGATTACTATGCGAAAGTTTTAGAGAGACTTGTAACATTCTCAGTTGGGATGGTAAACAAGAAGGAACCAATAAACCATTTGATTTGTGTATTTCTGCGTAAGGAAAGTAAGCATGGCAGTAGGACCACCTTTATGACAACAACTGCAACGTTATTTCCGTGCGAGTTAAACTCAGTCTGGTTTCCATGATATTTCTCCTTTTGTGATTGTTAAACAAGTTAAACTGAGCATTAGCATTTGTGAAAGTGCTTCATAAAACAGATTATTACAGACCAAAGCAGTAAACAAAATTTCCATTAATGGTAGACCTTCAGAATGTGCAGAGAATTTCATTTCCTGTTCCTTTCTAATATAAACGCACCACAATAATTCGTCGCGCTATCACCTTATACATGTACATACCCAACCCCCCCCCAAAATAATAATAATAAAATAACCCAATTAAAACCTGTAAAAGGGTTTTGGATTCATCAATGAATTACACGTACAAATGTTGTTATTTAGCCATAACAATAATTATTTCTTGGAAACTTTCTTACCTTCAGTTGACACCAGATGTTATTATGTGGAATTCACGAAAGCTGCTTTTTCCACGGCGCTGGCGCAGATACACGAGATCAAGTCATGGTGTTTTCTTTCTACTTTAAATATTAATTTTATATGAAATCATCTTAATACTTGTTCTGAAGTTCAAGTGAAAAATTTTATATTTCTCCCCTTATGTCCAGAATCCTGAACTTGTCTGACCTGTTTGGAGGGTGTGGGTTAGACAGTAGAACCCCATCACAGAACCTTCGCACTGAGGAAAAGCAAATTTACAAAGGATAGCAGCCTATGGTTCAGAATAGAACCATACGGTTCTTTATAGCACCCTAACTGAACCCCCTTTTCTGAGTGTGTACTATACAGATAACGTTTAAACTTCGATGACTGATCACGTCTTTAGGCCGCTGCTCACACATATATCGTACAGATTATCCTAAACGGCCACGTCTATTCGTTTCACACACACGTTGGCATCAGTTCGGTGAAAGCTCAAGAAACCGCACGTACTATGATGAAGAATGCGGGTCTTTTGGCGTGCAAGGCGATGACAGTAATGGTGTTTGGGTGAGATAATCGTGTAGAAACCGTCAGTTGAGTGTTTCCAGGATGCACCTAGCTCGTTTGTATCCTACTCGAGATCAGAGATATAAAATTGATCCAAATGCAACGCAGATGTGATACGTGTACCCAGAAATTCATTTGAAATATGACAAGGTGAAATCTGGATTTCATCTCTATCCAAGAGTCCACTCCATGTTGACGACTTTCCAAGAAAAGAAAAATAAGTTAACAGCAATCAGCTTTCAAGTCAAGTTAGGCTGTGATGTTCATGCTCAGGAAGGGACACTGGTGTACATTGCAATCAAACAGTAGACAGCCACAAACAGATGACACCTTGCCCCTCAAGCTTAGAGAGACTGGTTCGGAGTGTTCGCCGCGATATGGCTAAAATTTCCGACGTGGCCTTTATACACTGGGTAAAAACATTCTAGGTGGGAATATGGACATAGAGCCCGTAACCTGTGGTGATCAGTTTCATAGCTGTATTTAATTCCGCTCAACCCGCGTCTCGGGGCTGTATGTACCAGCATTCTTGTTTACTATATCAGGTTGGTTTTCTTCTGAACAATCGCAGGCAAATCGCCACTGAGATACCCACTTTTGTATTCGATAAGAAAAGTGTTCACAGCACAGAACAGCGACTCTCAGGCCTGCATCATTGAAAAATATTATCTGCTTCTCTCCTACCCGTTAACAGTTTAATGTTCAGGCAGAGGCAGCAAATAATGAACATTATTGTTACAAATCATAAAAGCTGATCTATTTCTATTCTCAAACAGTCTGCGCAGCCGTTTTTCTTGCATATATCTATGGCATTTTGGCAAAAATATCAAACTTTTTTATTTCCTTCGAACACATCAGAAATATAGGGAAACGTTATTATATAGATATTTTTTACCAGATTATTGGATAAAATAATGGGGCTGTAACCCTCTTAACTCTGTCAAGTTGTACCAGTCCAGCGTTTTCCTCATGGGTCATACCATTGTAAGAGCCAGAGGGGGCACAGGCGGTCGCAAAAAATGTTCAGATTTTATAAAGTCCGACCTGAAAGCATGAAACTTTATCCCTTTCCTCTCAACCTCGTACACTGGATACGTTCTAAGAGGTCAGGTAATATTGATATTTTTATGTATGAAGTTTCTAGGTTGTGAAAACTTGATATGTTGCGACACAGGCTTTGTTTGACAACTTACCTATTCAACCTTTATATGGACGAGTCTCAGTGTCACATCGAACATTGTTGGTTATTGCCTGCAAGAGAAACTTGCATGCTTCGTTCGTTTTGGGCGAGACGCTGGTCTATGCTCCTGGGGTTAAACAGTTTACCGATGTGATAGAATGTTATTTTAAAAACAGAAGAAAGGTGAAAAAACTTATAAATTTATTATTAATCAGAAGAAGTAAGTTTATTGTCCAATGTCTACTCCCGAATATGAATTTGTGTGCCTTGGTCATTGGTTAGAAATTACTAAAAATCCACTGTGGCATTAACATTTGTTCGCATTGGGCAAAAAGGCTATGATGCTTCCTATACATTACCGACTTTTCAAGGGCCCCCTGTAAAAAGCATTATGATATGCTAATGGTGACACGGTCTCAAATAATGGCGGAGTCGTTTTTTTCTCTACAACACGTAATTTTAAAAGTATGTTTTAAAAGTATTTATCTAGCAACAGACATGACAGAAAAATTAGAATTTTGTGTGATTAATAAGCACAAGTCTTGGGCTTTCTTTTATTACCGCGTATTATTGATTTGCTGCATCTTCCTTTAATTTCCTTTTTAAATATTACTTTGGAAAATAGTGTTATACATTGTCTTGAAAAGGGCCCTATCGACTTGAGACGCCCCTTCATGGTTGCGAATGATATATGAATGTCTTGACGCTTAGATTTACACGTTTACCTTGCAGGGGGCCATCTTACAAAGCTGAAGTAGCTTATGTCAAACATAGACGTAGCTTTAGTAGCGGCTTCCGGCAGCTCCTAATAGAGTCTTACTGAAGTTGTCGTAATGTTTAAAGTGTGTCTGCGAAACACCACAAGCGCCGTCATATTAAGTATACTTAGTATACGTCTGCCCGAGAGTAGGTGTAAATTTGCACCAAACTTTACACCAAGTCGCAGCTACTCCAGCTTTGTAAGACGGACAGTCTTTCCTGCGACACACTTCCGACAGGCTTACACCCAGTCGCAGCCTTACCCCAGCGTTGTAAGACGGGAACCAGTTTCTCGGACACGCGACGTAAAAGATTCCTCCGTCTCACCGTTCGTGAGACCTTGGCGACAATGAACGGTGAACGACTCTGATGTGGCTCTTTGCGCAGTCTAACGTTCTTGGAATCAGTAAAGAGGTAATGTGCATATCTCTAGGTCACATCTGAGAAAAACGCCAGGAAGTTGTCACTGGTTTACAACGTCACTAGTTTACCCGGGCTCTACCGTTTCCTCTACCCATAAAAGTACCCACCTTTGTATAAATGACAAAATTCTTGAGCATGATACAATAACACCTGATACCAAGAATTACAGAATTACGTTTTTTTCTGCATTTATAATACAACGGTTACTTTCAGAAGTGTAAATGACGGAAAGCAATGCCTGTTAACTGCACAAATAACCGTGAACAAGAAGACCTCGTTGCATCATAAAGGCTGAAGAAACCAAAGCTTCGGGTCATTGAGCTCAAGGATTTACTATCCTAAACGTCAGCTCAGTTATATGTTTTGTAATTTTAATCGCCTTTTTAATATGTTATTTTCAAACCCATCAATGACAAAGCTAAAAGCACTCATATTGCTAAGTGTCGGCTGTATCGCTTCATTTCACGTGTCAAATGAAGCTAACTATCCGGCCCGTCTACACCTGGTGCACTTGGCCCGGAAAAGCTAAAAGCATTTCCTTTTAATGACTTAGAAGAACATTCTCTAGAGAAAGTCACTGGGTTGAGTAATCGAAGGGAAGACAGGCACTTAGCGATGGAAAACAATCAAATCTAAAAATGACCTGAGGTATTGCACAAGTAACAGAAGGACATAAATACTGCAAAGCCGCATGCGTCAGAAAAGTGTTATTTTATAACTTTGCCCACTTCCCGGGCCATTTACGACAGACAAAATGAATGCATCGACTCCCCTGGACATCCATTTCGATTGTGTTATTTGCTATGATTAGTTAAGTTGTAAATAGAAGGCAAGGGAAAACAATGTTCATCAAAGGCACAATTACCTAATGTTTGCCCAACCAATGAGGTATGATGACAAGGTGGCATGTTGAGCACGGTAATTCCAGACCAGTGGCGTCTAGTATATTGTATTTAACATCACCGAAAATTTCTTTTCACCAAATTCTGCTTAAGCCACGGGATTAGGGGGCGTGCTATGTGTTACTTCTTAAACACTTACATGAACAGTTAAAATAAAATCCTCACTGAGATAAGTTGACGAGAGACCGGATTTCACTGGCAAGCTGTCAATATTTGCCAACTATCATAGTGTCGACGCTGCTGCGATTTTACTCTCTCATCTGTAGTCTTTTATATCTCCAACGTTGTCATTATTTTTCCAGGCGGTTTGAGCAGCATGGCAATTTCTATGTTTCTTGTTTTGATTACTTACATCAACCCCAGTAAAACTTTACGGAATAATATATAAACATCCGGGTATTCAGGACATTGTGGTGGTCGGCAAATGTTCACCTCCAGCCAAAGACAGCGAAGCGAATGTCTATTCGGAAATAGCAGCAACTTACCATTTGAATCAGAATTTTGTTACAAAAATGTGGGTTATTCTAGCAAAAATTTATTAGACACCCTAGGTGGGTGTAAGCTGTTATATTTTAAAGGCTTACATGAACAGTTAGAATAAATTCCGGATTTCATAGGTAATTTTTGACCATTTGCCAACTTTTACACTGTCGTCGCTGCCCCTGTTTACTCTCTGTGTTGTAGTCGTTTATATTGTTCCTCCACTGATACTGATCATGTACAGACGACTCAAGGAAAATCGCTATCTCATAGCTTACATAGAGAGCAAATGTCTTCAATATTTCATGACTGATACTTGTATTCCATTACATCAGTACTAAAACTCGTCATGATATTACCAAGATGTGTCTTCATTAATCTGGTTATGCAAGCTGCAATCGGGTATTTCCTGATCATTAAATTGAGGTTTGATATCGTGGTCTCATACACAAAACTCTTAAATCCTTAACAAAGAAGCGATACGGAAACTTCCATTGAGGTGAATGCGGAAATAGTTTTTAGGCATAGAGTAATACTGAGTAAAATGAATTAACCATTTATTTCTCACTTTAATTCACGTAAGGCCATTATTTCTTGGCATTTTTTCAGTGATTAGAATGGAAGTAAAGATTAAATGGCTGTCTGTATTTGATGTGGAAATATAACAGTTACAACATGTTTAGCGCAAAAAAAGAAGAATATGTGACTTCACCCTGCTTCAGACTGATCCATGTAATCCACAAATTCCACTGTGGCACTTCAGTCTTTATTTCCATTTGTTTCACTGTAAAAAAAATGCCAAAAATTATTAAGACCATACATGGAATCGGCACAAAATTGCCTTTTAGGTGATACGTACTTTGCTTAAATGTGGCCAGCTTCTTTTAAGAAAACCTGACGACTGTTGCTGAGCATTTCTGAATCCTATAACTTTGGATGCATACACCTGCATGCACATTGGCGAACCATACTCTCAAAAATACGTTTCTGGAATGTTTTAAACAACCGCAGCCTCACTGTTCCCTCAAAACCACCGCTGGACAACGCTGGACGAAATGAAGATATTTTTTACATTTTCTCCTGTTGTGTATCATTCTCTCTTTGAATAAGCCCCAAAAGTTTATATTTGGTGTCTATAAAGCCATTTTTAAATATGTCCTTTATTGTGATAATAAATGCGAGTTGACCTACCAAATGCTTTTTGGTCGTCATCTGCATTACATGTTTACTTTATATATGACGTATGTAATACAACCTCATCTCAGATCAGTTATAAGGGTAAATTATGCGGAAGTTTGACATATAATAATAGGAATAATAAGAATTTTTGTTCCACGAATATAGAAATAATTATTTCTATTTTTATGAAATCTCCATCGTGAAATCTTTTATTTAATAATATTGCCTCGATCAATCAGTGTACTTTGTATACACAGTATATTTTGTATCTCATATAAATATGCCAGGGCTTATGTCTACCTCAAGGTTACCTTTGATAACATGAACCTCAGGCCACATCTGACTTAAGCATTGTTCGCGTCTCGCTTTGATGAGATTGTGGTTATGCATTGTTGGTCAAGTGCTTTATACGGGAGTCTGAATGCTGGCATCCTCATATCTTTGGATGTTACATAACGGCAGTGAATGATTAATAAATTAATAAATACTAATGAAATATCTGGCCCTGACTTTCTCTTGTGGCTTATTATAAGCGATATATCAATGATAACAATTGTGACGATTAGGCGATAATATTGCCTAGATCGCCTTAGAAGTGTAGACGTCAAACATTCATTTTCAAACCATTTGTACTACACAAAACCAGGTACTCTCTTTGTTTTGGCTACTCTCTCCATGTCTGTCTCTCCGCGGCAACGAGAAGAGGGTCATTTTCCGCGTTTTATGGTCAGTATCTCCATAAATCAGATTCGCGAATAAATCCAAAGGAATGGTCAGTATAATGTCAGCTACATTTCAAGATGTTGACAGAGTTATTTGGAAGTGGTTCTCAAAGACCAAACGCTGAAGACGTCCTGCTTTTCCTCTGTATGATTGCTTCATATTTATTTCAGAATTTCCATCCGAAAAAGTGATGACGCTTCCACTGTAAAATGGATTTGCTGCGTGGGCTAAAGAATATATATGACCATACGGTAAATACTGTGAAACCAAGATTTCATGAAGGCAGAACACGGCTATGTCGGTATAAATGATAGGGGTCTCAGAAATAGAGCACCATCATTACAATGCGATCATGACACTCCATCATTCAATGGTTTCATTGGTTCAGGTCACTGTCAGGTCGCTTTGTTCAGATTCCTGTTGGCAAATCATGAAAAATGCCTATCTCATGTACGTCATTGATCCTAACTTCAATTGCATTTTTGGCAGCTCTCCGTGCCAGCACAAGGTTTCTAGGAGTGCGTCATTGATTTATTTCCGATCTTCAGATGCGAAGCAAAGAGAATTTCTTCGTTTTTTGCGATGTAAATGTTCGTTGCTTTAGGCCAAGTTTGAATTTGAAATTACCGTAACAAGAAAAAGCTGCAAACATATTTGCGGACGAAAGTTAAATACCAGACATTTCAGAACAGACATCTTGCTCCGTTCCCAACAGGGAAAGTGCAGGTAGTGTAGAAAAAAAAAATCTTGTCTTCACTTCTTCTGACAGGGTAGGTGACAATCTTCGCAAGTACAATGGCCAATATTCCGATCTCCAGAAATAATACTATTCAAATAACCAAGCTTTAATACCCTTCCGCCTATTCCCACTGAATCTCAATCCACGTGACGCTACCAACCAATTGATAAGTGTGACCGCTGTTTCCCAGTACTGGTCACTCACGGCCATTCTGTCTCGTGGCAAGGGTGGTTGGTGTTATCAGCGAACGGATATGTCACCAATGTCATTCACTTAGTTGCATTGTCGGAGCATCTGATCTGTATTCTGTAGAGAGAAGAGACGGATCGAGTTGACCCAGAAAACAGATACTCACTTTCTTCTCAACACGGCGTACCCCTCTGCTCTAAATATCAAAATGCTTTCGTTCTCAGTACCATTACATTGCAGAACACCCTGCTCTACACTTCAGGATTCAGCAAGGAAATATACTTTGAGATATTGGGCCTGACACTGCTGGGCCATGATGAAATGGAACTCTTATCGCCTTTGGCAAAGCGATCCCATGCTATCCACAATAGTGCCGTTGGCGATACGTCAGAGTGCCCAGTATGCAGGCATTGATCGTAATATTGTTAACGAAAAAAGAAAAGTAAGGTCATCAGTCAAAATGGGCGTTCCTTGTCAGTAAGGCCAGTTTCCAAAAACTAAAAATAACACAAATCACCAAGAAAATAAGAATAACAATATAAATATATAGTATATAGTATTAAAATTAGAACGTATTCTTGCAAAGAGAAGCAGTCAGCAGTTTCCAATTGAGACGAATGGAGGTTCTCAATACCATGACATCCTGTTTTATTAAAATACGATGTTGACGCCATCATATAATAATCCATGCCAAAAGGCAGCATGTTAAAGACCACATTTTCAATGAACAAAAGCGATAATTGTTGTGTGTGTAGTAACTTTCTGACAGACGACAGAGTCAGAACTACAGTATTGGTGCCACGGGGCGTATCTGTTGCTACTTTTGAAAGCATTTGCATGAACAGTTACACTCGAACAGAGGTAAACTGTGTAAAGTGAGGTAAAGAGTTTATGTGTGACCATTTGCCTACTACCATCCTGCGATCCCTGTTCAGGTTTTACCCGGCGAAGTGTAGCCATCGGTGTTGAATTTGTCAGTTATTATAAACCAATCCTTTTAGATCTTGTTAAAATATCAATTCCAAGTCTGTAGCTGCCGTCTGCTAAACTTGTCCACTGTAAACACCAGAGAAATCACTTCTGGTGAAACTTGGAAGCGTCATAGTTTCTCATATGGAACTGTGTTGACCTTGAGGCATTCATATTGATCAAAATAGCCATGGGCTTTAGAGCCAGATCGTAGTCCGTTTTTCTGTCATTTTCTGCTGTACATGCATAAGATTGCGGAGTCTAATCACGCTCTCCGGAGTGTCATCCAACATATCATATTTATTTGACCTGTCTGGCGCCACATTGTATCACGCCTGGATATTCGATGGAAGGTGACGCAGACAAACAAGGTTCTACACAAAAAACCTCTAAGCTCGAGACATCAAAATCACTCCATATGTCTGTTATAACTTTTAATGTCCTTCAGATTTCCTTTTGATGTTTGACAAAGGGGAAATGGAATTTCTGACGAAACGGGAAAACAAAGCCTCTGATTTAGCTCATCGAAGCTTTCTGGCAGCAAATCAGGGTCCTCTTAGACAGACGCCTTCAGCTCATCTTGCCGTCTCCATGATATATGTGATATATTAGTGTTTTTAGGTTTCCATTTAGACGAATAGACAGTGAATTCAAGACAACCAGATATCTAGATGGATTTCCTTTATAAAACGAATAAAATAAAGCTATCAGGAAAAAAGGGCATACCATGTCTGCCAACACGGTTTGGTGAACAAGTCCGTATGTGTACAGAGCATCGAGAAGAGGATTGTCATCGACCCCGTCTATAAAAATCAAATTCGCAAACTAATCCAGGAAAAAAGACTAGCAAAATATAGGAAATCAGGAACTGCTTTTTGAAGGTTGGAAATAAATGTAAACGAGCAAACGCTGGAGGCCTATAAATACTGATGACCTTTCGACGACGAACCTGCATGGTCTACATGATATAGAACTATACTATATGCACTTAGAATAACCCATGGCTGTGGAACGTGATTATTTATTATGTATGTACATGTAGTGGTCTCCGTCCTTAAAGGTTCACTAACACCATCTTGACAATCTATATCACTGTATTGATTTTCAGTTCATCGTCACGTCATTTTTCCTGCCCATTTTCATAACCGTTTTTGAAAAATGTTCACCACCTGTATAAAATCGTACACCTGTCCTTCTGTCATTTGGTCTGTGTGTTCTCACAAAAGTATAAACAATTTGTATTGTTGTATTTTTTATCTTAAGCAAAATGAATTTGTCACCTTGTTTACAGGTGTAAATTTTGTTGATTTAGGCCAAGGGTAAGTTCTTGGTTCGCGAAACGTTGAAGCTGATGTGGAAATTACTCTTTTGCCATGGAATAAATCCAGACAAAATTTAGGACGGAGAAGACAGTGAGATGGTTAAGTTTTTAATGTGTCCCATAAAATAATTTAATATACGGCTATCTTCCTCCTATGCACAAGTTTTTATTTTGATATTCCCTTTCTCCACGTTCCACACAACCACTACATCTCCTTCTGTGCCTGGAGCTTCCCATAACGACCTAATCAGGTTTGTTTCAACACTTTTTATTGCCTGTATCTGCTGGAGTGTAAATGCTTGAGGGGGGCTTTGGACAATTTTCTTATTTGTTTTATATTACATTACAATCGACAAATTTCAATTCGAGAAGAAATTCGTGTTGATCTTACTGATAAACAAAATTATTATTGATATTTCTGTATCAAGATGGATTCTGTAGCGACATTCCAAATCAATGTCTTCCTTCACATACAGCATCTTTAGTTTTATAAAGAGAAATGTATTAAATTCTCGAACAGCTCAGCTACCCTGTTTATGAATTTATCTAGAGTATACGTTGTAGCGTTCTGAGGCATATATTTTATGTTAAAGAGAGACGGCGCAAAGTTTGAAATAAAGTCGAATACTGCGGTGATCTAGAACGGTTAGTAGTTGCTGGTTAATGTTACCATTTTCCAACTCTCACGCGGTTCTTGTTTCACCCTCTGTGAATTACACTGTAGTGTCATTTATACACCAATTCTGCTCTTGTAGTGAGCTGTTGCAGTGTGTAAAAGATGCAGACTTCTTCCAGTGCGAAAAATAGCTTTGGGTCAAACTGGGCTGCGTGACATTTACTAGGACAAGAATGTTATATATGTACACGTATATGGCAGAGTTTGCGTTGACATATCCATGTCGTTTATAATACCCAGACTCCCAGAAGCAAGATTATTGTAAATAACTACACTTCCCTGATCTGCGCGATCAGACAGTGGAATGTAATCAAGCTCTTCACAGAGTCACCCAGGGGCCTTGCTCGGTTTCAATTCCTATGTATTTCATATGCCTGGTGTCTAAAATTTCCCATCAGGACAAATCCTTTTAAGTCCCTCCAAAACCATAATTATCCCAACACGCCTTTATTACTGATACGTATGTTCCCCTGAGTCTTTGTCTTTTTGACATATCACACATTGTATCGGGACAGTGAGGGAAGTATTAATATTTCACGCCTTGATTTTCCCCTCAGCCTGTGTGGAAAAACTGACGTAGATACATCTAGACATATTTCTGAAGCAGAAGCCGAATTCAAAAGATTGTTCCGTTTGTGGTTTTGCTCCGAATCCATGCTGCAACACTGAAGTCAGTAGGGGATGCGGTTGAAACACTTAATGGCAATTATATTCCAGTTTATTATTTCCACTTCTCACACTATAACCCCGTTATTTTCCCTCGCGAGCGATACGCTCTTGTTGTCATAGTCAACTAGTGAAGTGATGGTCTCAAGATTCAAATAGCCAATCAATACAAAGCTTTCACAGTAGCGGAGTAATAATCTGCACTATTTTATGCAAGATATCCGGCCACGACCTTTCCATGACTTGGACATGGCAATATGGTAACGAGTACAACGCTGTCTCGTAAACATTGTTTCATGTAAAGATTTCTCGCTGACTTAGAGGAATGCAATCACTACTTTATATGAAATCGTGGATTTTAAAAAGAAAACTCATGACTTCATAAAGACAATATGTGGTCATAGCAAAAGAGTGATATAATCAAAGACATAAAGCACTGCCAACACTTGCTTCCTATAGCAAGCTTAAACCAGTGTATAATAGTCTACTGATCAGCACACATCTGAATATTATGGGGCCGCGGGTGGGGGGACGATCACACACAGACGAAGAAAAACTTCTTGGGGTTAATAATTAACTGATAGGCCATTGACAGTGTAAAATCATTTTCAACTGCAAAATAAATGCTCACTATACTTACAACTCGCGTAGAAGACATGCCAAAACAAAACAAAAAATCCTTTTGGAAATGACATGGGTTTCTTTTATATAAATAGGCATGGAATCTACACATTAATATTCATGTTTTTCTTCTTTTTCTTAGGTGCATGTGTTGCAAAGAAAGTTCGGCCTATATAAAGTAAAATCACAGCAAATTTATTTCAATATTTCCCTGCAAAATTCTTCAGTGCTTATTGCCAAACTTACCAAATGATTCAAACCAGTATGACTTCGCATTAGAGTCTACTAAAATTACAAAGATACAAAGGAACTGAAATCTAGGATTGTAATATTAATGAATATCTTAGTGAATTTGAAGTGAAAAACGAAAAGATTTTACATATTCATTCAAAATAGCACATTTCATGGGAAAAGTCTGAACTGCATTCAATGTTTTTAATTCAGAATGAACATTATGTTTTGCAATTTAAAATTATTTAACCTGTTCCAAATACAACTGTGAAAATTGAATACACTGAGAGAGTGTTGTAGGCTTTGAACATAGGAATGGACATGCATTGGAAAATAAAAAACAGGTGAGACGCAGTGTAAAAATATATTTTTTGCTTATGTTTTTGTGAAAATAGAAGTACTAACCTACTGCATGGATATTAATGTAAATTCATGTACATGTATTTAAAGAGGAATAAGCCAAGAAATGAGAATGATTTTGTATCCAAACAATTTACTTTGTTTGAAAGCATAAAGAAATAATTTTCACTCTTTAAAGTTTACATACTCAGTCAAAATGTCTATGCATATAATCTGCTGTTAAACAAGAATGCCACAAATACTAAGAAAGGGAAGTTCAAGATGCATTGTACATCACATGTAGTAATTCTTAATACTTTATTTCTACCCGTTAAACTTGGAGTTTACAATCAGACAGTGACACGGTCACGGCTTCGGTAAATAAGGCGTTGTTGTTGTCAGTCGAAGTCTTTACGCGCATTCTTTCAAAAAGTTTCATCCCATTTTGTCAATAATAAACCGTCATACAGACGGTTTTTACACTAGTAGTAATTTTCTGTGATTGTTTTAAGGATCGATCGCTCACCTTTACTGCCAGTTTGTTAAGTAAAACCGATGAGATGCACTAGGCAATTTCACAACTTGCCTTTGCTGGGCAGGCTACAGCCGTTAGTATGCAGTGTGAGCAGGGTCAGTGGGTGCACATACAGATGATCGTCTGACTAATTTAAAATCTAATTTTTGATGCCAGTATTTGTAGATGTAAATAATATGCTTTCGAATAGCACAGTAAATTTCTTTTTAATTACTTGTCAGCTATAAACATTTGTCATCAACAGGCTTCTTTCGTGTGGCCTATATAGTGATTCGTAATATACATGTATATGTCTTGTTTTCAAATGGTGAAAAGCCCTCTGATTACATGAATAGTCATAAACACGAAAACTCAGCAAAACTCGATCTCCCGATGATCAGGCGGCGTTAAAACGACTTAAATAGTGAAAATTTTGTTCGCTCTTGTGTATTAATTTTCACAATGACTCGCCAGAGGCTCGTGGGTCTGAAAATTAACGTACTCGAGTGATATCCATCGTATTACATGAGCTCTCGTATAACCTCTGTAAGTAAAATATGGGTCAACTAAAAAATCTTCCAATACATACACATAGGAAACAATCATGCAATTTCAGCATCTGTGTTTCAGCACATTTTTCTGTGGAATGCAAAATATTACCTACATAGTGACAATTTCATTTCTCATATGTAGTTATACCAGAAGTCTATTGACAGGTTATTGACGAAACCTGATTGCTTTTAGGTTAAAGACTAAGCACGGAGAATAAAAGCAGATCAGGAACTATCAGGGTGATAGTTGTATAATTTCACATAACCCGGTGCATGACATCCGACATCTTGTCAATTCGACCAGGAAATTATTCACGGCCTCCCAGTTTGAAACATTAACTCGACTGCTTCAACCACCTTGCCTGCATCATTTGAAAACTGTTCACTGCTTCTTTCGTGCATGTTGCCATCTCATATTTCTTGGTCTTTTAGACTGATTTGGAAATGAGATACGCCATAGCTCTAAAACCATATAACGTCATCGATTGTTTGTCGTAAGGCATTGTTGTTTAATGCAGGGATCATTTCTGGTGGCTATGGAATCCTGCAGGTTGCTGATACAAAATCTGGCACACAACAGTTATAACATAGCATGTAAATAGTAAAATTTATGCCCCTCCCCCTCGAAAACTTCACTATAACCAACAGAACTGGCACACATCCGGATTTTCTCAGAAGGCACCGACGTAAATTAGCAATCAAGTAATTTTAGATTAGAGCTATTGTCGGCATGGAACTCCTCTTTATGGTTCCCGAGTGGTAGATGAATGTGAGCATTGACGGTTAGATTCTTTCTTATTGTTTATGTAAAATATGGAAAGTGTTTAAGATCGGATAATAAGTTACATAGCAGAAACTCTCACAACCCCAAACCGAAAAAATTACGGCTTTAGCAGAATTAGGTAAGAAACATCGGCATGTTCTCTGCAGGCAAACCAGCGGCGGCTTAGATTCGTGTGTGCTTCAAAAGGACATATTTCAATGACTGGCTATGGAGAGAGCTATATTATAACCCAGTATTCTTAAGGTTATTAATATTTTCTACCAGTTGCCTGCAAGCGGTCGTGGTACATGAAAAAAAGCATATGACATAAATTCTACTGCGGTGACGCAAAAGCAGTATACGTAGTATGAGGGTAAAATAATGCCTGTTTTCCCTGACTGGTCACGCCTTCCTATGCCTAGCGCCATTACCTTTTTGTGATTATCTGCTCACGCATTGACCACACACATTATCTGACCAGGCCACCTATTTTCGTCTCACAGCACACAAGTCGCCACCACCCTTTAGAGTGTCCAAGTAGCTGCTTGACGTAATGGAACTGATAAGACAAAAAGTTTGAAGATATTTGTCAGTCGAGAATAACGCGCTAATGATCTTTATTTCAAGTCATAACGGTGATTCGGTGTTTCTAGCTTCCGGTCCAGCATTTTTGGGGACAATTAAATGCGGTACACTAAAATGTTCGATGATGCCCAATAATAAGTTGGATGTTGGCTTGAGTGCTTGTATTGAAAATACTCGGCGTCAGAAGGTCTGGAAGAATTGAATGCCGTTTTTCAGAGTTCTCAACAGAAGAACATATCAAAGGATTTTTCGTACAAGTCTACGTGTAATAAGGTGTACAAATTCCAACACAGAGCCAGGGGAGAACGGATGAAAATCCCAGGAAGAGTGAATCGTGGCTCACTGATAAAGTGAGCTACTCTCAATCACAAGGCAAACTAACGTGGAGGTTCACTCCTGACATGAAGGCAGATAATTTGTGGATTCCTCTTTCCTCACTGTTTCTCCGATCTTGGCGGCAATATGAAGTCGATGTCGCTCATCTAGACGTTGAAGCAGTCTTACGACTTTTGGGCACAATTTGTCATTCCAACAATATGATGTGCAAATCTGCAAGTCTCCGTGGAAAATTTCGTCAGTTCACTAGTAAACACTAAGTTTACGGGTAAGTGATTAAAGCTGACGACTTCGTAAAATGTATTCTTAGTCCATTTGGCTCAGTTGCAATAGCAGTTTCACTATTCGAGCAGACTCTAGTGGACAGACACGGAGTGAGAAATCCAGACATTCACATGCACTTTACCATGAATAGCAAACAAATAAAAGGAGAAATAGCACAGATAACAAATGTTCTGAGGGTTTTATTTCTCACAAATTGGCACACATTAGCAAATGGTTATTTTATCTGTTCTAACATTTTCGTTTGTCTGCTGGCTCGAAGAACATCATTGCCCGGGGATACGAAGGCATCCATTGCATCCACGTTAGCGCTGGTGTTCACAGTTATATTCCAAACAATGGACCGGTACCTTCCTGCCAAGGACAAAAATAAAAACTGTGGACACAATTATAGCATGGCTAATTGAAATGTTAATGACTACAGCACACTGTTTATGAGCTATAAACGCGGAAAACCTGTGATGTTTATTTCCAACTGACAAAATAGTATCAATGCACTATCCACACATCCGTGTGGTTTTCGTCCATCGTTATGTTATTCTGTGGACAAAGATTGGTTGCTTGTAACTGGTTATATGAGAAAGGTTCTCCTGCGATGCTGACTATGACACATCTGTGTATTAATCCTCTCGGTAAATGTTACCACGAATGAAGTAAATGTTAAGCTTACAAACAAATGGTATAAGTGGAAACGTCTGGAGAGAACAATGGGCATAAAGAGACGTTTCCTGACGAACAGAGCAAGTAAAACCCCTGTGACCTGAGTTACAGCAAAGAAAATAAAAGGTTTCATAGGACTTTATTTCCTCAAGTTTGCAAAATATGATTTTGACACGCATGGTCCCTAAACACCGGATTAAGCAGCTAAAATCCAACACTGCGCAACCCAAAACTCCATTTGACTTGCTATGTTCACATTCATAGGTTTTAAGAGACACCAAAGGCACAATTATTTGACGCTTTTACAACCTCTATTGATGTTATCAGCAAAGGCCAATGTTGTTGAGCACTGGTTTTCAATTTGAGCACACTTTCCTGACAATTGCTTCTAATGTTAAAGTTTTTGGCCGTGTGTTGGAAAATGATTTTAATAGGAATTATTTCAGCCAGATCGTGGCAACCCTGTCGTCAGTAAGCCATTCACTGAATACATGTAAACAGTATTAGGTTTCCCTGGGGAGACAAAATTGTATATAGGACTGGAAAACCCAGTTTAAAAAAAAAAAAAAACACGAGTAAAAACTCTAAAATCGCATAGATAAATTCTAAATATATATATCAGGGTAGTCCCTAGAAGTTATGGTATAGGCATATTAAAACATTGAATGGTAGTGAATCTGGAAAAAACGACAATTGTACATTTGTCAAATAAGGGCAAAGTATTTAAAGTTTCCTGTCATGTATTACAAACTGAGATATTGTTGGGTAATGAAGGATAAAAAATTTTGTGATATATGTAAAGGAGAATGTGAATTTGGTATCTCGCCCAGATATACCATGTGTGTAAAAGTTAAATCACTGCAGAGAAAATATCTTGCTGTGAATTGTAGATATGGGTATTCAGTTCATGCAAGGCAAGGTGACGGCTGTGTGGCTACCATCTGGACATGCACGTAAGAAACATCTGACACCGCCAGGATAATTTCCCCTAGATGATCTCGGCCAATCTGAAACAGAAGATAAAGGTGGATGCTGAACAACCGACAGTTTGTTGTCAGACAGCTAGAGGCGCAACTATGTTCTATACCGTCGATTCATCAGTAGACCTAAACCTGTAATCCGCAGTGTTGGAATTAATTTCTGACTGTGACTTCCGGGCACGTTTCAATTAACCTCCGTTAATGTTTTATCCTACCTAGACTTGTAAATAATTATATATTAGCGGCTTAATCGTCAATTAACACCACTTCTTAGACAAACCAGGGTAAAACAATGCAGTGATGCTAATATCGATTTACTCGAATATTCAAAATGCTGTGTTACTATGTTTTTAATATAAATGCCACGAAAACAATACAAATAGGCTGACCTTGGGGATGTTTAGTCCACAGGAAAAAGCCCCATTTACACGAAATGGCCGTAATATTGAGAATGGACCGTAAATCGATAATCATGTATTAAGGGAACCACGTTGTAAAAATAGCGTTTAACTTCTCTGAATGGTGATGATTCAATAGTCCGCTTCTTACTAGATGACCTCTGTTTGATCCGCTGCTAAGATCTCGTTACGACAGATCACCTAATCAGACAACCTGTGTCCGGTCTAGACGGGATAAAACTCCACCATTTGTTGGACACAACGTGACTGCTTATACCAAAAAATGTGGAGTCGTATGACAGGCAAGTCAGACACTGGAATGATCTTAAATTGAAACAGATTTTTTTATTTACCCGAAGCCATTATATGAGATTTTTCTGTTGTATAGATCGTTTTTGTGTAAGGCAGTATCAACGGGAAAACATTCAAACTATATCGATTAGATTTGTCCTTTTCTCTAGGAAAACATCTAATAGCAAGAGGTTTAATTGAAGTAGTTTTATTGTGAGAAGCGTTTGCTTTACGTGCAGAGGTTAAAGAACAGGAAAAAAAATCTGAAAAAACAGTAATGCAAAATATTAAACTATATCGTACACAGCTTTTGGAAGTGAACTACATGCCATTTTACACACAAAAATTAACAGCCCGACAACCAAATTATATATTTATAAGCATAATATGAAAATAAGCTTGGAATACCAACGTGTGTCCTGGTAGGAACCCTAACATGACTGAGGCAGAAGAGATGTTATTGATGGGTGTCTTTCTTTTTAAATCATACATAATTATTCGAAATTGTGAATTTTTAAACCTTTTCGACAAACTAGTATAACACTTAATTCTGATTTTAACTTCAGGATTGCATCTGCTTGAGGGAAAGCCCGACAAAGGAGACAAGCTCAAAATTAAGCAGTACTTAAAATTAATGTTCTATGAAAGGTTCAGAAAGCAGGGCGAACCAGAACGGTTTAGATTTGTGAAGAAATAATGAATCAAGACACACATCTTCAATGCATTAAATATCAAGTCGCTCGTTTATATAATGTTTGTCGTTCTGCGAAATATCACCATCTTCAGAGGAGAGCATTTTGTGGAAATACTTACTACATTTAAAGTCCATGATTTGAAAGAAATATAATTGTACAAATATGAGCTATGTTTATGGTCCGTCGTCTTCAGTTTTAATCAAACGTTTGCATATATTCCCAGTTGCGTTCACCAGAAGTCCGTCATATGCCAGGCATGATTTAATGGGCATGGTCCTCAGCAGAATATAGAAAACGTGCCTTGCTCGACTTATTAAACGACTTCCGTATCGTTTGATATTGTGTAAGGCGTTAGGGGTTAGCCTCGTGCCAATATAAATCATGGCAACAGGCTTCATATTTTCTTCACGACACAGATTTTGTTTCGGTGTGCTTTGTTTCTGTCCAAGTAGGCTTCGTTTAAAAATACGATAGCCTTCAGCTTCAGGGGTAGTTATGTCTTATGAACCATGCTTATGCTGAAATGGTACTATCATCATTGAACAGATCATTGTGCGCTATATACAAGGATATATATATCTGGTAATTTTGAATCATTGTGCGCTATATACAAGGATATATATATCTGGTAATTTAATTCACATTTATATCTGCCAATTGGCGTAACCTTGGCAAGCGTACGCCAGGAGTTCGGGATTTTGATCACAATGTATAAAATGTCTGAGAGGATTTAATCCTGGCGCCCCGTGGACAGCTCTTTAAAACAAAAATACGGCAAGAAGTAGTTGCAGTAGCTTCTACATGACAAGTACTGTCAAGGTAAAAATTCTAAGGTGTGTATACTACTGACGTTACATGTCGTAGTGTACGAGGTCAAAGCATATATCCACAATCAAAGAGATCAAGCATGTATCCGCAACCAAAACGTCTCCATAAAGGATGGTTCTGCTCAGCTTTATGACATAGCTCTGCGCCGATTAAAAAAGAACGAAAAATAGCTCAGTCTGCATACTGGCTTACAAATTTGTTTATTTATTGATCCATTTAATTGGTGTTTCATGCCGTAATATTTCATTATATGACAGCGGCCAACAGAGCCCGGGGAAACCAACGACCATCCGCAGGTTGCTGGCAGACCTTTCCACATACGATCGGAGAAGAAACCCGCATGACCGCATTGGTGAGAGGCTCCTAGGTCATTACGCTGCGCTAGCACGCTAACCAACTGAGCCACGTGGCTTACAAATAGAATCCTACAATCATACAGATCACACGTGACCCTGGCAGGGTCAGATTTCGCCCACAAAGCAACATTATCAAAGACATAACTTGGCCACAGGGAATGTCTGATAAATGTATGAACCTCCGGATGATCTGGTTGATGTGAGGACGTCGGGCGGGAAATAAAGCAGGTCCCTCAGAGAGATGGACGTCTTTGGTCAGGCTGTCGCCTCAGTGCCTCTGTGATTTGTAAAAGACCTGTACTTTTGTATTGGGAATGAGATGAGGGTAGTACCGGCCATATACCCAATATAGACGGTCAAGTAACTCTGATATGATTTCAGTTTTAATGCTACCATAGCAGTCAATGGAAACATATTCACTGCTTTGACATAAATGGTAAGGTTCCTATGTAGTGACACTGATAACATTCTGATGAAACTCCTTGCTATTGATGATATGATCAATATCACCACCCTAAGTCAAATTGTCGCGAATAGTGTCGTGGCTTTCCCCAGGCACTATCCGGTTTCCTCCCACCATCATGCTGGCCGCCGTCGTATAAGTGAAATATTCTTCATTACAGCGTAAAACACCAATCAAATTAATACATAAATAAATAAATAAGACACAGGGTACGCGAATACTTGAGTAAATGAATATGTTTCCCACATCAATGTTAATCAGATGATTACATATAGAATATTAACATTTTAGGAAGAAATTTAATTAGAGACAAAATAAGAATGTATCTTAGGAGTTATGAACATTATATATTTGGGTCACCCTATTTGTGTCCTGAGTTCTTGGGTTAATGTGTTCATGTTAATTGATGAAACCTCCCGGAAACAGAATGAAACACTGCACTGCGTCACACCAACAATCTCAGATCTCCAGACCTAAAGCCCCGGTCGACTGAGTTCTAAACTGAATTCTAGCTGAAGACCTCATTGTTGAGTTGTTTGTTAAAAAAGAAACCATATGCATATACTTTTCAACTAAAATAAAGTTGTTAGCAAAATGTGAAAATTTAACAGAGGAAGACATGATGTCGCCTGTTGGATTGCAGATTATATGGAGAACAACAAATGTAATAAAAGCTACAACTTGTCCATAAATGTTCTGTGTGCTATCTTGTTTAACTGTGCCTGTCTGATGGGGCATACACTATGTCTCGGCATACAGTAAGCTTCAGCATACACTATGTCTCAAAAGACGATTCACATCAGGTCATCACGTCAGTTTCACCCACTTGTCTCCAGAAAGGACATGGAGCAAGCTGAAGTTCTGCAAGGTTTACATTTGTTATCCAATCCTATACAACGATAACTTGCCAGACCAACATAGACTAGTCGAAGGCAATCGAAGTCGATGGGGCATCAAAGCTTGTGACTGATTCACCCAGCTCTACACAATCACCTCCTTCAGCGTCGACGATTTGGTCTGCCACCACAGCAGGCGTTTCTCTCAGATCTCGGGGAAAATGTGCGTCTGGAAAAAGTGTCTCAACCAGAGCCCATTGTTAGAAAACGTAAACCTTTGCTTTGAATGACACTCCCTTGGTACAGATTAAGTTGCTCAGTAAGAGAGGCTCACACAACGCGGCGAAAAGAGAACGTCCAGAAGTCCATTCAAACCAAAGCCGGAAGCGAATTCAATCAACACTTGTTAGAATGAGGTTGTGTCCAATGGAGGCTCATCAAGAAGTAAAGGAACAAAATGCTTACACAAAAATATATTTGCAGAAACATTCACTAGTAGATGTATCGAAAAAGCAACGAGGTTAATGGGATAAAATAGCAATATATCCATCATATCAGGTGAACAACGTGGACATGTCGCACAGCTGGTACTCTGTACCTGATAGACGCCTTTACACAGATGTCTCTCAACACTGATATATTTATTGGGCTGCTCCACTGAAGAGATACACCGAATACTCTAACTGCCATGCTTCGTGTACATGTTAAGCCGATGTTGTTTCTTGTGACCCGCCTGTTACCTCGTCACGCTTAATGTTCTTAAAGCGGAAGTGGCTGAAGTTCAACAGAGCTTCAGTTCAAACAAAGCTGCCAACAAAAAGCCCCAGTTTTATTGGTAAAATGTGCCGTCACCATCGTCTTCATAAATATGCGAAACGTACGTAAACAAGACAAACACGATACAACCTACTACGATTATCATGCAACATGGATGGCGAATTGAATGAAGGCGATTAATATGGCCAGTCTGTGACTGTTCAGGAGCGATGATTCAGAAAGGTATGTCAAGTCCAATGGCATCGCATCGAAACAGTATTTAAATAACATCAATGCACAGGAAGAAAGGTAGCGTTGGTAAGGATAGACCTACAAGACACCAAGTTTTATATATACTTTATGCTGTCGTCCAAGCCAAAAAAAGTTTTATAAATGTTTTAGGTGGAAATAAGCGAAAAAGTATCCTTGACGTTCGTGTTACACGCAGATGATGGGCTATAAGGTATGATAGGAGACCCCAGGGAAATCTTTGTACAGATAGAGTAGGATGCCACCGATGATGTACATAAACGTGTTTTCGATCTAGACGCCCTCAAGTATTACTGTTGAACGGATATGGTCTGACTGTGGTGAACAACGTACGCTATAGCCTATTCCAATTTCATCCAGAGTTATTACCCTAACGTCGTCTCGGTCAACATCTAGAAAAGTACTTCCGCATATATGGACAGTATTTACGACTTGGTTTGCCGATGTATGTGCTGATTTTAATGGGGACTAGGAGGATATTGGAGCTTTTATAGGTTTACCAAGCTGGGGCGTACTAGATCCCAAGTGATCAGAGTACTTTGGGACAATGGAAGCTGAGCAGAGTCGACCAGCATGCAAAGTTTGCAAATCCTGTGGCTTGTATCTGTATGGTAAAAACCTTTTCAGCGGTGTCCTCTTACGTTTACTGAAAACTGTGGCAATCCATACAGATTAAATCAAAAGCCTGTGTTAGAAAGCGCCTTTGTATTCCCTGAAAGAGAATTTCTTGCTTTGGGCATTATAAATTTTAAATAAGAGATGGAACACATTAATGTCCATCAAAATCAGAAATTGCTATTGGGAGTGATTTAAGTAAACATTGATAGAATCTAACCAGTTTTCCTAGAAGTTCAAAGATACATCCCTGAATACAATGTAAAGAAATGAACGGACGAAGGGTAGCGAAGCCAGGGAAATGCGTTTGTTTAACATTCCAGCTTTTCCCTTGAAATAATTTTTAAATTTCGTTTGTCCAAAGTAAATGACGTAACTGATTCGATATTTTTGCAGCCTATTTCTGAACAAAGTTGTTGAATAAAATGACCTCGACATTAAAGGTTTCTTTTGCAAGAGATTGGATTACCTGTACTTGATTGAACTGCTGCAAATCTTTTTACATGGTGCAACTAGCGATACGAAACGTGGGTTCTAGTTGGCATTACGATATAGTATGTCTGAAAGCCATAGTCATTTTCATTCCGTAAAGTCTTAAACAAGACATAAACCTGGCTGGTCTACTTGATAACGTTGTATATTACACACCATTGATGTATCGTTGTTATTTTTATTCACTCCAAAAAATGTGATGGTGTCGGAAAGAAAAGAAGGTTTTTTTAATACCATGCAGCCTAACAGAGCAATACGGTATTGTAGTTCTTTTTCACATACCAAACATCACCAGGACAGACTCCACACGCATTTGTTACAACACAACAGAAATAGATAAATCTAACAGGCTCCATTCCACATGTTCAAGAGCGGAAAAACATTTGTTGTGCAATCATCATCAGATAGCTTAAAGTTTGCTGAAGACTTCTCAGATTAGCAATTGCCTTACGATAATGCAGGATAATCTGGTTTTAAAATGAGAAGTTTCACGCCCAGAGTCTGTGTTTTATTGTGACTTTACTGTCATGGCCCTGTAGCCCCTCTGTGGGACGTCTCAGCACACACCTATAGACTGTGAGATTAAAAGCAGATACATGCGGTATACAGGAAAACCGGAGACGATTTGCCACCTGCCAAAGGAACACCTTCTGAAAGCAGAGCCCTTTAAATTGGTTGATACGATGTTTTAGGCCATAGTTTTGTCTTCCCGTTCTTGCCTCTGTAAAATCAATTTTAATGTGTCAGATTACACGAAAAAAGATCAAACAGTAAGGCCTAATTGATCTGCTAATTTATTTATTTATTTATTTATTTGATTGGTGCTTTACGCCGTACTCAAAAATATTTCACTTATACGTGGGAAGGTCTGCCTGCGGATGGTCGTGGGTTTCCCCCGGGCTCTGCCCGGTTTCCTCCCACCATAATGCTGGCCGCCGTCGTATAATTGAAATATTCTTGAGTACGGCGTAAAACACCAAATGAATAAATAAATAATTACCACGGCGGCCAGCATTATGGTGTGAGGAAATCGTGCAAAGCCCGGGGGAACCCACGACCCTCCGCACGTTGTTGGCCCATGTGCGGCCGGAGAGGAAGTCAGCAAGAGCTGAACTTTAACTCACAGTGATCGCATTGGTGGGAGGCTTTTGGGTCCATACGCTAGCGCGCTAACCAACTGAGCCACGAAGGCCCGCTGCCCCGCTGAGGCTGCGTTCTTGCCATTCGCTTCTTCAGGCATGTTCGATAGCATTCTTTGTTGAATAATTCTTGAGTATTTATAAGCCTGATTTATGTCATATATATACGAATACATGAAAATGTCGTCAGCCGTTGTGGTTTTGGCCACCTTTATGGTCTAGCTAAAGGATCATAAATAACGTTGCCGGACGTTAACATAGATCTACATGTAGATATACATCCAAGATATAGGTCATCCGTGACTCTTAATCAGATCTCGCCCACAAAGCAATATCATCAAAGAAAGAACGTCATTATAAAAAATAAGAGGTTATGGGTTTCTCTTAGACGTTTGACCACGGGGAATATCTGCAATTTGACTTGGCTGGTACGAGACCCTCGGGCAGGAAATAAACCAGGTTCGGCAGACGTCTTCGACCAATTCGTCGTCTCTGTGACTTTGTATTTGTACAGACCAGTGATTTTGTGTTGTAGATAGGACGAGGGCAGAACTACCTTAAACCACATTTAGATAGTCAAGTAACTCAAATAGGATTTCAGTATTCAAGGCGAAATGTAGGATTCTGTGGAATTATCTTCGGCAATTTAGACATATAGTTGCACAGTTTTCATGCTTCGCTGCTGATAAATTAAGAAAAAAAGAACAGTGCTTTGTTTAGTAATTTAGTAATTTTAGTAACAAGCTCCGTAAACAGTAGTAAAATGAACGTCTAGACTGTTCGTGGATTGATGAAGCCCGTCAGAAACAGAATGAAACACCGAACTGTTTCAGAAAAAACACCCGACCTATATCCACAGCCTGTTCAACGTCATCTGAATACTCGTGTGAGACATATTTATACAGGTATATCAGTTCACGCAGAGATGTCGGCAAATGGTACCAATTTCCCAAAGAAACTATGCCACCTGCCGTACAGATGACGATCACAACACACAACACAAAAGAGGACAGATTGTCTATAAACGTGTCAAAGGTAATCTTGTTGCCCTGTGCCTGTCATTTGCCATCTCCAACAGTTAACTACGACCGTCACGATGAACCACACGATACACCAAGTTTCGTTTCTTTGTTGTCTGCAGTATGGAGGTCTGAAATGTTTACATTTACTGTCCAGTACCATAAGGCGACAACTTGCCAGGCCAGAGACAGACTGGTTCAAGGCAATCGGAGTTGATGAGGCAACAAAGCTTGTGAACGATCCACCCAGTTCTGCTTTAGGGTCGACGATTTGGTCTGTCAGCCCCAGCAGGCATTTCTCTCAGATCTCGTGGAAAATGTGCCTCTGGAGACAGACATTTAATTAGAGTCCATTGTTAGCGAATGTCGACCTCTGCTTTGCATGACAGTCTCTTGCTGATACAGATTTATGACATAGTCTAGCTCCTCGCGCCGAAAGCGAAACAAAGATGTCCATCAAATACAATAGCTGAAAATCCGCTAAATCAACATTTGCTACAAACAGGTCACGTCCATTAGAGGATGTGCAAAAAGTAAAAGATCATAAAGAAGATACCATATATTTGCTGAAACATCAAGAAATACATGTATCAGAGTGATCTTAATTATTGCCCTGGTTATCATTTGTGTGCGTAGTAAAGGCGCTAAGTTGAAACTCATCACGCTGGCAATGGACTATATTTTCAGTGTGTTTTCTGGCTTGCAAGCAAATGGGACGACATACTCAAATAACAATATATCTCTCTTATAAAAGCACTAAGATGCCATTTGTCTCAGCTGCTTTTAGAAAAACAATAATCTCGTGGGAAAAAGAAAGAAAGTACAAGTGTATTTATAATATCCTACCCAAATCTGCCCAACGGTAATTCAAACAATTAAATTTAAATATTGTTTTGGTTAACTTTTGTAATAAAAATTCACAATGCATAACTGTAACTTTTATCATTTTCATCCTGGCTTTAAGAAAGATTATTTTCCGAACGTTTACAAATATAAGATCTCGAAGGAGAGGGAATAGGTAACCAATTCCGTTGTTTTGTATGCGCAGATATCTCTTTTTCATAGCCTGCCAAAATATACTGGCTATGCAGAGTATCAGGAAATAGTAACGAGGTTAATCTGACAACATAATTATACAATGCTCGTGACAGCAGAATAAGGTGGATATACTACACAGCTGGACTCTATACCAGACACACGCTTACCAGCATCACGTTGTTAGACATCTGTCTCAACACCGACATATTAATTGCGCTGTTGCACTGGACCGCGACATGGAAGCCCCCCAGGCATGATATTCCATCCGGTCACAGCATTCTGCCGTCGGACTGACCATTTCTTAGTCTGTCCTCTCATGACCAGCGCCTTCTAAAGAACTGCTAAGACAACTACTCTTCAAATCTTATACGCGACCTTATAAGGTGAGCGATCTAACCATTCCGGCATGACAGCAATATTTCGAACATATTCTTGAACGCAGAAGCTTTTTTCTGAAGACGTGCCTTTAGAAAAGGAAACATATCACACAAATGGAAAGATCCATCAGTATAGACTGAACCGCTTTTCAGACAAGATAATGTTGACAAAGCGTCTGACTTTTACTGTCATTAATCTTACGCAGGACTGAAAATAAAACCACAGCAATAATGTGAAATGACTACCGGAAACTATTGGAGGTGGAGTGATTTGACCAAGGTTAAGGTAAAGTCAATGTCTTGACACTCCACTTGAATGTGAGAATAGAAATAGCTAAATGTGGTCACTCTACACAGATTGACTCACCTGTCCATAGGAGTGATAAGTAAAATCAGTGGAGTCCCTGGAGATTGTCTGGTGACCTTCAGAACCTTGAAATCCTACTCCAACAGAAATGTAAGTGGTTAAAATGAAAGCAAGGTAGATAGTTTAAAAGTTTATTTTATTCTTATTTCTATGTTTTTAGCTGCTTTCTGCCAGTTTGGGATCTATTTACCCTCGGTAATTCTGATAGGCACGCGTGAATGACGTTGCAAGAAGACATCTGCCATCATTACCGTCATTGTAAGGTGTCCAAACACACTAAACATGCACTGAAAACACGACGGAGTGAAGTGATTTTTCTAAGTTAAGATAAATGGTTCGAAAATGTAATACTTTTATGCTTGAAAGAAAAAGCCTACATACAAGGGTCAAACATCCGGAAAGCTCAAAAAGCTACCGAGGTCAGACCTCAAACCAACCTAGGCCACTGCGGACGACACACTCCCCACACGATCGACTGATCTCAAGAATGACTATGACTTCTTAGCGCCCTTAGTGTTATTCCTTGCATTGATATGGTCAGCAATAAGATAACTTGTAGAAAAGTAGTTCCGTGTCATATGGGTAGCTTTCACTACCAGATTTCGCAACAAGTTCGATTTCAGTTCTTGACTTTCACCATTTCCCATCTAACATGGTTTTCTTGATTGTGTACATATCGAATGCCAATTAATGACAAATTTCGAAAAACTTCCGTCATAAATATATATTTTGCTTGTCACTATTTGTTGGAAAACAGAAAATGAAGGTTTACAAGAAGCTGTTAGATTTTGATGGCATGACTAAAACATCATGACAAGATACATGGACTTGCCTGAGGGCTCGTCTTTTGTGCTGACTTTGGAGGAAATTGGAGCTTTGAAAGGTTTACAGTCGCTGACCAAGAGAATATGTAGCTGGGGTGTGTTATACCCAGCTGACCAGAGTAGGCTACTTTGGGACAATCGAAGCTGTCCAGAGGTGACTAGCCAACAAAACTGCCCCCATTCTATTCTGGTCCCTGTCGTGGTGCTAACATGTTAGATATTTGGTCGAAACATCCTCAGAAGGTAATTCTCTGGATCGAAGCTGTGCAAATGGCCACGGATTAAATCAAAGGACTGTGTTACGAAGTGTCTTTGTTTTCTTTGAATCAGAATCCATTGCTCTGAGACAAGTAATTCTTCAGTTAGAAGGAAGGCTTAGATGTCCATTGAAATCAGGAATTACAGTGAATTACATAAATATTTGTCAGAATATGAAGTTCAATGACACATGCCCAGATGAAATCTGAAGAAGAGAAAGGACAAAGTGGAACTTTGCAAAGAAAATGTGTTTGCTTAAACTTTTAATTCTGTACTTCTAATTGAAGTATTTTTAATTTTCGTTTCGCGAGTATACAATAGAAAGTATATTAAACATTCATTTAACATTTTAAGGGCGTATAATAGCAGGTAGTTTTTTCATAAAGTCAGTGAATAAAATGACTTGGAGGAAAAGAAACTTTCTTTCAGAAGAGATTGACTGGGTGGCTGGCATATCTTCTATACACCATGTAATTAGTGTTACGAAACTTGGGTTCTAGCTATCTAACAGCAGCTTTACCAACGTGCCTTTGAAAATCAAAGACAGTTTCATTCTTCAAGATTTAAATTAGCTGTAACCTTAGCTTGGCCTTTTGATAATCCCTCTGTATTACGTTCCACTAATGTAGCATTGCCGTTATTTTATTTCACTTAATCACTCCAATATCGTTATGCTAAGAAAAAATTGAAGGTTATACAATACCATGGTAACAGAGAAATGAGCTAATGTAGATACCTATCAGATGACAAACATCATTAAGACAAACCTTTGACGTTTATTTCCTGTGGGCGTTGAATTTATGTTGACCTTCTCATATTATCCATTAATTAATCTTGCATATTCTGGTTTTTCGACAGTGGTTTGACCATGGTATTTGTAGCGAAAAATGGTTTTAGTCCGTGCCGCTCCAACGATATTTTACTCCAAGTAATGATTGCAGAATACAATCATAACCATTTTTTCCTTTAGAATTTCGATGTCAACAGCGCATAAAACGTACATATATATACACGTACCTTAACTGTTTTGTAAGCATATTGATTGTATCAGAAGAAACAGTCCTTGAGGTGAGGGACCCAAAGACTTTTGACCCTGTCACCTGTGTCTCAGTAACGAACACACCAGACTTGACGCCTCACATTGTCAAAGTATTCTGACACCAACAACCATTGATGATTGGTCTCTTCCCTTATGCCGTTTAAAGATGGACAACAACGTGCACTAAGACGGTACAATGTCAAGTTTGCAACATGACCTTCATCTGGCAAGGCGGACGACCTATAGCTATTTCGCTGTTGGCCCGCGAACGTCTGTTGTGGGTAACGTATTGAACATAGAGTAGACAGAATACTATTTAAATACTGACACCGGTATCCTGCTTTGAAATGAACGAAAAGCAAGAAAAAGTATATCATTTGGAGAATTACACATGGGAAAAATGGTTATCCGTTTCTTCATTCCACCTGTACCCTGTGTTAATAACGCATAGATTCGCCCAATGTGCGACTGCTTTAGGTCTGTCTCCTAATTATTTCCTCCAGGTACACTTTATCATGCGAGGACAAAATGATCCTATGAAACCTTATATTGGATCACTGAAGAATATATTTCCCTGATTTGTATTATATTTGTGTAACATTGTCCAGTTTTCAGAAAGTCATAAGCGAAAGTGGAAACTGATATTTGACCGTGGCCTCTCGTGAAGCGCAGTCATTCTGTTTGGGCTGTGGCGTAATTGTTCCAAGCGCGGAACAGTCTTGTCACCTAAGACTGTAGTAAGCTGCTAGAGCTGTGGTTGGAACTCAAGTATATATGTGAATTTATTACATGAAACCTACTCCCACCATAACACAATGGTCTGGAAGTACTTTGCATTCCTCGCACATGTAGTTGTAATAATTAAAATATATAATATTAAAACACTGTCCTGTCCCTATGTTATTACATGTTTCATTGACAGAACATTTATGTCACAGCGTATTAATATCTCCAAGCCCTCTGACTGGTCAATCTGTCATAAGCTTAGGCACCCTCAGATCCCTATTCGGCAGCACAATACTCCTCACTTCAAACGCAGATAATTCAGCAACGAATTCATACAAATTCAGACAGGTTTTTTCAGACCCTCATAAAAACATGGCATCAGACCAGTTGTGAAAGATGCAGAATTTATGTGACCAAAGTATAATCAGAATTAAGCGGAAAAACACTAAAGATTGAGACCCAGTCTGATACGTTGTTATGCTACTTGTACGTTTGCCTTAGACTTTGAACTGTGTGTACGGCATAGTCTGTTTTTATCGAAGAGTTTCGTCACTCGCTTTTTTGCTGGATAATTAAATTCTGATCTTTGTACGTATATTTTAACCCAATTTTTAAAAACCTCCGAAAGCTTTTTATTTTGTATGCATCGCCCTTTCTGGAAAGAAATACCCGTATCCAGAAATTTAGATACACTAGATTTTTAAAAGAATGACGACTTTACAGCCGTTCACATTCTGTACACATTGGTCATTTGTGGACAGTATTTATTGTCACTGGAGTTATTGGGCCGACGTGCCGTTCGATGTCATCAATTCAAACCCCATTTTTGCTGTACCAAGCACATTTTGAGCAAGCGTTTCGTTGCTACTATTTGTTGGAGACTTCGTTTCTGAGCTTTCAATCCTCATTGTTTCTTTGTGATTTAACATATTGTAAGTGACATTTGCCTTGAAGGTCACTTGGTATCAAGCTAAAGAACTGAGATATACAGCGAACGGTCAGGACGTCCAACGCTACCTTTTCGTTCACCATGGGAATTGTGATTACTCCAGGCGATTTGCGACAAATCATTGTTGGTGTGCCGTACTAACAAACGGCTGTCTCTTGGTTGCAGGTGATATCTTTCACTTGAGGAATTTACGTGGAACTCTGGATTTACCGGCTTCTGTGGACTTAGACTTGCCTGTAAGACCACTGGTATTTCCACCGCATCTGTGTTTCCGCCGTCTGATGTAATCTCTCTAAAACCTATGTTTTAGATTGCTTTATTGAATATATGTATTGAAATCCGTCAAAGTGTCCTTGTATTTCTTTATTTGATCTTTTTAAGGTTTTTCGCAGTCTGGGATTTGATAGCAGGCCATTTGTATACTTTTTTTCCACTCGGATGAGTACAAAAAACACATTCAGGCCAAATCTACTATCTGATCGATTTTCCTGAGACATTTTCAACCAAATTTTAGTGAGCTCTTGTTCCCACAAATTTCAAATAAGGGATAATTCATCACTGGTGGCATCACTTCACGAAGAGACTTAACATTTCCCTAAAATTGGCAAAACTAATATAAGTGATTGAGGGTTTATCTATATGTACGGGAAATAATATACCTGTCTAATTTATTGCCTTCAAAATGGATCTTGAGGTGCTTCAAAAAACTAACTGTACAGATTAATTTGTCACGAAAATAAGACTAAGGAGATGCTGCCACGGTCGGTGGGGAGAGGCATGGGTTACGGGAGCATGTTGCAAGTAATGAGCAGTAAACAGTTGCTGGAGGCCCAGCTCCGTGCAGAACGGGTTAACCCAGCTGCCCAAGTGTTAGATTTTACGCTCATCCCAGTCGCCCGTCAATTCTCT
Organism: Acanthopleura granulata; assembly: GCA_016165875.1. Lineage (NCBI taxonomy): Eukaryota > Metazoa > Mollusca > Polyplacophora > Chitonida > Chitonidae > Acanthopleura > Acanthopleura granulata. The sequence goes on from JABBOT010000029.1 coordinate 2,739,019, forward strand.
CGCGCCTAATGGGAACAGCGTCATTGGTCACAGATGTAATCACTACACCCTGTGTAAATAAAAAAAAGGGCTCTGGCGAGAGCATGGCTAATTCTACGCCTATCTTTTAGCTTAGTCAAACTCTCTACATAACCTTATTCCTCAAAGAAGAATATCCACTGATGCGGATAACAAAATAAACGGTTTTCTTCATGTTTTGAGCCATCTAATCCCAGGTGTCGACGAAAACAGTGAGCATAATAAATGAATACCCACAGGAAGCCAAATGAGGAAAAAGGAGACTGGACATGATGAAGTGTATTTTCCCTGCCTAGACTTCTGAGCGCCTCCTAGGCGTCCATTAAATTCCACAGAGATTACACTTCGCCTCAAGACATTTTTCCTAGACAACCGCTATGAATTTCCAAGGATATGTTTACAGGCAAAGTAGTTGAAAATCCTTTATATCATGCATTTTTGACAGCATGACATATTTCAGTGTCAAGAAGAGGATGGAAACCGTAACTTACTATGGAAATGGGCTACGGCTAACTTCGCATGATTACTGTTCATATAATTTATTCCGCCTATAAATTATAACGGGACATTTGATCAGTAGACTTTTACGGCACTGTGTTGCACAAAATGAGCATGAGATTTAAACCTATAGCTACCATTTCACTACGTATCATGGTTCACATCACATGTTGTATCACTTAATAGCTTCTGTTGTGGAATCCCTGTATAAATCCCTGCTGCTTCGGCAATTCCAGGCATCCCAATGTAAGATATAATTGTAAGTTATTTCTGCTCTATGGCCAATTCTCTCGACACCGGCCACTATTGGGACACGAAATATTAATACTGGAAACTCTAGAAGAGAAGACCCCTCGCATCGAATTGCCTTGATTTTACCGATGAGATGTGTTGATGTCCCACATTACCGTCGGGAATGAGCCCACTAGCCATTGGGGTTCCCGGAAAATTACCTTTTCTGCCGACATTCTTCTGTCCCAGTTCAAAAGTACGACATTGGTCCACTATACAGTTCTGTTAATTTGATAAAAATGCACGTGAAGTTGCTAGAATCGAACGTTTTTCATGTACAGCTGACCTTTATTCTCCCTGTCAGGGAAGCCATCAGCTCGGTCCACGTGGACAAAGCTTGAGGTGAGGACACGTGGACTGTACGCTTCCTTACCTTCACTGACGCATGTACACGCCACTCAGCGTTTGTCCTTGTCGCTGTTAGACTCATGGAAGCTCTCGAGACACGACTGGTCTTTCAAACCAGCACCCGCTGCTTTATGGCAGACAATTCGTATCTGAAGAAGATTAGCTGGTCCCACCGGGCTCTACCCCGACAAAAATAGAAAAAATTTTGTTATTTGGTATAGTTAAATATTCTTAAATATTGTTCAATCGGTTACTAAACATATTTATATTTTCGTTCGTGGAATGACCGAGTCATTCATATTTACGAACAAACGGATGTGAAATGATATACAGAGAATTTTTCATTATAACCACGAGGTTATACGTGGATCGAAATTTTGATCAGTTACCGACAGGATTACTTGAGAATCGTCAGGCACGGTTTTCTGTGAATTGCAGGTTCAGTGCGGACAAGTTAAATAGTGGGTTTGTAACCGCCAACAGTCAATTCCCCAAATGTAACAGAAATTGAGGCCCCCGGTGACCGATTTAACCAGACCCTCGTGTTAGAAAACTTCCCCCTTCTGAAAACTAGGTTCGTCAGAAGTTAACTGACAAACAAAACTTGATCAGCTACCAGGGAGCGCTAACGTCAAGTGGTACAAATCTGAACCAGACTGTTTCCGTCTGCAGGAACCCAATTCCATTCAAACATTCCCTGTATTGTTCGTCAAAGTACATGGTTTCTTAACTTCCACAAGCCATTGGTGTACATACAAAATTGCCTTTATCACCGCCCGTTCTCCAAATAACCATTATGACAATGGTAATTATTCGTATAATTTAGTAAGATTGTTTACATCGTGATGCAGTTTCTACACGGCATCTTTTCTTAATTTAAAAGTGAACGTTATTCTGCGTGTTACTCATATCACAGCCACAAGCCTCTATATGCCCTGTTGTGTTTCCAGGTTTCGCCAGGAAGGCAACTAGCCTTTCACTAATGAGGTAGCGTGTTCATACCCAGACCCCGCTGTTTCCTGTTTGCTCTTAAACGTAAAGGTCGCTCTGATATCCGTCATCCTGTGACCAGCAAAATGGCTAGCAAATATGACATCGTCATTACATTTTCATCAGAATGGAACAATTTCAACCGGGATTAAACTTGTAGCTACCATTTCAAACTTATCACTATCCAAATGACAAATTGTATCCAGTTCTGACTTTTTCTCTACCTGTATAAATCACTTCCCCTTCGCCAATTCCCGTCTTCCAAATGTCAGACATAACTGTAATTTAGCTCTGCTCTGTGGTCAACTTCCTCGACAAACGTCACCATTAGGACACGGCATATTAATACTGGAAGCGCTAAAAGAGAAAACCCCTCGCATCAAATTGCCTCGATTTCACCGATGAGACGTGTTTATGCCCTACATGACCGTCGGAAATGAGTCCACTAGCCATTGGGGTTCCCGAAAAATTACCTTTAGCGCCGCCATTTTTCTGTCCCATTTGGAGCGTATGACATTGGTCAAATATACACACTTCTTCTAAACTGATTCATTTGCATGATTTTGCTACAATCAAACGTTCTATTGGCCGAGGGGTTAGCGCGCTAGTGGAGTCTCTCACCCAAGTGGTCGTTGTGAGTTCAAGTCCAGCTGACATTGGCTCTCAGACCCTACGACGGAAGGTCAGCCAGCAACCTGCGGATGGTCGTGGGATTCGACCTTTAACACCAATCAAATAAATAAATAAATCAAACCTTTTTCATGTACAGCTGACCTTTATTCTACAGGTGACATTTACAGAAACCATTAGCTCGGTTTGGTTGGAAAGTGCTTGAGGTGAGGACACATGGGCTATACGCTTCCTTACCTTCACTGGCACATGTACACGCCACTAAGCGTTTGTCTTTGGCGCCGTTGGGTGCATGGATTTCCAGACAAACGGCTAGCCTTTCACTAATGGCCTTTCAGTGGTGAAGTCGTGGGCTCAACACAAGCTCCCGCTGCTTCATGTCACATAGTTTGTTCTGGCATCTGTGGAAATTTGACTGATTCCACAGGGCTTTACCCAGATCCAAATATAACATCTATTATTTGATGTTTATATACATTCTTAAACACTCTTCAGTTGCTAAATAAACACATTTAAATTTTCGTTCCTTGAATATATTAGCCTTTCACATTAGCTACCATGAGGATGGGAAATAGCATACAGGCAATTTTTTCATATTGTTTTACCTTATAACATGAATCGAGAGGTTGATCAGTTAGCTATTAGACTCCCTGGGAATTATCATTCCCGTCTGACAATGGAGTGTCGGGCAAGCTCAGAGCTGACAAGTTAAAGGGTTGGCTAGATCTGGCAATCAGTTCTTTCAGATATAATGCGAACTGTGTCACTGGCGACAGATTTAATCAAGGCCTAGTGCTAGACAACGTCCAAGCCTTCTGTAAAAACTACGATAATGTGGCGCCGCAGTAGGGTTAATGTCAAGCGCCAGAAGTTAAGCGTCATGGATATCCCTTAGCCAATGAAGTCTATAGCCAACAATGATTGTTATGCTACCAGAAGGCACTAAGGTCAAATGATGCAGATCTGAACCAGGCTGTGTTCATCTGCTGAAATCCAACAACATTCAAACAAATCAAGTCTGGGTTTATAAAAGTGCATGATTTCTTCACTGCTAAAAGCCACTGAAGTTCGTAAAAAATGACCTTGATTGCCGCTATTTTTCTGTCCCAATGTGCAGTTTGACAATGGTAAATACTCCCCTAATTTGGTGACATTGTTTACATCATTATGCAGTTCTTACAAAGTAACTTTTCCTCATTTAATGATTTTTTATTTTTTTTATTTGATTGTTGTTCTACGCCAAATTTAAAACTGAACGTTTTTCTTGCGCGTTACTTAGACGGTAGTCAACAAATCATGCAGGAGAAAATCTATATCTGAGCTGAGAACACGTATACTGTTCTCCGTTACCTTATCACCACAGCCACCACAAGTCTCTTTGTGCCCTGTTGTGTTTCCGGTTTCTCCAGGAAGACGACTAGCCTTTCACTAATGAGGAAGCGTGCTCGTACCCAGGCCCCGCTGTTTCCAATGTATCCTTAAACTTGATGGTTTTTCAGATGTGTGACCCAATGGTCGTTCGGAGAGTTTGCCGGTGTCTTTTTTCAAGAATCTCAATGAAAGCCATGTAAATCCATTTTCCTTTTGTAAATACATTCTTGAACAAGTTTCAATTTCGTCTACGGAATAGCTCATATAAGCTCAACAAAATAGGTGAAAATTAGTGCGAAGACATGTATTCAGTCATATTGTTACACGGCACAATGACAATCTTATACGACTAATTGCACCACGATGGCATATCGGAGATACTAAAGCTTTAGAGCGCATGCGGAGGTTTCGACATTCCTGAAAGTACAACTACATGGGACTTTTGAGTCTTCTTTACATCTCAGGCGTATTAAACTTAGCCTTCAATAGGCCACAAAGCTTAGATCACATCCAACAAATCTTGCGTATGACTGTGTTTTCAATCCATTATATGTAGATAAATGTAATAAATGTTCTAAGAAGACCCCTTCGTTCGGTCTTCGTATTCGGATATTGAGAAAGCTAGCAGCGAACTTGAGGCAACATATTCCGATAAGACATTAATTATACATGCCATATACTACGCATGTTCGTAGAGTGCACACGAAATTTACATTGTATTTTAGAAACCAGGTTACCAGGATGGAAACCTTAAGTAATTATATAATTTACAAACAAAATCATATCAGTAGACCTTTACGGCATTGTCTTGCACCATATGCGCATAAAACCGTAATCTATTATGTCGTTGCATTTAACGTGGATTGTGTCCTGACTCCACAACAAACCTCCACCTCCATCAAAAACGCACAACCACATGTAACGTGAGCTATAAAATAATGTGACCAGCAATATGATATCTTCATTACAACCTCGTACCCATCGGAAAAGTTCAGCTGATTCTTAGCGATGAGATTTAAACCTATAGCTACCATTTCACTACTGACTACATTTCATTTATGACTTATGATCACATGACACATTATGTCGATTTATCCCTTCTGTTGTGGAGGATTTTTATAAATCACTTGTCCTTCGATAATTCCTGTCATCCAAGTGTCAGACATTTGTGTAATTCAGCTCTCCTCGATGGCCAATTCTCTGGACACCGGCCACCAGAGAGACACGACATATTAATACTTAAAACTCTAAAAGAGCAAACCCATCGCATCAAAATGCTTTCAAGTCCCTGATGAGACATATTTATGTCCTCCATGACCGTCGGCAATGAGTCCAATTGCCATTAGGGTCACCGAAAAATTATCTTCAATGCCGCCATTTTCCTGTCCCATTTGGAGTGTTTGACACTGGTCAAATATACAGTTCTTTTAAGTTGATAAAAATGTACATGAAGATGTTAGAATCAAACTTTTTTCAAGCACAGTGTTATTTCCCACTTGACTGTATACGTTCCCTTCACTGGCACGTGTATACGCTACTCAACGTTTGTCCTTGGTGCACTCTTGGATTCATGGATTCTCCAGGAAGGCGATTAGTCCTCCATTAAGGAGGTCGTGTGTTCAATACCAACTAACGCTGCTTTATATCAGGCAATTTGTTCCGGTATCCTGGGGGAGCATAAGCTGTTTTCACAGATGTACCCAGATGCAAATAGAAAAATCAACAGTTTCATGTAGTAAAATATTCTCTAATCACTACATATATAGTTTTCGCCTGAGGAGTAAGTGAGATATTCATATTGGCAAGCATGAGGATGAGAAATACAGACTGTTTTTGAGACTGTTTTACAGTATAACTTCGACGCCATTCGTGGATCGTGAGGTTGATCAGTTAGTTACGGGATTCCCTGGCCATCATCATTCCCGGTTGCCTTTGGAATGGAGGCGCAGAGCTGACAAGTTAAATAGTGGGTTCGCTACCCCCAGCACTCAGTTCTCTCAGATATAATGGAAACTGTGCCACTGGTGACAGATTTAATTAGAGCCCAGGATTAGAAAAACTCCATCTCTTCTGTAAAATCTAGGTTCCTGTGGTGCAGCACCAGGGTTAATGTCTCGTGCCAGAAATTAACTGCCATGGATATCCCCTAGTCAATAACGTCTGCAGACAACAATAATTGTTATACTGGCAGGGGTTTCAGAAGTCAAAGCCATACAGATCTGAACCAGATTGTGTTCGTCTTCTGAAATTCATTCCCATTAGAACAAATCAATTGTCTGTATTCGTCAAAGTGCATTATGTCTTAACTTAACCCATTGGGGTCTATAGAAATTACCTTTATTACCGCTACGTCTCTGTATCAATGACCAGTGAGACGTCTAATTTGGTGACATTGTTTTCATCGTTATACACTTCTTACAGTGTACATTTTCTTAGTTAAAACGTGAAAGTTCTTTTCCATATTACCCAACGATTGGCCGGGATTTCAAAGGTCTCGCTCTAAGTAGCATAAGACAGATAGCTGTTTCAAGTTGTGCATTCGAAGTTTTGCATATGCCAGGGAATACAATTACATACTTCCTGTGGGACTGTCTCTGGCTATTTAGGCCTACCCTGTAAACAAAACCTTGTTTACTGACATCAGCAACCTGAATGTGCCATTGTCTTCTCTGCAGGAGGAATTCAGGCTGTTGTGACGTGAAAATAATCTACGTTAACCCGCAGGCGTTCATGACATTATACTTTCTGGGGATGTGAAGTTGGTCAATCAGCACATCTATTTTTGCATCGTTAAATCTGCAGTAAATCAGCTTTGCTGCTTGACGTCGTGGTCACAGCTTTTACTACAACACAACAATTTAACCTCTCTCATTCGGCATGTTGAATGACAAGAAGACGTTTATTGGGCAACCACTTCCCAAATTCATTGTACCAAAATCATCTTGTATAAAGAGATTAACGATTTCAGTGGGTTTTAGTGCAACTTTACTGGTACAGCGCCATCTCCTCTTCACAACGTCTTACCATGCCGGCACAGACTGTATGATGCAGACGGTAACATACAGAGGTATATAAGGGCGTCAGCGACGTGTTCAATTTTACCTGAAATCACAATGTTATCCAAATCAGAAAAGTGCTCCCGTTGAAAGATAATAAGCAGTTATGATCTATGAAAAAAAAAAATAAAAAACAAAAAAAGGTAAGCAATCATGGCCTTCAATACTGCAGGGGTCTCATTTTACAAATTTATGTTCTTTTCATGTACTTTGATTTTTGCTTTTTCAACCAATATTTCCATCTTGAGTTCAGAGACAAAAGTCTGTTTCCAGGAAACCCATGGAGCTGTTGGCTGCCGTGTTGAGTCATGATATGCTGAAATATATCATTTCATAATGTCGTCAAACCTCTCTTCTGGAGCTTTTAATTGCTTACTCGGCTGTTGCAGGGTAGAGTTTACGGGCGTGTAGACGTGAAATACTTAAGGACATGCCTTATCATTGAGGGAAGTTGCCTTAGGGATGTTCTTGGAGTTATTCCCCTGTATATGTGCTTAGCGCAAAAACCCAATATTTATGGTTCACCATCCCTGGAATTACGACAGCACGTTGATGGAGTACAACGCCATTTTCTGAAGGAAAAAAAACTGTTCAAACATTAGATGTAATGCTTTGTGGAAGGGAGATATTTCCAAAGGACAGATGTTATATGACCTCCTAAAACACTTATGTTATATTCATCTGAAATGACCCAAAGTGACAAGACAAACACAGTAGAAATAATATTTGAAGTTAGCTTCATTCTCAGAATTACCAGGAATAGTTCTGTTTATTCCTGTCTTCATTAACAAACATTGTTTCCTGTTGTTCGTTTTCTACGGAAAGAAAAATACAACAAATGGATTCGAATTGGAGGACGAATCAGGTTAAAAAAAGGAGCGGGCGGTTTGTGGAACCTAATGTAATATCTGTTCCCTTGTCTAAAATTGTGAGCTCTTCTTGTCCCCATAGTCGTCGGAATTCCTCCATTTCATTTTGAGCAAGAAAAAGCCCTCCCTTAACTGATATTTTTGGACGCCCAGCATTGGTCAAGAATGGTTAAGAATCCGCGGCACTTCCACCACATCTTTCTCTTTATGTAGATTGTCTTCAGTTGCACCCTGCGATAAACTATACGCTATTACTTTTCGTGTGAATTGTCGCCAGAAAAATGGCCGCCATAATGTCGAAGTGGCGTTAAGTCATAGCCGTTTTTTCTTGTATAAAACATATCGGAACATCGGGCTCTCGTGGATGTAATGTGAAAAAAATCCATACAGCCATTGATCTTATTGTGACCCTCGTGGGTTGAAACTTCAATACAGCAACCTCCAGGAAACACAAAATGCAAACTGTTAGCCAAAGCTAATGTGACCAGTAATATGACATTGTCATTACATTCTCCTGTGGATAGGGAAAGTTGAACTGAGCAGTAGCGATTGGATATCAGTTTGTAGCTATCATTTCTCAAGTTATGACTCTGCACACTACAAATCGGACCACTTTATGGCTTTTACCGTGGAGGTCCTTTTATCAATCGCTTCCCTCTTGACAATTCCCGCCAAATGTCAGACATAAATATAATTTATCTCTACTCTATGGCCAATTGTCTGGACATGCGTCATCAGAAGGACACGACGTATTAATACTAGAAACTGTGGAACAGAAAACCTACAGAGTAAAATTGCCTTGATTTTACCGATGAGATGTGTTTATATCCTGGATAACGGTCGGAAGTGAGTCCACTGGCCAAATGTGGCCACGAGAAATTACCTTTGTTACCGTCATTTTTCTGTCCCAGTTAGACAGTGTCAGAAAGGTCAAATACACATTTCTAATTATATGACATTGCTTATCTGGCAATGTATTTGGTACAGTCAGTCTTTGTTGATTTAATCGTTGTTCTCCACTTCGCTGACGGCTATCCCATAACCACTAAATGGGGGTGGATAATGCTTGAGACGAGGACAAATGTACTTTAAATTTCTTAAACTCTGCTGGCGCATATCGCTCATCATTTGTCCTTGGCGCCCTGTTGGGTTCATAAGTCCTTGAAGAAGAGGATTAGACTGATACATATAGGGTCGTGTGCTACCTCTGTTTCGGGAGTGGCTTTACATCAGACAATTTCTTCCCGTACCTGACGACGTTTGACGGGATTCGACACGGTCTCCTGACTGTTAATTAGTAATAATTCTGTGTGAATGATTTATTATTCAGTAAATATTCTGTTTTAAATGACTCAACAGATATGCATGTTTTGTTCCTGGATTAACCGTTGATATTGGTTAGCCATAGACAGGAATGTGTATTTCGATATACAGGAAGATTTTCATCTGGCTATAATACATAATTTCTATAAGACTTCACGTGGATCACGTGCTTGGTTGATTGATTCATTGACTAGTGCTTAACGTCACGCTCAAGAATTTTCCACAGAACTAATGGCTGTCAGGTTTGTGGGTGGAGGAAACAGATCGGAAGACATCACCGCCCCTAATCCAGACACCTTACAAACCTCCTGACATAAAGCCTCAGCCGAAAGAGCGAGAGCTGTATTCCAACGGCGATGTGAAATCACGGGAAGCTGAGCTCTGTCTAAAGCATTATAGGCTGATTAGAGGTAGTGAGTCAGCCAAAGTCTTGCTGGAGAATCATTTGACCTGGTTCACTATGGATTGGAGGCTAAGAGCTGACAATATAAATATGGTTTCGCTACCCCTAGCAGCCAATTCTCTCAGATATAATGGAAAGTGTGCCACTGCAGGTGACAGATTTAATCATGGCCCGATGTTAGAAAACCCCCACCCCTTCTGTAAAAACTACGCTCCGCTGGCGTAGCACAGGGGTTACTGTCTTGTGCCAGAAGTTAACTGTCATGAGTATCTGTTAGCCAATAAAACCTGGAGACAACAATAATTGTTATGCTTCCAGGGGGTACCGACGGAAGGCTATATAGATTTGAACGGGACTGTGATCATATTTGTTTTACTGAGGAAATTGATGGCGATTCGAACCAGTCCATTGTTACTATGGCTTGTCCTGCTGATGGCTGAACTGCCACTAAAGCATGATGTTCCTTAACTCGGCTATAGAGTACATCAGAGGGATCCATCGTGTAAAATGGGATATAATAGTATGGTTTCTTCTGGCTTGCGGAAATGAGTACATAGGTTTTATCGTTTATCGACTTAAACATAGTGTTTCAAGACGGTTAGGGGCAGGACAAGCATACACGTAGCAAGTACAGCGACAACAAACTAGCATCACACTGAGAATTCGTTCATCTTTTAGGGTTCTTATACAAGACTTGTGTCTTATCACATAGGATATTTCTTAAGTTGTCGGCCATTTAATCGTCATCTTGTTATATTGGCCAAATGTTAAAATTCAGTTCTTAAAGTACACCTTTCCAGTAAAGCTTTGTAAAGGGAGTATTACTCATTTAAGATATAATTCATAACCTCAAGTTTTTTTCAAATGGTAAGAAGATCTGTGGATAGCACTTTGAAAACTTTCTGGCAATACCGTATAATAGTACACAAAATACAGAAAAATGAACCATAATTAGAGCGTGAAATTTACGTAAGACGACTGTCTTCTGTTAAACACAACACTTGCCTGTTTGCTGGTTAACACAGGACAGATAGATTCAGGCGCCTAACGGGCTATACCGAAGGTAGACTGACCCCTTTACCAGTAAAGACTGGCTGCGCCTTTAAGTAAAGGAGTTTTGTTGACAAAGTGTCTTTCTCCCAGCTGTGGGCGGTTGCCATATCATCTATACTAGCCAACAGATGTCGCTGATTTTGACTGGATTTGATTCACGAATATTTCACTTATACGACGGTGGTCAGCATTATGGTGGGATGAAACCGGACAGAGCCCGGGAGAAACCCACGACCATCAGCAGGTTGCTGGCAGACCTTCCCACGTACGGCCGGAGAGGAAGCCAACATGAGCTGGACTTGAATTCAATTGGTAACTGTACTGCGTACAACAGGAAATAAATCCAATTCGCAAATGTCAAAGAGCACGTAATGAAGGAATACAAGGCCTAGCTAGTGTAGAAAGGGTAACCGTAGTTATTACACCAAAATTGTAATGGATGAAATGATGCTAATGTTTTCATCGATAAGTAATACCCGAAATGACTTTCACTTTCATCAACACTGGAAACTAATATGTATTTCGGTCATAATTATTTGACCTTGCTGATTTGCGCTGTCCGCTGTCCGCCTTTCCATGATTCCGCCTTTCCGTCGAGCGCTTTTCTTACAAGGTTTGGAGAACGCTGTCGCCGATTGGGCAGTGGTATGACATCACTGAGAGGAAGACTAGCTGTTTAACTAAAATGTTATCAATGTTAGGGGCTGGCAGTGTGCGTCAAGCATATGTCATTATTGCTTTGTATATCTCTATCATTCCCGAAAGGTCTGTCTTTAAAGTAAATATATTAGCACGTTGTCTGAATGTATTCCAGTAGAAGGAGCGAAAGACATACATCCACTTTCGAAAAGATTTGAAAATATATCATGTATAACGTTTCTCGTTAAGAAACATCGGCCTAATGTTGCGATATCTCAGCAAATATCATTTAAGAGAAACATCCACAACGGTACTTACACGGATCTCTAAAAGCGTTCCTTTTATTCTACATATATACATATTTAATAGTATACCTGTATATTATTCGCGAATCTCAGAAAGCTTAGAGCTTTCCATAGAAGAGTATACACTGCATGTGTGGAGGGCTATACCTTTGTAAGCTATCGAAGTTTCCATATCTTCTGCAACGTATTGTGTTGAAATATTTTCACTATATCTTTCATTAGTCTGTTGCAAACGCAAACTACGCGCTGATAAATTCGATTTTAACATGGTGTTTTCTTTCACCCAGTTGTGCTTTTTAGACCATTCTTGTGTGGTGTGCGTCAAAATGCACGATTTCAATTAGAGTTATGTCCCTTGTTCCGACAGCAGCCACATTAACGTGAAAGTTAAAGCACTGAATGAGACGGCAATCTTGCTTACCGTATTAAACTGTTCCCTACAACAGCGTATATTTTCAACCAATAATCCTATGACTGCATATTTTTGTTCAATTTTTACTGAAGTAATGTGACGATATATTCAAATAAATTAACGAACAGTGTTACTTTTAAACTTACCACAAGGGAGAGATTGATGCTGTTTTATTGTACTTAAAATAGAGTCTCTCATAGAAACCACTAGGGGTGCCTTTTTTTGTTTTTTGTTTTGTTTTGATTTTTTTTTTTTTTTTGTTTTTTTTTTGTTTGTTTTGTTTTGTTTATGTTTTTGATGTGGGACCTGGAGTTATGCATATCGGTATATTTATAAAATGAAAAAAAGGACCGGGTATATCCATCTGGTTAATCACTGCGACAGCAGAAAGATTTGCGCGCGCGACGGATGGTCCATGATAGGCTTTTCTAATTATTTACTTATCACGCGATCTTTAAAGCTGCAGGTACCTTTACCCCCCGCCCTTTTAACAAACCATTCTAACTAAACCGACCTTATTTTTTTTCTTGTATGGTTTAGTAGCAGTCCTTATATTCAGGTTGATGTTTTCTTATCTGTATTATACTTTGCGAACAGTAGAAACGAGAAATTGGGCTTGTTAACCACAAACATCTGTAATATATATGGGAGATGTCATATCTTATACAAGCAGTCTTCAGGTATAAATATAAAGAATAAACAAATTAACAAAGAAAAATGTACTTTATCCTAAAGTGTCAGGACCATAATTAATACAGTGTTTGTCATTACTGTGTATTGTGAATGACTGCGAAATGTCTGGAATTCTCTGTGTTGGTGCTAGTAAAGGTACTTTATGATACATTAGTAACATTATTTATTTATCTGATGCGGCCTCCGTGGATCAGACGGTTAGCGCGCTAGCGCAGCGTAATAACCAAGAAGCCTCCTACCAATGTGGTCGTTGTGAGTTCAAGTCCAGTTCATGCTGGCTTCCTTTTCAGCAACCTGCGGATGGCCGTGGGTTTCCTCCGGGCTCTGCCCGGTTTCCTCCCACCATAATGCCATCGTATAAGAGAAACATTCTTGAGTACGGTCTAAAACGCCGGAATGTTTTACGCCGTAATCATGAATATTTCACTTATACGACGGCGGCCAGCATCAGGCGTATGATGGGAGGAAATCGTGCAAAGCTCGGGGAATATCCACGACCATCCGTAAGTTGCTGTCGGACATTCCCACATAGGCTACGACATTAGAGGAAGCCAGCGTGAGCTGGTCTTGAACTCACAGCCATCGCATTGTTACATTATAGTGAACTTTGCAATCTACAGGGCGTGCAGGTATTTGTATAGGCCAGTGTGTGAATTTACGCTCTGAAAGACTTGATTTCTATATAGACCTGCTGTACACGCTATATATAGACCTATGGACTATATGACGTATAGAGAGCTGTCTATATATAGTACCGTGACATTGCAGTGACGTCAGAGACGGAATCTCCCGAAAGCTGTCCGAACAGGCCCCGTCTTGCCCGTACATGTACTATCGATCTTGAACAGGCTAGGACATGAACATGACGAGCAAAGCACGGGTATATAAGCTCCGAGATCTCTCCCTGACACTCAGCACAGTCCACAAACCCGGGCCAAGGCAAACACGTCGACCTGAAGACACAGACTTACCCACCTTCAGTCAAACCGACACCCTTCTGTTAATACAGGTGTGGTGTTTTGTATACGGTACACTATAGCTGTACTTCTCCACTCACACTTCACGGCACTATATCACACAGGCCTTTAGGGCAAGGCTATCTTCCTTTAAACTGAAGTCAAAAAAAGTGTTGTAGAATTGTGTATTATTTCCACTTCCAAATTAAGAACATATAAAATCTACTGACAGACCCCACAAAGAGGACCTAGAATTTACTATCACACTTGTTACTTCCACCAAATCCGCGGTGTCACAGAGTTATGCTACACAAAAAGTACAAATGTTAGAGAATTGCGATATTAACTCAAGTATAATTAATATTTTGGCTTTACATATGATCTGCAAAAGGTGTTATACACGTATAAGAATAGTACATTTCTTAAGTCTCCGGTGGGCATACATTTGTTCACAACAGTTAGACCAGAGCCGGCGTGAATTCTGGCGCGGATTCAACACAGCTTATACATGTGTCAGCAATTTCACATGAACATACAAATCTACATGTATACTGAGAGCACATCGACCTGGAAAAAGAACTAGATTACATAGTTTCGTGTTACTATTGACCAAAGCATGTCCAGACAGGCAGGTACAGATAATCAATATCCCCTTAACCCAGGTAGAAATACCAAGCTCTGTAACCTGTAGGCCTAAGGTCAGCTCATAGTGAAGGACGAAACCAGCCGTGAAGCAGGCATACTTTTATGTAGCTAACACCTGAACTTATCGTGTTATTCTCTACCTTACTTACAGGTTATCCAGATTTTAGCTTCATACAATGGCCGAAAATTCAAGCCTCAAAGCAGAGGTAAGTCCGATAGTCTTAATATAGTTCAGTGTTGCAAATGTTTATGGTAGTCCATACACTTGAACAGCCTATGGTAACCATGTGTGGTTATAAAATGGCAGACTATCTTTGAACATTTATAAAATTAATTTCCAAATTGCATTCCAAAGTGTGAAATTATAAATTTTTCTGTAATTTATATATTTCTTATTTCATTTGTAACTACTTCGTCAGTAAAATTTATCCAGTGCACGATGAATTAGTTGAATTACATGACTGCAATTTGGACGAAGCTTCCAATCTGATATGACTCATATGACAATGGATCTCTTAATTCCTTTATTGTAGACGTCAGCGAGGAGAGGCCGTGCAGGGCGAAAGACAGCCCCATATGACGTACCAGGAACGGCGTCCCGCGCCGAACGCCGGTCCGATCGCGTCAAGTCCCTTGATGAGAAACCCAAGAAGAAAACATTCCCTTTCCCTGGACAGGTTCTTCTAGCACAGAAGTGGGACGAAGATAGGTAGGGCGAAGACAGATTATTGATTGTATCAATTAAATTCATTCACCTTGTCAGATTAAAATAAGAAGGCATTCGGAGAAAAAAAAAATCCTACAACAATTCTACGCAACAGACCAGGGGACAATACTCTGCAATTATGCATTTGTTAACTGTGAATAGCTGTTTAAATCATCGCTGGAATGTAACGGATTGACCCTCAGCCCAAGGCCAAAATTGGCATAAAATTTCATTTCAATCATAAAACTTGACAGCCATTACACATGTGAAACCCATCAGAGCACATGGTCAGCTGACGGTTGTTTTCATGAAATCTATGCTTAAATGAAATCAGTTTCAAAAAAGTTATATTTATCTGTAATCTGTATCTGTAATATTTTTCTTCTTTAGCGTGGACCCCACGGGTTGGTGGATGAGCGAGAAACTGGACGGCGTACGCGCCTACTGGAGTGGCAAGTAAGTATAGGTTTTTGGTATACCGGTACTCCCAACAGCAGGGTTGACAAGTTCATGTATATATGTAATTGACTGTTTACATGATAGGAAGAACTGTTAGGTGAGTGTTGCATTACATGTGTGTACATGTAAATGTTTGTATTCTGGATAAACCGGTGTCACTCCCAAGAGGCCAATATATGCTTCACACACATGTTTGTATTCTGGCTAAACCGGTGTCACTCCCAAGAGGCCAATATATGCTTCACATACATGTTTGTATTCTGGCTAAACCGGTGTCACTCCCAAGAGGCCAATATATGCTTCACACACATGTTTGTATTCTGGGTAAACCGGTGTCACTCCCAAGAGGCCAATACATGCTTCACACACATGTATACCTGTATATGTATGAATATCATATTGGACTTGACTTGGTGTAGACCTGTTCGTATCACTCACACTCAGTTCTTTGTTTATCCCACAGAAAATTTTTCACGAGAAATGGGAACCCGTTAACCCCACCTAATTGGTTCGTGGAGGAGTTCCCTGACGACATGTCACTGGACGGCGAGTTGTTTGGTGGGCGGGGCATGTTCCAGTCAACTGTCAGTATCGTGAAAACGGCCAATGATCCAAGGTGGAAGAACATTCGCTTTAAGGTACGTTACCCTCTGAACTGGGCATTTAACCTTTCATAACATCTGTGTATACGCTTTATTAAGTTTATATGTAAACACACATAATTCAGATCTATATACTAATTAAACCCGCCGTTATGTGGTCCATAATATCATTTGGAACATTGTTCACTTTCAGATATTTGACACACCCAGCAATGGCTCACTGCCGTTTGAGAAACGACTGGAAATCCTGCAAGACAGATTTGAAGAGGGAAAGTAAGTACATTGTCAACATGCATACAGATTCTTTCACAGAAATCTGCTACTGCATGCTTACAAAAGCAATGTGTAGTTGTGCTTGTCCTTAGGCTAATGTTACGCAATGACAAGAGAATGTTATACATTTTGTCTTTCTCTGTTGGCCTATATACATATATGTATATACAGGTGTAAGCCTCAGTCCACCACATATTTTCTCTGGTGCCAAATCGGTTAAAATGTATGAAAAGCCGTGCCAAGCATACAAGAACATCTATTAGAGGTGGTCCCCAAGCAATATTCTACATGTAATGCACAATAAGTAGTACTTAAGGCTATCCACCCTACAGTTTATAAGAACAAACTGATCTAAGGCCATTGAAATCTTACCGGCTATATCCGAGCCTACCTGAACACGAACTGTCAAATTGTAGGCCTATTCACTGATGCCTGTTGTATTCTGCTTTGCTTCTCAGAACCACGTACTTGTCGCTGGTCGAACACACAAAGTGTAAGGGCAAGGAGCACATTGAGGAAGAGTTGCCGAAGGTGTTAAGCGGTGGTGGAGAGGGTCTGATGATCAGGGAGCCCAAGTCGAAGTACGAACACAGGAGGTCGTACACTCTACTCAAGATAAAGAAGTTTTACGACGCTGAGGTAAGGATTGTGTCCGTATATTTACAAGTAGCCTACATGCTTATCCGAAAGTTAACTTTTACTTTTTTGAACGGCACCAAAGGTTACGCTTAAGCATGATAAAACAAAATTTGTACATCGACAATGCATGTCTATCAGTGGTACACAAATTATGTAAACACGCGTCATTGTGGATGTATTTATACACAAACTACACAAATTATGTACTGCTGGTACAAAAACTATGTGTATGTGCATTTTCACCACAATAATGTGTACGACCCGTACAAGTAGGCGAATTTCTAGAGAATATTCACCTGGTGCACACAGGTCCCTGTTAACCTCTAATGAGCACAGTTCCATATGAAATTGCTAATTTTAGGAATTACTGTGTGTGAGCTAAATATACGGTACCAGAACATAGTGTATAATATACACATTTACACAGAGCAAGGTTTAGCTGATGCTAGTTAATAACGGACATTTGTACGTAGAACTAGGTATGTTCACTAAAATTTACAGAGAGTTATATCGAGACGCCAAAAGGTTGGGTTCTGGGTTCAGTTGCATTTAAATTGTGAGTTTCGTATATGATCATGCTGACTACCATTTCGTTGACCTTTACCCTCTACAGGCAATAGTGATTGGTCACGAAAAGAGCAAGAGTGGAGCCGCTGGCTGCGGGGCGCTCAGGTGCCGAATGGAATGTGGCAAAGAAATAAAAGTCGGCTCGGGGTAAGGCGATAATACTGTAAAAATGAAAAACGTGCAAAAAAATAGACGTGAAAAATTCTGAAATTGTAGAGAGTAGTCAGTCGAATTTCGTTTAGGTAGGAAAACCAGTAGGTACCTGTACATGTAAAGTCTTGATTTTTTACGACAGTGAAAAGTGTACATATACAGGCACCTACTGGTTTTCCTGCCGAAAGGAATTCGTCTGCGTTGATTTAACATTAGAATAAATTACCTCTGCTGGATATTCAACTGACATGGTTCAATTCACAGTTCTTACGCCAACTTCACGTTAAAAATTAGGGAGGGATCTCAAAAGTAAGATAATCTAAGGTAAAATGGGAAATGGGAAAAGTGTCATTTGGGATTTTATAACCTTTGCAGGTCAGTCCGAGGTATATTGATATAGGTATGCTATTTTTTGGAGACCATCCCCGCGAGATTTTCCACCCGTTTCGGTGGTTGGAATTAACCCACAGACGTATGCAGGTGGAAGTAATTTGATCTGTAAACCCCAATACATAAGGCCATATTGGCGTAGCTTGCTGTTTGAAGAAAGGAGTCAGGAATAATAGGAAAGCAAGCAGCCATTTTATAGAATAAAATGTTTTGGGTCCACATCAAATGCAGATTCGTGATGTTCAAATTAGAAATCACTAACGTTGCTTCTCGGGGAACAGTTAGGCCTAAGACGGCCATGTAAATTGTTGGGATCCCGTCAACATCGGTAGGAGTAAAACATGTATTATTTACTGCTTATCCGACATTCACAACTGATCGATCCCT
The DNA here is from genome assembly GCA_016165875.1 of Acanthopleura granulata. NCBI lineage: Eukaryota > Metazoa > Mollusca > Polyplacophora > Chitonida > Chitonidae > Acanthopleura > Acanthopleura granulata. Next base: position 2,757,695 of record JABBOT010000029.1, read on the forward strand.
GGGAATGGCACCGGGGCTATAGGGATCTCACTCTAAACTCTTTCCCGAGGCTTTTTCATCATAATAATTTGACAGTTACCTTCTTCTTACTTTTCTGTCACATTTCACAGGTTAACAAATAAAGACAGACGAAACCCTCCTAAAATCGGTACCATCATCACCTACAAATTCCAGGAATATTCTGATTCGGGAAATCCTAGATTCCCCAGTTACATCGGAGTCCGCATCGACATGGACTCGCCCAAAGACGCCATTCTTCCCCCCAAAATCAAAGAGGCTGCCACGTGAAAAACTCCGGTGCGAAGAGAGGGCGCTAAATCTCAGGCTACGTGAGATGGTATCAGGACAGTGTGATCAATTTCGTTTTGTCACGACTATGTGCGTTTTAGGATGTAATCAAGTGCTTGTTGGTTGCCCCAGCTGGCCAGTTTTGGTGGATTGCTGCTTTCTAGGTCTGAATGTATTGTATAAAGTTTAGAGAGGTACATGCACGAATTCTGTGGATGAGCGTTTCTAATTTTGGGTTTAGAGTGTCAGGTAGTTATGAGATTTAAAGTGAATTAAGTCCCCTTAAGTCAGTAAGTCACACATACTGGCACAAGCTCCAGATTTTGACGGTCAACTTGTCAAGGTCTTTACTTTCTTATTGGTTGGATATCCATGGCATAAGAAAAAAAATAAGCAGCAAAGAGACCTAATGTAATATGGGTCTGAAGCCATTCGGAAAGATTTGTAGGCCAACATGTCCTGCACAATGGCCTTATATAGGCCTTATAGACTGCTCTTCAATGGATTCCAAAGACAACGCCTTGCAGTGTCTACTAGCAATAAAACAACAACCTTTTATATATCATATGTTTATGAATATGATTGTTTATACAACTAAAGGCTTCAACATGGCAGCAAACAAGCAGCATGTGTGTTCATATTCGATCAAACATGGTGAGTGTTATTCTGTACACGGTACATATATGCATAGTTTTCACGAATATTTTCATGTTATTGTCTTTACTGCTGAGAGTACACGATAAATAATTTCGTGGAGACTTTTACATTTTCCAGTTTTTGATAGGGTTAAGCGGCAAGGTGTCTGATTTATGCACTGGATATATGTATATGCAGGACATTGCCATATGGGCTCAGGAATGTTATTCCTTCTTGAGAAGGATAATTTAAGTGCTGACCTCTATCTGTGATGTAACATAAATTTACTTGCATACACGTGTCAGTGTCCGTGTCTTTTATGCATGCCTACATTTAAACTATTCTTTTTCACATCATTGTAATATATAATAAATTTGTTTATTTATTGTGAAGTGCATATTTGCTTAACTTATGTTCCTTCATGATATCTGTGTTCGTTTATATTGAAATGATCATGTTTTCCTTAAGTTTATAGTTTACGCAGCTGGGCTCAAATGTTGTGCTTAATGTGAGCATGCTCATTCATTTATCTATATATCTGATTGGTGTTATATGCCCTGATCAAGAATTCTTCACTTAATATGCGATGGTGGTCTGTTTTATATAGCTAAAGCAGAATGCAGAATGCCCGTTGTAAACCAGTGACCATTGACAAGCTACTCACGAACTTTCCCACATGTGACATACAAATACATGTAGGCTACAAGTGGTTGACGCTCAAGACTGGGCAAACGGCCACACTAGTGTTGCAGATAGCCTTCCGTCACCAAGGCTTCACAAGCAGTAATGGAGAGGGGATCCATGGCCCCACAAGCAGTAACAGGGAGGGGATCCATGGCCCCACAAGCACTAACAGGGAAGGGATCCATGGTCCCACAAGCAGTAACTGTGAGGGAATCCATGGTCCCACAAGCAGTAACAAGGAGGGGACCCATGGTCCTACAAGCAGTAACAGGGAGGGAATCCATGGCCTCCACAATCAGTAACAGGGAGGGAATCCATGGTGCCGCAAACAGTAACAACGAGGGGATCCATGGCCCCACAAGCAGTAACAGGGAGGGTATCCATGGTCCCACAAGCAGTAACAGGGAGGGTATCCATGGCCCCACAAGCAGTAACAGGGAGGGAAACCATGGCTCCACAGGCAGTAACGGGGTGGGAATCCATGGCCAAACAAGCAGTAAGAGAGAGGGGATCCATGGCCCCACAAGCAGAAATATGGAGGGAATCCATGGTCCCACAAGCAGTAACAGGGAAGGGATCCGTGGCCCCACAAGTGGTAACAGGGAGGGAATCCATGGCCCTACCAGCAGTAACCAAGTAAACTGGATGTGAGAAGGTAACAGAACTGTCCAGGAGTAGCAGCCTAGTTAGTCACCACTAATGGTACTGCTAATCAGATCTATGCTGCTAAGTCAGCAAGTAATAGTATTTTTTGTTCACATCTTCATAAACGTAAATAACTTTTATTTCCAGATATACCTACATGGATTTGATTTGGAAAGTATATACATAAATTGACCTATAAATAAATTTACAGTGATGAACAATCCACATATATGACTGGCCATTCAATGAAAATTTCCTATAGCAAGACATCTGGTCCCAGAATTTCTTACGATGATTCACAGGAAAATGTCCACGTAAAAATTCACAAAACTCATATGAATGATGATTTAGCCCTGATGAAAACCATCACTGTACATGTTGTACCCTGGACAATGAGATATAGTAAGCTGTTTTGTCGCTCAAATCATGCCAGCCTACAGGTCCGATTTCACAGTCTGCACACGTCAAGTATTTGATGCTACCAACGGTGTTGGAAAAGCCGACGTTCTCAAAAGTAAACATGTCATCAACAACCCAGTAGTCACTCAGTTCTTCTTCTGCATCTGCAGCATCCGCATCTCCTTTCTTCTTTCTCATGTGAGGCAAAGAAAACTAAAACAAAACAGCAAAATGGTCTTTACTTCATTTATCAAACAGCTACATGTCAACAAATCTCATGACTACACTGGGCACACGCAAGCATAAACTGCGGCTATCACAGCTAAAGGTACATATAAAACAGGTGATCTGATATATGGTAGAGAAAATAGTTTGCAGTCTACATAACCTTTCATTCACTGCCAAAGCAACATTAAGGATACGTACATCATAATCAGTACATGTTCTCATGTACATGTACTTTAAATTATATGTATAGAGTAATACATATCCTGAGCATGCAGTGCCTACGCAAATATAGTGCTGTCTCACTAGAATGCCATGCTAAGGGCATGGACACTGTATCTTACTGAATATGAAACCGTAACTAGCCGCATTATGCTGACTTCTGGATGGATATATTAACAAAAAAATGAAGCTCTTTCAACACTGTCTACTGTTGACGATGGAATGACTGACTGAAGGTGCGGGTCATTGATTGAAACAAATTCATCAATTAGGTCTACATGTAACAATTAATGTATAGTACTGAAGATCATTAGATGTAGTCACCTCTTTCGACACATAGGCTGCCTTCCCGGGAAGTAAAATCACGCTAGAACAAAGTTGACACACAACTTTTGTTCTATTTTTGTCATCCTCTATCAGTGCAGCAACGTCCACACCCTGTTCGTTGTTAGAACCAGCCATAGAAACGTCTCCCACACTTGTTTTACCCGGCAATGGATTGTTGTTTTGCTCTCGTACAACCACGTTGTTCGTAACTGGAAGTAAGGGGGGCACATGCGTACAGACAAATTGCCTCTCTAATCGGCTCGGGGGTCAACTTTTGCTGTACTGGACCTAACTTCCACTTCCAAGTCACCATCAACACTATTTCACTTAGACTGATACTTCAAAATTTTATAATCTGGCGGTGTTGAAATATAAGTCCCACTTATGAAGATTAAAATGAGGAAATAAAGAGATAAAAAAAAGCACAAACATTTTGTTATCGGGGTGTGTGAGATGATATTTTGACGCGGTCCCTAAGCGAGTCAAACCGGCAACAACGCGGAGGGTTATGTAGAAGAAAATTGTAAACAACGAAGTAATGTTTTGATTGGATCGGAAAGCATTTGTATGAATCGGGGATCTAGGTAAATGAATCCTTTCTTGCTTCCTGAGAGGATACCTTTCTATGTATGGCCGTGTAATGCCATGGCCAGTGAGTTTGTTGTAGGTTCCCAGTTGTACATTACAACAACAACACTGTCATCAGCAACAGCACATCAGCAGTGGCTCCAACATATTTTCCCAACCACATATGATATACATATTTGTAGTAACTCCAAAACATTGGTAATTTGGCATGCCTCGCCTTATACTTTGTCTTCTGCTGGCCAAATTGAACTAGATAAATAGTAAAAATATATAAACGTATGTGTAAAATGTACAGTAAGCTCTAAATCGAATGCTCGAATGCTCTAAAGCAGATTAACCCCATACTACATGTATCATGTTTCTGAATAACGCTCTTGAGTGTGACCTTAAATTCGCACACTTTTCAGAAACTGAAATTATTTGTACCTATAGAAAACGTGAAAGATTGCATGTACATGCATTAATGCGGTCTTAATATCCGCAGTAACCTCCGGTGCCTTCAGGCAGTTATTTTCATGTTCAGGGTATTGGGTTTGCAGTGACCACACAGGGAACACAGGATGAGTTTTTCTAATCAGGAAGTGCCAGGGATAAGCCTCAAGAAGTTTGTGTCCGAGGATGAACTTGAGGAGAAAAGGAAGAAGAGACAGGAGGAATGGGAAAAAGTCAGACAACCAGACGACCCAGAAGGTATGCGATTGGTCTGTCAGCTGGTTTAGATGAGGTGGTGTGGTTGAATCCAACTGTCCTTGATTGATCTCCATTTTAACATCAGGAAGGTTGTCAGATACCCTGGCGGGGCGAGGTGGGAGTGTGGGGGTGCACAGGGCAGTATCAGTTTCCTGCCTGTACAGTAGACCATCACCTTCTAGGTGTGATGTATTCTTACAACACTACATGTACTGAAAGGTTTGATGTGTGGTGTAGCATGCCCTGAAAGTTTAGTACTGGTTTCGCTTGTACATGTATGTTTTATTCATGTCTTTTGCAATGTTTCTGAAGAACTAATTTGATCAAAAATCCAGGCATATGTGTTCTGCAAAAGTCTGCATGCATAATAAGTTTGAAAGTTAAACCACAAGCAGAAAATAATTGCAGTGTGATTATGGATATTGACACGTAAATGTAGAACTACAGGTGTTGTTTCAGTTTTATGTGTAGAGTATATATTGCTTTGAATGGTGTTTCGTTGTGTTGTAGAGTGTCCAGAGGAAAAGTATGATCCACGATCTCTATACGAACAGTTGGAAGATCAGAAAAACAAGAAACAAGAGGAATATGAGGAGCAGTTCAAACTTCGTATGTTTTCCCTGTTTATGTGAATCCCATTTATTAGCTCTGGTATTTAGGTCTATATGACACATTATGGGTCACTCTAATGATCAATCAGTCTCAGATGCATTTGTTTTATAGCGAGGGCCAAAGAGCAAGGTGATACTCACCTTTTGTGATATGTAGCAGGTATTGCAAATTTGTGATTGTTTCTAGAAAAAACAAAAAACATTGTGCGTGTAACAGAGGCTTGCTTGTATTGCATTGAAAGTCAAAAACTTTCTAGACTACATTATATCTTGACCAGATGTCATGTTTTTTTTTTCATCTTAGATATCAGCAAATGTAAAATTTATACTGGACATCATTCTAGACTACATTATACCTTGACCAGACGTCATGTTTTATTTTTTTCCATCTTGGTTGTCAGCAGGTGTAAAATTCGTATAGGACATCTGCAGATTACCAAAGAGAAAACACCTGGGATTGGATGGGGCGCAACTCGGGGATATTTCACCCTCCCCATCCAAAGACTCTTGAGCAGGAGCAAACATATATCCATACATGTATAGGCACAGTTGTGGTAGTGAAGTCAAGCCAGAAGCAAGGAGACAAAGTAATACATGTACAGTGGGTGTACATTTGGGGATAGAAAATCATACACAGTTTTGTCATATGAGTGTGCTTTTTGTTTCACCAGTAAACTTTCAGGCATTCCGTATACACTACTATGCATGCACACACACATATATGCTGTTGACTGTAAGTTTTTTGATGTACATGTTGTGTCACAGGACTATGTCAGATCAGCCATGTCAAGCAAATCCTACAGCTTCTTTCTTCATGTTCTTCTATTTGATCAGGTAACCAAGTTAAAGGGCTGGGTGAAGATGAGGCGGAGTTTCTGGACTTTGTGTCTAACAGACAGATGGAGATTGACAGGCAGCGCTCAGTGGAGGCAGACTCCATTCTGCAGGAGATGAGAATATCCTTACAGCAGTTGTTTGTTGCACAGATCTTTACATGATGGTAAATACTGAAGTGAATTGGTACAGATAAACTTGTAGAAATATGCACTCAGGTCAGGCTTGTTGTCATTTATTTGAGGTCTGTTTCATGTATAAATATTGAACCCTGAAGCATTCTAGCATAAATAACAGTCCTAAAATATACTGGACAAGATTCTGGATGTGGCCGGCACATGCATTTGGGACAAGTTGAATGGCAGTAAACTGGAAATATGTACACTTAACATGAAAAACCATGACGAAACTGCACTCAGCTCTTTCTCAACTTGTGGGCTAATCTGAAACTAGAAGTCCATGTTCAAAATGACATCCTTGAATCAATTGCATTGTAAGGCTGAAACGTCCAAGCTGTCATAAAGGCTTTAAGGGGCAATAAGGGCTAGCTCTGGCAGAATTCTAGCCTGCAATTGCTTTACAACGAAAATAATTATGTTTAAAAAATTGTGTACATCTGTTTATGAAGGAAAGTCGGCTTCCATAAACAGAGATCATCTAGCCCAGTGAGGTTTGGAGGCTAAGCAAAGATCGGCTCACGTGGGCTAAAGGCCTGTGTAAGAGAACCAACACACATGGCAAGCCCATCACATTTTTTTTTACCCATGTTCAGCACTTGAATATTAGAGTTATGTCCCCTTAACTACAAGCCAGGACTCAAAGGTAGAGGCGATTGCTTCTAAGGACAACAAACATGAAGAGAAAAAATTGCTGAAGCCTCAAGTGGGTGCCTCTCAAGGCAAATCACAGATGGCGCTACTGGCAGGAGCTATCAAACGGAAAAGGTAACTGACCATATTTTTGTGACTAGCATATGCATTTAGCTAGTTTGGAGTCTTCATATTAGGTAAACACTACACATCCCTGAAGGTATATTTACAGTAAACTCTGATAAATAAGAGAACTATAAATATAGTTTCAGAATCGCACCATCTCTGGTACAAGACAGAATGCAAAGGCTTTCTCATTCAGTTGACTGTACATGTAAGAAAATAAATGTCAGTACAGTCAGCGTATGAAGCAAATAATGAAAATTTTGAAGGTTTTTTGAACAGCAAAATACCTACTACTCCATTTAGTATAAGAAGCAGATTGGGAAGGCTTTCTTGATTGTGTTGACTACAACCAAATAATGACATGTACAAGATAACATGGGTTCCTGGGGCTTATGTGATTGAATTGGAATTAAAGTCCTCTGTGACGGTCGTCCAGGTGTGGATAGAAGGGAATTCTTTAAAGGAAGACATTTGTCTCCTCCAGCGTTGGGAATATCACATGGAATTCAGTTATACATCTGTTTAGAAGTTTCAGACAAGCTCCTCCTATTACAACCATACATGGATATCAAGCTTCACTTAACTGCCTCTAGGATAATGCCTCATTTTCTCTTCTAAGCACTGATGCTAAAGACGATGAGAAGAAAAGAAAGCTGTCAGGTGGAGGTAGGTGAACTCATCATTGTTACATGATACACAAACTCCAGGTTAGTAAACACATACATTAATCTTTCACTTATTAATCATTACATTCTACTAAGTACATTCTCTCAGGTTTTATCCTCTTTTGTTAACATATGAATGCTAACAAATTTTCTCTACGAGTTAAACCATGGCAATGTATTTTACTAGCACAACTGGCAGCAGGAAGCTTCAAATATATGCATCATAGATTACGATAATGAAACATACATTCTTTCAGTAAAATGAAACCACATTTAACCTCTTCATTTTGTGTTTCAAAACATATGTTTACTTTTTCATTGTTCATACAGACTCACCATCCAAGGCTGTGAAACAAGACGATGACAAGCCCGGGAGCTCCTCGACAAATTCTGTAGCCAAGATCATTGGAGTGTTGCCCGGATTAGGAGAGTATACAAACGATACAAGTGACTCTGAGACATCCAGCAGTGACTCTGAAGTGGAGGTCAAAGACACAGACAGCGTAATCCTACGGTCCAAATGATGTGGTCAGCTGGGATACATGCCAGACCGTACACAGCATCCATGTACTCTTCATGTATGTTGTGCAGTCTAGTCTCCTCAGTGATACGCCTACACATCTCCTACAAGTGACTTATTGCCAAAGAGAGTGCATGTACAGGCAACAGTGGTGGCTAGAATGTACAGGATATGAAGTGATCCGTGGCTTTCATTTCTAGAGGTGGTGTTTCATCAGAAAGTACGTATTCAAGTGTGTTCGCTGTGTGAGCGAGGAAACCCGTTAATGTGGATTCTGTTCTCCCATGATGAGGACTGTGGCTAAGACATATGGATACAGATCACAGAAGCTCTCATCTACTGGTACTCCACGTAGGTCCTTCAACAAATACTATGGGGCAAGGAGCAAAGTTCATCAGTTAATTTCAAATTCATGCTGCTTTTTCAGGGGGCAATTATTGCAGAAGCTGCCGCAAAACACGTTGAGTTGAACCAGTGAAATCTTTCTGAATATGAAACTGCAGAAGGTCGAATTGCTGTTCCACCTGCTTAAAACTGAAAGTTGTACCGGAAGGTTAAAAAAAAAAAACTGTGGCAAAATCGTAGATTGTGTCAGCACATATTAGCTTGTAACTGACAACAGAAACCAACAGTGAATGGTGTGTTTTCTTTATTTTTTTTGAACCATCTAGTGTCAGTCTTAAATGTAGTTGTTGACTCAATGGAAATTCAAAGTGGTGGACATACACTCTTTTTCACACGTATTTTGAGGAACCTACATATGACAAGAACACAAACAGATGAGAGCTGCTATGACACAGATGGAAGTTGCTGCTCTTGCGAGAGTCATGCCTACTGACGAGTCATTTGCCTTTACTACATATATATGCAATAGCTTCTACAGTGCGATGGACTTCACATGTGCGTCAGCCATGCCATGCATGTATAGATGTAGATGCATGGGTGTCACATCATGGTGACTGTGAAGATTAGATAGGTGACTGTTCAGTGGGATTATGTTAAGACATTTGGCTGTGTGCAGTGGCTTGACAGGTGCTTGTATGCAATGCTCAAGACAGTTGCTGGACATACCTGTCATGCCTGTAGCCAGCACCTACATGTAGATGTAAGCAAGCGCGACAGAAATCGGCGAAATCATTTGCGTTTAATCCAGTGTGACAGGTTCGATCAACTCCATCGACTAGTTTATAGCTCGACCCGTTTTCACAAGTCTTTGTAAATCACTTTTTAGTCTACATAAACTGGAATATCCTGTAATTTCTTGCTTTCGAACAGGATACTGTCCGACTGGCACATTGTTATCTGCTAAATGGCATACATGGATATTATCCAGTGATTTCCATGATAGGTTCTCATAGATCATGTTGGAATTCATCAGAGTGCGAGCACACTACATGATGAAAAGGTCCTCGACAATTGAGCACTTCTGACCGTATATTCTGTCAACAGACATGAAAATGTAAACATTCTAAAAGTGGATTTCATTTACTCTTCTGAGACAAACGCTTAAAGTAGTTTTGGAAATTTGGGTTCATAGTGGCTTACGTGTATCAAATATTAGGGCTTGTTCACTAACCTTTAGTGGAGTAAATTTATGTAATTTAAGTTTTTTGTCTTTTGTCAGCATGGAGTGTTTCTCGAAAGTTTACCAACAGTACTTAAAATATAGTATATATGTTGCTTAATATGAAAAACACTACTTGACAAAAAATAAAACAAAAAATGTGGAAAATGTTTTGAATGGGGGTCCAGGTACCTACAGTTTCCTGATTGTATTAAACTTCTTTTGAATGGGCTGTCTTCCTTGTTATATTTCCTCAGAGAAGGTTGAACTCATAAAAAGTTTTGCTGTTTATCTTAGGTTGGGAATTTTCTCTGTTTAATACAGAGTTGCACTGGTTACCTTTCATCTGATGAATGAATTTACCTGTTACTGGTATGAATGAGTTATTTGTGTTCATTTTCCATGCAAAGTGTGTGTATGTACAATCTTATACAGCTATATGTATTATACCCATGCCTGAGTGATTTGTGCATCATTGTAAATTACCATATTAAAGCAGAAACTGTAAAATAATTTGTGCAGATAGTTATGTGGAATGCCAGTGACTGGTATGAAAAGGCTTCAAGGGGTGCATGTTAGTTCTTTTGCTTCATGTCAAAATTGACATGCCTTTTCAGATCATTTGTTTAATATTCATCTGTATGCAGCACATTTCATTATTCCAAATGTTAATTTCAGATTGTTAACTGTTATGATTGTTAGCATCATTGCATTATTATGACCTGCTTGCCAAGGCAGATGTTGATGTAGTATCCAATATTTCATTTGTATGCCTCCAAGGGCAGTTAGGATTATTAGTGGAGGAAACCAGGCAGAGCCCTGAGGAAACCATCACGGCCGCTAGTTACAGCCACCATTTTACTTACATGCGACTAGTGTTGCAGACTAACTCAACATTTTATTTACACATTGCATAATGACAGTCTTGGTTTATGGGTGAAGGAAACCAAACAGACCCCAGAGGAAAGTAGACAAAACCATCTTTTGTATCTTTATATGTATACTGGTGATTTGTGCTGCACTCAGCATACCATTTGTACATTGTATGATTGCTGGCAGTCTGACTTATGGATGGAGCAAACCTGCACCTTTCCTGGTAGCAGTTATCTGACAAAGCTCCTGGAACTGATTTCGCAAAGCAATTTGAAGTAAAACAAGTAAAAACAAGTAAAACTTAGCTAAAATTAAAAGTTCTTGAAGTTTTAAAAGAAAGGCATGAAGGTCGCATATATGATGCTGAAGCGCCAGTGACAAAAATTTCAAAACCAGTCCTGCCAGTAAGTAATAAACTGTAAATTATTGTTCAATAGTTTGACTGAGTGAAAAAGTGCTTTTGTGGAATTGAGCACTGACTTAAAACGTCATAGCCACCCATGCTTAAGGTGCACTAAAATATACAACTTCAGAGGTCAGTACCTGGTCTTGTGTTTCAAGAGAAACCATTAAATGCACTGACCACCACCGGCTTAGTTAAATGTACAACATCCCCTAATTTGTAAAGGAAAATGTGTCATAAGCTTAGGCCACTGGGTTAACCAATGCTGCTCTCATAATCAGCTGACTCCAGTGATTACCCTTTGGCTTGGTTGACGTCAGGAGTGGTTCGAATGGTTGGGGTTTAGTAGATTGATGTGTATGATGGCGTTCAGTTCAGTGAACCCAGGGGTAAAGCCACCTACACCTTTGGCAGACAGGTGAAAAACTTTCCCACACCTGAATCAGAATCCACATGTGACACAGATTACCACACCATAAGAGTGCGGAAATGGCCCCATGAGTGCCACTGACTGATTAAACTCACTTATGCCCCATGAAAACAGAGTGGGACAATCTAGAACTTCTTGTGTCTAAAGGGCTGGACGAAAACTCAAATAAAATCCTGATGTGGAAGTCAACAGAACACCACATGTAGCCTCGATTCTGAGAGTGTAATACACGAATACAGATCAACAAAAGCAGGACGAAAAAAGTCACTCTTTGAAGTCAACTTTTTACTAAACGTACACTAAATACAGTTCACAAGTCATAAGATCCTTGTCCCCTGTTGCTCTATGTCAAATCAGACAAGGTCCTATATGTATTTCGCCTATTTACAAATACAACAGTGTTCAAAAAAGCGTGGTAGTATTATGGTAAAGTCCAAACACAAATAGCACTTTCTCCATCATCAATGGGCCTGGTCCAGCTCTGGTTTGCCATACTGTTTCTCCCAGCGCTCGATATACTCCTGCTTCCGTTTCTCTCGCCGAGCAAAATATTCAGGGTATTGGGCCTTCTCCAGGGGTGCCCATGTATCATAGATCTACAACAGTTACCCATCAACATTAGTTTTTCATACAAAGAAACGACATAAATTGTGCATGTTTAACTGGACATACATGTATATTTACTATATACAAACTACTGGAAAGAAAAAAGGAGTTACAAGCATATCAACTTTATATCTACTATAAACTCTTAATAATATACTCACAGCAGGCTAGTTTGATATGTAAAACACTATATGTACTATTTATCCACACAGTTGAATACCTGCAGTTGGTACATGTATGTGACCAGGACTCAGCCACTGGTGCTCTAAAGTGGTTCAATGTGTGCTTTGTTAAACAGGCCTTAGAAATATGAAGTCTGATTGCTTACCTCAAAATGGTTAACTACTGTCCAGTTATTCAATATCTTTTCCCATGGAAGGCTGAGAAGTGATTCATCCCCAGCTGTCATGAACATTTCTTCATAACAAGAGGCAGGGTACAGCGAGGTACATAGAGTTACATCTAACAGATCTACTCACCCAGTCAGGAACTGGTGGTTCTCTGCCATAGGCCACTCCACCAGGGGAATTAGCAACTGCAAACAGACACAAAGCTCACATTACCAGTAAATAATGACATAACAGAGTTATCAAACCTGTCATGTTAAGGAAACTCCTCCATGTGCATTTATTTATTTATTTAACTGATTGGAGTTTTATGCCATACTCTAGAACATTTGAATTTTTACTTATACCATGGCCTCCATGTACAAATTCAGAAAAAAACAATGGCTTGACATCCTAAATGTACGAGAAAATGACTTTTTTTTCAAACAGCCACGTATGTGTTCCAGCCTTGAGGCAAACTTGATTTCCATACCAGTTTACAATAGCACTTTGTGAAATATGCTCTTAATTTTCACGACAATAATATTTTCCTGATCAATCAGAGGCATAAGCTCGCCACGATATGGCTGAGATATTGCCGATGTGGCGTTAAGCCATAATCATTCAGAAGCATAAGCTGAATTTTATTTTCATGAGAACAGGTTCGCTCCACCTTCTTAAGTCCGACAGAATCCCAGATAACAGATCCTCATAATATGGCAACAACATGCTCTATCTCTGGAGCCCTGTCTCTTGCCACCAAACCTGTTGCTATAGGTCCCTTGTACTGAGATAATGGACTCTAATTTCCAGTATAAATTATGTAACATATCTGAGAAGTAACTTGTGAAAGTGCCCAACTTTCATAACAAATTTATGCGCACTCTATTACATACTGTACATGTATGCATCACAAGTACTCGTAACGTGTAACATCCAGTCAGCCTTTTGACTTCAACAACTTACATTTCACAGGCTGGGGATGCTGGTTTAAGAACAGTTCTCTTTCTCCGTCCTCCAGAAGCTTCTTTGCTACCCTTAAATCTTGCACATCTTTCTTCTCATCAAACCTGGCTCGCATCAGAACAGAGTTGTATCTGTACCAGTATCTGGAAAAGAATACCTCACATCAAAATATGTACTGGAACACTGTACTGAAATATAATGGTCACAGATGTGCAAGTGCGTGGGATAACTCCAGGCTAACAGGTATAAAGGCAGCGAGCCCTGTGCAAAAGACTAAACCCGAAGACAGATGAGGAAGTGCTTTGTGTGGCTTTTCACCTGACCTGTCACACATGGCAATGTTTCATCCAATCAACACTCTCTCATATATACAAAGAGGGCTGAGGCCAAGACTGAAAGGAAGGGGCCTCCATGGATGAGGGGTTAGCATTGTAGTGCGAGTAATGACTTCCTCGCTGTGAGTTCAAGTCCAGCTCATGCTGGCTTCCTCTTTGGCCATACATGGGAAGGGCACAGATTTACCCTGCTCTTTGGCTTGTTTCCTCCCATCATAATGCTGGAAACCGACGTAATAGTAAAATATTCTTGAGTACCGCGTAAAACACCAATCAAATGAATAAAATACGTACATCTAGATTGAAAGGAAGCCTCCACTGATACTTTGAGAACCCATTAGCATTTGTGGCACACCAGTGTTCCATGGGAAAGAAAATGGTGCAAATACGTCATTGAGCAGCTCCTCCTTCTCCTTTTCTTCATTTCATTACATTAGCCAATTGGGGACACAAAAAGGGTAAGCAGACAGCAGAGATAGTTATATCAGTAATGGAGATGTGAGTCCAAGAAGATTCTCTGTCGGAAAAATCCAAATGAGTTTGGAAGTTTTCCATTAAACACTGATCTAGCCTTAAGCTCTCAGGTCATGAAATATTGGAATAATTACTCCAAGATTGCTCAGACGTTGAAATTGTATTAGAAATGACCAGTCACCAACTATGCTTAAATCCCCTGTCTAAGACCACTCACAACATAATGATGAATTAGCACTCCACATACCAGGTAAGCTACAATAACCTCTATCTCGCCAAATCCATGCCGTCAAATCTCCCCTTCCCACTGCCACTCATATTTAGAAATAGTAATCCCAAAAGTTCGAACAATGGCGGTTGGGGGTGACACAGAATATTTGCTCCACAGATATACCGATCCTGATTATGACTCAGAATTCCTCAGTCTGAATGTATGGATAGAGACTCTATGACTCACATAACTAAATCATGTTGTGAAGTTGGTCAAATGTGCTTATATTTGCTAGTATTATGACAAAATAGTGTACAGCATTTGATCTGTAAGTAAGAGAGCTGATATGGCTCATGCTGACACAGGTCAAGCAAGCTGTATGACTTTCCATACTCGGCTCTCTGGACTCCCCAAAGTCGTCCGACCAGTCTACCTAGGTGTCTTGTACAAGTCACTATAGCTGCTGATTTCACCAAGCGTTGACTATTCCTTCTGGCATGAATGCGAACAAACCTAAAACCCAGACTAGATCTAAAGCCAGGGTCGAGTTATTGGTTCACGGAGCTCTAACCATGATTCTTCTTCCACTTTGGGTAAACCTGCTGGGAAAAAGATGAAGACTACCGACAGTATGAAGACTACTATCAGTCGAGGAGCAGCTAAAAGTCATTGTTGACAAACTAAATAACTTGGTGACATCTGAAACGCTAAGACAAGAACAGTGAGTGGAAGCCACATCATATCAACACTTACTGAAGAAACTGATCAGCAAGAAAGTAGAATATTTCACCTCAAAAAAGAAAATGACGCTTTATGAGAGCATTTCAAAGCATTATGCCTAGATTTTGAAAGAGAAAGATTTTGAGGAATTAAACAGAGTAAAGAAAATACTGGAAGATGTCACTAAACAGCACAATGAACTTGAGCAATATACCAGAAAGGACAGGGTTCGCATCTATGGACTTACAGGTCACGAAAAGACATAAAGTTCAGCGGACTGCTCCCAGAAAGATTTAGAACTTGTGAACAACAAGTTAGGTATGACTACCAAAACAAGTGACATAGGTATTGCCCATATACTTGGCGTATCGCGCCCTGACTCATATCTAGAAATACTAGAGTGGAGGCAATCAAACGTCGAAAAGTACTCAATGGGTCAGGTATACTAGAAAATCAGATTCTCCTAAAATTTGCCATGGAAAACTCTAAAGTGGTATCTGCATAGTCCCGTGACGGTAAAATCTACATCAAAACTCATGACAACCGAATAAGTATAATCACATCGACTAAGGATCGGGGTAAACCTGGTGCTGCCCGTGGCTCCTCAACGTATCTGAAGGATAGAGTTGTAAACCCCAGCAGTTTAGCCTCGGTCGAGCCTGTCGTTTGTTGCTGATCCACTTATGAAACTTAATAACAAACTGCAACTGATATAGCCCATACAACATGCAAGTTGCCATTATACAACCAGTGCTGTGCCTAGGTTTGTATTAGTGACCCAGTATAGCTTTACTTTTGTGTTTTATGGCACAAATGTAGTTCCTGATTTCATCATATTATTAAGTTCCTGGTGACCTTACTGATATGCTAAACTGTTTTTTTTTAAATATCTGCAGCTCTACTTTGCATACGCCATTTTCTAACATGTAGTGTTAGCTTACACTAAGTTTTGTCCTAAGCTAATCACAAAATTCAAACTTGAATCAAACACTGAGAGCCACTTTCGCTTGTAAGATGAAGGAGTTCGCCGTCATTCACAGAAGTCCTCTATGTAGGGGCAGATTCTCTCTTGTTCATTTTCTGTGTTTATTTTGTTTATTTATACTTTGAACTTTCCCTACATTAGTGCAATTTGTGTCCATGATTTGTTCAAAAATGAACTGTTATGTTAGTGGAAACTCTTCACTCTCGAGTATCCAATCATTCTTGCCATTTCCCAACGAAAACCATATACCAGCGGCAAATTCTTTATCCTCCCCTCAATCAAGCAATTGTGACCTTGAAATGTTAGACAGTATGTGTTTCAACTGGACATATTTCAGCACCAACAGTCTATGACGAGTATGAGATAGCGTACTGGAATGAGGCTAATTCTCACTGATCGCTTTACTTTTCTCAATCCTCTTTTATTTCTGATCCCCTGCTACAAAATACTGACTTTTCAGCCCATCTGTCTATTCTTCACTTGAATTCCAGAAGTTTGAGCAAGCATTTCATAGAAACAACTGCCTTTCTTCATAGTCTCTCCTATCCTTTCTCTATCATCTATTCTCTATTCTCAGAATGTTGGCTTAACTCAACAACTGAGGTACTATACAAAATACCGGGGTTCAATATGTTTTCATCACAACGTACATGTCATAAAGGTGGAGGCACAGCTCTCTATGTTACATTTGACCTGACATCATGTATGATATGGGAGCATGCCTTAGCAAGTCCAGATGCTGTGAATGTCTGTTCAGAGGTTATATGCGGGAAATGTACATATCTTATAGGGCTTGCATAAAGATCCCCCCCCCCCCCCCGTAAAGCTGTCAAAGAATTCAACAATCATATGTTATACATTGTAGAAATATGCCAGACAGAAAAAAAAAGAATCATTATCATGACGGCTTTTAATAAATGACCTATTTAAAACTCATTATTATGCCCCATCCAAAGACTTTCTTAAAATAATGAAACCAAATTATTTTCTCCCACAAATTACTAAACCAACTAGAGTGCAAACTTGATCAGCAACATTAATCGATAATATGTTTACAAATTGTTTTGATATCTTGTCTTTGGTATTCTGTTCACAGATATAACCGATCACTTTCTGATTTTTCATATTATTAAATCAGGAAACGCTAACAAAGAGAACAAATCACAGAGTATTGAAAATACAGCGTAATGGAAAAGCAAAATTTTATTCAGGTTTATTAACAGGAACACTGTATTAAACTTAACTGATGCCTCACATGTTAAGTAAACTTTTGGTCGAATAACAATAGCTTTCCTCTTATTCGATTCAATTCACAAAAAAAAAATTATAAAACCGTGGGTAAGCTGCGGTCTATTTACATCTATATTTGAACAAGAAGGATTACACCTACTACCAACTACTATTGTTCTCTCTGACGGCCAATCCTCCGCCTCTGTGGACACTGATGGAATTAGAATGTCGGTCGTTAAAATGGTTTCCGATCACATTTCTACCCCGCTGTCGCATATTATCAACTTATCTTTCTCCTCAGGTATCGTTCCTGATTGTATGAAAATTGCAAAAGTGTCACCTGTTTACAAAAGCGGCAAGGCTACTTCAGGAGGAAATTACCGACCTATATCCATACTTCCCTGCTTCAGTAAAATAATCGAAAAAATAGCATCAAATGCAGTAAATAATTATTCTCTATAAAAACCAATATGGGTTCAGGGTTAATCACTCCACATCTCTGGCTGCTTGTTCACTGTATGATACATGGAAATTAGCGTGCGCCAAGGAGAACAAGCTCTATGGTATAGTTACATTTCTTGACCTCTCCAAAGCATTTGATACGGTAAATCATTGCATACTTTTGCACAAACTTGATTATTATGGTTTTAGAGGCAGAGCAACTCTTGGTTTGAAAGTTATTTATGTAATAGAAATCAGTGTGTGTCCTTATCTCTCATACGGAAACATTGTATGGGGTAATACATAACATACGCATCTTATACCCATACAGGTCCTGAAGAAACCTGCCATTCAAACAATCACTCAAGAAACATACACATGCTTTATTTTGTCTACTATGTATTCTTCCACCGCGACAGGTGAACATCCTCTGTGTATTGCTCTTTGCACACAGGTTTTTTTTATCACCCTGAATTTATTCCTCGCAGTTTCGCGACCTATCTAATGAAGCAATCTGTTACCAATCACTATAGCACTAGAGCAATGCAATTAGACTATCACAGACCTATATACAGAACTAATCAATCATATTTCTTGTTAAGAACAATCAGCCCTCTAGAATGGAATAAATTACCTGTCACTCTCTGCAGTATTAATTCCGTGTCTCTCTTCAAATTTCGACTTAAATTATATCTTCTTGAACAACTTAATTAAGGACGCAATTTTGCTCATGTAGGTTAAATAATAAAAAAAGAATAAATGGACACCTAAGTTTGCCAAAAATACCTTTAAAGTTTTACATGTCACATTATTATTGATGAATACTTTACTGTTTTGTTGCTATGAATAACACATTGTAATATACTCACCGACATGCTTTCCTGTTAAACAATTGGTATTACATTTTTAATGGGATAGAGCAAGCTCTTATGAGCTTTATTCTCGCCATATTTTTCACATATATATTTATGTTAATATTTCGTAGTTTCTGGTGAATAAAATGAAATGAAGTTTCTAGGTTATAAAATGTCTCAAATCATTTCACCCTGGACTCAATAATTTATAGTAATTTTCAAAATCACCGTAAGAAAATCAAAACTACAAATATTCACTCAAGAGCACATTCCTAACATTGTATCGACACATGTACTCCTAAAATGTGGTGCTGCCACTCAGCCTAAAGCTTTCATTGCAAGACATGAACTTTTATTGGATTACCATTACAAAACAGTCAGTGGCAGAAGGGGAGGTGTTATGACATGAATTTTACCACTAAGAGGTGTGTGGAGTGCTTACTGTAGCATTAAAACTTGTTGCTGTGACGGCATAATAGGCTAGCGCCGTCTTGTCGGCTCTAAGGCCAGCGACTGAGATTTCAGAACACAAGTCAAGTGTCTTCTGCAACCAGGCACTGCAAATGAATTTCTTTTAACACCACAACTGTTCAGCTGAAAGCTGAATTAAAAGTACCCTAGTTGACCATTTATTACCACACTGTGCAGTTTCTTACAGTAGCATGGCACCAGCACGTTTACATGTATATGAATTTTTTGCCCACACCCGATTAGAGTGTACATGTATAACATAGGTAGCCATGCTGTACTGGATTCCACTTGAAAAGGTCCAGGATATACAGGTTGTAACACCCAAAAAATACCATGAAACAGTACCCACTTAAATCACGTTTATGTCACATCTGTATTTAGGGTGGCCCTCAGAGTGGTTCAGACGTGTGTAACAACACTGTGTCTCAAAAAGACGCAGGTGCGCCTGGTGATTCTCAAGTCTTAAAACATATGGCCTCTATGTTTTTCAATTTAAGTGCTGTGTTAGAAATTTATATTATCATGAGAACTCGACAAATTCCGTCAAGTTTCAGCCTTTTTAGTTTTCCTTCTGCATTTTGTCAAATCATCTCTGGGCGGCATTGTACACACAAAGTAATACGTAATCCTGGTTCCAAGGCTTCACAATCTTGCTGTTTGACTTTGCCCCTGTCAGGAACCATGATGGTAATGTGCACTTGGCTGATCACACTCAAGAGGAAATCTGAATATGAAATCACTTGCCTGGTGTTAGCATAAAGAATAAGACATTTGCATGCTACCAATACAACATCTAACAGAGGTTACTTTACAAGACGATGGGTACTTTCCTATGCGCACTAAAAGCCTTTGAAGTACTTGCTACCTGATATTTCCTCCATAAGCATTTCCTGACCGAGAGGATTACACTTGATTGGCTACTGTTACGCTCAATTCCGTGATTTCTAAACAGTAACACCGACAAAAACTTTGAACTGGTAGCCATGTTTGCCTTCTCAAAGATTCGCGGAGTATTCCACTAGATATGGACTTATTGTCATGCTTATAAACACACTCATCCACAGATCACACAAAACGTATCCATTGTGAATAGCCATATCCGCTATGTGCCTGCAAATGCACTCAAACCTCTGACAAAGCTATCATGGCTGCCAGTTCAAAATCTGGCTGGGGTTGCAGTCTAGATAACACTGATATCTGCTCAACGAGCTGATTTTGGTCCAACAGAAGTGTGATACACTAGGCTGGGGCATGCTTACTGAGAAAATGTCAGATAGGAAGGTTTTAAGTCCGCACAGGAAAACAGCCATCGTTTTATAAATGGACATTTGTTAGATTATAGCATACAAACGACCATATATATATATATATATATGTTCATAAGTGAAGTGACAGGGCTTGGCGAAAATTGAACCACAGCTAATGATACCAGCAAATGTGTATCTAGCAGAAACAAAACTTGAACCATCCATTACCTTTTCTCTCCATAGTATGATTCCAGTTGCCGTAAAGCTGCCTTATACAGCTTACAAACTCTCTGTCCGTGAGACAAGACGCGCGTTTGCAAGTAAGACATCCTGCGTTTTCCTGCAAAGTCGAGCAAGTCCGCAGCGCCTGTCGACGTCCAGGCCAATGTACTTTGTAAACGCGCTGTCCATTGGCTGAACGGAAACTGTCATGCGTACTTCCGATTAGCTGTGACGCGGGAAAGTGACAGTTTCTAGTGGGGAAGATGGCGAGCATGAAAAGGAGGAATGACAGCGAAGGAAAAGTTGAAACCAAGAGACGATTCGATGCGTTGATAAGTATGTTCTCCTGTAGAACTGATTGACAGGAACTTTATTGAGATGACTGGTTGGATAATTCGCCTCGCTAAACTCACAGTTATTGTTCAAGTTAATTCTCAAGAGTGAAAAGTGATCAGTTAGCGCTTAACATACATCAATAGCATAATGAAAAAAAGGTAGAACTTAAAGATTGAAATTCCAATTTTGCAATGTTTCGTTCTAGGTCTCTACAGGTGTAGACACAGTGCATCGTTAAAAGGCTTTTGGTATTTGTGCCGAAGTGACTTAGGGCAGTTTCCTTTATTTAAAGTAATTTCCGACTTATGTTAATTGCTGTTTGCCGTGTATAACTCCACTGTCTCCCAGATATTTGAATGTCGACTTTGTAAAATTGCTATATACACAAGTCTGCAGTGTTGTCTTACATGTCATGAAGACAACTCTTAGGGAACATGGACAAATTCTCAGCATGCTAGAGTTGGTTGTTGAAGCCAACGTCCACACCAAAAGGACCCGAACATCGGGGTGCTTTACCTGCTTGAGGCAGCGGCAAGCAGAAGACGAGGAGAAAGATAACATGGGAAGGTATAGGAAAATGAACAACGTTGGACAATATTCTGAGAGCTACAACTTTTTTTGACTGCAGAACAATCTGCATACCATATGTAAATTATGAATGTTAACGAAACATAGTTCTGGACTTACGAGGCTGTGAAACGAACGAGAAATGGTTGGGGCTCTCTTGAAGTAATGTTAAATTATGAGCCGAATAACAACAACATTGTTAACCTCTGTGAGATCACAGTAGTTCGAGAGAGCCCCACACCCTGTCTCATCAAAAACCAGCGTGATCATCTCTTGACACGGCTGCAATGCTGTATCTGCTTATTGAAAGGTCAACCATGAGCACATGACTTTCTTCATGTGAAATCGCGAATTTACATATTGTCGTTAATCAGTCAGACAGATCACATGACTAATAAATTCTTCATCACAGCGTCATGGTCAAATATTACTAATTTTGCAGGATAATACTTCAAAAAAGAAAACTTTCCGGCATCAAACTCACTATGCTTTTCAAAGAACCTCTGTCCTATCTTGTGGTACATGACGTATGATATCCAATATAAGCTGAAGTGTCCTTTGGAGAATCTCGGAGAATCTCTGGAGAATTACGATGGTTCATGATTAAGGTGCAGTTTAGCTGAAATGCCTGATTAGCAACTTCAGGTCTTTTAGTCATGTTGGGTTGCAAAAATCTTCACCTTCTTTTACCGAAACCTGCATGAACTCTTAAAGATTCTTGATATGCTGATGTGGCATCAAATATTACAGTCCTTGTGGCTTGGAAATTTATGGTTGCCTTTGTTTTTATGTCAGGACCCTGCTCTGTTAATCAAGCAAATATATAACAGATTAAATGATAGTAACTGTCATTGCAACAATCACGAAAGACGTGTTGCCATGGTGGTTTTAATGAGCAGCCCACAATTGCTTTGTGGAAAAGGGCACACACCCACATCAAGCAGTCGTGTGTACGTGAAATTTTCTGGGTGTTTTGGCTGAAAAGTGAGTGTGTCCAAGCACACTTACATGTAATTTCGAACCGTGCACACAGAGTGTTCCACAGGGATATTATAAGCAAAATTGATAGTAATTACCATAGCAACATAAATTTTTTTGCTGTGAACTTTTATCACAAAATCGTTCTTGAAAACAGTCAGAAAGACTTCCTTTAATTCTACATGTATTTATCTGTTTGCCCAAGGCTAAGTGCTCATCCAGTAATATTTTCATGTTTCATTTGTTTCAGATTCCCGAAGATCAGAATGTCTCTCAGAGAACAGTAAACTGGCCTTGCAGGATGCGATCTTTCAGCTAATAGCACACCATCATGATGTGGATGAACTCTTAGCAGAGGTAGATGAAACTGAATCTACAAGCATCTGATCTCAGTTCAGATACTTGTAAGTGTGTGAGAGAGGCAGACATGGCTCAGCAATAAGGTGTAAGTCCTAAACAGTAGCACCTAATGTGCCAGGACCTGGACAGTAAATTTCTCACTAGGCTCCCCCACTCTTTTTATAAGCAGTCTGTGGCAATTGCAGGGCATTGTATGGTGTACAGTTGAGAAGTCTGTACATCACATGTGGGAGAGTCTACCAGTTACTAGCCACAGGTCTGTGGTTTACCCTAGGAACTCTAGTCTCTGGCTTCTTTTACCCATAAAAGTGATTGCTATCATTAATCAAAAGACATTCTCACTCAAGGCATGAAACAACAGTGGCAAAAATAAACAAATAAATCAGTGCAGTTAAAAATCCATTCTAGCTGAAAGACCATGAAGACCTCCACAGCACAACTCAACTGGCCCATGGCCATAGATTTGGCTGTGGCTTTAAGCCATAAATGCAATGCTGTGGTAAAAGGCAAATATTGAATTTCTCAGATTGGTGGAAAACATCTGTCAAAAAAAAATGAGTTACACATGTAACTTGTTCCCAGACACCTTGTTCATGAAGGCACGTATGGACCATGAATGTGTATTCAGTGATTTCATGATGATTGTCTCTGTGGAATTTTGCAGTGTGATGACCCTGGTGATGTTCAGACAGACTGTTGTCAGGAAGAAGCCCTGCCTGACAGTCATGGTGAAAAGCTACCCTCTCAGAATGACCAATCCTTTATGACAGGTCAGTTAGTGAATCACTAGATATGGTTACTCAGTATTAGATACAAGTCTTGAAAGGTGTTGCTTATGGCTTACAAACATGAAAATGAAATGGGCCATTGAGTCTTAATGTCAGCTGTTAGATGCAGACCCCAAGCTTCAGCTGAAAAGGGGCAGGGTGGCTGGAGGTTTTGTGAAGGGCAACTTTCATACAAGAGGGGCAAAGTTGCGCGATGCAGCTCTAAAAAGTGGCATTAATACAATACTACATATCGTACCCCATCAAAATCACCATAACGAGGGAAACTTTAAATGTAATCTGATTACTTACCCAAACTTTATGATCAAATAAGTGAAAATAGAAGAACATTTTCACCAACTAAAATTTTCCTTAATCTTAGAGAGCTAATGGAAGCTTCATAAAGGCAAAAACGTCTTGTAATGCAACACACAGTATGCATCAAAATCCATTTTATTAAATTTCCAGAAGTGGTGACATAAGTATTCATCAGTGAAAGACATTTATTATTATAGTATTTGGTATGTATCAAAACATGAGGTTGGTAAATTCAGATTTATTCCTATTTCATTTCAAACTACATTATCCAGACTGACTATTGACAGTGATATGGATGCAATAGCTGTCATTTCAGTTCAGTTTCTACAGCGACACATCTGTACTGCATCTCTTCAGTTTTGCTGACATCAGAGCGGTTTTCTGCCTTACCAACCAGCGTTCTGTACATCACCACAGCAAGTTGTCAGATCTCGCTTCCCTGTGGTCATTATGGTGCAAGGTTACGTGGTACGACATGGTTTACCGTATTCGCATGTATGACTGGCACATTCATGTAAGTGAGTGGCGCCCCCATGACTAATGGGATAAATTCCAGCAAAAAATCCATGTGGCCTTAAAAGTTTTGCAGAGTAATCTAGAAGATTTAGCTGACTTTATGCCCAGCTGGTTGTCACCGGACACCCACTGTGACTGGCAACAGAGGTTTAAAAGCCATGCAGCAGCCGGCCACATGCAGTGGGCAAACTAGGAAATAAACCAATCTTCTGTGGGTTCATCTGTGAATGGCTTCCTTTGACAGTTTATCTGGTTTCCTTGGCATAAGCCAGGTAGCTGTTTTGAGAAGTGTCGAGGCAGGGTAGAAATTGTTTGATATTCAAAGGGGCAGGACGGTAATATTTAGGCATTCAAAGTGGCAGGGCTGTGCACCTTTGTAAAACAGCGAAGCTCTGGGTCTGAGATCTATAAATGATAGAAGAAATTTTCCATCAATTAGTTACAAGAAGGTTAATTAAGAATTGTCTGTTAGTGAAGCATGTTTCTGGTTTGTAGACTGTTTTGATGCCAGCTGTTTGCTTGCAATAACGCCAGTCCTTTTGCAGTGTTACGTTTGATGAAGCCCTCTCGTCTTCCACCAATATTTCACACATGGGAAAATTTGTCAGGATAAAGTTGCCAAAGTCTGGTGGCTTACACTGAGCATCCAGGTTTCTTGGAGCCCTAACTATTGAGTATCGATTTAAGCGGCAGTCAGTAAACTTGATAGGTTTGTTGAAAGAGATCTTGAATTTCTTAAAAGACAACACTGTTCAAGATGTATATAATATTATATGAATACATAAAAAAATCCCATTTATATTTCATAAAGCCTCACTTTTGACTTTTTGTGATGGAGGATTACCAAGATATCACAGTTCAAAGTAAGCAAAAGTAGGGAAAATCGAATTGGTCGCTATGCTGAAATTTAACCTATCAACGACGAGATATTTCTACCAACAGAAAAGGCATCTGTTTCCGCTGCGACGTCACCTATTCATAGTTCACTATTTTGCCATCTAGAAGTAGTGTTAAATAATCTTTTTCTTCTGATTACAAGGCAGTTGCAGTGTATACTTCAAAACCATTTTCAACTCGAAAGTGGTAGCTGTGTATGTCTTTGGTATTTACCAAGGTCTCAACCAGGAAGCCACAATACGTGACCTTCGATTGCAATAATAAAGGGGACCGTACTGAAGAGCTAAGGGCACAGATGACGCGACATCACGTTTCCGGTTTTTCAAAAATGGTGCATGCCAAGGCCTCATAAGAATTTCAGATTAAAAGGTGATTGAAAGATTTATAGAGTTAACAAGCATATCAGAAAAAGTTCCTGTGCCCATTTAGGTCTGTATGAACCACACTATTCAAATAACTTTAGTTATACCTTTTGCTGTCTTTTCTTTCAGACATGAATATAATTTGTTGTAGTTTTCAGTTTGACTAGTTTAATCCAGGACAAGGCAAGGATTCTGAGGTCGCCTGTGGCTATTGTTGCTGCTAATGTCTGCGCTAGGAAGCTGACCGAGATAATGGAGAAAAGGGATGTTTGTGAGACAGGAAACCAGACAGCCAAGAGTACACCTGTTGGGCTGAGTTCAACTGAAAAGGTATGTGTGGTGCAGCATAAAGCATGGCTACACGAAAAAACTCATAGGCTTGTCATTTGTCTTCCAAGCTTGATATTATTCTTTTGTTTTCACGTCAGACATATTTATGGAAGTCAGGGTTCATTCCTGGTAATCTTATCATCATTTATGAAAGTCAGAGCTTGTTTAAATTGCAATCACTCCCAGAAGATATAGGTTGTTTCTTGCATGTTGGGCAAATCTAAATGTTAAGATGAGACAGGGGCCTGACAGTAATTGGCAGCAAGCTAAAGGAAAAGTGTTTAGAAAATGGTGTATGACAAGTCAAACTTGTGTACTTTTAAGTTAAAATTTATCAAACGTTCCAATGTTTTGCAAGCTTGGAATATGATAGCAATTAACTTTAACATGTTTATGTGCAATTCAACTTGCAGGAACAGTGTGGCATAATAATGAAGACCTGTCAAGAATTTGTGAGGATTTGCAGTTTTAATCAGCTGCATTTTACAAAGCTTATATGTAGAGAAGTAAGTACAAATACATGTATTGTAATATCTGTAATTATAATTTTATGTCTTCGCTCACGTTATAATCTGGATTTATTATTATATTCTTGTCATTGCACTCCGGCAGTATAGCTTTTGGTTGTTACAATGTGAAGTTGGAAAGCAGCAAATGTACATGTATCTCTTTTTGTCAAGTTTGATCATTGCTGCAAACATGACAGATACAGGATGGATCTTCTGGAATGTACACCCAATGATTCAGGTGAAAGTTTTCCAAGAATGACTTGTTTCTGCCCATACATGCATGTATTTTATGGTAACATCTCTCTTGTTATACAGGATTACCTGCCCCTGTTTGTTATCTGGCAGTTGCACAGATTTGGAGTGGTGCCTCTGGAAATGTTCTTGTTACAGTATGTATAGAAGACATTCTCCTTATGACAATCTGTTCAATCGCAGGTCTACTTGGATATCCCGAAAAACTGTATATACATGTACATGTGAGACAGTCTTGGTGTCTCTGTGGTGTACACAGCTGAAAGGGATAGGTTAGCTGCTGGTCGGCACAATGTCTAGTGTTCTGTGAATGGGACGGATTACACTCATAATAACAGTGGGTATACCTGTTTTACCACTGATACGTAAATATAGGGCCATTCTTCAGTATAGGCCTACTCGGTCACTTCCCCTACAGCATGAATATTTACATGCTGTGTCAACCACTGAAACAGAGCTCTGGTCTCTGAGGAATGTCGTCCTTGTGATTGGCTCTCTGATAACTGAGTCGCCAAGCTGTTTTAGCAGGGCACTAGTGAAAACAGTGGTGAGGTCAGGGGCTTTTCTAGTCAATTTCTTTCTAGAAACTCAGAAAACTCAATATTTTTCAACACCAATGTATATAAAATGTATCTAAGGCTCATTTATTTTATCAAAACTCAATACAAAATTTGTCTAAAATTCAATTTTAGCAGGTATACCTGCTGATTCTTATGTCAGGTCTGGTATCCTCACCATGGTGTTCCAGTGTTGGTATTGTGGCCAGCCAGAATTTTTGTATTACTTCAGATGTAGTGGGAGCTGAATACAGTTAAACCTGCATATATAACTGCATGTACTAGATAATCTCACATGAGGACTCAGTGTATTGTGGTTGAAATTCTAACTCCCATGTTTACACCAAATGTTTTTAGTAAATCTCAAAACACTGCACAAGCCAGTTTGGGTAAACTTCTGTATTGAAAACATATCTGCTTTTTTTTTCCAGAAAGCAGAAAGACAGCCAATTTGTGAGACATTTTTGTGACCAGTTAAAGGATAGTTACGAAGTCAATGGAGTTGAGGATTCCACTGTTATTATTAAAGGTAAGAAGCAACTTAATGTGAAGCATCAAACAAATCCTTGATGGGTTGTTTTTTTGATTTGATTGAACTTTCATTGTTCTGTAATAAAAGGAATAGATGTATGTAGCAAAGCCTGAAGATGTTATCGTTACAGCGGTGCTATGTAATATTTGTCATGGTAACCTGAAACAGGTTTCACAGATTTAAGGTAAAATGGTATTGTAACCTGTTTTGGGTTGTGCAAATTGCTATCATGGAAACCTAAGGTAACCTGTAATGCAACCTACAGGATTCCTCAGTGTAAATGTACTTTCAGAGACTCAGGCAGAATAAATGTTCTCAAATCTGAATATTAAAGAATTAAGTTGATATTTTTTAACTTAGAAAGCACTGCATTAGTAGCATGTGAGTAGGAAAATCTAGGAAATTCTGTAACAATTTAAATGTCATAACATTATTTTTGTGCCCCGTCATCAATTTTGAGGCTTTAAACATAAGCATGTTTGACTTTTCAAATGTGTTCTTAAATTTATTGTAAGTCTCTAGTCCGTCTGTTGTTTTTAAATTCTGACATTCAGCACAACCCTGAGTCCATCACTGCACTCTAAAATATCACCGCAGATTTCTGAACTTGATGTCGATCAGCACAAATGGCTCTCCAAGTTATCTTTTTTACCCATTTCTTTATCATTTTCCAGTTGAATCTCAAATCTTATCTTCTTTATTTATTACCTTTACTGATGAAATTAATTAACTTGTAGTGTTGTGGTCACATTAGGTGTGAAAATTTCAATCGTACCAGAACGCTCACCACTGGCAGTCATTTTGAAAAATCTCATAACCTCCTCTTGGTTCTGAAATGTAACAGAGTTCTGGTATCGAAAACTTCTTGAAAACTATGACGTTTTCATTGGTGTTAGTAGGTTCCACTTCAACCTTCATAATACAGCCGAGAAGGGCAGTAAAATTGTTCGTTTTTTTCAGTTTTGAATACAGGCAAGTTTGCATGACACAAGTGCAGACCTCATCAAGAGCAGTTCAATTGACTTCTGGTTTGGAGATCTGTAGTGATATTTTTTTAGTACAGGTGATGGACTTAGGGTTGCGATGAAGAATTGTCAGAATTTTAAAATAACACGCTGAGTCCATCAAGGTGTACTAGTAAGTCGCCTGGTCAAACTGAACCCCTTGTACCATGCCTTGAGCAAGTGTGACAGGCGAATGTCCAGGACTAGAAGAACTTCCCTCAAGTCCTCTGCCTCATTCTCAAACACCTTCTTCCACAACATAAACTTGTCTGATATTTATGTATTAGTGGCGATAACACCAGGCATCAACCATGAAGCCGGAAGTCTCTCACTGAAGAGCCTCATACCTTGTCAGCTTATATTTATTGTCGTAGCAAGGTATGAGCACTGCGTAGTACGAGACTTCTGGTAAGGTTGGGACACCTGCTGGCAAGGGCACAGTATCCCATCAGCTGTTTTCACTAATCACAGATTGGTTGACTTGCTTCTGCTGTTTAAATAAAAATTTTCACAGAAATCCTACCATGCTGCCAACAGCGATTCTCCCCTTGTTTTTCGTTAACGTCATTGAATATTTATGTGGAATGATTTTGTTTTTATGGTAACCGATTATAGGTCTCCTAAATCCAATTTTGCACACCGGTTGGCGAACATGTTCATCCGTTCGCTATAACATCACATCCCTGTTGTTACATGTTCTGTGTAAATATATAAACTTAACAATTGTATTTGATCTGGAATGTCATAGGTGACCAGTTTTATGTATTTTGCCCGATTCTCTATTTTAGAACAGTATTTTAATGTTCATGTGGAAAGCAATATGATATCCACCCGGAAACATACGCTTAAGAACCCAAAGTAATATTAAATGTCTCCCACCTCAAGATGCATTTTGTCACGCGATTTTTAGGGTGTGTACTGTTGGTAGCAAATTATAAGCATACACAAACCTGACTGAGGTGATATTTCAGATATTTTCAGCGTTCTAGTTTCAAAAGGATACAGCGAGAATAGTGAAGACAGGTCTGGTCTGAGAAAGGTGAGCTATCAGTCATGAACATGGACATGGTAGTGCAATCAGTTTTCATTCCTTTTGAATTTCATTCCATTTTGCCAGACTAACTGTATCCTACATGTAGAATCTTAAGTGGCTCAAATCATGCTGACATGTTTTGTTGACACATGTACTCCTTAACACATTGACTGACAAACACACCAAACCCGCCCCCCCCTCCCATAAGCCAGCTGTGGATTATATCAGTTCCTGGCCTATTATTCAGTTTCTGCAAAGTGAATTTGGTGTAACTTTTACTAGTAATCACAGGGAGGGGAATTCCTGTACTATGAGATATCTCGTAGGCAGGCGGTGTGACCGAAACAAATGACCTCGTATGCCAGACACAAGTAATCTCGTAGCACATGGGTACGAGATAAGTCGTAGCTGGCATATGCAATTGACGGTGCGCATGACACCACCAGTCTAAGAGATATCACTTGTATCCATGGGTAATCCTTCTGTGTGTGTTTAGTATATGATTCTTCTAATACTGTGACTTACAGACGATGGTATCCACAAATAGAAAATTTGTTGTGGTTTTTGGAATATTTTCTCAAACCAGTTACTTTACATGGCCATGAATGGACTACTTCAAAGCAGTGGGACTGATATGTGACCAATTTCTCGCATTACCATGTGAAAATTAAAGATCAATTGCTTGATTTTCTCTCATCATTTGGATTTTTGTTTATTTTCTTCACCAATAAACTACTTAATGCATAAATCATGCCTAAAATACACACCAGGACCTTTCATCAAGCTTTTTACCAAGTCATGATTTGATATGAGTTAACTCATACGTGGCAAGATGTGGGACACCCCTTACTACGAGATGTGGCGTTTTCGGCAGTCAGTGTGTTAATCTGAATGTGAGTTCATGTGGTAAATAAAGACAAAAACCTAGACATTTTTTCTGTTGAAAACCAAGAGCTGTAATTTGTGGAGAAATATTCCGAGGTATATATAACGTTTTGCTGTCATTCCATTGATTGCTCATACCATATGCAGATACAGTTAATTTTTCACCTGTTCTTTTTTTTTCCACATTTTCAGTTGAGTGTGGCTATACTGGAACATTGGCTGACAGGTAAGGTGACAAAAATGAACTGTTCCTATATTCTTGTCCAGGGATAATACATGTACAAGCAATGAGCTGAAAAGCTATGTTAGTCTTGTAAAAGAACTATGAAAACCAAAGCATGCTTGAAACCCTTACTGTTCACAGATCTTGTCCAATCATTAATTCAACCAAGCACAGAGCCATCTGATGCCAAGAAACCAGCGGCAGAGATACCAGTCACCCAGACTAACCTGGACTTTATCAACCTTTTGATGTCGTCAAAAGAACTCGATCAAAGCACTTTGAAGAGATTTTCCACA
Organism: Acanthopleura granulata; assembly: GCA_016165875.1. Taxonomy (NCBI): domain Eukaryota; kingdom Metazoa; phylum Mollusca; class Polyplacophora; order Chitonida; family Chitonidae; genus Acanthopleura; species Acanthopleura granulata. The sequence continues at coordinate 2,789,044 of JABBOT010000029.1, forward strand.
AAACTTATTTATCATTTAGTCAAGCAAGGATCAGACATAAAAGGTAAGGTGGATTGTGGTAAAGGTCATTCAGATGTGGTTTACTTCAGTATGATGTAGACACATATACCTGTATATTGATTTTCTTGGTGTATTAATTTAACTCTTATACTGCTTTGAGGCCATCCTTAAAACATTCTCTATTGGGCATAACTTATCCACCTTATTTTAGCTCTGGCTTAAGAAGAGAGTAGATTTTAGAGAAACTACTGATCAGGCTACAATAAATGAACATATTTTTAATGATGACGCACTAAGGGTACTAAAATAAAAGAAATTAAGAATGTATTAGTGGAATGCGACTTAAGTCTAAATATCTTTAATTGCTTGTACTGAAGTACATGTTTTGAGTTGGTTCTTTTTAATACTGACTAAAGTCAGTGACATCCAACATTGGTAATTTGGTTCACAAATCCCACCGTAGAATTCAAAAAATTCAACCACACCTTATCTTTTGTTCATGACTTGAAAGCATGTTTATTGTATCACCTGTTCATTTTTTATTGTCAGAGGCCATACAGAATCAACACCTGTGGACATATGCAAAATCACCTGAAGGCTTAACATCTCTGATAAAACAAGTAAAAATCATCAGATTTCATAATGAGTTGAATAAGGCTAAGGATAATCCATATTTGATGTCCACCTGGATGACTTATTAAGTGAAAATTGTAATTAGAATTCAGACTACCATTTTTGTGTTCAAAACATTGATGATAAACTGGAACAGACATGTTTTGTTATGAAAACTTATACTTGACAACATTCAAGTGCAGAACCTTATTAAGATGATGCTTGTGCATTTTTACATTAAATTCCACTGAAGGGGTGTATAATCTCTGGGTACTGTTGACCAGTATAACCCTGTTGTGTGTTGTGTTCACAGTTTTTTCTGCTGATGACCTCTGGGGAGATAGGAGGCATACTGAGCACAGTTGTCCAGCAGCAGAATGTGGGATGGCGTTCCACCTTAACACTGACCTCCACATTCCTCCTCTGCTATCCTGATGCCCCAAGCATTCTGAAAGGTATTTACCTATATTACGTCACATTCATTGCCTCCATATTGGTGGATGAGGTGGGAGTTCAATCCCTGCCTCGGACAGGGAATTTGTACAGGTACATTCCTCTGCCCTCGTTGTCCATGTCCTTTGATGACAATAAACAGACCATGTGCTCATGGATCCATTTGCGTTGTCTTACACTTGCTGAAGGCTACGTGTCTTTAATACAATATGCTTGTCTGACTCTTCATGTAGCATGTAATAGTCTGTTCAAGGCTCGCAATACTTCTTAAAAACTACATGCACACAGTGCACCTATTTTTCAGAAGTACATGCACCAGCTAAAAATAACATGCACGAATTATTTATGTATGTTAAATAAATGTGACTTTGAAGGTGAAATATCTTTTTCATATAACATACTGTTTAGGGTCCTAAAGTGTAATTTTCTCCCACAAGGAAATACACGACAAAATAATAATCTGCAAAACTAGTTTATTTAAATGCAACCAAATGAGCTATACATTGAAGTAAGATAGTATGAGGAGGAACCAGACTTTTTGCACACTCATTAGACAAGTGCAAGTATTATCATTTAATTTATTAAAGAGAAATTAAATATACAGGTGGAAAGAGTCAATATTTTAGCTGAGGTAACTTTATTTACGTATCTAATACTACCTACATTTGTCTCCCTGGATGATTTTTTGCATTTCAATATGGCGACCATGAAAAGAATTGTAAACTATGTCGTATTTTTTGTCCGGTGTAGGAAAAATTGATTTTTCAGGCATTGTCTCATGCAAGGCAGCTTGCAAGAATGTTAGGCCATCTTTGTGGATTTCTGTGAGGTCAAGTCGTTGCGTCACAGCGTTGTTGTTCCTGCTGTTTAACGAAGATGATTAGCTTATTGTATATTAAGCAGGTGGAGGAATAACTAAACCTTAAGTTTTCATTTTTCTCAAAAATGATTGTTTTCACTAGAAAAATAACCGAAATACGCCCAAAACTGAAACCTCATGCTGGCTTCCGCTGCCAACAAATATTTAGACTTGAAAAATCCGTGAACAAAACAATCGCTCTTTGGTAATAGGGGTACATGTACTTCACGATCTTTTTTCACATTCAGTGATTCAGCAAGTGTATACCGTGTGGAGTCTGTTAATCAAATCTGTATCTGAAGGAAAAAGTTTCTTGCTTTGAATGATATTAAGAATACACTACTGCTGGACAATAATTATTTACAGCTTTCTGCCTCAAAATAATTGGGTGCACGTAACATTAAAAAGTCGGGTGTATGTGCATATGTGCACGTGTGTATGCGTTATTTCAAGCCTTGCCCTCAGTGACCTGTCAAGGTCAACGAGTTACCCAAGACACTCTGGTTTATTCAACCCCTAAAACTGATTGACATAAAACAGTTGGGAATGGCTTTATAAAACAGTAATCAAATAAAGAAATTTCAAACTGGACAAAGAAGATTCAAAGGGAGGTTATAGATGGTGAACTATGTGTCCATGTGTTGAAACAGTGAATGAAAGACTGAGAATTTTATTAGCATGTAGAAAACAGCTTTCCTTTTCAAGCAAGCTATTTTAAGCCATGGTTAAATAGTCTTAAGATGAACTTTTGTGCAAATGAATTTGTTGTCTTTGGGTTTGTTTGTTTTTTTCATCAGATCTGCTGAGAGATCTTCTGGGGGCAGCCATTGAGAATTGTGATTCTGATCAGCTGGCCCGTGTGTTCCTGTTAGCCAGGCAGGCCTGTCAAGAGGGACCCCACGTCTCCCCACCCTACAGGGACTGGTTCTGGGTAGGACATGCTGTGCCAGACACATTACCAGGGATCACAGCACCTGTGACCAAGTCAGGAAACCTGACCCCTGAATAATTGTGTGACAAATCCAGTCGAACTTTGATATAATGTGACAAAAAGCAATTTGAACATCAGCCTCACTAAATCACAAATTACGGTCTTGCACATGTTTGCTCTGACAAAATGTGAGAAACATGTATTTAACAAATGTGTGGTTTTCAAAAATGTGAAAAAGTAACCCATGAAGGTGCCAAATGTAAACATCTTGTATGACAAAATGTCACTTCTGTCCTATTATTCCTGTGATACAAATGGGTGTCTCTTAGTTTCACATCTGTTTAAAACACTACAACCAATCATTTCATGTGAAGATTCCTTATGCCTTCATTGGGCTGAGCATCCATTCCAAGTTAATTCATGACTCGTATGTCATTTACTGAATCACAATAAGTCACAAAATATTTTAGGTTAATATGTAAGAGTGTAGTATAAAACTCTGCATTTTTACCTTAACTATAGCTTTTATGTTTATTTGTTGAACATGTTACTTTGTCACAACATACGTCTACATTATAAACAGTAGTCCTTGTGGCATAAAACAAGTGAAATTAATAATGTCCAACAGTCCACTTGGCAACGTAACAGGCAATAACTATAACATTCCATGTGCTGTTACATGTAGTCTTACACTCCAGCTCGGCCCATCATTAACTGAATGTCCCATTATTAAGTGAATGTTAAAACATAGAATACTCATGATAAAACATAAACCACTCATATTAAAACACTGGATGTAAAAAAAAATTTCTCTATTTTCAGAATACGTTTGGTGACTCCTCGAAATCTCTGGCTAACAACCGGAAGTCATTCATGTTCCTGATGAAGTTTTTATCAGACGTTGTACCCTTTGAGACCTCTCTACACCTGAAGGCATGGTGCAAGCAGCTGTACAAATCATACACTCCACCATAACCTGTTTCTTAGCTGTATTCCTTGTTTATTGCATTTAGTGAGCATATTGAAATATTACTGGTTGAAGCAATGTTATGGAAACCTTTTCAGGACATTTGTAATACTGAGTTGTGAAATTCTCACACCTTGGTCATCACTAAACAATTTTCTTAGCTTTTTTCACAACTGTTGACGTGATACGTGATACATGTACATTCATTATGATGAGTTAATGATCAAATTCATGTTTTGAGTTGTCCTGTCCATTTTTGACAGAATTATGCTTGTATCTCTCCTGTAGTGAATTACAGACTTCTCTTGCATAATAATTGAAGGCATGTTGTTATCCTAAATAGAAAACTTGGCATGAGGCTTCACTACAGCTTTCTCCCCATTTTATCCATTTTTGACAAAATTAAGGACGTTTTTGTCTTGTTTTGGACTCAGGCAGAGGGTGCCAATGAATGTGGCCATTTTTGTCCTGCAGTTAGAGGCTTTGACACAGATTAGCTGTTATTTCCATGCCTCAGATAAGTATAGCACATATATTGCTGTTAAGGTGTCCCAGAATGATAGTTTTACCTGAATCTGTATGTACACCTGTAAGTCTGTGTGAAGCTAGGCAGCAGTGGAACTAAGACACTTGACCTTGTGTACCTGTTTGTATGTTTGTCAGGTTCACATTCTTAAGCCACCGTTTGTCCCCTCCACGTGTAGAGAGGTTCTGTCAAAGTACCTGATGCTGGCTAGAAAAAGGCTCACTGACCTCAAGGTGAGGACTTAAGAAACCTCTGTTCTGAAACATGCACGTCTTACTGAAACGTACAGGCCATCTAAGGTATGGCATTGTTTCTCATTTTATACACATGATAAATGGTGTGTCTGTGTCAAGCCAGAGACTCAGAACAAACAAATGTTGTTAATAAGGTTAATGCTACATGATTACTTATTGAGAGACCCAGTGTTTATGTACTGGTAAATTTTACCTATTTGTTGAAGCATATGACAGTATGATGTCTTCCAGTTAAAAAAAAAACAGAAGCAGTCCCTTAGTCGCAGTAGGAACCTGGGCATTTTGCAGAAGTCACTTCTGTTGTTGCGTTCATTCACCCAGCTGATCACCCTCCCCAGGTAATGTCACCTGTATCCGGATTGTCTGTTGCAGGACCCTGTAGACCCCTGGGGAATGGGGGATGCGCCAAAGCCGGGGACAAGCTCTGACAGGGTCATGGTAAGTGCTCCCTACTCTACACAGCTTACCTTCAAAGTTGTACCTTTGATTCAGAGCTTGAAGTAAGAAAAGAGCCCAGCTTCGTCATACAGCATTGCCTTTGATGTGAACATTTTACTAATGTTGGCCATAGCAGATGTATAGCGAAAGATAGAGCTGGCCCAGCAGGAAATGGGAGAATACTAAGAAATCTGATCTCTTGGGTTGGATTCAGCAGAAACTGTCTCTACGTTCTTGTTTGGTTAATGCCTGTGATGGCACAGTTCTGGCACATGTTCTGAAGCAACTCAGGACCCTCATCTGTCATCAGTCACTTTATATATGCCTTCTTGCATAACTTCTTGGAAAGTATTAAGACAATATTCATGCTTTCATTGTTGATGGTCCCATGGTGGAAATGGATTTTGGACGGCATTTCATGGAGCCACTGCTGCAGGCTTACAATTGTTAAAAGACCACTTCACTTCCACCAAAATGGGGTGCAAGTCTGAACATCATACTTTTTTAGTAACTCAACAAAGGTGGGTGGTTTAATGAAGGCAATCATCCACCAAACTGGCTGCCATCGAATACTGTGATTAACTTCTGATAAACATGAACAAGAAGTTTTTTGGTCTCTACCTATCGTCGCTCATAAACTTGACCTACTTCTACGGCTCCAGATCGTTCTTTTTTTGACTTTACTGTTGTAAGTCCGACTGTGGGTGCACGCAGTCTGACTAGTTCCCTCCTGCGCTCACCACCTGCGCTCACCACCTGCGCTCACCATCTCCAGATTTCTTTTTTATCCTGTGAATTTTGATATATGGCTTACAGCAGTAAAATGAATATTTTTTTTCCAGACATAAACATTTTTTGTCACTTCCATTTGTTTTCTTTTGTTCATGGCCAGAACATGTGTCATGGCTAGACAGGACTTGAAGCTGATCAAAACCTTTGGTCAAAATAGAGCGAGTGCAGAATGGCAATTTAATCAGAGAATCACTCAGTTGTGTGATATTCCGACTCCAGTCAGCCCAAACATGTTGAACTTGGTACAGAAACCCAGAGGTGATATGTTTTCTGTGGTGGCAACTGCCGCCGCTGTCAGTTGGCATGACTTCCTGCTGACACATGGTTGAAACTGTCATGACACTTTCTTGGACACATTTTTGAACGCTGTGTATTGTGACTGATTCTCGAACTGTTAAAATCTTTGTATTTGAATTTCGGACAAACCTTCACGCTGTCGCGCAATTAAGAACAATAACAGCAATCAACATGCCTGCTATCCATTTTGTCATGTAAGCGGCAGTCAACGGAAGTTTTCCTTATTTCTGGAAAATGTGATGAAGCGAATCATGCTAAGTATTATCTTTGTTTCTATTTTAATCACGTAAAATAAGATGCTCAAAAATAATGAAGACCATATTTGGAATCAGCATAATGAGTAATTACATGTATCACACCTTACAAAAGTTTGGTGTGCCTAAAAAAAAAATCCTCGTGCACCTAAAAAAGTTGTCTGGCAAGTAAGAAAGGAATTTAACTTGCCTAGATGCGTACTTAATCTCTGTAGACTAAGTCTGTAGCGTGCCTATTTGAAGATAATTATATAGATGAGTGAGTTTTCTGATTACTGATATTGATTTTCATTGGAAATTCTAGGTAACTCAAAGCTTGTCACAATGAACTTTTCTTTCACATTCACCATTTTCATAAATGTCAAAAGTTTTAAACTGTTGCTGTGAACTGGAATCATGTTCAGAAGTAACGATAATACTCAGGGCTCCAAGTATGCCTGATGAGTATTTACTCATCCATTTCAAATAAGTGTGAGTAAAATGTATATCGGATGAGTAAAATAAGTTGGATAATTCGCCTTTCAATCCTAAACGGTTGCAACAACACAAATGTTCATGTATTGTCCGGGAACTATAAGCGTGCTGTTGTATTTTCTTTTTTGTATTTGCCCATATACTTGTACATGTGTCGTTTTTATATCCACATTTTTGTTGGAACAAATTGTGTATGAACTGTCATCTCATGTGTATTCAAACCTAAGGGTTAATAAGGGTTTCGTTCATGTGTTTAGTAGCCATAACATAATACCCCATGTGTGTATTGTGTTATTGAGAGATCAATGGCAGGTGTATTTGCTTGGTTGTGTATAAGCTTTTAGGAATGGCAATTACTTTGGGGAAAAATTATTGCCTAGGGGCTGGCCGTTCCGTCAGCGATTGATATATGCGTTGGTATATTTGGCTATGTCAGATTTAGGGGAATTTGTGCAATGTGGTAAGGAGTTAGGTTTGGGTGGGGAGGAGCATTTATCAAACATGTACGCCAGCGTGCTACGCTTGAGCGCAAGCATGCGGAGGAATATGAACGCGAAGAAAGAGATTTCAACCGAGTGGATCTGAAGATTCTGGAAAAACGTGCAAAGGCCCAAGCAGTAGAAAATGAGCGTGGCGATACAGATCACCCGAATCCTCAGCGTGTCAAGTCTTTCAAGTCAAGTCTTTTACCGGTCTTTGACGAAAGCAAAGACCGTCTATATCCTTACATAGAATGTTTTGAACGTTACGCTACAGCACAGAACTGGAAAAGAGACAATTGCTGCACATATCTGGGTAAGCTTCTCATGGGTAGGGCTGTTTATGTTTACGTGCTATTAGATCTCACTGATGCGAATAACTGCCGATGGTTTCAGAAAAAGTTTTTCTCAGCTGAGCCAGAACTTAATGAGACTCCGTCCCAGGTTGGCTTCCAGCTCGAATATTATCTAGACAATTGAATTGAGCTTTCCAGTTATGTGAAAAACTTCAGTGATCTGCAAGTTTCTAAGGTCCTTTGGGACATGTCCATTTTTGTGCTCGAGCCTACTCCAAAAAGTGAGCACGAAACTGTACAGCTGTCGGATACATTTATGGATGCTCGAGGATGGGCTCCTTTGTTTCTTGTGTCCAACCCAAAATGCAACATCAACTCGGAGGAAAGTACGAGCGATGGTAAGAACGCAGAAGGTGAATTAGTCTGTTACTGGCTGTGTTGATCGAGTATGTAAAAAATGTGCGCAGGATCCCAGAGCAAAACCCACTTACGCTGCACTCTGTGACGTAGCTGCTGAAGAGGTGTCTCAGTTGTGGTTAATCGTAGTTTAGTTAAGGAAGAGCAGCTTATTGGTAAAACTAAACGATATGTTATGGTAGATGGGGCAGTACGTGTCGCACCCATCGCTAGAATTGTCGTTTGGACGTTTTTGATCTGTGAAGTCAAAGCTCTGTCAATGCCTGACTGCATTTGTGAACTGATCATAGGTAGCGTGCATGGGACACGTGTAAATAAGAAATTGCTGGAATCCGAGTGCGATGAAGCGTGTAGTCCAAAAACCACAAAAGAAGAGATAACTGGCACAGTCGAAACACACAGTCACAGACGTTAAGGATTGATAATTTCGAAGCCATTACCTCTGCTGAGTATAGGTGTGCCCAACTTGAACAGCAAAATTGCTGTATGGAAACAAAATGCAGACATGATGCTCCGGAAGTGATGGGTCCATGTGTAAGCTTATGCCCCTGGACAAAGGCACCGAACAGTTTTGTTTATAAGAATGGTGTACTGTATGCATGCTAAAAGCTCTAGATCAAGGCAGATAGTAGTTCCTTCAGATAGTGAAGTGTTGAAATTTGGTCATGACACTGTGATGGCAAGAAAACCAGTGATCGTATCGCCAATTTCTATTGGCCAGGTATAACAGATACAGGTTGACAGATTTTGTAGATCATTTCACATGGTGAACATGACAAGTGACATGCCATCCTGTACAGTAGATATAATTGTATCAATCCAGCCCAAAACTGAGAATGACTTTAAGTATATCCTTACAGTTGTAGATTATGCAACCTGATATCTTGGGGCGAAACCATATGTCGTTTGGTTTAGGAAATGCCAGGAGTTCCTACATCTGCATGATGAGAGCCTTGTTGAAGGGTAAGGCTGATGTTGATAGTTCTAGTGGTGAAGTACTTGCAGATACTGTAACTTGGGAATAACATATGGTTCACCTTCCAGAGTTTTTTTTGTGCATCCGCAATGCACATCTGATGGTTAAACCGTCCAAGTGTTCCGTTGGTCACAGTCAGTTGGAATATGTTGGCTACATTGGCACAATTGTATTTGTACACTAGAGGATATGTTACATGTTAGAGCAGCATCGCATTTAAAACGAAGAAAGAAGTTCATTCCTTCTTAGGGTTGGTTGCATATTATCAAAGAGTTGTACCAAATTATTCCACGATAGCCACGCCAGTCAGTGGTCTGGTTAAGAAAGGAAAGTTAGTTAAGGTGGAATGGACCACCACTCATGAGAGAGCATTTCAAACCCTTAAAAATCGGTTCTTTGATTCCCCCATTTTGTGGTTGACAGACTTTTCAAAAGAGTTCATTTTGAGAACTGATGCCTCAAATGTTGGGAAAGGGTCAGTTTTGTTGCAAGGGGTGGATGGCGTATTACATCCTACAGGCTATGCTAGGTGCACATTAAGGGAATGTGAAAAGGAGTATTCTACAGCTGAGAAAGAACGTTTAGCGATAGTGTGGGCTGTAGAAAAATTCAGTGTATATCTTTTTGGTCAGACATTTGTATTGAAAACAAGTCATCAGCCATTATCTTTCTTAAGCACAGCCAAGGGGGCGTTGGGCTTTGTATTTGCAAAACTTCAGTTACCGTATTGAAGCAGTCAGGGGTAAGCTCAGTGTCAGAGCGGATTTTTTGAGCAGACGCCCAAGGGTACTGGAATGAGACTTTTCTTCTCAGCAGCCTGTATTTTTTCCTTTGTGTTCTGGACAAATACATTCTTACAGGGTGTGTGTTTAACACCCATCTCAAAGTACACCACTTCACATTAAAGACACCACATGCATGTAGGCCATTTTTTTTATAACTGTTGTCAAGATACTAATACAAGAGTATCTTGGCCATAAAAAAAACATTTGGATATGGATGTTCAGTTTACCAACTGAATGTTTTATCACTGAGATTGCATCAGTTTTTATCATTATTTCTGTCAAAGTTAAATGTTCTGTGTCAAAGGCAAGGTCACAGCGATGTTGAGGTCAGTATGGAACTGTTTTATGTATGGAGATTTAAATTCTGTTGTGTTTGGCAAAACACATTTTCAAGCCCACCTCTGCAGCTACCGATTCAATTGCCTAGGTTCCAGAAGAGCTTTTATGATCAGAAACTCCTACAAAGGTGTGGCAGAGAGGTGTGTCTTTCAATTGGCCGGGAAACAAAGAATGCTTTGTGCTTCATTGTTGTTTTAGCCCAACATATATGACTCATATATTAACATAAAAATAAAGTTGTTTGTGTATGTTCGTGTTTTGCTGCGTATCTGGTACGCAAGATTTTTAAAACTTATGCATATTTATGGAAAAATTATGCATAAATTACGCAAATACGCACACTCTCTGGAGCCCTGAGTCTCTTGAATTGTTTATCACCTGCATTTTCACTCACTGAGAGTGACAAGCACAGTTTCCCTATGCACAGTTACAGTTTCCCTATGCACAGCCACAGTTTCCCTATGCACAGCCACAGTTTTCATTATGGTATGAACACTGTATCATGATGCATGACTAATGTATTGTTGAAAGTGATGTCATCGTCAACTATAAAGTAATGTCATCATCAACTACAAAGTGATGTCATCATCAGCTACAAAGTGATGTCATCATCAGCTACAAAGTGATGTCATCACCTACTACATAGAGTTTTAGTCCAGATTACAGACCTCAATACTGTTTGTGTGTGGAAGTTTGAATAACAACAATCACAATTTGTGCCTATTATCAAACAGTTCAAAGGCCAGTTTGAGTTCCTATATTGGCATCTAAAATTACTTCAGTTGAGGAGGAATGGTTAAGTGCAAAAATATTCAATATTGGTTGGGCAAAATGAAAAAATATTCTATTTTGATTGAAAGAAAATCTCGAATTCCTCCTGAAAGTAGTTGTCGGGTGGTGGAAAAATGACTTCCATGGACCCCTGGTGTTCTGACTGCTGATTTTTCATGTTAAAGGCACAGAAACTGGAAAGTGAGATAGAGAAGGCTTTTTCTGTGTTTGAAAGCTCTGGGAAGATCCCGCCCTCCATCATTGAAGCAAGGTCTGTAGTGCACATGTTGTGTTACAAATTAGTCATTTAAATGATACATTTCTCATTATTAAGGTAAAGGCTTTTCAAAGTGTTATGCTGAAATAATCAACCTTCATGAGGATCCTGAAGAAGGGTTGGGTTTACCAACTGTGTTTTAAGAATGCATGTTATTGTATAAACAGGATAATTAATATGAATTACAGATTAGTTTCATTTTTGATCTTGATTTAGATGTACATGTATAGCTTGTTGTACCTACAGCCCTAACCCAGGATTAGTGCACACCTACAAGTTATACATCATTTTGTGTGCTAATATTTCATAACTTAGACCAAATACTTGTAAACAATAACACTTTTACAGAGCTGAAGACGGTTGGCATACTAATTCATGTTCACAAATAACACTCCTTGTGTTTCCAGCATCTTCAGGAAACCATACTATCTAGGAAGGTTTCTACCTGCATTGCTCAAACCCAGACCTGTAAGTATCTAATGTCAGCGTGCATTGTCTCGGATCTTGGCATTCCTGTTCTTCACTGTAATAAATAGATTTGTCTATACAGGTATTGACCATTCTTTCATATCATGTTACATTTGCAGGGGCTCTAGTAGGCCTAAAGTTCATTGTTGAGATGTTGCTGAGCAGTATAAAGATTTGCAACTCCTAACGTCTTGCAAATGACACATTGATTGAATTTCGGTCTTGGGTAGAGAATTTCCTGGGTGACAATAAGTGGTCAACATTGCTCCTGGGAGTTTTTGTTTGTAACTGTTTTACATTCTTTGGAGACCTTGTCTTCCCATGATGTGCTGTGCAAGCCTGTACATCACTCGTGGAAAAGTTTGTCAGTAACCTGCCAAAGGATTAGATGCTTTATCCGGGGGATTCCATTTTTGTCCACAGGCAATACTTCAGTGCTATGGTCCAAGTGAAAAATTACTTAGTAGCTTACCAGTGCTATTCTACTAGCCTTAACCACCTGAGGATGCACAGCTGATGTGGTCAGTGGTCGTGAGAGTCAGGTAACCAGAACTACTAACAGACTACTACCAGACCAGCCCCATTCAACAGGCAATCCCCTGGCGCACTAGATGCAAGCTAGTGGAAGACGTGTGATAAATCTTTTTTTCTCATCTCATACATGCACATGTACTCCATCTGTTTCTTTGTAGCTTCCAGATGTTCCCGACATAAGGATGAAGCTCATAGAGGAATTGAAAAGGTTAGATTTTTGGATGATTTGAAAGCTATTTCATGAGTTTTCATGTCAGTGCACAAATGATGTCACTGCACTGCTGGTAACTGTATATGTGCTGTGCTTCAGATGTATGTACACAGCTGCAACATATTCCAGTGAAGAATTGTCCTCATTAATATATAGGCAAATATATAATAATTACAAGTAGACCAAACTTTCATGCATAATGCCACATATACATGTATATAGTCACAAGTTAAGGTTAATGATTTTCAATTACACTTATACCACAACAAAGTTGGTAATTTTTGCCATTTACAAGTTGGCTTACATGTTCCTACACACAGAGCTAAATTCTCCATGATTTTGTTATTAGGGCTGAGAAGCTCCCGTTGTCAATGTATAGCAGCTATGTGAAGGCTTGTGAAAGAGAGAAATCACAACTCCTAGATGGTGAGTCTTTGATTGATCTATAGACAAGATACAGGATCAGTTCCAGCCTCAGGCAGGGAGTTTGTGGATTCCCTAGCTCTCACTGTCTGACCTGGCTGATAATAAGCCAGCAGCAGGGCTCATTTGTACGTACAGTTGTATATCTGTACCTCACACCTGGGAAAGTTGTCAGTAACCCATTCATACTTAAATATTAGACCTTCTGCTTGAAATCATCATATTGCTGGCAAAGGAATCTTCCTTTTTTTATTGTGTTTTTGTTATTTTTTTTCCTTTAAAACAAACAAAAAAATCTTAATGAAAGGTGAGATAACTGTACATGCAAAGCTAACTGTAACCCAGAATCCTTGTTTCATTGTTGTTCAGCTCTGTGTATCGATGATGACTGTCTGGAGGATGCCCTCCTAGAGCCCATGGAACAGCTGAAGTTCAGGCTCAATCAACTGCTGCATACTGTGAGTGAGCCCAAAGGGGAGAAAGGACAAAGAGGGCTGAAGGGTTTGTACCCAACTTTTTTGTCTTGCTGCTTTGTTGTCTGCTGTCTTGTTACAAGTGTAAATACACAATGAAAGAAACCTTCACCCAGCTGGTGTATAATGAATAAACTTTGAAGAAAAACAGTGAAAAGTGAAATTTGCCTGTATTATTGCATATTTTTAGTTTATTGAAATAGACACCAACAGTACATTCTAATGGTTTCATGAAAGTGAAGGATATCAATGTCTTTGAAGCTGTTTGAGTGCAATGTGTTAAGTTTGGTTATAACATCTGATCCAAGTGTTGCCTGATTTGATAATATTTTTCAACTTTGTGGAAGCTCAGCTCAAGTTTAAAAACCAGCCAATTCAGGCCTAAATTTTGTGCATTTAATGAACTCTTTGATTCTCATCAGTCTGTAGTTTCCATACAATAATTGTGAAAGAATTTTGTGTTTTTGATAAAACATTGTGTGCAGATTCATTTTTCAGCACCTCAGCTCAAAACAGTTGGCTCCTTGGAGAAGTTTTGCAATTTTAGTCTGGGATTTAAATTCTCTGAATTTGATTGTTATTTTAAGTATCTCCCCATACACGTGTGTGCTGGATCTGCATGCGGTTGTCCCTCTGGGCTTGTTTTAGGGTAATCATATATCACCAGTTCTCAATTGTCAGGTACATTTAAAACGACCATGATTGCTCTTATTCCAGATGTGCTTGCCCATGTGTCCGAGAAGCTAGAGACTGTGTTAGCTAGCCAGAAGGCTGTTGCTGGGGAGGATTCACAGACGCATCCTGCTCTCTGTGTTACCTGTCCACAACTCACCCACATCAGCTTACAGGTAAATGGACAGATCAGAGGATATGTCATTTTGATTGTATTATTAGCATGTAATTTGTCAATTTGATAATTTGTGTGTGTTAATTGGAGAATTTCAGTAGTACCCTAATTTTCTAATTATTGGGACAAGTAATTGTCCAGCTGAAAGCAAAATATTACATTTCTCTCCCAGTTTTGTGAAAATGTAAAGATATGAATATATTGGTTATGAGATGGTCTAACCATGGGAGAAAGGAGAAACTTTGTATAACTGTTAGCATTACATGTATTTTAACTGAAAAAGGAAGATCAGGTGTCCCAAAAATTAGAAGAATTGGGGAACTATTGAAATTAGGGAATATTTGGAAATTTAACATGAACTTTTCCAGTTCATGGAATGGTGATTGGTGACTTCGTAAGAGGCTGGAAAAGGTTCAGTGGAGTCTTCTGATTTCTTCACCTTCGTCAGGTTCATGAATATTCATATATATTTGACAGACATTTTGTGGACCAACCACATGAATTGATGAACATGTGTTTTATGGCTACAGGTGGTAGACGCCCTGCTGAACACAGTCTGCAGAATGGTTGTCCAGGTTGGGTCACGCACCAGTGTGCTGGCTGATGGCCTGCTGGGCCTGGTGAAGATGCTCTCCTGTCACCCAGCCATCTACCCGGCCTTAGTGACACGGCTCTACAAGCTCATCACAGAACAGGTACTAGCTCTCCAGGTGTGGTGAATGATATACAGATTTTATAAACTTGGCAGATACTTGTGTGTGGTGTACAAATTATAGTTGCTGCACAAAATTTGAAAACATGATCTGAAATTAAGATTAAGATTTGGAACCTGAATTTGAATTGATGATTAATTTTGCATGACATACCTTCATTGATATTTGTGGAGTGGGAGCCAGCTTTGTCCATGTTTAGATTGATTTACCACTTCAGGGCCCTCAATTGGAAGCTCACCATATTTCTGGGATTGCAGCGATATCAATCTCTCTGGGATCTACCTCCAACCTCTGGCAACCAATCAGTGTGCACGACACAAACATGTCAGCTACTGATCTTGTCCAACATCTGATTGGTCAGTTGTACTGCCACACCAGCCAATGGATGACGTTTTCTCTGAGGTACATAAATATAGATTTGTGTGCACTTACTTTTTTCAGTGCACTACATATGTGGTCAAAGTTATAAATTAAAGATACATGTCAGATTTAAAGTAACTTAAATGCTTTAATTTTTAAGATTAGCAATTTTTTAAGAGCAGTAGCATATTTGGCTGTACTAATAAATTGATGTTTAACTTTCTAAAGAATAAAATGTGAATTTGATGTTTAAAAAGAGATTTTAACTGCTTTATTTTCTTTGGGCTGTATACTATAATTTAATACTAATATAGTTCTAGAAAGCTGTGGTGATCAGCAATAAGGGTGGAATCTACAGACCTATACAGGATACCAAACTAACCTCTTAGCATAAATCACAGGGAAAGTAGAAGGAGCTGGATTTGAACTCTCAACTGAAAATTGACATTTTTCAGGTTTTGCACATCCTACCTACAGCAGAGCTTCTGCCTATTCTCGAGTACCAGCGTTGTAGAGGGAAGTGATACCTGTGCCTATGTTCCAAAATCTCTAGTGCAAAAGGTGATTTATTATTATTAAGTCTTGTCTTTTTTTTTTTCATTTTATGCTTTTGTTAATTTTATTCATATACGTAAGTACCTGTATTCAAGAAAACGCATGTAGAAAGTTATATATAATGTATATACACAGAAAGGCACAGAAAATTTAGTAAATACTTTACTGAAACTCTTGTAGTGCTTGAAAGATCAGAGTACAAGATGTACTGTTATATATGGTGTGAATGCAATTCCTAAGAAAACTTTCTGACATACTGATGACAGTAAGTTTATCATCATCAATGCAGGTAGCTTTGCAGTCTCCATTCTGAGAAGATTACCTGTACATAGTTTGATGTTTGTCTCCAGTTCGCGTACCTGAGTAGCCGCTTGATTCCTGGCCTTCAGGATGAGTTCCGGGACTCAGGTGACGTCTTACCTGGTTGGTCAGAGGCTGACCACTCACAGCTGCTGTCTCGCAGTATAATGTTGTCAAAAGTGTTCCAGGATCTGTTGATACAGTGTCAGGTAGGAACGGTTAGAAAGTTAGGTTACTTAGGTCATACTGGAGTCTTCGATGTTGTGACTTCAAACTGAAGGGGAAGGCCTCCGTGGCTCAGTCGGTTAGCACACTAGTCCACCCTAATGACCCAGAAGCCTCCCTCCAAATCAGTCACTGTGAGTCCAGCTCATTCTGACTTCTATGACACTACGTGGGAAGGTCTTCCAGCCACCTGCGGATGGTCGTGGGTTCCCCCCGGGCTCTGCCCGATTTCCTCCCGGAGTGAAATATTCTTGAGTACGGCATAAAACTCCAATTAAATTAATAAATAAATTGAAAGTGAAGTGGTAGATGTACATGCAACGATGTTAAGATAACAGAATAATATGCTTTGATGTTTCTTTATAGAAGACAATGTCACGATGTAAAAATTCCTCTGATTTGTAATGATGTACATGTGATTGCCATATGCACCTGTCTCCTGTGTATGTGTTCCAAAATGGCGTTTGACCCTATCACCCTTGTTGAAAGGGTTAGTCTGACATTGCATGTGGCCAAGTTGTTTCCTGAGATAAGCTCTCCAACTGAACAGTAATGCCAGAATTCATATTTTCACAAAATCCTGTTGTTTTTTTTATTGGGTCAAACCTGTAATATAACATATAAATAGAAATGAATGTTTTGCTGTCTTACTGAGAACAAATGTTTAATAGGTTTCTGACATGGAATTTGAACTAATTCAGACCGAGACTCCTACCTAATATCAGAATCAACAATGTTTGTTATGGAATACTGCTTGTTGTCTTGATAGAGATGTCCAGCTTTAGCATCTGTCCACTCCAAAGTGTTAAGATTTTTCCTTAAAGTCCCATGCATTACAACAGAAGTTACATTACACATCTGTGCATGTTGTGAGCCAGGACCTCCTTTTTCCCCATTTATGTGTGTTCGTCCATGTATTACCCTACAGTCATAAATCACTTCTTCTTTCTTCTCTCTATTTTCTGTTTTGCCAGTTGAGCTTTGCAGACTGGATCAGGCTAGAACTGGATGTTGTCCCAGCCTCAGACTGTTTGTCTGAAACTGACAGGTATGTGAAGCTAGTCTATTGTGGGATGATTTAAAAACAGAACATGGCCTAAATGAGCTAAATTTCGTCAGAGCTGTTTTCCTGATTCTGGGAGTTCACTTGATTGTAGGAAGGTGTTTGAAAAGAGAAGACAACAGTAGGCCAAATATATATAAGGATTGATGAAGAATCCCATGTAATGTTAAAAGAACATCACTTTTTTGTGATGTATTACAACCCAGATATCGCAATTCAAAGTAAGGAAATACGTCCATGTAGGGAAAATCGAGCAAGCGGTCATGCTCTCAATTTTAACCAATCACGGGTGAGATATTTCTACAACCAGAGAAGACATCTGTTTCCAGTGCCATATAGAAGTAGTGTTAAATTAGCTGTTTTCCTTCTGATTACCAGACAGTTCTAATATACTTTAAAGCTGTTTTCAACGAGAAAGTGGTAGTGGAATACATCTAGAGTTATTCCCCAAGATCTCAACCAGGAGGCCACAGTTGGTTGCCTTGGATTGTAATAATAAAGGGGACTGTGCTTTGCACACAAAGGAGTGTCTTGACTCTAATACTAAAGAGTGTAGGGTATGGATGACACAACATCATGTTTCTGGTTTCTCTATAATAGCACATCCCACAATCTTGAAAGAACTCCACAGAAAATGATTATTTATAGAGTTACCAAGCACGTCATGAAAAATGCATGTTCCTGTTTAGGTCTCTGTGGACCCCTCTTCTGAAATAACTTTGGTTATATTCTTTCGTTGTCTTGTCTTTTAAAGTTTGTCTGAAAGGTGGGGTGATATGCTAACAGAAAAATGTAAGTTTCACTGTGAAATAAAATATTTTATGACATTTATTTCACTTTAAAAAATCCAATTTCTTGGACGGAGTTTTAGGTCATTTACAGTAGTAATTTCGTTTGCATATGCAATTTTTACAAGCTTAATTTCATTAGCTTAATAAAAAATCTAGCCGATAACGATTTTACAAGCATTACGATTCATGCTACCAGCGTGACTTTGTTTAAATACTCACTGTATAGGTTGCCACAGTGATTATAGATGCTATTAGGAATCACATAATGGTGTTGGAATGCTTCACAATATTTTGACGTCATTGTGAATGATCATGTTTATGGTTGGGTAGATGTGGAAATAAAGACATCATTTTGATGTCATAAATCATCAGTGTCACTTTTTGGTGAAAATACACATCAGATCCAAATTTACATGTAACCGAAAATACTTGTATTATGTCATTGTTAAATGTAGAATTTTTGCTTGGGGTCAGTCAAGGTGAGATAACTCTTCCATTTACCCTGTGGTAAGTTGTATCTCCCTTGTTCCCAACCGGTAGACTTCATATACACAAAACATTAACAGGACTCTGGAATTTTTCTTGTCGTTTGTTTATAGGCATAGCTATTATCTGCACATGACACATGATGTTTACATTCCACGGGAAATCTCTGAAGGAGGGTGTGGTCAGTCATATGTTGAAGCCTGCTCCCAACTCCTCACAGGCATTCTGCAAAACAGGTCAGTTTTTAGGTGCCAATACTCTTTTACTTGTTCCTACATGTACCTATAACTGACGTTTAGTGAGTTGTGTATTAGTCACAGACATCTCTCCACCTGTTTACACACCTCTTACCATGATATATCTGTTTGCACACCTCTTACCATGATATATCTGTTTGCATACCTCTTACCATGATATACCTGTTTGCAAGTGTCTTAGCATGATATACCATCAAAAATAAATCCAAGTAGTAAGATTACAGTACATAGATATATTATCAAATGAAATGGTGGGAAGCCCATTGAATGCAAATTTATCAGATCCCAAATTTTGGGGCTATGGCTTCTAAACCATTTACCTGGGAGCATCATTTTTAACATACAAAGTGTCTGAAGAATTTTTAATTGCTCTGATCTCTCATATTTGGTAATATTTATGACCAAAATTGTCTCACAGGGTGTTTGCCTATATTGTAATATATCATTAGAGAATAATATTGCTGAGGTTGTCTTTCAGGTGGCTGATTTTTGGGTTTACTGTACACATTCCTATTTAAACCAAAATGGTCACAAGGGCATCTTTGAAAACCTATAATATGCTGTGGTATTTTTCTTATAGTTGTGGTATGAGGAATCCCACAGCTTGTCCCCATTGCCAGCGTGAAGACTTGAAAGCCTGCTCGGGGCACAGCAACAGACAAGGCATGATACTTCTGTTACAGGTGAGTGCTAGGCCTCACATCGTTAAGCAGACTTGATTATGCCTCGGGTGAATGTTATTTCAGGTCTGACATTTTTTTTTTTTTAAGGCACAAAGAGAATTTTTGGAAGTAAGTAGAGGTAGACAGTTAAAATCACCAGGTCATTTTTGAGTGCATAAATATTGACATTACCGCCCCCTTTGTGTTCCTTCTAATTAGCCTAAATCAGTTGTTAGCGTACAGAGTACAAAAGACCTGCACATGATCCTAGAGCATCAAAGTCAGAATGACACAGCAGTCATTCACAGACACCTCGGTGAAGAATTGTACACGCACATGCTTATGTGTCTAATTGGTGATCAAATGGTAAAATTGTTTCGTTCAAGAAAAGGATGACTTGAGTTTCATTGTAAAGTTAGTGTGGTAAATTCATTTCTCCAGTTTTTCTGTGAAGCGTCTGCTTTGTGCAGATCATGTACTTAACCATTTTGAGCCACTCAATAATGGGTACATGTACACCCAAAAGCCAGATTCACCTGTCCTAATATAAAAAAAAAACAATGCAATGTAATGACAAAAATAAATAGACACTTCTAAAACCAGTACTTGCTAACCATCACTGGTTATGTTCTTGATGCCCACAGACTGATTTTCAGCTGCTTGGGTTGTTAGTAGTGCACTGGAGTGCTGTGATCTTGTCAGTTGCAGCAGCTGTCAAATTATTACTGCCTTATAGTGGTACTGGAAAGTCTCCTTAAAATAAAGGCCCTGTACTGTAGTTTCACTCGAACCTGTTAGGGAGTTTTACATAAGACACTGAAGATCATTTCCGTTGATGTACATTTACGTTTCATTGGTCTTGTAACAATAGATGTTTGCACTCTTGTTACTCTGTTGTCAGAATTTGAGCATGTTCTTGGTGAACAAAGATTGTCAGGCAGAGCAGACAGTTGATGAAGGCAACAGCGGCATAATGTTACCGTGGTTACTTCAGACCATGCTTAGACTGACCAATGGGATTACAGAGAATGAGGGACAGAGTGTGCAGCTATTGCTGCAAGACTTTTTCAGGTGGGTGGAGGACAGCAACAACAGAGTTAGGTCCCTTTATGACATGCATAGTTGTGTTGTCATAAATTTAGAGCTGTGTATATGTAAAGCTGTCGAGCACACATGGATGCAGGCTGTAGGGTACATGGTTGCCTTGCACTCCTGCATTGTTCATGTGTGTTAAGGAATTCCTTTGTGACAAAAATGACATTGATTTTTCTGGACACGATACATGTAAAAAGTTCGTTACCTTGAGTTTGATATCATTCTTGAATATCGTAAATATTTCTTCACCCAATCCTTGTATATTGAAATTAGACTTGAAGCCCGACCCACTCACTGTATGTTGGCCCCAGGCATCATGTCCCGTCAAGTCACAGCGATGTCACCAGACATGACACCTGGCACACGCTATACTGACACCAGATATTATCTTCAACTCTGTCAAAGTATGGCCACACTACGAAGAGAAATGTTTGCTCTTTTCTCTAAATTCTTTTCTGTAGACAAAAATAATGTATCTTCATGGGTCCTGTCATCATATTTCACATAAACTACAAGCTGGCACATACACACACATGTAACCAGCATGGAGGACAAGGGTTAATTCTGTGAGATCTGGTTTGAAGCCGATTGTAACATTGCTCAAGTGTGCTGAGTATGCCCGTAATTGAGGGTGGTGGTGTTGCTGTGTTTTCAGGGTAGCACAATGCCTTAGTCCTAGCCTCCTCTTCACCAACAACCTGTCAGAGATGTGCGAAGGTCACCTCCAGGGGGCAGCACACGTCATCAGCACTACCTTGGTCAGTTCTCTTTTGGTTATAGGGATGCAGAATCCACACTGATCGGCTAACAGTAGAGATAAGATCTACTTGCTGAAAGCTTACAGCCCTGATCACTTTGGAATAAATGTACAGTACCCTGAACTCTGCAAAAGTGTGGAACAGTGTACATTGTTTAAGATGGTAACAGTGAAGGTGAACCTGTGCATATTATGAAATTGTTCAATGTGATAAAACGATTTGGTATATAGGGTGTGTATATTGAAATGTACATCGGTCAAAGTGGGATTACGTTTGTATAATCATTGCTTAGTGTTTTTTCGTCTGCTTACTTCTGTTAAATATGAATATGAAGTATATGAACATATCCTTGTCAGTATAATGTGGGTGGAATGTCATTTCTGTAGCATGGCATTCTAGTGAGACAGCACTGTAAATATGTCAGCATTGGTACTGGCCTACTACAAGGGGACTCCATACTTGTGTGTCTGAAGTAATGATAGATGTATGGTAAAGGGAACCTTGGAAATGTTAGTCTGCAGGAAAGAGGATTAACAATTGATGATAATTTTCCAGCAGTATTGTCTCTGAAAATAAATATAGCATACACACCCATGAAACAAGCGACTGGGAATCGTGATAAATGATACAATTAATTATTCTAAAAAAAGCAATATTTTTAACACGGCTGAATTAAATCTATAATTAATACAGTGCAGCTACTAAGCGGATAACTGGACTAATTATAAACTAATTAGTCGTGTAATTGCTGAACCTATTGACATTCAGGCATTTGTGTGTTGTTTTTCTTTTTCCTCGTTCATGTTAGTTTTGGCATGCACATGGTGACACTGGTTAAATCACGTGGCCTTAATAATATGTAGAATAGGACTTGTGATCTTTTTTTACCAGAATGTAAATGGATTCTCGTAGATTCACATTGCCATTGTCTAGTGGTCTACAGTCTAGTGCTACAAGGCAGATGCACCGTTTGAAGCTCTAATCTCTCACCTCTACACACGACATTGTTAAAGCCTTGCATACCAGTTGTCGAAAGCAATCCATTGTGAATTGAATATTTGAGAACATATGATCATTTGTTGAGTTTTTTATGTGAATCTGTGCAGATTCCTGCAGGTTTACTTTTCAGGATTCAAAGTCTCATTGAAAATGAGAGCTTGTACAGTATTAATGAATAAGAACACTGGTGTAGGCACAAAGGTTGAGCAACCCCCTCCCCTTCCCTCGACATCCCCTAACCCGAAGGACCAAAGTCTCCCTTAACATCCACCCTCATTCTACCATTGTTGACATTTCTCTGATTCATCATCGCTCTCCAGACCTCTTCTCTTGGTGTCAGACCCACCATGCTGGCGCGGACAGTTATTATTTTGACCGTTCTGCATGACATGTTCCCCCTCTTATGCACATGGTTTGTGGAAGATTACAGTAGTTAGCCGGAGGAAATGATAGACATTTCCTTTGTGGCACTGACCCCTGGCAATAAATTAATTTGCAAATTGGTCATAACTAGCTGGGTTACATGCATTAGTTTTAATGTGGATGTGATGAATTGGGAGGTTGTCATGCTTCACCGGATAATCTTGATAATCATTCAATCTGGAAAACCAGAAGCACATGTACATTTTGGCCGTAGAGCTCTTACCTTACATGGTAAGGGAATGTGACACATGATATACATGTAAACTTTATTTAAATAAGTCATTCCAAGTCCTGCTCATGCTGGCTTCCTTTCCGGCCGTACATGGGAAGGTCCGCCAGCATGCTGTGGATGGCTTTGGGCTCTGCCTGGTTTCCTCCGACCATAATGCTGATCGCCATCGTATAAGGGAAATAGAATTGGGTAAGGCATAACACACCAATCAAATAAATAAATAAATAAAGCATTCAAAATGTGACTATAAACATAATGGTGATACTTATGAGCTGGTCTAACATACAACCAAATGTGCCTTTTCCCCGCGTATTTTTTTACCAGAAGAAAAGGATTGGTGTTCAGTGCACATGTGCAGAGTGGAAAGTGTAGAATTTCTCTAAATATTCCTAACCTCTGCAGTTGATCTAAAATTGTAAGAAGACTTTTCCACCCGATGTGTTAAAATGGTATGGCTTCATGTTAAAAGAGCTCAGTATATGTGTGTGTTCATGTAGCTATCAGGGAATGGGATATGATTGGGGAGTATCAGTATTTAAGCACATCAGTTGATAAATGCAAGGAATGTCGATTTCACATCTACATGGGGTTCCTGCTACCTGGGGTGTTTAAAACCCGTACGTACATGAGGAGGTCTGCCTGCAACCTGCGGATGTCGCTTCCTCCCACCATAATGCTGCCCACTGCCGTATACGTGAAATATTCTTGGGTACGGCGTAAAACACCAATCGAAGATAAAATAAATAGTAATTTATGAAAAATAAAACAAAAATGTACTGGTTTATGAATAAAAGATTGGTTTTATACACATTTCTTTCCATAACAAAATGATATCGTCTGAGAATAATCTACAAATGCACTGAGTTGAAAAAAAAAAAAAACGAAAAAGCTTTCTTTAGAAATGGCCGTGGTGACGCCTCTAAACGTTGGAATCAGAACTTCCTTTTTTTTGTTAGATGTTGCCCACAGTAGACGGAATACTCGTTGTGTGCCAGCAACTGTTAGTATTGTTGAGAAATGAGGTTAGTGTTAGGGTTGTAATAACCTATGTGTATAAGGCATGTGTGTGTTTTCCTGCACAGTTCATTGTCGTGCGCATCATAAAGTCATCAGGCACAATTCACTCTGTACTCTGGTAATCTCTGCTCTGTGATCTGTTTGTGTTTTGCTTTTTTCTTTTTTGTGATGGAAATCAGCATACTTAATGAGTTTGTCGCCGATGGAGAGTGGTTTAGAGATTGCACCCTGAGGACCTAATACCCAGAACATGCTGCTGATCTCTGGTGGGATGAACAAATTCAGGTCATTTAGCAGCAGTTCACTGATCAGTGGCCTCACTTACAGGATGAGCTCCAGCGCCTGTAGACATGAACAGCGCACGTGCGCCTATTGTTCAGTCTGGCAATGAGTCATGGCTTTGTTTCAGCGTCCCCTGGGTAGAGCCACCCACCCTGTCCCCGACTGTCAACCCAGACAAGCTCTTCTCTTCTCCTCCCTCCCTCCATGCATCTTTCTCTCTGGGTCAGTTAGCCATTGCTTTGCTTACAAACTGCAGAAGAAAAGCTATTGTCCCTGCCCCAGCCTTATAGCGCTTTATGTTCCCACCCACCCTAGACAGTTGAGGACAGGACAGAATGACAAGTATTTCTCATACAAGACCCCATTCACAGTGTAAAATCAGGCTAGAGGCACAGTGAGCCTTCATTCATTACTAAACGGGCTGCACAACCTCTTTGGAGTTTTGTAATAGTGAAGTCTACTGGTTGCACGTACATGTGCAGATACTAGTCTTTGTGTGTTCATTGTGCTGATGTGAAAAACATAAGTAAAAGTGTAATTGATGAGTGTACTTATCTCGTATAGAGCAAAATTTGCCATATATTTCAAGTATTTGTAGTCAAGGAAGAAAATATAAAAAAAACTCCCTGAAACTACTTTAAAAAATGAGTGATTTTGGGTGGCATGAAATGTTTAAATTGTCAGGTACATCATTTCAAAACATGGAAAAACTGAATTCATTGAGCTACATATAGCATTTGACCTTTGCTAAGGAACATAAAAATCAATAAATAGCAAGCTCTCAAAACTATTTGAAGATAAAAAAGAAAACACATAAAATAAAAATATGAATCAATATAAGAAAAAATGAGATACCTTTCAGAGGAAAAAAATAAAAATACATACCCATAATGTGTTTCCTTGATAGAAAACTGCACCAATTTCAAGCATGCTTCTGCACTAACCCTGAATATGCAAATATATTACAAGTTTCGCTTAGTTTATTGATTTGCTCAGTTGATTGGGTTTTTTTATCGCACTGGAAGAATAGGGAACATTCTTTACATTGGAAGAGTGTCTCCTGAATGATGTAGACAAGGTTACGTAATGTTCATGGACATGGACCAGTTGTAAAGAGGTGTCGGGGTTGTAATGTCACCTGGTTTGTATCTGTTGCAGAAGGATCACCTGACACAAGGGTGCTGTTTACCTTTCCATCTTACTGCCCACCTACTTCAGGTAATAATGTACTTGTATAATTGAACGCGAAACAAGAGTGAGGGTTTAGTCAGAAAGCCATGGAAGTTGAGCAGCGCAGAGGTGAACGAACCATGGCCTGCTGTAATGGTGGGCACCATGTACGTGTGATGAACAGTCACATTGCACTTTACTATATACCCAGTTAAGCTTTCCCCTTGTTTGATATTCTATGCTTTGATTTCGCATCATCAGGAAATCAGAAAGGCCCTGTTTTTAGAACCATCTCTCAGTGCTGACTGTAGATTTACAAATATGACACCTGTTGTTCTCTGCTGTGCATAGTAATAGACGGAGTTTGGTGTCGACTACATGTAATATTCTTGTTCAAAACACATGGAACACTATTGTGTGCCAACAGGTGATTTGTTAAAGTCCTGATAACTGAGCTGACCGTAGAAGACTTTCTGCAATACATGTAGATGTAGTAAGTCTGTACTGTCAGCATATCCCAAAGTTAGCCCACACAGCTTTCTAAGGTACATGTATATGTATATTGAAAACTGAATCTTATTGGAAAAACATGTACATGTAGACCACCTCTTTTTATAAATATTTACATGTCCGTACATATAATATCTTGAGGGGAAAGAATTACAGTAACCGACAAAGGACTGCTTGTTGGCCCCCTATCATAGATGACATTAGGTGGCTTAAATTTATACTCAGTGGACAAATCTAAGTGCATCGGAATCCACGCCTACCCACTCGAGACGTGTTTTGACTTACGGCCCATTTAATACTGGTGGGAATGAAGACAGACTCTGGAGAATTAGGTTGAGACAACAAGGGTAAGGACTGCCCAAATTTGAGCCAGCCTGCAGGATCAAGGGGGCGGGATTTCAAACCAAACCTCTGCTGAACTCCACTTGCATATTTTAAAAGAAAAACAAATGTAAGGAACAGGATTTAAAAAAAAAAAAATAAAGAGTGAAGATTTTGTCAACTTCCAAAACAACCTGGAAACAGTATCTAAAAGTACCTTCGCTTATACTTGAAAACTTTTTTGAATGAAATTAAATGTATGTGAAAATTGAATGCTAATAGGGTAGGCTTCATGGATTATAATCATGTTGATAGTGTTGGACTGAGATGTCATCAGAAGCTTTTGTTCTTTTGCTCCTATGTCTTATATTTACAAACACAATAGCGCTTAGGTTAAAAGAAAGTTCCCTAGCACTGTTTCTGTGCCACAGGGGCTGTGTGCTGTGTCCCGCTGTGTGACAGACAGGTGTAACGTCCTGAGGCTGCTAGACAGGTGTCCAGTGCTTAGTGCGTCCTTACTGGTGAGTGAGTTAGTGATTGAGTGATGAAAGGCAGGCTGAGGTTCAAGTGACGGGTGCAATCTTTAAACTTGTGAGCCCTTCTGATGTAGAGTAAAATGGTTTGACTCGATATGATAGGCAAACTATGGTACCAAATGTTGTAATAAAGTAGGTCTTCTTTGTGGTGTTCAAAGGTTTGGTTGAAAATACAGAATTCCAAATACAGCA
The DNA here is from genome assembly GCA_016165875.1 of Acanthopleura granulata. Classification (NCBI taxonomy): domain Eukaryota; kingdom Metazoa; phylum Mollusca; class Polyplacophora; order Chitonida; family Chitonidae; genus Acanthopleura; species Acanthopleura granulata. The sequence goes on from JABBOT010000029.1 coordinate 2,816,144, forward strand.
TGTGGATGCCAGCCATGAAAAAGTGTTGTAATAGGTAATCCTGAAATGCTGACATACAGGTGATCATAAAAACAATAGTAATAAAACACAATAAATTGTGATTATTGATGGAATCATCCACGTACAGACCTTCTTAAATGATTGCATGTGTGTCCGGTCAGTTCCACTGGAAGAGGCTTGGTCAACTGACACGGCTGTTCCTGGAGGGTTGTGGGGCGGGTACCGAGACGGCAGTGGTTCGGGCGCGTACATGGGCCAGAAGGTGGGTACCTAGGGTGCTAGGATCACAGGGGCTGAATGGTGCTTAACTCTAACACCTCTGCCTTTTCGCAAAAAAAAAGATCAACTGACACTGAGATTTATACACCATTTTAATTTGTTTTTGGAGACAAAAGCTGCATTGTTTGGGTTAGCCCATTTCTGGGCAGATAAAAGTGTATAGAATATTGTCCTCACTGTGCATGATACTGAATGTTGTACTCAGAATGTACTTGAAAAACTCTCTGCAAACAGTAAAAAAGGTTGCAGAGTGGGGATAATAATAAGAGTAATAATTGATGCAGTATGACTTAAACATCAACCTGGGCTATTTAGACTGACATCTCATGGTAGGTGGAGAAAACAAACAACGTGACTCACCTTCTTATGGTAGATCCCACTGTAGCTTGGTAAAACAAACCCGAGAAGGACATGTCCACACACCTTGCTGGTGTACAAGCATGCGTGTAGCGCAGTTTGATCCTGGGTTTTATTTTGTGGTAGTGTTATACTTTTGTTTTTCTTCCTCAGCTGTTTTGAAGGGATTGTCTCATGGATGGGTGGACAAGCAGAATGGCTCCATGGAATCGCTCTTCTTGCCATGGCATTAGAAAGGTATGTATTTCAAACATTACCTTCTACTATTTCAGTGTGCACAAGATATGGTGTTGTCATTTGTGCAGCAGTGGAGAACCTGACTGTGAGCGAAATAATTTTGAGATTGGCTATAAACCCATAGTCACATGTATATATATATATAGTAAATTATATAAAATTTGCCAAAAACAGTAATAAAATATGACATTGGTAGGAAAAGGTACATTTTTCAGGGACACGTAGAACATCATACTACCTTCAAAGCAAACCTGAAAACACCATTCCAAGATCAGTGGATCTCTCTGAATCATGCAAAATGTGCAACTTAAAGTTTAGTTCAGTTACCATAAAGTAAATAATTATTGTTATACATGTAGTTGTGCTAAAATGTCAGGAACTTTTCTTGCAGACATTGTCAGCCTCAGGGTAGGATTTGGCCCCAACTGCAGCACATTTGCCCTCAGGTATGATACAGTCCGTCACAAAACAAAGTACATTTACCTTGGCCACAAGGCGACATTATACAAGAAAAGTTGCAAGATATGGATTCACAAATTCTTGTGAAAGGGAGCCCAGAGGCATGATTTTCTTTGTGAAGCACTGAACAGAGGGCCTAAGAGGGATAATTTTCTTTGTGAAGCACTAGTTTCGCCATTGTATTGTGGTATGATGAAGGGGTTTAGAACACTTGCTGTTTAAATAAACGTGCATATTTTTACTTATATTCACAAGACCTGTTGGTAGGCCTTACACTTTGTCTCATTTCAATCTGACTCCACAGCAAACCAGTTGAAGCGTATTGTTATGGTCAACCGTCTGTTATGGGAATATGTTACAAACAGTTTCGTAAACATTTAGAGTTTGTGGAGAAATTCTGTGTCTCCATCCTATCGAAAATGAAAATTGTCAAACAATAACAACTTCGAGAGAGAATTCTTATATCGTTTGCTAACTGTTATCTCCAACACTGCTGGGCAGTTTCAAAGAAACTTTATGTATGGATTATCAACTGAGCCCCTGTGCAATGTATTTGAGAGTGATCAGATTCACTAGGCCCTTGCCCCAAATGTTCATCTCGGAACCTTCTGACGTTTACAGACTGTGTAACTTTACAAGTTATTATGTATATGTGTATGCTACTCAGGTGTTGTCTCCCCTGGCTGAGTGTCTGACTCACTATCTCACCTGGTCACGACTGTTCACGAACAAGGCACAGGTAAGTCAGCTTTTCATTTGTCCAAATGACAGTCACACAGTTTAGTTTATCATTAATGGCAAATAAAAAGCGGGAGTTTAGAAATCATCTCTTTTTGTCTAAAAATGTGAAGAAACTTCAAGCATAGTCTTTGGACCCTAATTGGCAAGCTCTGATCGAAAGCTATGCTTGTCTTACCATTTGTTTCTTTATTAGACCTATTTTGTATCTGAATTTAATCCATTTATGTAGTTACTAAGTGCAATTAACTGTGTTGATATTTTAGTGTATACAGACATGTTAATGGTGCATACCAAATCACTATCTACACATATTTTCCTGACAGGAATTAATTAATGTTTAGATGATCATTTATAAACTCACTGAACATTTAATTGCAGACCAGACATGGTTCAGACCAACTTTTGCTGGAAGAGATTTTGTTACAAGTCATTACTCTTCAACCAATCATAATCAGTGATATATGTTCTGAAGAAAGGGATTCTTTTGTAAGAAACAATCTGATTGGCCCAGGGTCAAACAAGCTCAAGTCAGCAACATTACTGGAGTGAGTATTGCATACAGATCATGCTAAGTGATCCATTAAAATGGACCAATTTTTTCATTTTCTAAAAGTTGTCTCAAATAACATTTCTGATTGACCCAGGCTTGTTGTTTCTTTGACATGGTCTTATTTGAAGTTCATAAAGATGGCCTGGTTTCTTCCAGTACATGTATGACATACTCTTTGAGCGTGCTCTGGTGCTGAATATGTGTGTGTCCCATATTTGTTAATTAGTCAGTTGCTTTTCAGTGATTGGTGATCCGTTGTATGCAGGTGTGCAGTCAAGTTTCCTGCATCCCATAAGGCAAACTGTCATTGGTTAATGGAAATCATAGACAAATCAATCAACCACTTCAATTCCATCTCTGCTGTTTGTGCTCTTCAGGTGTTTGGTGTGTTTTTCCAAGAAGCCTTGTTGACTTTCCTATATTCATAAACCTGGCAACTTTAATCAGTCTACTCTTTACTATATTTCAGCCTGATGACAAAACTAGGAAAAGCTGAGATGGTAGACATATTCAAGAGATTCAGTGTGGATGTGACATTGTCACTACTGAGGCTCCATGTCAGTGTAGGACAGCTGTATGACAGTATGACACCGTCACCGGGGAGTGATGACTCTGATATCTGCCTGGTATGAGGATTCATATGTAATTTTTACTGACATATATATTGTCCAGTGCAGGCACATTTTCCTTACACAAAGAGGATGCCCAAATTCATCCTAGGCTTGAAAAAGTAATTTATTTCACCAGAAGTTTAGCTTTTCTTCAACTGGCGCATTTTGTCACCTCATAGGGCTGCTTGAGAATTTTTTTGTGAAGTTTAACCAATTTTTTTTTACCAGAAAAATTTCCTAGTATCAAAAGTATCACTTTAAGGCTCCTCATAAACCGAAATACCTGTTTGAAATGAGGGACCTATGTGTGTGACAGGGTTTTGATTGCTTTGTTTCATGAATAATATATAGAATACAAAACCTTCCTAAAGTATTTCTTGAATGTGAACATCCGTCTCTGGACAAGATTTGCTTACATGTTTTTCAGCCCATCAGTATGAATGATATGCATCACCTGCAGTCGTACCTTATCTTTGCCCTGGAAATCTTGAGTGTGGCTGAGTTGTCAAATCTGGACCAGGTAATGTTATGGACACCCGAGTATCAGTGAAGTGTAACATTGTACCTTGGATTAGAAGATCCAGGTTTTACAGAATGCAACAGTATGTTAATGATCAGTATACTCTCACTGTATGCTTGTGTCATACATGCATGGTGTATCACCCGATGTTTGGCCTGGAAAATTGCACTTTTGGAAGGACAAATTTTTAAAAGGATATAGAAATGAAAATAAAAACACTGACTGCCTGTGTGACTTTGTGTGTGGTTTTGTAATGACAACAGTATTAGGTGCAAAACTGTCCAGAGATATATCACCTTGATGCATTGAAATTGTTCATAGAAAATCAGGTGTGGGAGTGGAAGGTGTGTGTTGGGATTACCTGACTACAACCCCTCACAGATTATGACACATTTTGGTATCTTTAGGCTGCATGTAATTAGCCAGTGAATGTCCTCTTTGCACCCTTTAAGATGGTCTTCATTCTAGACGTGCGTTGTATCAACATAGTGCATACCTGTTTACGGCCATGGTTTAGTCGGAGTATATGCAGGTAGGTCTTAAAGAGCTACTTTGGTATTCAAACATCTGTGTCGTAAAACAAGGTGAAGTGATAAAGATTGAGAAAGTGTGAGTTGCTTTCTTAAATTTTAAAAATATTGCAGTTTATCAAAACAAAGATTGTACATTTTGTCAAAGAATAGGGAAACAAAATTTTTCTGTCCTTCCAACTTTACCTCATTTGATGGCTGAGATATTGCCGATGTGGCGTTAAGCCATAATCATTCATTCATTCATTTGACGTCACGTGCGTGAAGTCACGAATCGCTGACGTGTATCTGCAAAAAGCACTGCCCTTTCAAACGCTTATGATGTAATTCCTGCATAAATGCCCTACTTGACGTCACATCTGTCTGATTTGACGTCATATAAGGAATATTATTACCTCACATCAGGAAAGTTTACGAACACAGCCGAAGATTTTGTTTTTGAAATGATCTTCATTCATATGAGTCAAATAGAGTTATTTATTGAAAATTCTTCTGGATTATGGTGTTAGATAGGTTCCGTTGGATTTTTTTCATATAATTTTGGCATTTCTACACCGTTTGTATTCTGACCAAAGTGGAACTGTAAGTGTGGTGAATTGTATTAGTATCCAGGGTCCATATTAACATAGATTTTTTGAACTATACATCATTAGGTGTAGCCAAAATTTTTCAATAACTTTTCCAGCAAGCCAACTACATGCAGCAGTACATGTATGTTGGTTTGAAGTTTGTATTTGGTGTCATAGATTTATTGTTTGCTAGAAAACATAGTCGTCATGCCATTATTTTACTGCTGTAATTCTTCAACCTTTTTGCATGTTGGCAAAGTGTTTATTCAAGCATATTCTGAAGGCCTTATTCTGTGTTGGCTGATAACAAAATTATACTTTGTCTCCAAAATCAAATTTAAAATGTGCAGATATTGCTCTGAAAGTTGCTCTTTCATATGCGTGAAGATTGAGGAATTAAGGTAAATGACCAACATGGAAAACTTGACATTTATTATTAGTTCATGATCAGATCAGGTTGGGTTGATTTTGTTGGGACAGGATTATGCAGATGTTCAAAACAGCAGTGTATATGTAAGATGTAAACCTGTCACAAGGGTTGGTCTACTAAATTACTGTAGGTTTTATGCACTGCTTGTAAAAGGAAACTGAAATTAACCTTTAAATCTGGCTTTACTTGTATGTCTTTTTTGTATATCACCTTTTGGACCACTAATACTACTCCAGCAGGGAAAAAGGTATCAATCGATTGCCAGCTATTGGCTTGAGATTCCATTGAAGGACCAGTGTGATGGCTCTGACGAGTAAAGTCCAGTCATCCTTTGTCTGTAGGGTTATTATTATTAACAAACAAGGCTCCAAATGATGCATGTTACATTTCTATTCTAGTATACGCATTCAGCAGCATTTTAATAAATATGTTGCGGGTAATTTGAGCAAGCCAGATAGAGTTTTGTTTGAATGTGTGATGTTTATTGCTAGAACTATTTATGTTCCAAGTCATATGACTGTCCCACAATGGTTGTTCTGAATCAATTTGATGGGAAACACAGGAGAGCTAGGAACAACCTCAATTTATGTAAAACAAATATTGCTGGTAAACCATCTGGAGTATTGCTTTACCACCTGACCACGGGATCTTTACAGCCTGACTCCTTGACATATGTCCATTGGCGCTTGCCTCTTGTTTTAGTGCTTGTTGGAGAACATGTGACAAGGCTCTTCTTCAAGGAGTCCTTCTAGTGTACAGATGGAGAATCTGCCAGAAAAAAGATAATTGGTTCTGTGGCATGTTGACAGGCACTCTGTGAACTAGTCTCATAAAAAAGTCCAGCTTCACAGGTTAAATAGTTCTAAATGTTAGCACATAGCAGCAGTCCGCGGGATAAAAAGAAACGCTTTTTTTTTTTTTTAACTTTTATGTTGGCATTAGTCAGGGAGCAGCTCTCGGGCTTGCATCATTTGTTACTCAATATGGTTTGTGCGTGTATACAAGACTTAAAATAGAGTAAGGCGATAGTTGTATTGCCCATCACCCCATGTAGTTGAAACTGAAGATAGCAAGGCTGTAACAGATGTTGACAGAGGGGAAAAATAACCATGGGATGCCGGAATGTGCTGATCACCCGGCAGGGGTCTCTGTTTTACTTGTACCCTCTGAGGTTTGAGGTAATGTTTGAAGCCTGGTTAGCTCCTCCTCAGTAATATTTCTCATAATTAAATACAGCTTTTATGAAGTGAGGTTTTTTCCTTTTTTTTTCTTTTTTGCAGTGTAATATAGTTGAATTTTTGCTTTGTAGAAACCCCATGATGAACGTGCTCCCATTTTACCCAGCCCTGCTCGCATGTCCAGTCTTGCTGCTGGCCAAGGCATCCTCTTGTGTCAACGTATCATGTTTGCTTATTTTTGCAAGCTGTTGTTCGATTTTAATACACAGAATAAAAAGCTACATTAATAGATACAGTTTTTAGAGCAATAAACCTTCAACTAACCAAACCATATATAGTTTATTCAGAGCTGAATCTACATGTGTATATTGGCCTTGTGAGTAACATATTGTACAAGATATATTATCCAGGCCCCTGCCAGTCAGCCTGTTGACAACCTAGGCCTGAGGCCACCCCTGCCCCTCACTCTGTGTGGTACCACAGTGGAACCATGAAGCTAAATGACGCCATCATAAGGTGATAGGTGCATGGGGATTTCAGCTCTGATTTGTTTTTTAGCCCACCCTTATGATGTAAGGGGTGGTGCTGAAAGGCTTACAAGACCCCAGTGTTCTTAAAAAGAGGTGTAGATTGGGTCCCGAAGAGTACTGGACTTTTAACGTAATGCATTTTGTTTGAACTTGAATGATGCATTGGTTTCATCCATTGGTCTCCGACAAAGACATGGTCCTTGAAAATACTTGAGAACAGAGCATAATAGATCCTTGAAAGCAAGAGCTTGAAAAACTCCCTTTTGGACTGCAGATATAACGTTTTTGTGTGTAACAATTTCAAATTATTACATCATATGATATGCTTCTCTGTAATCTTGTTCATGTTTGGAATGACACGAAGCTAATATTTATAAGTTGTCAATTTTTTTACCTGATTAATTATTCATTTATCTAGTCATTTTTGCACAGATTGTAAGAATGATTAAATTCTCTGATTTATCTAACTGCTGTTTAATGCCATATTCAAGCATTTTGAACTAAAACAATGGTAGTTAGTTTTATGGGCTGAGAAAGGTATTATAGTGACAGTGTATACACACGTATGACTTAGTATGGGGTTGGATCCACATACACCATCATCTTTTTCGCTGTTATTTTATAAGAAAATGCAGTCTGGGTTTGGCAAGTTGCCTTTCCATGGCACACAAACTGCACCAGTTCGAAGGAGGAGGTACATGTAAATAACGCTTCTGGTGCCCGAGTCAATCAGCACTGTTTGGAACAACCTACATTATGTTCGAAAATGAAATGGCTAAGTCTCTCGGCCTCAGGCGGTGGAAAACCTCACACAAGAAAGAAAATAAACAGTTTTCTGGATGATTTTATCCCTGTTAGGGTTACAGAGTTCGGTTTTCTGCAGGAGAAGATAAATAATCAGGAGCCTAAGAGAGAACCTTGTAGTACACCATGTCTTTAGAGTAAAACCTGCTCCCTGTCATAAACCATCAGAAGAATGCAAACAAATGACCCAGTACATCACACATCACAGCCAGCTTGTTTATCTATTTATTATGAGGACTAATTGGCTAAATGTGTTTTCACTTGAGATGTGATGGTTAAATGGAGGGTGTCTCTCTCTCTCTCTCCCTTTTTCTCTAATATATATAAATATCACTAAAGTTTAGCTTTTTCAAGCTTGATTCTGATTGAATCCATCTTGTTTATTTGCAAAGGTTGATGAAGTTTTTATCAGTAAAAATTAAGTATTGGCATCAGAAATATCATATGAAGGCCTATCTGCTTCTGAAATGCGGTTTTACAGTCCAAACTTTAGATGAAATACAATATACATGCACCTTGTATAAGGGTTATGAAAACTGGCCTGACAGTTTACTTTGTACACTCAACAATCCAGCTGTATTTATCAGCCACAGATGTTAACCGTGCCACATTGGTTTTGAGCGGTTGATAAAGCCATAATTTTTCACAGCCATGAAGGGAACGTATATACATATTTCATGAGAAACCCATTTCAGTTATGCTTTTTAGATCATCTAAACTGATGGATATGTGTGTGACAAAAAAAAAATACCTTTGCTCTTTAAATCTGTGTACAGGAATCGATGGTGGTAATACGCTTGTCTTTTTATCATTTGACACACTGCATGTCTGTATTGGTTCATTCCCAGCTCTGGACAGGAAATTTTGGATATTCCCTTAAACTGAAGTAGAAGACTGCCCATGACTGAGATACTGTTCATTAAAAAAGATTACAAAATGCCCTCTTTAGTGCAAAAACCTGTTTGAATTTCAATGAATTCGTGGCTGAATTAACTTCGTTTGAAGCGTGGGATATTGTGCTGCCGACTGGGGATGTGGAGGCGCCCATGCTTTTAAGCTTATGAGAGATTGACCAGTGAGAGAGCCAGGAGGTATCAGCTGTCTATAAACTGTGACGTAAATGTTCTGAGTTGACTGTCAATGTAACATGTAATAACATAGGGAGAGGACAATGTTTTAATGTTATATATTTTAATGATTAGAAGTATATGTGTGAAGAACACAGTATTTCCAACACAGCATTGTGTTCTGGCGGGAGTAAGTTTCTTGATCATTTTATGTTATAAATATACATATATGCTTAAGTTTCAACCACAACCCTAGCAGATTACTACAGTTTCAAGTGACAAGAGTGTCACTCGCTTGGAACATCGCCCACACAGAATGGCTGCGTTTCATGCCAGCCAAGGGAGCACGGTGAGGTGTCAGTTTCTACTGTGGTAGTAGATGGTTGAAAAAATACTTCACCGAAATAAACATAATATTGTGTAACCTTTTTGGCAAACCTAACTTTGAACATCCGCTGTCTTTCATTTTAATGCGCTGTTATCAACGGAAGTCATGTGTGGTCTTCGCGAAGCTTACCCTCCACCAATTTAATATTCACAGTGGGATTGCCAGCTGGATGAAAATCTTTTTGCTGTGAGAGAAATCACTTCCTAAGTCTAATGGTTTAGTATGGTTTCCTTCATCCATCTAACAGAACAGCCGTTTATTGATGAAATATTCTAGAGTACGGTCCTAACATCAGTCATTTCATTTTTTGTATTAAACATTGTGACCTCAAGATGCTGATCCAAACGTGTGACCCAGTTATCAGAGGTGTCCTCAGCAGGAGGCTAGCACAGAGGTGAGCAGTGAATCTCAGAGGTCATCATCAAATCTCAGAGATGAGCATTGGATCTCAAGGAGCAGCAAAACACATAAGTGAACTACGAATCACAGATGAGCAGCGAAGCACAGAGGTGAAGAGGGAGCTCAGATTAGCCATGAATTGCATGTATGGAGATGTACAGAGGTGAGCAGTGAATCACAGTTGACGTGAAACAGCTTGTCTACCATGTGTTGTCCACGACAATAAGGGGCTGAGGAAGAAGTGTACAACACTTGGAAAGCTGAGACTCTCATAGGCCACAGCACGAGCAGTAGACTGGTGAGGAAAATGCGACGGAGGCCTGTGACTGTCATTTCTTTCTGAGAGTGATGTGACAGACACCTATATGTCATTCCTTACAGTTTGGAGAGTAGGTGGATGGCAAAGTTAAGACTTGATTCTCATGTGTCACACCTTGCAGAACATCACGCTTTGCTCACGTTCGGTAAGGGTTCTACGCAGTGGACTATGTTCAATTTATTTTCCAGCATTCACTGTCCATGTCGAGAGCTGTTGGCTTATACCACAAAATGTAGCCTTTCTACATTATACTTACATTTATGTGTGCAATATTCATTATTATATTGGCTGCCATCGTATAAATGAAATGTCTTGAAAATCATTATTATATAGTTCATAAATGTTGTGTTTTTTTTAGCTTTAACAGAAATGGGGTTCTCCTAACTGTTCTTTGCATCATGTGTCTTGAAGAGGAAAAAACAAGAATTTGTGTACTGTCGTGTGCTGTATAGGTACAGGCAGATTTGTACAGTTACAATCTTAGGAAAGCTCAACCCGTCTGGCTAAAGATAATCCGTACAGTTTTTAACATCAGCTGCCATAATCTGTGATATGTTGTATCTCAGTGTTAATAGAGGAGCATTTCTATCCTTGTTATATGTACGGAGATTGTCTGTGTGGCTAATAGCTTTGAGGCTTAAGATCCTGTGTGGAAATTACTGTAGAAATGGCTTAATCAAAACAAAAGATCAGCGAAGATGAAAGAGCTGTCTGTGAGAGAGCCTGACCGTTAGGCGTTAAGAGGCTGAGGTGAACAGGGCATCTGGGTAAACACCTAGTCCACTTTAAGGCCCATTCCCTGTAAGTTTCTACCATGTGAAGTGGGTGAAGTCACTCCATCCCCGACCAGAGCCTGGCTGGGGTGTATCGGTGTTAACTTTCCAACAGAATGGCAGGCCCGTAACAATTGACATGTAGCCTCGCGGAACCTTAGATCAACACACTTTTCACAAGTAGCACTGGAGAGTGTAAAGTGTGCGTGTATTGTCTTAGGATGTCATTGTGAGGCAGTGGTGTAACAGAGACAGTGTGTTAATGATAAGTGGGAACAAGCTTATCACGTGTGGCGGTGGTCCATAACATTTGCCATTGTCAGTTTTCCGTGGTGGGACGTGAGCCTTGTAATACTGGTTTACAAATCTTTCCTTTCAACGATCTGCTTAAAAGAATTCTTCGAGACACCCCAAAGAAAACGCCTTTGGCGTAAGTCGTGATTAAATTTCGCTTACATACGCAGCGAGACATGTAAAATGTGCGCTAAGTTTCCACTTAGGAGAAGATTTTATTCTATGTTTAGCCTGTTTATTTCCCTTTGCGGGCAATAAGGGATGTATTCTCCACATTAAAATCACAAATGTTTACATTTACCCGTTGAATGTCGAAAAGAACCTAAGCTTGATAACTTTTTGGGGCGAATGTCCAAAGTTTTGAGGTAATGGTTAAGTTTTAATAAATATTAACAAATTTCTTGTCAAATTCAAGGACTTTTTTCATTTTTGTAAGATATTTAAATACATGTGTACAGTTTCCATACACCAGCGTAAAAATAACAACAAATTTAAAAGTTGGACGAAAGAAATCTCTGAAATAGTGAATAGCGAAACGTGGCACATCGACGACTGGACGTTTAAGCGGGATATCCTCTACCAGCACATTTCAGTTCTGCCGTGTCCCCTAAATGAGTGAACTGTCAGAAGGCGTTTGTGTCCACATTCTCCTGGGAAGATCGAGTTGCTTGTTTGACTGACCAGAACCAAAGAGATGTGATGTCCCAAGAATAAAACAAGGGACTCTGAGGTGATTGTTATCTTTGATGTTTGCTCAGAGTTCTTTGAAGATATGATACAGAACACCAAGCTGAGAAGGATCCCTTAATTCCTGGCGATACGCGCGAACATCCCAGCAGCATACGGCCACGTCTTCCCGCCATCTGACACGACCAACATAGCAGCGCGTCTAACGAGGCTAAATGAAACCAGCCGTTCTTAGGAATACAATCTTTGAAATTGTCATAGGAATCGGAACAGTCAGACCGTCGCCTGCTGGAATGAATTAGCGCTGAAGAACCTTTCTGTCCGTGGCATTAAAATCATCCGGAAGCCCATATTGTTTCTCTCCACCTTTACGCCCGGGAGAAATCCGTTATGATTTAGTTTCTGAATTCCGTCACAGTTACGTTCCATATCCAGTACGATACCAGTAACACAGAAGTAATGTCTTTTATAATTTTTAAGACTTCATCTGTCTTTTTACTTATTTTGTTGTGTCGGTGTTGTATATTCAGTCAAGCAAAAGGAGTATTATGGCCTGTCAAGTCTGTCAACCTCATTGCCGTTTAAGCACATGTTGTGACCTTGAAGTTGAGCTTCCTATTCGGTACTGTTCGTTCATGTTTTGCATCAAAATTACCTTGTGCAAGATATAAATTGAAAAGGTGTTATTTAATTTATTTGATTGTTGGTTCAAGCTGCGTCGGTGGCCTAGTTAGAGCGTTGGCCTCGAGGTCGGGGGGATCCGGGAAAGATCCGGAATCAATCCCGAGTCGGGTTATACCAAAGATTTTAAAAATGGTAGTTGCACTGAGAGGTTAGAGCAAGAAAACATGACTGGTGTCAGTATAATGTGACTTGGTGGGATGTCATGTCTGGTGTCTTCGGCATGGTGTTCCTGTGGCGGCAGCACGTGAGCGGCATGGACTCTCAGGTTTGCAGGTGAAGGAGACCGGAGTAAACCATCTCCCTTCGTCAGTTACCAGACCACTCTCTTACCCAATCTTTGTATCAAAAATGCATGTATAACCCAATTTACATCAATATGAAGTAAACGATCTCCGACATCCTCCTCTGTATAATTTCATGTTTTCTTGCACTCTGGTCCCTTTTTAAATGAATCTCCTGTAAGAAGATAGAAAGCCCATAGATTTCAGCAATTTCATCGACGAATGTGGCAGACATGAGCTGATAAAACTTCTTCAGTACGGCGTTACCGAGGAGATAAATACTAAATATTCAGTTCTTTGCTGATTAAGAAGAGTCCTAAATGTAACGTAACCCTATCTCACTAGATGGGATATCTTTTGGTAGAATTGTTAAATTTAGTTGCTTGCTGCACTTCAGCATTTTCTCAGGATCGCAGGCTTTCGCGTATGTTGGGCCTTGACGCTGGGTAGTTGGTGCTATTCTTTCGCCACAGCTCCTCTTTAAACAAGGTGGCTTTGATGAGGGTGGAGCTAATAAATAAGACTGCCTCAGGATAGAATTGGTAAACACTTTCGGATAACATGTGGAAATAATTAACGAATGCATACCGAAACATCAGATTCCAGTATTAAACTTGCTAGGAGGCATGGATTAGACTCCTCAATTCAATTCGACATGCGATATAAATTTGCTCACCTGGACTGCATTTAAAAGTTAACATGGCATAGCCTGTTGGATAGATGGATTTCTCTATAAAAAACAAGACCCCAGATGTCCTGCGCCAAAGAAAATGTGCAAATCTACATCTTTATCAGACTGACTTTTGGGACTTCCCAATAATCTGCCAGCCAGTTCTTGTCTATATTCCGTGATGATGATCGAGTTTGGATTGAACCATGGAATATACCACGCTTATAGGAAGCTTACCCGCTACACATTGTAGTGCAGTTATAACCATTTGACCACAATCTATATCATTTGTTTTTAATTATTGTACCTATCCCATACACATGTAAACCACGTGTAAATGAAGAAACTGGATAATATTAATAGGCCGGATTTTCCCGTTTATATGTGACCAATTGCCAACTATTGGAGTCGTCGTTTTATATGGATTTACGCTCTCTTCTGTGCAGTTATTTATATTGTAACAAACTCGTGTCCTTGGACAATCTGTCAAGACCGAGCCCTCTGAAGAAGTCTGGGTCCTCTGTTGTAGATGGCGAAGGACTCTAGGGTTGGTTCTTCAGTGGTAAGTGTCCGAGCACTCCATGCAAGCGCATGGCTTCTCACTTGGAACTGGTTCACCCTGAGCTTCTCGGATCAGGTTCGTGGCTTCTAGGCCTCGGTCCGCTGAAATAATTAAGTAGTTTGTCATAGTCGAGTCCGCTTAAGCCTCGTAAATCTCCCGCCATATGAAATTGTCATTCCCGGCCAACTATTTACTCATCCCAACCTCGCTCCTGATAGATACTTGAATTCTTGGCCCGTGTATTTTCTTCAAAATGTTTTCCTGTATGAAAAAACGATAAATCATAATTCATCATTATCCGGACGTATTTAGAGGTACCAAGCTGTCCACGAGTGGGTGGGGAAACAATGACAATTATGACGAATGAGTCGGCGGTATAGATTGGCAGCTTTCCCGCGGGGAGAGGGGGGAATGACTGTGTGATAGAGGGTTCTGTTTAGACTATAATAGCTTGGCCAAGACGAGTTTCAAATTTGGACGCAGGCCTACATCGAATATGAAGTCCTCTGCACAGGGTTCCAGAGTTCCAGTGCGGCAGAACTGCACCCCAAGATTTGTAACTGTAATGTAATTGAGTGAACCATCATACCTGGTGTCTTCGGCATGGAGCGCCAATGAGGCAACAAGATGAAGGGATAGGCCATGTACTGCATGGCATTGTCACTATGTTGGGAATGCAAAGTAATTGGTCATTTCTGGTGTCACCGGAATTTCGTTACACTGAGGCAGCACAAGACCAACCAAGATTATGGACCCGTTCTGTGACATGACCAAACTGTGGCGAACGCAAACAAACAAATAGGAAAATATTGTGGCCTAAATTCCACCGATTTAAGAAATGTCAACACAAAAGTTTTTCAATTACACGAGGTTATTATTTTGTCAGATCCATCATTAAGACACAATAAATAAGCGTATATCAGTCACACTCAGTACATAACGTGTGGGTGTGTACGGTTGTACTTCTCACACAAGGCTGTACCCATCTTTACACAGGTACACATACATATACAACATTCAGTTTACACGTGGGCAGACAATAAGCAGGAACACCCAATTCTTTGACGGGCACCATTAAACCACGGTTTGTGGAATTATTTTGTGGCTTCTTTAAAATAAAGTAGGTGCCAGAAAATTAGGTGTATACATCCGTACAAGTAGGCGGTGTATCTGTTTACAACTCAGAGGATTGGTAAAGTTATAACCGACAACGTCAACACCTTAGACTGGACCCTTCTGCTCCTCCATCACTCCATCCACCTATTTGCATTTGAAGCGTTTCCCACAGGCTTACGGGAATTCAAGAGAAGACATCAATCACGAAAACCAGTAAATTCTTATAAAAATATATATGTTTGTGCATGGTGTTATGATGGTAGCATAGTAAGATGCAGATTGAACAGCTCCAAATAGGTTGCATCCAAGAATCGGAAATTAAAATCAAGTGGAACGTGACTATTTGATTTTGTATTTCATCTATTCTGAGACTGATGGAAAATAAATAATTTAAAAAAGAAGAAAAACAGGCTTTCCATTGTGAAAACGCCTCTCAAAACGTTTCAAAAAATAAATACATAAAACCATGTTGTATATCAATTTTCTATACAAATATGATTCATTCATAAAACTGGTAATACAAGAGTGTAGATCATATCTCGTGCGTTTACTGTGGTCAGCGTTACACGTTTGTCCTATACAATAACACATTTTCCAGTCGTTACGGAAACGTGTAAGTTAAAATACTGTACGACCATTCTTGCAAGCAGCTTCCTGTATAAGAAAAAATATTGTTTACATCCCATAGATATACACAGTTGCATAATCTAATAGTAGCACTCCAATACTGAATGAAAATCTTACAGTTAATGATAAATTTATTAGTGTGCTTTGTAGCTGTATGCTAGAAAATCGTTGAACCGGGTTACCTGCAGGTGGCGGGCTTGCAGTTATTTCTTCCTTCGTAAATGTGTTTAGTTCATGTTTTTGACAGCGATCACTTTCTTGGGCGGAGGAAACCGGGTTCTGAAAATCCACAGGATGTCAGTCTGCGCTGGAATTGAACCCACAGTGACCGATTTGTTGAGAGCGTTCTGGGTTGTGGTACTCACTCGGCCACGGAGCATCCCCACCCCCATCCCCATGACAGATGCACAAAGGATTGTTGTAGAAATGTTCTGACCACAAAGGTGTGAAATACTTGAAACCTCAACCAGTCATCGCATGAAGAGATTCCTGTCGCCTTCTTTCAACAGTCATACTTGTTGACTGCCTTTTAGATCTGTGAATGTGACACTTACAATAAATGACTAGTAAACAGTGTGATGACTTAAGTGCTGGTCACATAACCCGCGTGTCGGTACGTACCGACGTTATACCTGTGACAGAAAAATGACTCAAACCCCATCGCCCCCCCCCCTTCCCCCCGCCACGCGGACTTTTCAGGGAGTTGAGACTCACGAACTAGACTGACTCAAGGTTGTGGAAGACTTCTTTTTGCAGCAAGGGAACAGACGTTGTATCTGTGTGAAGACGAGCCGCCTGAAGTTTACATTAAGGAAGCTGTAGAGAACTGGGTTGACAGCACTGTTCATGAGATAGGACTTCACAGAGAATTTGTAAACGACTTCCTCGGCGGGAGACAAATTCTTCTCAAAGTCGGTGATGAAACTTCGGAGTAACATGACGACGAGGAAGGGCAGGAAGCTGATGACAAAGGCCAGGGTGACGGCGAACAGCACCAGGGTGGTACGTCGGGGTTTCATGTTTGTCTTCAGGGTGGATTTCGGTCTGGGGGTGCCGTGCTTGGCGTGAGGGGAGTCGGTGGATAGCGCATAGCTGCTGTCCTCCGCAGAGCTGAGTCGCCGACACCGCCCATCCTCCGTCTTTCTCCACTGGTCCCGGCTGGGCCTCTTGCCGATCCGGGACGCCTTCCTCCGCCACACCTCGACGCCGATCAGGATGTATAGCACCGTGAGGAACGCCAAGCTCACCACAAAGATCAATCCCCAGAACCCGTACCACAGCTTTGGGAATATCGTCCCCTTCATCTCGTCCGTCGTGGAGCAGTCGACTCCGGTCAAACACGGAATTCCGGTCTCCGCAGTTTTCCGGCCGAATATGATGGCCGTGGGCCATGAAACTATGAAGGAGAAAATTATAGCCCCGAGACAGAGACGACGGGTCTTCTTAGAGGAGAAGACCTTGGAGATGTTACAGATGCGGTAATACCTGTCAAAAGCCACCTCGATGAGGATGAGAGCTGAGGCGATGGTGGTTGCGGATTCGGAGTAGCGCAGAAGTTTGCAGGCTGCAGGAGAGTTGAACATGTAGGGGTACCTGAGGTCGGCGATCTCCGTGGGCATTCCGACCACGCAGCTAATCATGTCCAGCACGGCCAGAGAGAGGATGAAAAAATCCGAGGATCCTTTGCGAGTTTTGGAACAGTACACCAAACATACTAACAGGTTGCCAATTGTCCCAACAACCAAGAGAATCCCGATGTATATAATTACAGGGAGATAGAGTAGAGCCTTATCGTCATTGACCTCAATAAGCAAGGCACGGCTATTGTTTGGTGCGACACAGGCCGAAAAATTCAACTGCAAGGCATCTTCTGTCAAAGGCGACATCTTGGCTTCCTTAAGATACGTCCTTGAGCTCTCTAGAATTACACCTTCGCCATAACTTCGTCTGTGGGCTGCAAGGAAAGGAAAACACCATAAATTAATAGGTATTAAAAACACAGTTACATTCTTACATAAAGGTTAAATTTGTTGACCGTCTTACGTAAACACTATTCACTTTTAAAGCCTTTTGCGGAAAACCAATCATCAAAGAGAACATATTCTACTATTACAATCACCCAAAGAACCAACTCCTTGCCGGGTTAGAGTAAAACTATCTCACTCTTAATAAAGCTTTTGTTTGACGTCTAGCCCACTAGGCCTTCTAGGTCAAGGCCTTATTGGGCTGACGCCGATCTCTTCCTCACGTTGTAACAATTGTTGCTTGTTAATAGGTACATGTATAGCCTTTGTTAATTTTTATTTCTTTCATAGTTTTGTGAAAGACAATCCGACTTGTATGAAATAATGTTCCGTATTGTGGATTATGGCGTTCTCATCTGTGTGAATGAGTGTTCTTCGTTGTGGGAATTAGCGTAATCCCGGTTGTCAGAATGGGTGACACACAACTGGGTTGGCAGTTGTTTGGGAAAACTGCTATTCGTTTACTTGGTGTCTTAAAAAAGTGGTGTACGAAAGTTAAATGCCATGCTAAAATTCATGTTGGTAACTTCACCCGAATTTTCACTTTTGGTCGCCTGGTACTGATTCCTTCCGATCTAAGCGTCTCAACCGACATTCGTAAACCAGCCGTCAAACAAAATGGGCGTTCCGGGTGAATAATGGCAAATGCAGGTTCCAAAACAACATGTAACACAAACTACAATAACGAATAAAGTGCATAAAGTAAGAAATCAGTACCGGATTCCTGCAGAGAAAAGAAGTCAACAATTTCCATTGTTGCGGGGTGGTAAAATTAAAAGCACCCCGCAATTATCAAGGTACTAGACCATTGAGGTTGCGTGTTCGAATCCAGCTCTCGCTGATTTTCGCGGCTTTGTCAGGTATCTGCTGGAGGTGAGCATTTTACTCCAGGCACTTCGGTTTTCTCCGCCCATAAACCTGATCGCCGTGATATCAGTTAAAACTTCCTGAGAACGGCATTAATCACCAATCAATCATTCGGTTGCTATTTGAGAAACATTGTCTCCATGGGGAGCTGGATCCACGCGAGACATTACTTTCTTTTTTCTGAAAATAGATTCTGAAAGCCACATGGGTAGAAATAAGTTCGCCCTATTGAAGCACGAGCTCTGTGTTCATCCTCAGACATCAGTAAATGGTAGCACAATTGACAAATGTACTGTTCTTCTGATAGTTTCAAAAATCGATTTACCCCGAAAGATTAATATATTCCACTGACATATACACACCAGTGGCACTCGCTAGACGAGTTATCTAACGGATTCTCCGTAAAAATGACTCGTCTCTGACCAGTTTCGTCTCAGGCTCGAATCCACTTACAGCTGATCATGCGCGGCCTTAAACAAAGGGGTTTGCCAGTGTCAGTTACTTAACGACGTGTCCTCTTCATCCATGCTGTGCCCAGTTTTTACATGTAATGGAGGAAAAAGACCGATTTTGTGTGAACATGAATGTGTCATCTTCACAGTCTGCCAACAGTGACAGATCAGAAGCAGGTGTGAGCAAACACAGCCCTGCTAAACCGTTTACACGTGAACTACCTGTTACAACACGTTCGAGAAACGCTGCTCTCAACGCGCAAGGGAAGTGCGCGCATGTCCGCGTCCTCCAGAGCGGAATTCTTAGAATGACAATGGACAGGAAGTACAGCCTGTCGGCCGAGCTTATGGTGAATTGCATCTCCATTTTCGAGGTTGAAATATTCCGACTTTTTCCAACTTTATTTTTTTGTCCTGAACCACGTGTTAGGAACGTTTTTACCCACGCTTCATCTATTTTCATATCCCCATCTGTCAAGGTTAATATCATCTGACAGATAATTACTAACCCATTCTGTAAACGCTTTTGCTTTCAAATTCACAGTAGTTTTAGATTGTAAGGTTCTAATTATGGGCATACATTTTTGTCTTCTTCTGTATTCACCAATAACCAAAACTGTTCAATCTATTTATGATGTGTACAAATTCAGTGATGGAGGGACTATTCCAGTCTCAAACCTGATGACTTCATCGAATTTTATATTGTCAGTATGATCGGTAAACACCAACTTCGAATCACACAAGAGTGACATGTTGCATAGCAATGTTATCAATGGTCTGTATCTTCACACTTTATCTGCCTTCACTCACTCGTGACCGTTTGTGACAAGGTGTCTGAAGGTTATACATGCGCAGTTCAAATGGGTCCGATCGGAAACCAGATTCCAAGACGATACTGGTAAAGTGCTGTATTTTCTGCAGCGAGTAGCCTATAACCCACCCAGCAAGGTTTGTTCTTAAGCCTCACGTATTAGGTGTATTGCTTGTATCATACATAACCACATTAAATGTTCAACCCGGAAGTAGCCAGCAGCAATAGCGACAGCGCTGCAAGGCCCAGATATTTAATTGTATTATCACAAGATCAGATTTATATATACCTGAAACCCGTATCTCTTGGCATTTTCTTACCAGCGAATCAGTTTTGCGTCGAGGATTTTCTCTTTGCCACCAGATATTGTATCATGCGCAGACGCCATAGCGCAGACATACACAGACCATGAAGGAGCGTTCGGATGATTCAGTTATACTATTATTAAAGGTGTGCATGCCAAATGGCGATACCTATCGCCTGTTATCTTTACGGGAGAGAAACTGCCATCAATCAGCCAATGCAGGTATTAGTGAGTCAGCTTCACGCTCCGCGGGGATGCTTACGGGAGTTCCCCAGAAAATATACGTCAGTATATACACGCTATCCATCCAAGACGAATCCACACGAAGGACATATTTAGATATTATCTTGCACTGAAGAACTGTACGTAATTTTACCTCACGACACGCTTAATAGCTTCCAAGGCTACAACGGAGTGTCTTTATCACACAGAAAATTCCGAGAAAAGCACTAGATAAAGTTGCCATGTGCAGGACAAACTGTCGTCGAGTCTTACATGTTATAAGCGTAAAGTGTTTCAACCCGGTTATGTGAGAAAATAATCTTAAAGAAATCATTATACCCTAATATTAAGAGGATAAAACCGAGCATAAATCGGAAAGCGGCAATTTTATTCATGTAAGTTACAAGAAGATTGCATTGGCAAACAGACAGCACAAACAGGTTTTACAAATTCATGTATAATATCGCATTTTCCTAAAGAATTACCACTGATTTGGCTTATATTAAACCACACGACACTGCTTCCGTCATGCACACCCATGTCGACTACACCCTGACACACCACAAAACATAGATTTCCAGGCACACGACATAAGCATGCTAATACACCAATATTTCACATTTCACTCGTCAGTATTAATCTGCCTTATATATTAATTATAACTACTTTCTCTTCTCAGCTAAACATGTATACATTATATCTATAAGAATCGTACAGAGCACCAAATGGATAGCCAGACTTGCTGCTGTGTAATGCGAACTGCATTCTTATTATTAGCAATATTGTTCAAAGAACATTAGCAATGCACCTTTATATCTACACTGCCGATGACTAGAGCTCAAGAAGACTTAAACTACACATGTCCATTTCCGGCCATTTGCGCAGTGATTATCAGGCCATTTTAATGACAATGACTTTAAAGCTTTCTAGAAAACCTTGTGAATAATATATATTTAATGTTCCAATTAATAGTCTGATTTTTTGGCGGGATTTCACATAACGTATTGCGTGTTTTCAACATAACCTTTCATACAAATTTCTGAGCCTTACAAATACACACAAATAAAACAGAATATATTATTCTATAGATTCTCATTTGAAACCCCAGACGATTACATACATTCGTCACAGATGTGCACTTTATATTTGCACATTATAAGCATAAGCCACGAAACATTTGATTCAGAATGGAATGTAAAATTTCCCTTATAGTGGGTTAGATTTCGCAACGCTGGCAAGCTTTACGAATTACGCTGGACATATTACTGACGAAAGTCCAGGGTCAAATCGGACGAAGACAATGAAAGGTGATCTGACAAATACAAATCTGCCAGAAGGTCAAGGCCACGTACGGTACATCCAAAACACGGAACCGCATCCTGAAGCGGACACATATTTGCGTAGGTCTTCAGCGATCTATGTTCTGTTCTACTATCGAGATGCGACACCCATTTGATTATGTATGTTAAACAATTACAACTGATGGAGTTTGCAGACAGTAGTCATTCATTATGCAGAAAGGTCGGTTTTACCACATAAGCCTGTGCAACAAAGTAAATTGCTCGCCGATTTAACTTTTGAAGGATAACTATTGTGCTTTACTATCGGCACTCCTTCTGCTTGGACGTTATATCACAGATTTCCATGTGTAACGTACCCTAATGTCTGGCTTTTCTGAAAATCTCCGAAATTCACACCTGTTCATTTAGATATACTTTTATGGTTTCAACTTGTCGCTCTTTTTTTATTAGTTGTTCACCAGTCAAAGTCTACAAAGCGCCAACATCCCACAAGAGTGTCTTAAAAGTTTCCTAGCACTCTCTTTTGGCAGCAGGCGTCTGTTTCGCCAAGAGTTCTAATTATATCTGACACCTTGAACATGTTAGCTTTATTTTCGAGAGGATACCGGAGATTCGCCCTCAAGACATAAATATCAGGTATATATTGCACAAAAGTTCGGCCTGTTCATTGCGACGACGCGACCATTATCAACAGCTAAAGCCCTCTACACGTTTGATTTCGAGACGTTCAGCTGTTTAGCGTCTTTATTCCGACAGCAGCCCATTGCTCTGTGGATTTGTTTGCCAACAAGGCGCCGGAAGTTTTCATTTAAGAAACTATAAATAACTGGATTGACGGCGCTATTGATAAAGTAAGATTTTAGACAAAACTTGTAGACGACTTCCTGTAATGGGTTGAGATTCATCTCGAAATCTGCGACAAAACTCCTCAATATCATGACTATGAGGAAAGGTAGAAAACTGATAACAAAGGCGAGTGTCACGACAAAGAGCACCAAAGTAGTCCGTCTGGGTTTCATGTTCGTTTTGTTGCTTTTAGATTTAATGGAGTTGTGTTTTCCGTTCGACTGACTGGTCTCCGCCGAAACGGCGCAGCTGCTGTCGTCCGCTGAACTCTGACGACGAGTCCGTTCCTCTTCCCATCGCTTTCGCGAATTAGGCGACATCTTTTCACCGATGTTCGAGTTTTTACGTTTCCAAACTTCGACACCTATACAGATATAGAGCACAGTAAGAAACAATAGACACAAGACAAATGTCATTCCAAGGAATCCGTACCAGAGTTTGGGGAAGATTGTGTTCCTCATTTCGTCTGTGGTGGAGCAGTCGACTCCGGTTAGGCAGGGAATTCTAGTTTCCGCGGTCTTTCGTCCAAATATTATAGCGGTTGGCCACGAGATCACAAAGCCGAATATGATAGCGCCTATGCAAAGACGTTTGGTCTTCTTTGAAGAGAACACTTTGGAAATTTTACATATCCGGAAGTATCTGTCAAAGGCCACATCGATAAGAATGAGAGCGGAAGCCACGATCGTGGACGATTCTGAATATCGTAAAAGTTTACAAGCTGCCGGGGAATTAAACTTCAGCGGGAACCGTAAATCGGCAATTTCTGTAGGCATGCCAACGACACAGCTAATCATATCCAGAACAGCTAGAGAGAGAATAAAGTAGTCCGAGGAGCCCTTCCTACGTTTTGAGCAGTAGACACAACACACGAGAATGTTGCCGAAAGTGCCCACTAGAAGAAGAATTCCCATGTAAATTATCACTGGCAGATACAACATAGCCTTCTCGTCATTCAGTTCCGCCAAAAGTTCATCGCTGTTGTTCGGAACAATGCATGCCACGGTTGTCTCATTTGCCGTACGTTCATCCTCCTCCAAAAATACTTCCGGTAGCGCCATAGCCTCGCCTAAATGATCCACACTCATAGAAGCAGACGACATGCGACTTTCCGGGGGACTCTACGACGACAAATGCCTGACTAATTCCACGGTCTCAACACGCTGATCTCCTCGTGTCATTTACTGAAATTAAAAGAAAGGGAGAAGCTGAAGGTCAGAGATGAACACAGGAGGGAGAGGGGGAGATACAGTGGTGTTAATCAAGATTAGAGGTGGTTAGTAGTTAGAAAAGAGCTTTGCACCTTATTTTAGCTGGACGGCGGTTACACGCCATATAAGTTGCGAGATTAAGTCGTGTATCCGCTTGAGCAAAGATCTACCACATGGATATTTGTCCACCCAACACACGCAGCCTCGTGGGTTGAATTACTATTTCGTTCGGTTCCACTTTTCGTTTGAGTCGGACTCCCATTACCAGTCTGAGAATTTTTATTAGCTTAGAAGACCAGCGGGTCAAACGTTTAACTAGTGTGTCTCCAACAGCCCGACAGTTTTGACATAAAACCAGTAGCTATTCGTATCAACTGATAGCCGTCCTGAAAAACAACACTGGTCTTGGGCAAATGTTTATGTTGCGTCTGTAAGGGCTGTCACTTAACAATCCACAACAATTACCTTTCAGTGACACTTCCCAACCTCCCACGGTATGTGCTGGCCAGATACGCACACATCGGCTCCTATTTATCTACCGATAGCTCTGTGTGTCCTTTGTGCATGTGGTCTGTCGGAACAACAGTCCATACAAGAGTCATAATGTACACCATGCATATATTTACAACGAATGACATGTGAAACTTATCATACACGAGAGCAATTCAGTTCAAAACCACAAAGATTGCATAAGGTTACCAAATAACCTTTGTATCTTTGCCAAGTGGAACGATCGGAAGCCTCAAGTAGCCTACTTCCTTGAGCTTGCTGGATGACGTTTGTACGACCACTGTGCCAGTGTTCAACTGGGATCATTCAGAATGCACTGATTAGCTTTGCTCCGCCGGCGAATATATAAGTGTGCCAGCTATGGTCAGCCACGTGTTCTGGTCTCAACACCGAGGAAGTGGCACTTAGAAAAATCAAGCTAATAACGCGCCAAGACACGTAATAACTGCATATTACAACCTTTCAGTCATTCCGGTACTTAACTCAAGCCAAGGTTTACTTGTCATCCCTCTACTCCGTAACAAATCGTAATACTGCTAAGCAAAAACCAACTGGGAGCATCGTACGTGCCTGTGTGAGCAATTAAGTCATTAGTCAACTTGTCGCTTTTTAACATGCACAATCCTCATCCCCAACGGTACCACAATTACCCGGATAACCTACCGCTTTCAATCATGCCGAATCAGAGTTTTGGTACCCAACAAGAGGCATAGTTACCCACAATTACCCGGGCAACCTGCCGTTTTCGAGCATGCACAATTAGAGAATTGGTACCTAAAGGTACGGCTTACCGGATCCCAC
Organism: Acanthopleura granulata; assembly: GCA_016165875.1. Classification (NCBI taxonomy): domain Eukaryota; kingdom Metazoa; phylum Mollusca; class Polyplacophora; order Chitonida; family Chitonidae; genus Acanthopleura; species Acanthopleura granulata. Next base: position 2,841,155 of record JABBOT010000029.1, read on the forward strand.
TAACATATAGCGAGGTTGTGAACGGGCTCAACATTTCGACGGCCAGACGGGATCTGGCGAGGGGACGTAAGTCAGTCCAGATGGCGGGAGAGCAATAAAAGGAGAATGTTGTCATCTACCTATTCTCTCCCGTACATCTAGAACACACGTCTCCAGAGGTTTAAAGTGAAGTGACTGAGAAACTAAGCACCCTGAATCAGTCTCCCCTGACCCTTGCTCGCTGTAACAATACCTTGTTATTGCATTAGTGACCTTTATGGCCAAAGCCTTTCCCAAAGCATCGCTTTTCAGTGCAAGGCTTTTGTACAGGCGTTGACCTTTGCTGAACAAGCCTGCTGGTCGGCTACAAGCTCCGATTAGAGCGTTACATACAGGACAATTCGTGTGAAGCGAGCCACAATTAAAGTGATAGATTTTCGGGGGGGGGGGGCTATTTCCCGCACCCGACGGGGTTAAGACGGGACAAGGAATATTGACTAGGTGTGTGCCACATGACCTTTGCACTGCTAGGAGCTAATGCATTGATTAGAATATTTCAGTTCATTTTAATCAGCTTGTTTTGTTTGACACTTTTGAACTTTTCACATTTTCTAGCTGTATTACAGGGCTGTATGTCAGACATCTACACTCGTTGAGATATGCCTACTGAGAACAGGTATGTGTGTGTATGTCATCAGTTGTACAGATTACTGCAGCAAATTTGACACCTCACCAGCCACATATCTTGCGTTCAACATTCACCATTACCATGCAAATTGTCTTGTCATTACCTGTTTGTGTGTATTGCATTTAATCCTGTTTCTCACTATCAAAAGATGACTTTGCTTTCTGTGCACAACTTCCTCTCAAGCACTTCCCACAAGAAGTTCAACTTTCACAAATCTACTGTACAGGCAGGGTAGAGTTAGGTTCAACACGACGTTAACCCGCCTACGCCAGGCCCCGGGAATCTCCACCATGCTTCGTAAGTTTCCGTCAGAACATCTGTACTTACCTGAGATATATCTAATCTTATCTCCCTGTATGCGCTTGCTCCGTGTTTGTACAATGTGCCGACAGACATTAACTGCGAACCCAAAGACCTAATCAACCAGGAGAGTAGACTAATAAAATTAGTGCAAACGTTCAAAAGCCGTAAAACAGATAATGTACAGCAGTAGAGTACCAATAGTCTTCATCTCCAGCCAAAACAGGTGGTAATGTGAAAGGACTTGGACGCTTGGACCACCACGGGAGACTGGTACCTTTCTGCGTACATACAGGGAGGCATGTCACCACGAGTACAGTGTAGCTGTATCTGCAATTGGGTTATTCACGTAACGCGATCTGTAGATGTACTTACTATATATGAGGCATAATAATCAACGGTTCATCGAGGGTAGTCTATACCGAGCAAAGTAATACAGCGGAATGCGGCAGGTTTGAGGGTGAGAAAGGTCCAAGAATTCTCCCTTCTCCATGTCAAGGGGATGATGCATTGCTGCGATGAGCACAGGATGTGATCGACTGGGATAAAGTTCACTAAAAACAGGAATCATCACTGCGACAGAGAAATAATCTATTTCCCTTTACCGAAGTCTCATTTTTCAAGTGAATCTTTAAGCGACCTAGTGACTGAATCATTGTTCATTTATCCTGGATAGGCTGTGGACTGGTTGAGTGACTGATTGAGCCTATATAGCTTTTGGGCTCTCCCAAATTGCAAAATTCTCAAATAGGCTCTTCTCAAGAAGAGTCGAATGAAAATATGATAAGTCGATTTCATGAACGGCTTTCACACATTGCTTCACGAATGATGTATAATCGTGAACTGGACATGCGGTATGACATTCGACTTAAATGTCATAGGACAAATGCCACGGTATGGCTGGTCGTAAAGGAGATGCGGCGAACAGCAGAGACAACTGTAGGCATATGATCAAACGGAAGAATAGATCCTCTGCATCGTAATTTTACACTGTACATAAGAGTGTGGAAGACGTCACTCATAATCACCTCCTGTCACCTCTCACCTCCATGAAATGGAAACGTGCTTGACACCTTAGAAATTTAATCTTTAACAGCCATATTGACCTAAATTACTTTGGTGACTTCAGGAACCTGTATGGAGTATGTAGTAAGTAAAGTTTAGAGTGTGCTCTGCTGAACTTAGCGTCATACTCAGTACACTGTTACCAAAAGTTACAGAATTTGATAGCTATAACCGCTATTCCATGCTCTCATATGTTAATTATAGCGGAGGGCAGAGAACGAATTCAATGTAGCCTTTTAACTGGATATGAAAATAACACCAGTTATGTAAGTGCACAAATTAACAAATTATAATTGAGGAAGCCGTTTTAGTTGCACGTCACGACTCGATATAGTTACATAGCCATATACGACCCAATTAGCTACAGGAGCTTCGATTGAAGGAATATGGCTTTATTACTTGCTACAGATAATTATGTTGGAGAATGTGAACAACAGTTTTATTGTTGTGCTGTAAAGACAACCACATACATATACATAAGAACTAATTCGGTTTTTCCTTAATTGTGACAGATGAAAGAGGATGTGGAGAGAAAAAATAGGACAGAAGCCATGTGTATATGTGTTTGCATTACCTTATCTCTCATGTGCACATGAATATATTTAGTGGTGAGGAGATATATTCACGCTTATTGTGAAATTAAATGTATCACCACAGGAATATGGCGTGTCCCAAACCTATCAAGAATAACGTGTTGTTTAACAAGGAAATGAGAGGCAAATGTTCGTTAAACTGCGGAAGGTTTAGAGATGGGGAGATGTACGTGCTGCAGAAAAGCAGCCGGTGAGTCTTGCGATGAAAACAGTTCAAATATAGGCTATTCGATTGTGCATAATAGCTTTATTGCGGATTTTGCACAGAAATGTCTCTGACGTTTCAAGACAGGAAGGCACCACCCGAACTTCCAAGCGACTCTAATATTCAAAACGATTCCCAACCTAAAATGCTTTTTCTTTTGCAGCCTTTTTTATACACAAGTATGAAGACGAAAAGTGGTATATATATATATATATATATATATATATATATATATATACCCCCATCGTTGGTAGCCGTTAGTGGCGCATCAGCCAATGGCCGCTCGGATCCAAGCTCGACAGACCATTGTTCACTTGTCATGCATGGGTACTACCTTACCATGCACGGTGCCCAGAAATCGTCACTGAGAGGGCAGGAATGTACAACAGGCTACTCAGCTGTGGTTCCAAAGGCAGGCGTTAATTGTTAAAATTGCGTGTTCGAATCCATCTGCCGCTACTTCGGCTTCGGCTTTAAGTCATGATTATTGCTGAGGCGTAAGTGCTGTGCTTTTCTATGGCTGTCTCCCTTTATTCTTCAGCCCGTCCACCTGACCATCGTCAGGTAAGACAAATTCTTGTACAGACTCAATCAGGTGAATAAATAAGTCCATTTATACTGGACATTATGAGCAGTATATCTAGGTCAGCTCCACTGATTTAACAAAAATCTTAGCACTGCTCTTCCTTCATATCCTGGCCATAAGAACACCCTACCAATCTTTGTCGCCCAACCTTCCTATAACCGGTCATGTCTTCTATCACTGCCATACATCATCACCTGACAGCCCGTTACGGATATACGACATGAATGTCAGGTTAGTATTTGTGTCATACCCCACACAGAGTTGTGCACTTACACCCGTAAACCTGCCCAACCACGGACTGTTACATCACGGTATAATTCACCTGCATGCTTCCTAGACACCTCTGTCCCTAAAGCGGCCTGTCTTATAAGAGCACAATATAAAGCGTACTCTGGAACTGCCGTCATCATTCTAAGATACTGTGTATTACAGTGTTATGCCTGAGTGCATACAGTGTAGTATATCACAGGCTATAAAATCACAAGATTGCCTTTCTCCTGCTTAATAACACTTTTTCGTTACCTGTAATTATATTGAGCGAACACGATGCCCTGCTTACAGCTCTACGTCAACGTCATGACAGTCGAAGTGAGTCTTCACCTCTGTGTTTAGAGCGCTGCCTCAACATCATGACTGTCACTGTGTCGTCACCTTTGTGTTTAGAGCTCTACCTCAACATCATGACTGTCACAATGTGTTGTCACCTCTGTGTTTAGAGCTCTACCTCAACATCATGACAGTCGCTGTGTCGTTACCTCTGTGTTTAGAGCTCTACCTTAACATCATGACTGTCACTGTGTCGTCACCTGTGTGTGTAGAGCTCTACCTCAACATAATGACTGTCACTGTGTCGTCACCTCTGTGTTTAGAGCTCTACCTCAACAACGCCACTCTCACTCTGTGTCGGGTTAGGTACTTTAAACACTCTCTAATAACTACTATGTACGAGTGGGATTGGAGCATTGTTACACAAATGCTCATCTGCAGACTGTGTACTACTGATAAACGTGTCAATGTGGATATGCAGATTTGTAGGCTATGCACAGTCGTATTTTGAGAGCCCCGTGAGTGTAACACTAGCTGTGACATTATAGCCAATACGCATTTTGTAAGCTGACAATCTCATTCATATTAGCATGCAGGGCACCACGTGAAGGATAATCCACATAAAGAAGGCTTTTACTTGTACAATTAGTCTATAAAGGCGGCATGCAATTTCCACTCCCCGTGAAATATAATGCGACGGTAAGAAGAGAAAACAATAGTTTGAAGAAAAAAATGTTTGTCCCACGGGAACTTGGAAACAGACCGACATCCTAGACGGGGGAGAGCATGCAGTCGAGTCAGCCTAGAATATATCGTATTACCTTGTTTTACGTACTTATATATACTATACATCAGATGAATCACACGGTATATCGTGGGGAAAAAAGATTGTGAATAGTGATTTATGTGACAAAGTGAATGGTTAGCAACGGGTAAATCTAGGCTCTTTGTGGTATGAGCCCGCTACAATATACGCCTGCAAGGGTCTATGGTTAACTTTGTGTCGAGGTGTTTGAGTGGTAATTTTAAAGGTTTTTCTGTTTAGCTCGTCCATTTATCTTCTGGTGATTTTATACACTTGATAAAGGGCCGAAGCATCCTTTCAAAAACTCTGGCCATGAACACTTATTAATTATTTGCTGTTGAACGCCATGTTCAAAAATCCGACTTTTGAAACCACAACCACGAAGGCAGCGATAGGGTTTGGGGGAAGCGGTGAATGGAATTCTTACTCTACGTGTGGATATAGCAACGAACACGTGAAGATTAAGTGTTTGGAAGTACGTCTGCAAATGCCGTTAGAATAACTGTCTGTTGAAATGAAACAAACATGGTGAGTCCGTTGTGATGCTAGCACGTGAGGAACAAAATCACGTGCCTAACAGAATACAGTAAGCGTGGAATCGTCTGAATTGGAGCACACCGGGAACGTTTACACAGCTGTTCTTGGTGATCCGTATTTACAAGTAGTTCCCGCGCCAAGGAAATATTTGCCATTGAGAGTATCTGTCTGGTTGGAGTCGTCCCACCTGCGGTCCCTAAATACACGGAATACCTCCGCGATATGGCCTGTCAGACTGTGACAATCTACATTGTTAGCCTCCTGGACTATTTCGAGATGCTAAGTAGCGCGAGATGAGAAATTGCACGTGCATGAGTGGGAAAACGTGTGTTTGGAAGGCTTCATACGACACCTTTCCATACACTCTGGTTGGCAACGAAATTGGCACATGCGCATAATAATAATATCGCTTAAGAATTTCAATGCTAAGGAACCTAACTATTTTCTCGAGTAGAAAATTTAATTAACTCCGTCATGTCTTAAAACCTCACTATGTCCAACCATATACATAGTGCTGGTTCGTCTGTGCTATACAATGTGTCAGAGAATAGTTTTGATCCCATGTGCTCCACATAAGTACGCACCACACAAGAGAGCTTCGGAAAACACGCTAAACAATGTCCCACCCCCACACACACACCTGTCAGAGGTGTTGCAAACTTTAAAATTAGTGTATTTAAACATATATAGGCCTAACGCAATCACATTTCATGCATGAAAAAACAAAACAAAAAAAAAACAAGAACAGCAAAAACAAGACAAAACAAACAAATAAAACACACACACATGCAAAATAACTGCGTGTCGAGACCATCTTCACAATTGTTTGTTAACGAAACAATCCAGAATTTTCGCTGATGTCATGGCGGTTAGGTTTATGGCTGGGGCAAATCGGAGAACCCTCAGTCATTTACTTGACCAGTCGTCTTACAGGTTACACGAGCACATTTGTTTTCCTTACTATTTATGTAGTAAATTTGTCAACTTTCACCCCCAAAACATACATCCCAAACTATCGCGTAGTGGTATGCCACACCGCCACATACAGCTTGGAGTTTTCTCTACATCATATCAAAAAAGCAACATAGCTTGACCATCATATCTTTTGAGCTGTTGCTCCTGGATGTGACGTAATGGCATTTTTTCAATTTGGTAACTCCAGGGATGGGGGCGGGCGATAGTCTCCCCGGCAAAAACTTTTCAGTTGTATCCAAAGCAAATAATTTTCTGATATTTTTTAACTGGGTGTAAAATGACAGTATAGAAATTTACAGTTTCTCAACAATCTAGACTGCCTGTGTGGCAGTATCATTGTCCAATCGGCCCTCCAGGACTATTCAATTCCGAGCCAAATCTTTTACCCAACTGGCCGAATTGCGCATGTGTAAGCTACACAGACATGGAGGCGCCGAAATCGGCTGGAGCTGCACTCTGTATTGCTTCCTCACTGGTGAGGTCGATCGGCAGCGGACCGATTAAAGCTTTTAGCGAATGACCCCATCGGCGAACACATGTATATCTCTACTCAGTTCCGTGTCGTTATAGCAGTAGTTAGTGGAAATAAAATTCATGTTCCACATCGGTTTCAGTTCCGGTTTCCTCCCACTGTATAATGCTGGTCGCCGTCGTGTAAGTTTTATTTATTTATTTATTTGATTGGTGTTTTACGCCATACTCAAGAATATTTCACTTCTACAACGGCGGCCAGCATTATGGTGGAAGAAACCGGGCAGAGCCAGGGGAAACCCACGAACATCCAAGGGTTGCTGGTAGACCTTCCCACGTATGGCCGGAGAGGAATCCAGCATGAGCCGGTCTTGAACTCACAGCGACCACATTGGTGAGAGGCTTCGGGTCATTGTGCTGCGATAGTACGCTAACCGACTGAGCCACGGAGGTTCCCCCTCCTTCCCCTCTGTCGTGTAAGTGAAATAATCTTGATTACTGCCAAATATATGCACATCAATCAGGTAAATATATTCCACGTCAGAAAACAACTCGTAGAAGCAGTTTTGAAAGACTACCCATCAGTGGACACATTTTAATCGAAATGACAAACCAGTTTGCGACTATCACAAAACGACGCGGCACCCATGGGAAGATGCGCGCATACGCGTGGATAATAGTCTATTGAAGTCTCCATTGTCATCTGCAGGTGTGTCTGGCAATTAAAAGAGCTAAAATTATTACACACGTAACAAGGCGTGGACAGAGCCGGGATCAGTATTTCACCCTTAGTGTACACGTCAGTCTTTCCAATGCTTCGGCTGACTCCATGGCTTTGAACCGCTGCGTTTGCCCATCACACACACCTGTGTCCCCGGGTTTTTATTCCCACGGAATGAGACAGATTTGCATTCATGCCCAGGTGCAAGACATAAAAATACCTGCAGACAGATTTACCATAAGATCCCGGTATTCTTGAACGGAGATATTCTACATGAACAGCGTACATATGTACTAAATATATCGCCACCAACGAACTTCTGAGTCTAATTATAAAACTTGCAATCGATAGTAACTATTACAAACGACAGTGAAAAACTATTATTGTTTCAAAATGGACGAATATAGCTATTATACATCAGTACGACGAGAGAGGGTATCATTTGTTTTCTGCAAACTGTTGTCTTGAGCCAACCAGCGTTGATTCCTTTTTTGCAAGAGACTGATTCTCATCACGATACCGCTGAAATACTGCCAATTTATAGTCAAACCCCAATCATTCATTCTTTCGTTAAACTTCAGCCAAAAATAAGGACCAAGCATTGGACGGTCGTCTGGCTAAGGTATCATGGTTACGTTAAAATAATGTCTTTTTTGGGGCCTTCAAAAAATCAAAAGCTTAATTCTAGCACGTTCTCGCCATGATATGCCTTTAATTAGAGCTGTTGAGCCCTGTAATCATTCATTCTTTGAAATATATGACTCAAAATATTGCACTTGGCCTGTGTTAACGACAGAAGCATGGTAGACTCTGACATGGATATAAAAACCACGCCAATACCAACAATACCGCCAGATTCCGACTACAAGCTTGCTCGTTTTCCTGAGACCAGCCCCACCGCCCCCACCTGTCCACCCCCCCTCCAAACACCCCCAACCCCTTACTTCCGAGCCCACTCGTGCGGAGCAAATGCTGTGCATAATTAAAGCCCGCTATCTGGTATTACTTGGATAACAGAAAGACTTGGGGACACAATGGCACATGTCAGCCGGACAAATCAATCGGGCTGCATGCATGTTATTAGGTCTTCCAAATGAGTCACAGCACTGCATTGCAGACGAGTTCAAACTGGAGGGCACGCGCAAGAGGACTGCACGCGCTTTGATCCGAGCATGTGCGTGTTGGCATGACATCATCCGCTTTGAGGCAGACCATTGTTAAGTGGACAACCATTGCCATGCACAGAGAAAGAAAATTCAAATAGCCGTTGACAAAAAATCGAAATATTAGTTTTTAGCAGTGAAAACATCCCATTATAAATATTGGCTTTGCATTGTCCTGACCGTGAATGTATTCTTCGCGTCTTTGAGCTGAATGTAGCATCACTTTACATTGTATTAACACAAGGCCTCGCCCGACGCGATGTGCTCTGATGAACTACAGCGGAGTCAAGTAGCGGCAAATGACAATTAATCCATCCGTTCCCTGCGTGCCCCGCACCTACCACGTCTGCTCACCGTATCACTGGGCAGCGCAATGACGTCACGGTAGGCTAGCAGAGTCGGATAAACTGTCTTAGAGTAGAAGAGACCAGAAGCGATTCCGATTAATTCCTGACAACCCGGTCGGCTAAAAGGGCATCAGATAACACATTGCGGGAAGTCAAGTAAACAGGTACAAATAGACATACACCGGGAGTTATTTTTTGCTACACTTGGCTCTCTCTCAGCCTATTTCGGTCCGCCATAAGAGACAATGTGGCTAAGTATAGCCACTGTATAACTATTTATATTCACGTCAACATTTATTCTCCAGAATCAAATTCAAAAGACAAAAGTTTGCAGTTTCAAACGAATCCCAATTGATGTTGAATCAAACAATCATATCTCACCCCCGCAGGCACAATGGTGTGTAATTTTGCCTCCGTTCGTTCATGTTGCAGTAATATGAATAGAGCTCGGAATCCACATATTGTTTATTCAAACTTCTGTCCCAGTTTCGAGTAACAAATGTTATTAAACTCATAGAACAAAATGATTTCCGCTTACACTATTTACAGCTCACCTACTCACTTACATATACCCTAGGGTTGTCGAAAGGAACATCTAACCTTTGAGGATAGCTTTCCGTGCGGAATTCGTTGTAATTGTAACCACAGATCATTCCAGGTGATTGTGGATAGGGAGAGACTAGAACCTGAAGGTGATGGCAGACCGTGCCCCCATACCAGCCAGCGGTATGGTACAGGATAGAGATCGTCTAGAAAGACCGGAAAATTGCCCAAGTTTAGATCAACAAACACAGAGACCGTGGAGCCAGCCAGCCGGGATAAGAGAGTTGCGTAACGAAGAAGAATCTCTGAGAGACCTTAACCAACTGATATAATAGTTAAGTGACAGCCCGTGGGGCCCTGGGGAGTGAGGGAACGGCTGGGTAAGGGTAGTTTCCATACGGTCATAGCCACGTCGTAAAGATAGCCGGTCATTACGTCAATCACTTGTCTCAATGGTGCCGTAGTACTGCCTGTTTAACGCTGTCGGAGTGAACAGCTTGTCTACGCGCGTAATGTATAAAGTGGTGTTAACATATGGAGAGAATCAACAGCTTAAGCCCATAGACAGATTAATCGAGATAGCGATATAGCAGCTTTGATTAGAATGCTGTACAAAGTAGCCTAATGCATCATTATGTGATTCAGTGGGTGAGTGACTTATTCATTCGGATGCTTATATCAAGGCCCCGACAGTTAAACCCCTACGTGGACCGAATATTACTTTAACCAGCGATGCAAGTGCAAGTCATATTTGTAATTGACTTCCATATTCAGTTAATGAATTATTTAAAATATTGTTTCGATTACACATCCAACCTGTGGACGTTGGCCGGTTTCCCCCGGACTCTGTCCAGTTTCTTCCAACCATAATGCTGACCACCGTATTATAATCGAAATATTCTCGAGTACGGCATAAAACATCAATCAATGAAATAAATAAATAAACAAATAAATAAATTAATTAATAAATTAATAAATCCATCTCATATCAACATCAATGTCTGCAATAATCGAGCGTGAGATTTTCAAGAGGAACATGATTGTAAGTTTTGGAGTAAAAGTTTGTTTTTTAATCAAGGAGTCGGGAACAAAGACAGTGAGCCATTTTGATAATTTTTAAGCTGCATATGAGTCTTTGTGAATTCGCCGATATTAAGATTATGCCATCTGTCTACAGAATGTCCATATGTGCACAGTCGGTGTCTTGGGCGAATGTTTTGGAGACAAAGGACTATGCTTCTTTGCACTGATGCAGGACAAAACTGTCCAAGGACGGAACAATGGCACTGACGATGGCCGGTCCTTTGTCGAGGAAGTCTCGCCCATTGTCTAAGACGGCCCGCTAAATGGAACCCGTCACTCCCAGTAGAGAGAGCGGAATCCTTCATTAATGAAACCCCAAATCTCTATGACAAATGATCGCCTTTGTTTGGACGAGTAACGATGGTAGCACAGAGATCGGATTTTGTTAGGTTAAGCTGACATCCACATGGAAATATCGTAGTGACGGGCGTTTCCCGGGGGCCTCATCAACTTATTTGGAACGGGACAAAGGGCTGAGGAGGAAATGAACATGGGCACAACAGCCGGGACGGCTTTCTTTATGATCCGTCATTTATCAAAAGGAAGAACATGCGCATTATATTCAACATGTTTGTTTCAAATTTCAATATGCACCGACCTTATGTGGACACTATACATATTTACATAGTATACATACACATCATTTGTCCTTTAATATGAGAGGTTTCACAAACAATGCATCGATTTGGAGAATGTCCAAATCTAGGTTCAAGGGCGCAATGTTGAGCAGACAACTGTCTCGTATTAAGTACCAGGAACAGACATTATGTTTAACTTAGTTTCCAACGCGGCAGTCGTGCAGTTTACGTCTCGAATGACAATGAGGACTGCTCGGAATAAATGTTCCACTGGATACAATTAAACGTGACTTCAAATGGTTTCAATTGTGTATTAACAATGGAGGTAGATTTTATTACGCGTTCCACGTCAAATGTTTTGTACGCAGGTTAATAACTCATTGACTTAAATGCCTGTTGAAAATTCCGATTAAACCACAGCCGACTGAAAAGAATAGGTTGCTGAATGCATTTTATTAATATGACGGCGGGCGGGTTTGGCGTGGCCGAAAACCGTGTGCAATGAGGACGAATGTTGATAATGATCATAACGTTTGCCGATTATGTCATTTTTTCATGTCACCCTAACTGTCGTGCATATCATTAAGTAAACTAAATCGTTTTGCCTTAAGCAATAATGCTTGCTGTATTTTGCAGGAAAGCTGATTTTTTAAATTGAATGCATATTTTAAAATGTTCAGTATGGAGAAATATAAAGCCTTTACAGATTGAGAGTCATCTAGTTCACAAAACAGATCCGATTTTGGTAATGAAGTCAGGTAGATCGACTCCAAAATTGCAACTGCCCTTTTCCCATGCCTTTGTGTCTTGGAAAGTGGTATGCGGATGTTTTTTCTTTTTACTGGCAAACATATATTGATTTATAAACGATATCCGGTCGTAGTAAACATTTCCGGTCCTGTGACAGTCAGACGCTGTGATGTTATGGCTGGCTGAAGGTGTTGGAGTATTAGTGTAATAGTCGTGTTTCAGTGAGAATCACGACAAAACAAACCTCGTGTTAACACGTGGGCTTATCTGCACTGGATGTTACGGCTATGTTATCGGAGGATTCAGAGATTTATCACCCAGTAGGCCTTACGGCACAGCGGGATTGCTGCAGATGGGTCGGGAAATTGTCGAACCAGATGGGTGCATCTGGATGCTTGGACGTCTGGGAGAAAGCTGTCGAGGAGGCTGGTGACTTCATCTTATCGCCACCTCGCTCATCCATCTTCATTAGAGAGACAGGCGACCAGGCCGAAGACAGACTGTCACCTAATATAACCATACTTTACTTACGCTGTATATACTACCGTAAGTTAACGGGGAGAAACTGTTATGACTAGGTAGTGTTGACCGCCACCTGACAGTCCCCGAGCGGTGAGAAGGGCATCCAGAAGGCTTATAAGACACTCCTTAATACTCCTACCGGTACTCATTTTATGCCCACCAAAGTATGAAGTGGCCTACAACAATACTTCAACTTTAAATCTTTATTCCGATTAGGTATTTCTGCCCCTCGCATAACCGATACAATTAAGTGCAAGATGACACGGATAACAGACAAACTAAACTTTGCACCACTGTTCCAGTATTACAATGGGACTGATAGCAATGTTTATCGTAACAACACAGCAACATTGAACGCTGTCGTTGTTAATATCGACTATTCGTTGTACACATCGGGATCTTCTCACGGTGTCAGAAGTGTGCATGGGGACGAACAGCTGCCAGTGAAGCGATGAAGCAGTGCTATCTAAATATTATGAGTAACGTACCTCACAAGTGGACAGATATTGCCGTAATACATGTGGCAATGTCAGTCCAACATAGGCTCCAACGAGAATGTTTCTCTTAGCAGCTTAACTTGTAAGCAGGGTCTTGATTTCTTGGTTAATAAATACGAGAACCATTCGGTTTATCGAAATGTTTTATCTGAATGCTCGAGTAAAAATCAATTCCTTGTTCGCGGGATCGAACCAGATCCCTAATTTCTTCAGGTGTAGAATATTCTGAAGTAAAACTCGAGGACGACAATAGGCGCTGTCCGTTCTGTCACAGAACTGAGCGATGCCACAGTGAGTTGCACTTCCAGCGGACAAAGGAAAACCGAACGCTGTTTTTTTCTACAAAGCATTCTATAGAGCCGGTACAAAGTTTGGTGTCTTTCGGGTATTACCTCCCAGTTATGTTACTATTCCCATGTACGTCGTCAGACAACCCTCTGTCATCGGCAGTGTTGTGATATTCGCTGCCTGGTGTTTACGAATCCTCGCCCCTTACTTGTTTTGAAGTTAAACCTTTCTACCCGTCCCTTAAACCCCTATTCTTATCGGAAAGCGTTTTGTATTCACATCGGCCTATTCACAGACAAACTACATAAAATAGGATGTGATGCTAGGGCACTATCATATAACTTACATTAAGATGCATATAATACCATGTTTAATGGTTTGTTGTAAATGTAGGAGTTATTGAGGGATAATTTACAGTGTAACAGTGATATTCATGCACAACATGTAGTTCTGTCACTGTCTCGCGGCCTAAAGCCTTCGCTTTTAACTCAGACTCTACTGTACATGGTAACAGATAAAATCACTCGTTAATACAAGGTATAATGAATAGGGCCTTGTATGTAACGCGCACGGCCCGCGGCTATAAAGAGGCGAGCGCTGAGCGGCATACCTTGACGTACACCAATTTACTGTTAGAATAACAGGAGCTCCACATACTGCACGCACAATCTCACGCCCGCTATGTCCACACGCATGTGTACCGCTGCCTAGCGCGTGCAAGGGGCAGTGTTTCTGCATTAATCCCTCCGCAGACGGACCGCATTAATTCATACAACATATTTAACCTCAGCATAAATTACAGGTAGGGAAATTTGCATGTCATATAGCTTAAACTCTCTAGTGCACGGAATAGATATCTACCCCTGAGATAACAAATATTGTCACGAGCTTGTTAATGAGCTTCTAATTCTCAATTAGAAATACTGCTCATTAGAAAAAATGCAATGGTATACTTACAAGTGATCAAGCTGAAGACAGACCGACCAGATGAAAATCCTTCTGTGCAAAGAAAGACCGTAGTTAATGTGTCACATTTCACGGTCAATCTCCGATACAGAAGTATGGAAAAATCGTTTCTGTATTCCCCTGTATTGTCAGCTTTTAAACCTTATCATACACTTCACTGTTAAGATGTCCCTGATTTCAGCATTCTGTCCTCAATGGAAAACAGTTTCTGTAGAGCTGGTCAGAATCTTTTAGTTAGCGTACTCCTGGCAAGACAGCCTACTGTCGCGAGTGCCGATCGTGCCAAAACGACGGAGTTGCTCCCTCGCTCATTGAGTCGAGTGCACGCCGAGAGAGCCGTCGATCTGCAGGTTAGCTCTTCTGCGCTTGCCCATTGAATGTCTCGGCCGTCTGCGCTGGGTCCGCTTCTCCTATAGGCCGCGGTGAGCGAGGAAGCGTGTAAAGTGACAGGCTTCCCATAGTAGTAACGATAGTAGTAACGGCACAACACGCATCAGCTGGCGTGGTTCATACAGGCATTAACGCTATCGGCTCCTCCCACTGCCGTCAAAGAGAATCGGTGATAACTAAGCGGAGACATCAATGGGGAAACAGGAGGACTTCATAGATCAACACGCTAGCAGTAGGTAACGCAGTAATGTTACATGGACTTTTACAAAAATACAGTAAAAATGTATGGCCTGGAAAACTGTTTCATGTACGGATTGGTGAAACTGTTAGTGAACAATGGAATGAGAATTTAGCTAAGGGGTATTAACCAACCGACGTAGATTAATTACATGTAGGCCTATGTATGACCTACATGCAGTTACAACGTGTGTGACTTGACCACGGAGAGGTGATAGGTTGAATGGCGGAGAAGTCATTGCTTTATAAGGGGTCCGTTTTTCAGCACGTAACGTCATTTATACGTTATGACATAAGTATGAGCCTTTGTTAAGAAAAAGAAAAAACGGTAACTCAACATCAAATGTGCCCACCATTACTACAATCATCCATGGGCCATGCTTTACGAAAAGTATGGCGTTATGGCCTTGAAAAATAAAAAAAATATATTCTGGTGTCGTAGTCTCCAGTGTAAGGCGCGTCACAAACGTATATATACGTGAACGTAACATTTATGGAGATGTTACCCTAGTACCAGCTGAGTGAACAAAAGGCCTCAATCGTGCCCGTTATTAAACGGGCCTCTTTAGATGCACTTGCGAATGTTTCGTAGTAGGTACACCGGGCGTTGGAAATTATGTCTTCATAGCGAAGGTCGCCACAACATTTCTAAAACATGATCGACGTGGCGTTAAGCCTTAATGATTCAGTCTTTGTGAAGACTGCAGGGTGCAATTAGGCTTATGTATACATATATGTACGTAGCCGAATCCCGGATATACAGTCTCAGCTGACTATTATTTAAGCATTTACATGAAACGTAGAGTGAAACTCTAACTGAAGTAAACTGACAAGATACCGCATTTCAACAAGTGATCATTAGCCAACAATAATACTGTCGTATCTGCTTTGGTTTTACATCAAGACCTCTCTTAATGGGCTTCGATGTATGTAAAAATATTATGACAGCGACATGACTATTCCATTTTATTGGTGTATTACATTTATTTCACATTCATCAGCTTCAGTATGACGTGATGGTTCAGGTATGACAGAACATCTCGTTAGTGTCGTCACCTGACCACGAGACATCGTCACATCGATGAAATATGGAGGGGGGGAACACAAAGTAGAGATGAGCGGATAAGGGTTTGTTTTACACGAACGGATCAGTTGATTAACAAGCGAAGTTATTCACAGGAAGTCCCAGAGAGAGCTATTAGCACAGAGAAACAGGTTGTCACTTAACACTGTCGTGACACGTCTCAACTGCAGCCGGCACAAAAAAAAAAGAAAAAAAAAAAAACAAAGAAAAATAAAAAAAACAGATCAACATGTCGTCGTAACAAACGTGAGTGATCTCCCTTAACAAAGTTATAGGGCTTCATACTTAAGGGCTTAAGTACCGTCGGTGTTGGCGTGGATTGTTTTAATACGACTGTGTATTTCCTGTGTACGATTCGATACAGTAGATTGTTCATGGTTCCATCGCAACTCATCAACCTCAGGTATGTTCTACTTATAGAATATTTGTCGTCTAGTCGCCATCAACAGACCTGAGGATGGATGATAAACTAAACCCACATCCCTGCCAACCCAACCTCCCATCTGTTGCCATTCCTGCACATGACGCACATATATGCCAGGATCCCACAGGTATTATTAGATATGTTCTATTTAGTGTATCCCGGGATACAGGTATGTCATCACACTGTTATAGAAAAGTCCGTGTTTTTACCGTCACACTGGCTCCGGTGTTTCTACGATGGTTTTACCACTATACAGTCGCTTTAGTGGTAAAACACCCACAGTAGGAGAAACGCGTGATCTGTGTGGATGGGTGGCTTAGGGTGTTGGAGTATTAGTGTAATAGTCGTTTTTCAGTAAGAATCACGACAAAACAAACCTCGTGTTAAGACATGGGCTTATCTACCCTGAATGTTACGGCTATGTTATCGGAGGATTCAGAGATTTATCACCCAGTAGGCCTTACTTCATATTACTTCATACACGATGATATGTTATAACCGTTATGTTACAGTGAATATTCTTGAGTACGGCGTAAAACACCAATCAAATAAATAAATAATTAAATAAATTATGTTACAGCGAATACGCTTGGTAGCACAGTGCACACAGGAAAACACCTATAATAAATTAAGTTCATTTTACAAAGTATTAATGAGTGCGGTATAATTAACATCATAGTCGAAACCCACCAGATAGAAAATTAGTGTTAACAGCGTCTTTGTAAATCTTCACCCAGGAGAAACCTATTATCTCCTAGTCTCAAATTAGTTTGGTAAGAAAACTACCTAAAGGCGAACAATTTCACCAGATTTGATCCATTTTCTCCATATTCAGTTTAAATGTTTCAGCAGACCACGTATTGGGTGAATTTCGTCAGGTGAACACGATGAGAGCCTGCCTGACGTTGCCGCCTTATTGCAAGTGTTTCAGGACCACCTTTCATCAGCATTTTCGCAGGAATCGTCCTCCCTTGTTGAAGGCGGACATAAGCTGACTTACATCAGCCTGCCACTCTTAACTCGTCTCCAAGGCCTCGCGCGAGCTCAATGGATTTCTACCGTTACATTGATTAATAGAGGTGATGACAGCGCATGTCGAGTCGACTGTGAGTCACAGACCTCGGTTCCTTGTTCTTGAATGGACCGGTTGCCCTAGAAGCAAGGTCTTCGTCGATTCATGAATTTTATACCTTTTGAAGGAGTTGAGTGCACCCGAGCTGTCCAAAGACAGTTGTCACCCACTTTCTCGCTTTCTGTGTGCGGTACAGTGTACATAGGAAGTATATATGAAATCCTCCTTTTCGCTTCCACAACACTCTCATCTTTTTAAATGTTCCATGCCTTATCCGCCAATAACTCTTGATGTCAACATTTCATTATGGAATTAAAAATGAAACGGAATGCAATACGGCATCCTATGTTTTCATATTCACAGTTCGTCGGGATCTATGGCTAAAATACTGAACACGCTGCATGAAGCCACAATCATTGGTACAGTGTAGGTACATGCAGGATAAATACCATATATTGCTCTTTATTCGGACAGTTTCTTTGGTATATAGGTACATACACGCTACTAAACCGTTACTTCTGGTGGGTCCTTTGCTAGTCTATAAATTTGTGGAGTTACACATCAGTGGTAGTTTGACCCTGTACAGATCAGTTTTGCAGATGATTTAGGCTGTTATCTTCATCGTTCCCACCCATCGGAGTGGAGTGTCCATGGGAAGTTTAACTGGGATTGGAAAGCCAGATAGCGGGTAATAACTGTAAAGCTGTTAAGCCGATTTGCTGCAGTCAGGTCGTCTTTAAGAGTTTGACATAGAGGACGTATAAATAACGGCTCAAAGGGGCCTTGTAGAGCGCGACCACATGCCGAGTGATAAATTGGGACGGTTTCACGGTTCCTTCGACATATTACCAGATAAGTTATTTGACACTGACCTTTCCAAATAAAGCACATGTCAAAAGAAACAGGCGGGGGCAAAAAAATATGTAAGTTATATCTTCCATGCCTCAGACTGGCTTCTCTCTCCTTTCTTGTCACGGCACTGACATAGTCTCCGAGTTAACTAGACAAGAAAGCCGAAAACTTAATTGCCATCTATACCAACATCTGAGACCGATGTATCTTGGTGAGATGACATCTGACCCCTAGTTAACACGTGCACGGTGTAGTCCGATAAAAACTCCGCAGGCCCGGGTGGATTTGTCTTCCTCTCTGGGTAACCAACCGCTGTCACAGCCGAAGTCATATCGTCGCGTAAATCTAGAAATGAACCACTTAATAACCCTGTGTTCGCCAAACCCAAACGGGACTTGTGTTTCTCGATTTTAATGAAAACCATATTTTAATTGGCCAGGAGTGAATGGTTGGCCTATAATGTTTGAGTCCAGAAATGACAAGCACTGCCCGTTGGGTTCCATATGTTGGTTTTAGTTGAGCAATGGTCAGGAATGAAGCAGACATTTATAAATATGGTACAGTAACGACACACATAAATGCTATAAACAAAGGACAAAGGAATACATGTTAATTAGCGATATAACGTTAACCGGCTTAACCTTGGTGACATAGAGATAAGGTCAAGGTCGTATAATGGTCTAGCTTTGCTATAAACATGGCTTAACAAAGATGTGAAATCGCTGGCGGTTTACTGATCAAACCTTCTTTAGAAATCACAATGTAAGCATTTAAGTACTCCTGAATCTAGACATACACTTAAGTGGCAGCCCTAAAAGAGAAAAGTCAGGTAGGTTAAGTTTCGTGCATACAGAACGATTACTAAATTGAAATGTGGGGAGTTGGTTTGATTTCAAAGGTTTTATCGCAAACGGACTTGCTGTCTGGTACTGTAGTAATGCCACAAATGTATTGCGTGTTCCTGGTTTGGGGGAAATACTGGTAAATATGGTACCCTTACTTTTCCAAATATCATGGTTACATCCCGTACACGTTTGCAGCTATATACCGTACATGTAACTGGCCGAAACCTTATAATGTGCTATCTCTAGAAGATTTTTGCATCTACAATGAAATCAATTAAAATATTTCCAGCTATAAATATGTTATACATGCAGGTAATTAATAATGTTGACCGATCTCGCCGCAAACAAGTCGGGGGGGGAGGGGGGGGCTCTGATGTCTGACCTGTCCACTTAGAACGGCAAGTCGACTCGGGCCATCTGGTGGATGCTTACAGGCTGACGTGTTACACACCGGTTTACAGGCTCGTCCAATTGATAATGACTATCAGCTGAGGGCAAAAAAGCAATTTCATTCTACTTTTTTAATTTTAATATAGATCCCATATCTTGAAAATTTATCACCACTCTTCTGTATTCTTTCATCTCAACAATAACCACAGTCCCAGTTTTAACGATATTTTTTTGTTTCTAATAACCACCATTAACCAATTAATAAATATTTATATACCAGCAATATAGCAACAAAGTATTCTCACTGCAGAATTAGAAAATTCAAAAGGAAGGTGTTAAATAAAACAAGCTCAGGGAACATGCAACTATAGTCCCTGAAAACGGTACTATATTTCTTTTCTTCATCTTTTCCACCGAAGGCTCATCGGAAACTTTCAGCGTAGATTGTACGTTGGTTCTATTGTTAGCGGGAAGACGTTGAGCTTAACCGTCTATCTTTGCAGTGTAGCCCTTGTATATACAAGGCAGCTTTAATGCAAGAAGATCAGCCATGACAGAAAGGCCTTAGTTTACTGCCTAAATGGCTGTCGCAACCGGAAGTTCTAGGGGACAACCATGTAGTCGTTGACTGGTTAATGGACTTAAGGGAATAAAATTTCAGATTATGGTCTGAACAGGTTTAATTAATGGATGAGTGTATCATTTACTGATTAACCTGTTTGAGGGGAGCATTGTTTCAAGAGAGGTTGTGCCTTAGATGAGCATTTCTAGGCCTATACATTGGAACGCTCGAGGGAAATCTGGAAACTTAATCGGAGAATCGCACACAAACGACCAAGGCTGGTCCACATGTGTACAATGCCTATGAACGCACTGCTTGTAAATATTTGACATGGGTTAAACCTATGCTGCAGACTGTTATGACTGGAGAAACACAGTATTCGTCACATATTTGACTTAAGGCCACAGACTGAACAGCGAAAGCAGGAGTCCAGCTTCCGACCTCATTGGTCAAGTGTTGATCAGGTGTTAAGAGACTAACGCCTTAGAAGGCTGAGCCAGGTAGAGTAGCATGAACGTATTGGTCATATTTACGTTCCGCACAAAATGCTGTTGCCCAACATTAAGACTTCACTTGTTTTATTTCTGCAATTTAATAAACTATCACGCAATGTAGTCAACGATAATATCTCTAACATGAAATATTATATATAACTTTAATAATGCTAAATCCAACAATTTGGCAGTGGTGGAAGATTGGAGGAAAGTCTTACAGGATTACGAATCAGATAAGACAAACGTTAACATGAGCATGTACCACAACCAACTTCATAGTTTCTTGTACAGGAACTTGTCGAGGTCCACTTGTTGGCTTTGTTTTGATACAGGCCACCAAAGCTTTGCGATGAATTAGTTAATCGGTGTTTGATGCTGAAAAGTCTGAATATTCTACTCTCTTAACTGACGACCGTGAAGGGCTAGGGGAAATAAGGTACATAGAGAATGAAGGATACTCCGTCCGTAGTCGGGTGTACTTCATATATCCATATGGCTCCTCATGAGATTTATTTATTGTTTGGATTGTTTTTTTTTTTTGCTTTTTTTTTGTTTTTTTATTTGTTTTTAATTTCAATATTTATATATATTTATTTATTTGAATTGTGTTTTATGGCGTTCTCAAGAATATTTCACTTATACGACGGCGACCAGTATTATTGTGGGAGGAAACAACCCCACGACCATCCGCAGGTTGCTGGCAGACCTTCCCACATACTCCCGGAGAGGAAGCCAGCATGAGCTGGTCTAGAACTCATAGCGACCGCATTGGTGGGAGGCTTTGGTCATTGTGCTGCGTATATACATGTATATAAAAATGTATAAATAAAGAATGTGCGATTACGGTCAGCCTCATGTGTCCGGAAACCAGTGATCGCCATCGAGGTAAATGAAGAACCTGTGGCAGACTCTGTATTTCAGTAATTATATTATACACCTGCATGAAACCACTAAATCAGGGCATGAAAATCAAAATGACAAAATTCATTTTGTCTGCTTCTGTGCAGAAAGCAAAGCAGGGTTTGCATGCAATAAGCTGAGCGGAGAGGGTGGAGAGGGGGGAGGGGTTAGGAGGTGGGGAAGGGGGACAGCAAACAAAGGCAAACACTAAAGATTCAAGTTGGGTCCTCTCTGAATATGTCGTATGAGGCGATGAGTCATCGGGATCTTAAGATTCATTTCACAATGGTTAGGGAAAAAAAAACACTTGAATCGGAAAGAAAAGGAGAAGATGAACGGCCAAACCGAGCCGAGCGTGCGTGGTTTCTAATGAAGTCCTAGATGAGGCTCCTTCCATAACGTTTGTATTCCATCAAGTCGAGGCCTATCAGCTTATCGCACAGACTACACCTCGTGCGTGAATCGAGTAGCTTTACATGTTTCGCCTACCAGACCTATCCTTCCGGCTCTCCTTCGTCCATGCTGGTCGGAAAGACGTGAGTTCTCAATGCATCCTCCAATCAAGGTGTTTTTCGATACCCGAGGCTGCGCAATGAGCGAATGTCGTTCAAATTGATACGAATTTAATATGCACAATGTGGGATAGCATGCTGACCATGTTAGATTTTAACAGCATTAAACGCAGTGATATGAATATTGCAGTATGATGAAGAACGTGTAACTATTGTCGATTCAGCGTAAACAACTCAGTGCTATCAAACTTACAACCACATCCTTCTCGTGCAAGTTTGTTCAAAATTTCCTTAAAAGTTTTGATGTATGGCCCGTAAGAGGTCGTCGAGCAATGCTTGTATTGCGCCTCAAAAGTGACATTAGCTCGATTTCAGTCTTCATTTCATGAGAGAGAGAGAGAGAGAGAGAGAGAGAGAGAGAGAGAGAGAGAGAGAGAGAGGAGATGGGGGTAGAAGGAACGATAAAAGCCACTAGATAGGCCTACGGGTATGGTAGGATAGAAATTGCTTGCAGTTAGACGCTTTGTAGGATATGTACAGAAATATGCTGATACTCTGTAAAAACGACATTTGTAAATTCGAAGATCCATAATGACATGCCGATCAGTGTGTACGCACATTGGATACAACTCATACACATGTCATTTTGAATATGTTACTTGAGTGCCTCGGCCGTCGAGTGGATAGAGCATCCGCCTCGAGGTCAGGGGATCCGGATACCAAAACTTTAGAAATGGTACTTGTGGCTGCCTGGCTTGGCGCTCAGCCATGAGAGGTTAAAGCAAGGAAACAACACTGGTCGGCCTGGTGTAATGTGACTGAGTGAGGTGTCATGTCTGGTGTCTTCGACATGATGCTCCGGCAGCACTTTGGCGGCATGGACTCGGCCTGCCACAAAGAAGACACACTATATGCACACACCCAAAGGACTCCTGGTCGTCGTATGACTGAAACATTGTTAAGTACGGCATAAAACTCCAAGCACTCACTTACTCACGAATTACCCAAGACGTGTGTAGACACATTTATATGGATGTTTGTTTTTAGAGAGATCCACTCGAAATCCCGGAGATCTGTGCAGACTGCGACATTCTCTCATGCTGTCAAATTAACGAGTTTCGAACAAATGGCAGACTCAGTAGGTATCAGTGGATAGATATTATATATAGGATGCGGTCATCTCGTGGTGTCGCAAAATTCATACTGTTTTACTGGACATTTAAGCGAGAATTTTCACAAAGTTTTGACGGTAAACTGAAGCTTTCAAGCTCAAGAGCCTATGGTAAATTTCTTTAGACCTTTAGGTCAAAAATTCTGGGGAACCAAGATGGTCGTGTAGAGTGTTAATGTCTCTGGCAGTAAGGTCGATTCTCCCTTAGGATTGACCATGTCGGATCAGAACCGGTGTCAGAACCGGTGTCTCTGGCAGTAAGGTCGATTGTCCCTTAGGATTGACCATGTCGGATCAGAACCGGTGTCTCTGGCAGTAAGGTCGATTGTCCCTTAGGATTGACCATGTCGGATCAGAACCGGTGTCTCTGGCAGTAAGGTCGATTCTCCCTTAGGATTGACCATGTCAAGTCGGATCCACTGTTCTCCGACTGTCATCCGTGCGCTGTCATCTGTGTGCTGTCATCGTCCACTCCTGTTATCACACGATATCAACAGGCTGGACTCATGCGCACGGGCTCGACAAAGGTCAGCGATGTTATGTGGGTGTCATCGTTGGGTGAGCGGATCGGATGATGGGGACGGGGATGGTGTGGTGGGGGGGGGGGAAAGGTCGATGGTGGTCACAATTTGAATCCGCCGTAGCTCTGATGACCAGTTCGTTTAAATAACGCTGTACCATCCACCTGTTTAGTGATGACCACGCATGTCCCGTTTCGGTGTGTAATTTGATTCGTACAGAGTGGATTCCTATTCACCTTGTGAGGCCGTGTCAGATGCTAGGTTATGCAGGCCTACAACTGACACTTCGCATGAAGAAGGAAATTTCTTTGCTGGATTTAGTTTTCCTTGAGGAATTTCCAAAGTATTAAATTTAGTACTTTAACATCTGATTCACATCATTGAAAGCAAATTAATGAACAAGACTGTAACTTCACAGTCAATCCTCACGAGACCATAAATTTAAAGAAATGCAGCTTTTGATTTGTGTTTCGAATGCACTGAGGCGCGTAGCTATGGGACGGTTCATATCGCGTGTACAGGCACGGCCTTATACAAATTCTAATGAAATGAAAATTATAGCGGGATTTTAGAATTTGTAAGGTTCCCTCGAGAGCGACAGGCGTGCTCGTCTGAAACTACCCTCAATATAACCACGGGCAAAATTCCCGTCGCAGAAAATAATTTATCTGCTCTGGGAATCTGCAGGTTGGAGGAAGCCCAAATGGATTACGGCCGGGCGCCACGGCAAACTGTTGATCGTTTCTCCGCCAATAGATCGGTATCGGCCTCTATTCAAGTGCGGACCGGCCTGCCACCAGCAACACATGCAGCGACCGCAATTTCAAAATTAATAGCCAATGCCATTTTTATATTGCACCAGACACAAGCAACAAGATGTATGAGTATGCATCTGAGTAGTGGTTATTGTAGTCGAGTGACTCATGCAGCTATTGGGCCGGGACCTGTTAGGTTAAATCATTGATCTTTCTGCATGTGATGGCGCCCAGAGGTCTCAAAATAGTCGCTCTTTTTCTTGACCATCATACCGACCGTACAGTCCTGGGAAATGCTGGGTGATTAGGGCCTGTAAGGTCAAACTGGTATCAAACGGGAAATACACTGTGGCGTCATGTACAACTAAATGTGCATGGTATTGCAAGCTTAAAAGGAAACACGTTTCTTGTGTGCAAATGTTTCTTACCACTAGTGTTTATATCGCAAGGATTTTTTATATTAAAAACAAGTAATCCTGAAAACCAGTTCGCAGTTGAGTTATACCTGTATGTATGAGAGTTGCTTCAAGGAAAACGCCTTCTCTCCTATTCTTCTCTTGCTTATACAAACATACTTCTCGTAAAACATCCTCTCAGATTAGATATACCAAGACATCAATCTATAAGTAATGTTATACTGAGGATCCCAGTTAGAAAATATCAGCTTTCTAGTGTAAGCAACGCGACGTTAACACGTGCTTGCACTATCTGAAGCTAGCTGAGATGGGAGTGCATGGTCGAGAGACATGGGACGCTTAGTAAATTTTCGTTTGACTAAAGTATGCATTTCCAGCAATAGGGACTTATAGGTCTGATCCGATCGACATAGTGTCTTATAATAAGGCTCGATTCAGCCATGCACATGGCCGTGAACGCGTTTGCACTACTGGTTGTAAAGAGATTCAGATTTATTTCCGTTGGTCTCATTTTCGCAAAAATTGGCTGAATAAAGCTAAATGCTCCGAATTCCAAAGAGGAACGCAGTATGTGTAATGGTGCGCGTGTATAACTTTGTGTCGCGGTGCAGGTTTCCAGCAATCTGCGTGTATATCATCCAAATGCAGTTTTCGTTAGGCCTGTTTCTCGGCATCGTTTCCACGCATGTTGTATATTTTGCCACTTTTTGTTCCAAACCGCGAATCTCCAGCTGACGTAGTCACCGACAATGACTCATTCGCCCAGTCATACCTGCTGATTGCAATCCAGTTCATCAGTTATTCCTTTGTATAGCTCTATATCAAGGTGAGACCAATCTTCAGCATGAAGCTTAAACCCTCTGTGTACCTAATAGTTCAGGTAAAGGGCGCTGTCTATCATTAGGGCGCTGTCTATTGCACCATTACGCTTGCACTATGTAAATCGTGCGTTCGAGAAAACGTCCCTATATTGGCGTATATTTGCATATGGGATTTCTTTGGTGGGATGCAAACAATTAAATGTATAGAATTATGCGTGTATAGCGGGTAGTGGGTATGACTCAGCCTTAAAGCCCTGCATAACCCCCGGGGCCTCACAGGTATATCGATCTGAGGGTGATGTGATGGGTATCGCGGACAGGTATGACGGCACTCCTCCCTGGGCTGTGGCTGGGGGGTGGAGGGGGAGGGGATGCTCTGGGAAATTAGGCATAGTCATACCGGCAGGAAGTTGCTCCAGAGGTCTGGCTCCTTTTGTTTTGTGGTACTCATTAATCAATGGGAATCTAGTCATGAATCACCGCACCTAATACATATCGCAATCATACATGCTAGCTGCCCGTACTGTCATTCTGCCCGAAGTCGACACGCGGTATCCAAATATACAGTTATTGTGCATGACTCACTATTTGTGATTTCGTACTACTTTTAGAGTACAGACATCGTCGTTTTCAAGTATTGCTTCCATGTGTGTGGTACTATATATATCAGCTTATACATACCGACATATACACGTCCACGTATCTCCACGTTCAGGGGAATCGAGCATATAGTTTATTAATCTGCTTCATTCCGACTATATGTACCCGAGTAAATCTGAAATGTTTACAGAAGTTTAATAACTTTAAATTCAACATGTTGGCAATCGGGAGAAAATAAGTACTTATTAGGATAGCACTTCTAAGGTGTGAGAAATTTAACAGTTTCGAGAATAACAGAAAATGCTATATCTAACACTACCCATGTCAAATTAAACGTTAAAAACGTGGTGATTTACCATTATGTTGCAACCTGGAAGTAATCATTTCGCGGCGGTCATGATTTTAAAATGTTGGTACTGACAGTATTTAAGATTTTATACCATTTTTATTAGAAAATGTTGTCAGTTTAATATTTGTGTTTTAAAAATGTACATGTACTAAGTTAGGAGTTCGTCAAGATGGCACTTAGTCAAACACTGGTATACAGCCACGATGCAGCCCGAGCAGCCAGTCCGTCACTGACAGATCGTGGCCTTATCTGGAATCAGGAGGAAACATCCGAGGGTTACATTCCAAGACTGTGTACACGCCAAAGGGTGCATGCCTTCTGTCGCAGTTTTTTCTATAGCAATATGTCAGTGCAAAGGGCGTTAACTCATCTGGGTTGGTAGGAATTCCACGACTAAAGTCATCTCCGGTTAATAGAATAAACAGCGTTGTGTGTGTGTTGACGGTGTCACCGACTTCAGTCCCGTTACTCCCAGGAAGCATCAGACGCATGGGCCACCGTAAACCCGTACATATATATCCATCAGGAGAAGTTACACTTTCCGGCAGGGAAAAAAACATGACGTCTAAGTGAGAGAGAATGCGGAATCTCAAACAGGATTTATTTGCTTTGAAACCGAATATAAAACTGCGGTCTGTTTGATCACTTTACAATGCTTAACGTGTGCCAGGTGCATCAGTTGCATGTGCTGTGAGGTAGCCTACCAGGAATATGTAGCAGCAGACATATATATCTTAATCACAGATAGCACATTTGTGGAAACTCGAGCAATACATGCAATACCTGTCCTATACAAACCATAATGCATAAAAAAATAAAACTTGATGCCTAAAACTGTTACTTTGAATCTAATTTGTTTGTTTGCTTTCATGTGGGTTTATATAGTCGCTTTCGACATTACTTTACCTTCACGATGTCAAATGTTCTCTTTCATTTTGGGGCAGGATGACAGGTGACTGAAATGGACATTGCAGGTAGTTCGGTCCAGTGACGTATTGACAGTAACTATGCTATCCAATGAAATCTCTTAGCTATCTTGTCTAAGTCTGTGGTTCACATTTAAGAGGGATTCTCTAATTAGTTACAACAGCTCCTTCGCTCTTGTACTTCGATGGCTGAAATGTGCTAGATGCACTTTTACTAAATTCAAATCCCCACTTACGATGTGAGAGTCAACACTGATGTGCTGCCTCACTGGAATACCATTCTCACGCCCCAAGAAAGCATATTATACAGACACTGGGCCCACCAGTATACTTGAATTATTCCTCTTATACATGCTGAGCGTCAAGGCAGAGAAGTCATCGCGCAAAGATTAGCAAAGATTTATTGTCTTTGTTATATGACTCGACAGAGATACTGATGGACGCCAGTCTCCCGCCGACACGACCAGACATTATCCGACCAGCGACAATACACAGATCTGCTTGGCATGGCATAAAATAACATTAACCCCGAATACTGAAGTCATAATGGTTGTATGATATCCTGTATTTCGGCGGGTCAGTGTCGTCATGGCCGTTTAGTGTTCTTAATGTACCACCCTATATTTTGGAAGCATTAGTGCACGTTTATATGGTTCTGTTCTTCATAATATGATTGGTTTGCTATTTATTTCTACACAAGTCAGTAAAATCCACCTTTTACGGTGTGAAGTATACTCCTGATGATGTCACCTAGATAAGCCGATATAAAGAATATAACATGCACATTACGGTATCATTTTTTATCTATATTATACATCCTCGATACAAACAATTCGACTTTAACATGTTGATTAAATCTGTTATCAGTGTCACAGTGAACAAAATATTTACACAGCCCAGTTTCTAATGGACACATCCAAGGCATCTGGCTACATATTTAGTTAACCTAAGGATATGCAGACTGAGTGAAGGTGCACAAGCAATCGCTTTGCAGCGCGGAATTATGCAAGGTTTCTCAGTGTCCTAACACGGCATCATGACTTCACGGCGTCGCAACATCGCCTCGCAAGCTCGCACCTTTGTCCCGCTGGCTTCGAAGCATCGTACCATATCGCTTCGTAACGTAGCAATAAGATTTGCATCCTTATAAAATGGCCGCGCAATAGGATTTACAGCATCATAGAATACATGTTGCTTTATAATTATAAACGAAACTATAAGAAGTGCTTGTCATGACCATTCAGGAATACACCAGAATTATTGCCCTTTTCTCCAGATTTTGTGGCTCACCCGAGCTCGGTGGTGTACACCGGGCACTTCAGTTCCATCCACCCAGAAAACTGGCCGTCATCATATCAGTGAAATATTCTTGAACGTTTCGTGAAATAACTATCAAATAAATAACAAGCAAATCAAATCCCACAATTCCTTATTAACAATCACTCATTTATTCACTTCTATTACAATAACCTATATTATAAGATTTCGGACCAAAAATCAGTACAATAAAAAGCCCTTTAAATTTCACCACTGTGCTGTACGTTACGTAAATGCGGTTCCGACGGGCTGAACGATGGTACATAAAAAATACTATGATCTTTACAAGTGAAATGTTATTGCCACAAACTATATACCAGCTACAAAATGACACCATTATCAATGGTTTATAACATAAAGACAACAAAAAAAAAAAGAAAAAAAAAGGAAAAAGTAAGGAAATTTCTTGGATAGTTCTTTGTCAATACTGCTGGCGTTTCCAAAAAGAAAACCTGTGTGTCCAAGTAAAAGCTTGTGAAAACCTCACTGAAAAGTCCAACCGGAATTACACAAAACCCCAACCGGAACTACATGGGACAAAATCGGAACCAGACTCCACATAGGAAACAAAAACCCCACAGGAACCACCTAGAAACGTCTTTAAGGTGAGATCGACAGCCATGTCAAGCCAATGTCTGAACCACATTTGGCTGGAGGTCTATTTGCTCTCGACAGGGTCATCCTCCTTGGTGGAGGCTGGCTTCCTCTCTATGTTGAGAACTCTTTCGGAGGATGGAGGAGCTCCTTTGATCCTGGCCTGAATATCCAGATACCCGTCGTCCGTCAGCTCACACGTCAGCGTGTCCGGGTCCACGTCCTGTAACACGGAAGCGGAGAATGAGATCTGACACAACCAGAGATTTGAGACAATGAAGATCTGACACAACCAGAGATTTGAGACGATGAAGATCTGACACAACCAGAGATTTGAGACAATAAAGATCTGACATAATGATGGGCATTTTCACAAAATTGAGACTTGACACAGCAATGCAAATAGGACACACAATGAGGGTCATTTGACGCAATTGCGGGGATTTGAAACCAGAGATTTGACGCAATTGTGCTCACTTGGCTCGATTTGTAGATTTGTCACAATGGTGAAAAATTTACACAATTATGGAGATTTGACTCTTACTTCTCAGCAAAAACTTGATGGGTCATCATGGAGACTTGATGGACCATCATGGAGGCTTGATACACTATCAATTACAAACATATACTTAACTATATTCTATTCTAATTATACGCGATTTGTTCCCCGCACTGTATGTATTGTACCATTCAACTTTTTTAACAGCTTATTTTTTTTTAACAAAGCCTTTTCGTTATCACATATCTATTTCTCATTTATTTTAAGATGGCGTTGCATGTGTTGGTGGTGATGTGTGTGAAGTGATCGTGGATTTAAATCGATGTTATAAACCGTTGTGGGATTTTTTGACACGTTTGGGCAACTTGCTGCTACCTTAACACTGCAGATGAAACTTCACCATTCGGTAAAGATTTCTACCCATTCCCCACCTTAAGACTTCACAGCTCTGTCTCACTGTGCGGTACGTAGGATCATTCCTTAGCAAAGCCTCGAGGAGAATTTTATATGCCCACAACCATATCTTTCAGGCTACAACCATGCATCACTGTTTTGCAACATTGCAACATCGGGGATCCTATAGAGTTCTATGACTATTTTTTTTATCTTTTCCTTCATCGGTACTTTATTTTGTGTAGCTGTAAACGTGCCACGCTGAGGCGTACCTCTGGTATTTGTATCATCCGCGTGAACTGCCCACTGACAACGCCGTGCTCGTCCATTTTCTCCTCAACCCGTCCACTGATGACCAGCTTCTCGTCCACGATTTTCACCTGAAGGTTCTCCGGGTCGTAAGACTGCACATTCAGGCGGACGTCAAACGTCTTGTCATCGTAGTTCACCTACAGTGGCAGGAGAAGGACAATCGTAAATGAGCAAGGTACATGTAACAGATTCTCTAAAGAGTTGTCTCCCTTGAAATGCGTGATTTATACGTTATGCTGGTACGTGATTTAATATTACTTTTTTGTAAGATACTTTTAAGATGATTCTCACTTGATTCCTTGTTTCCAGTTACCGCCAGCACGCCATTTTAACCCCTGCATCAGAACTCTTTGTTTCAGTTTCCCCAGAAATTCTCGCAAAAGATAAGATTATTACAAACTTATGACAGCCCAATAATGATAGTGAAAAAAATAAAAATTACTCTACCGCCCGCACCAGTTTTCAAAATAGTAGGACGGGAAACAAGGCAGCAAGCTTCATAGGCCTAAAATGTAACACATTAGACTACAGAAATGAAAAACATAACGAAAAGAAAACAATAATACATCTGGTACTTCGCCAGCAGCTGTAAAAGAAAAGACAACACTAGATGCAAATGTATATGTGTATCAATAAAAAATACGATTCATAGTTCAAAAAACGTCATTTTTTATTTTTTTGATGCATGATAACCGAGATATCTCAGTTCAAAGGAAAAACGCCGACGTGGTGAAAATGAAACGGGCCGCCATGCTCTCAATTTTAACCAATCAGGGGCGAGATATTTCTACCACACAAAAAGATATTTCATTCCGCTGTGACGTCACCAGTACCTAGTTCACCACTTTGCCATATAGAAGGCAGTGTTAAATCAGCTATTTTCCTTGTGATTACGAGACATTTCTGATATACTTTAAAGCAATTTTCAACGAGAAAGTTTTAGTAGAATATGGTGTAATTCCTCAAGGTCTCCGCCAGGAGGCCACAGTGTGTGACTTTCGATTGTAATAATAAAGGGGACCATGCTTCGCGCACAAATGAGTATCTCCCCTAATAATGGAGATTGATTGATTGATTGGTGTTTTACGCCGTACTCAAGAATATTTTACTTATACGACGGCGGCCAGCATTATTGTGGGAGAAAACCGGGCAAAGCCCGGTGAAAACCCACGACCCGCGGCAGGTTGCTGGCAGACCTTCCAACGAACGGCAGGACTGGGCTTGAACTCACAGCGACCGCATTGGTGGGAGGCTTCAGTCATTGCGCCGCGTTAGAGCGCTAACCGACTGAGCCACGTTGGTTCTTGAAGAGTACTGAAGAGCGTAGGGTACGGATGACGTGACATTGTGCCCCCGGTTTCTCTAAAATGGCGTACCTTACGGCCTCGTAAGATGGTTTTACAACTGAATGATCACAGTTTAGCACGACAGCTTTAGTAATTAGCTCAACATGCTTGTACATAATGGTTACACATATACATGTGTTGAATATATTTATTTCCTTGAGTGGTGGTTATGCCATACTTGACTATATTACACTGGCCTACCTAATGCCTGGCCACTTGAAAGGTGGAGTAAACAGGAGCGACGCCACGGTAAACCACCGCACCTGTACATGAAACCTACTGACTTAAAACCACAGGCCAGTGTATAGGCCTAAATTCAAAACCAAATTACAAAGTATAACTGGAACTTACATGTATATATTATATCTATATAAAAAAACAGGCTTTTATTTCGGGTTTAGCAACCTAGCCAGGATGGGATCTATACCTGTAACTCAGGCGTCCGGCTGGAGACTTCCCCTGCCCTTGATCGCTGTGTATACCTGGGGAATAGAGCCGAGTTCATCGCCCTCCACATATCATCGAATTCCCGCTCCATACGGTTCAGTGTGCGCATGGCGTTAGGGAATCCCCACCAGTCGCCGCGCCACGGGGTCACGGATTGCTCGTACCTGGGTCGGCGGATGGGGAGGTCCCCGCGACCGGCGAACCAGCGGCGAGGACACCAGGATTTTTGCATCCCGTGACATAGCCGGGGTACAGCGTGCCGAAAAAACATCCTTGGTTAGTCTGTCTTGAAATGTCTGTAAAGCAAATCAAGAAGTGAGTACAGGTGAGCACAGGTTATATATAATATATAATATAATATAATAACAATAAGGTTATATACATATATAATCTGAAAAATATGTCACAAAGCTTGCTAGATCTTTCCACTTCGTTCAACCTATAGACACCTTCGTTTTGCTAAGTCAGCAAAATAAATGACGGCAACGCGCAGAATATCCGTGAAAGGGATAGTAAATAATCAGGCTGCGCTGATCTCACTTGACAGAGGACATGGCGTCATTTCCATTGAAAACGACCTTCCACAGTGGATCTGAGTGGTGGGTCACGCAAAAGGTAAACACCGCCCTGTTATTTTCCCGGTAGAGTCTTCCAGCTTATGCTTAAGCCAAATCTTTTCCACGTGTACGCATTATTTTGTGTGTGTGTTCTTCCCTTTTTTCTCACTAACCTCTTCCATCAGTGATACGTGGATAAAGAAAACTGGTTAAGCGGAACGAAGAATAATCAGCACGGCAAAATGTGACACGTGTGACTTTGTACAGAAGGTTTGCGTTTTCCTCGAGGCGCAGTTACCGGAGCATACATAAACCGTTCTATACAGCTTTCAATGTACCATACGTATCGATGTGAGGAATTCATCTAACGCTAATAGAAACCAGGACATGGGGATGTAGATCGAGAAGCTTCGCTGTACATATAAAAATAATAAAAGGTCTTATGATAAGAAAAAAACAAATTCTGCTACATGCAATTGTTTGGTAAGTCATTCCAGTTGTAATACGCAAAAGAATTCTGCAGGATATCCACTTATGCTTTCTGTAGAAATTAGAGGCGAACCCCCCCCCCCCCACACAAAAAAACACCAACTAGCATGAAGTATATGTCAGACGTTATCTTGAATGTCTAGGAAAAAGTGCGATTTATCCTTTTACTATTTTTTTTTCGACCGAGTAAAGTGCTACAAGTAAAACGTCAGGCTTTAAGTTGTCTGTATATGTTGGGAGTTGAATGTCACATTCTACATTATTTCTATCAAATCGTGATTTTGTCCTAATGTGGGATACTAGCAGGTCTCTCTGTGTCTAATGAAGTGCGAAAGGCAACCGATATAACACCTCAGCCAGCTCTACGTCTGGTAGACCTATACATGTGGACGCTGCGGCAACATTTGTAAACATGTAATTTAACTTAATTTTAAACTGATTGGTGTCTATCGCCTGCTCAAGATTTTTTTCACTCATATAGCATTCGTGAGGTTTATAGGTGGAGGAAACCGAAGCGACCGGCGTACGCCAGAGACCGTCTCTAGGTAACCCGACAAACATCTGAAAGCTACTGCAGAAACAAGAATGACTCGGACGCTCGAACTCTTTAGCCAAGGATTATATTGGTGACAGCGAGGCAGCGATTTAATCTTCTGTGCTGCCAGCAATAAATGGGCTAATACAACACGAGGCATGGTCATCTGATATTAAACTTTTATTCACCCCACTGGTACATATTATATCAACAACTGCAATCAATGTCCTTGCATCATGACACACTTTTAACTCCACATGCTAGTAGAATGTATACTCAAGAATGTTTCACTAATATGACGGAGGAGAGTTTCATGAGTGGCTCGTAATGGAGAAACATATCGGCGGTACAAGAGGAGAGTAGTGTCGCTTTACCGCAAAACTGCTTGTTTAAGGGCCCAAATGTACTTTTTACACGCTGTTTGCAATGCTTAAGGAGATTCCAATATTTAAAGACGCGGGGTCAGCATTAAGGTGACAAGAAACCGGGCTTAGGACATCCTTAGCCATCGGCAGGTTGCTGGCAGACCGTTCCATGTGGCATCTGTCGGACTTGAACTAATAGCAATCGTACTAGTGAGAGGCTCCTCAATAAGCCAAATGTTTGACAGAGCTTCATTTTAATTGTTTTACTATCTTGGAATTAGGAAATATATGGAGCCCATTTAAAAGACTAAGAAAATTTATCTTGCCGATTCCGTCACAAAACATCTTTATGTTTTATCGATTCTGTTTCGGATTCCATTACACAGTGCATCTTTACATCTTCTCAATTAGTGACTGGCTTAATTTTTCGTATGGCATAAATATTGTAGGCTATCCTATCTATACATCTATTCCATTACAGTTTCCCACGTTTGATTTCATATCTTAGCTGTTACGATTGCAGACCTTCCCACAATACATCTTTTTATCTTTTCTAACAGTTGCAGAGTTTCTCGCAAGGCCACTTTACAACTTCTCTGTTCCTTTGCCGTTCGCCACTAGGATTTTGTCAATTATAGCGTCAAACAAAGCAAACAGACAACTAAAATATTATAATTATAAATTTTTTCACAATGCTTGTTTTACCAATATGTATCTTTATATCTTATCTCATCTGTTAAAGAATTTACATAGGGGGCCTTTATGTCTAAAGTCTATCATATGTATATATATGGTTACAAATTTTCCCACATGACATTTTTATATCTTAGATGTGTCAGTTAAAGAGCTTTGCGCCATGAATCAGCATTGAGTACACATGTACATGTGTTCAGTTCACAACTTCCCACATGGTATCTGTTCCGTTACAGTTTCCCGCACTGCATCTTAATATCATGTTTATATTACGTCGCAGACTGCGCAACATTCAACAGTTTGGCGTATATAAATCCCTGAGAATTAGCTACAGCTATATGAGCCTATAATTACCAAACCATTGAAACAGAAGTAGAGCCTACTCATTTAAATTTATATATCGCATTTCCATAAGCTCTGATCAATCAAGTATTCGAATCACACATCAGGACAGAAACCACAAAACGATCGCCAACTTCGTATTCATCTGCAAAACAAAAACAGAAAATTGTTTCATTTATCCCATTGTGGTTGAATGCCTTACTCAAGAATTTTTCTCGTGTGCGAAGGGATGAGTTTTATGGGAACTGTTGTATGAAGAGTATCGTTTATTTTCTTCTGATTCTCACATATTCTGATTGAAAGGCAGGTCTGCAAACATGAAATTATCACCTTCTGATTAAATTTCGACAACTTATTTCCTGTCAGTAAATCAGCGATTGAGCTCTGAACAGTGCACATCACAATCATGATGCAAAATATACACCTGCATACCAATTTGTGATTTTGAACACAAACATCGTCTTTATGTATAACAGGAAATCCCCTTTGCAATGCCATTATTTTTTTAAGTTTCATGAAATAACCCCATTTCAAAAAACTGAAAAACCCGTGCATTAGCGCGCTAATATAATTTGGATACAAGTCTGACAACTAACAATAATATACTCTTGTCTTAACAGTACAAAATATGGCCCTTTTTTTTTTACTTCCCCCCCCCCCAAAATACCTGAATTATTTTTTAAAGTTTTCACTATGGTGCTAATTTATATCTCCCCCTGTGTGTAATAACCTAAAACAATGGCTTTCCTGTACACATTGGCGATTATTCGTTATCAAAACCTAATATAGGACGTAGTTCTCCGTGTGACATACATATGCACATACCATCCCTATGCCAGCGAGCACAAGACGAGCCCTGGGTGCTGTAGAGGAAGTAAGGTCGCTTGGGAGCCCCGGCTAGTGACGGGCAGGTGGTGCCGGGCTCGACGGTGGACAGGAACCCACATGTGCCTTCACAACCGTTCGTAGTCTCGTGTACACTCAACCGGAAAGGGGCCTCTCTGAAATATACATGCTCTTCGTGATAGGAATATCCTGCGACTAATATAACTCTGTTGATCTGTGGAGAGTAAATCCACGTGTATCGTCGATAAATTATTTTATTTATTCATTTGACTTGTGTTTAAAGATATACGTTGTGAGGTTTTCTCACACCCACCCGGAAAAAAATCTTCCGTTAAATCCATTCTTTAAATTGTGACGGATTGCCTATTCCGTTTACCTAACGGTTTAATCCGTTACTGATTACGTTATCAGGAACGGATTAATTCGTTTCCAAGAACGGGTTAATCGCAAAAGGCAATTTGTCATCCCTCAAATAACGGATTTATTGGGATATTTCTTTGAGGGTAGAAAAAAG
The DNA here is from genome assembly GCA_016165875.1 of Acanthopleura granulata. NCBI lineage: Eukaryota > Metazoa > Mollusca > Polyplacophora > Chitonida > Chitonidae > Acanthopleura > Acanthopleura granulata. The sequence goes on from JABBOT010000029.1 coordinate 2,877,933, forward strand.
TCACTCCCCCTAGAGATAACTGGATTGAATATTTTTGGAAACATGAGCCGTTATGTCACGATCGAGACACCTACCCAGCCACGTCCACTAGGTCCAGTTTCTCGGGGTCTGGGGCCTGGTACGAGGAGCATATCAGGCGGTCACGTGACATCCAAGAGATCGCCGAAGACTCTCGACCATTAAACAAGAAGCAGGCTTTTCGGACACCATTGTTGAACACCTCGATTTTCACCTGAAAGAGAAAGATAACGCAAGAGAGGAAAGAAAGAATGCAAGAGTATTCCTGATTCCTCATAAGCATTAATAACACATGTAGTTGCAAAGACGTCCGAAGTTCGCAATGTAAGCGGGAGGCCAAGTCTGGTCACGCGCAAGAAGGTAAGCCTGGCAACTTGGTGATTCCATGGCAAAAGAACAAAAGGTAACGACAACCTTGATCACTGCTCCATGTCAGGTGTTTTAGGTATGGGGGTCCAGTCAGAAAGCACTATTAATATACTGGCATGAAGACTTAAACAGACATCATTGTTATATCTCCAAAATTAGCTGGAACTCTAAACATAGGCCTATGTACTCAAGTTAATATAAAAAAACCTTGTGCTATATTGCCTTGACACATGGTTAAAGCGCTGACACGCTGCGCCAAGAGACGCCTTTCAAGGCCTTCGAATTCAGCTCTGTCTCATTCCTGAATGGATTTAAGTCAGCGAGTTGGCCAGATGACTGATGAAGGTCGGTGGTTTACTTCCTAGGTACACTGCATATGTCTGACCGGCGCTGAGTGAAAAATTCTCGTGAATGGCATTACCAATTAACAACAATCAAATAAAAAAGACTATAAATAAACAGAATTTACACAGTCTAAACTGAGCCACACAGAGCGAATAAAATGACGAAACGCTAAGGTAAATGAGACTACAGATTTTATCTTTACCTGTAAGACATTTAGGCTGCCCCAGTTAGCGGAGATATCACCGTTAGCGTAAGGTACGGGACTGGTAACCACCTGAGCGCTCACATCATCGCTGTTGATCGAGTTTGGAACACTGAGATCAGCGTAAGGACCGTCCCCAACCCCAGCCACTGACTTCACCACAACATGCCATGCACAGTTTTCACCTACAACAGGGCATTGTGAAACTGACCAAATAGCACTATTAATTAATGGGATATGTTTTCCCGCACACTAGCTTCCCTGGTCTCCCTAGACTCCCTGGTCCAGTCTGAAGTGATAATTGTTCTCGTGTAATGCATGTTAACCCATCAGTTTACTCACGAAGTGTCAGCACAAAGACAGTAATGCACAATCAACTCGAACTGCTTTTGGCGTGAAAGGTTCCCCACGGACACATTGTTGATTTTCTACTTTACTGACCACGTGATGTGATGACGACATCTTTTCTTAACGGATTGCAGTTAGGGAGCAATCCTTAATTTAATGAAAGAATGTCAATGGTGTTACAGTCACTGGTCTTTCATACATGTAAACAACATAGGAGAAGTTGTTCCACCACTGGTATAAGTGTAACACCACTGACATTACAGCATTAATTTAATCCCCCAAAGATTTTAGCATTATATTAGCCTTAAGTGGTGATATTTGTATTCAAAAGCGGAGAGACAACGACTGTACACTGGGTTCACTGCCAACAGAATGTAGAGGTCGAAACACACATTCGTATACGAGCCGTCAACCGCCGTCAAACGCCGCACGAGGATGGTTCCGTCCGCGTTCCCTCAACCCGCGCCTTGTGGGTCGAGACCACCGACACGAGGACCGTGCAAAATCGCGCGAATGACACCGTCCTATCGCCACGGCCTCGACCAGCGAGGCGCGGAACGAGTTGTCCTCATCCGGTTTCCATACCAAACAAGAGTCTATTTTTCTGGTCATAATTTGCAAAACAATTTCACACTTTCGGATCTGCAGGCATAGAAGAAGGGAACTGTTCCCTTAAAAAAAGAGACAGGAAAACTCAGGATAATGCCTAAGAAAAATGATATTGTTCCTCATCACTTGATGTCTCACCACAAAAGTATAAAAAATTAAAGTAATCAGTCTTTTGTTGTGCCCTTCTTATGTGCAGTTTTTCGGTATAGTGAGTGGTGTTACATTGTGTAAATGGTGAGACATTCTTGTCAGTGGTGGTACAACCACATTATAGGTCAAACTGTTTAAGACAGGTGTCTGTCTGTCACTGTTTTAGTTACTAATGATACTATATTGATGCGAGTTTTCACTCTGATGAAAATGGTTTCCTTGCTACTCTCTCTATGAGCCTTGTACAGGCTTAAAGGTGGCTGTAGAGGGCTATTTCTGTTAGATAGAGATGTTTTTCTTTCCATTTTTCTGAAATATGCCCTGTTCAAATCCACTGGCATAGCATATGTTAGTTCCCAGCAGAAATGTTGTTTTTCTGTAGTAGTCTGTGTAACACCACTTACATGCTTAGCGCATAGGATCAACTTTCTGGCGGTGTTCACATGAAAGTCACGCGCAATCAGCTGTGAGACTATATGGCTTTCTTAACTGACGGAATTTGACCTCCAGAATGTCCTAGTTCTTGCAGAATGACCTATACATCCTCACTGGGACCTCATTTGTCACATCCAGACTGACGTGTTAAGAACAAAGGCCTAGTCGACTGAGACACTAAGGATCCCTAGGTTATTTCATAGTTTGTGTATTTTAAAGGCAGTTTTCAGACTTCTTTATACTGGATCGGCTTAATTAACAATATTTATTACCAATAATTATGACAATTGACTTCAGCTCACACAAATGCAATTAATCTACATTCACCTGGTTTAAAGACACATTGATCGCTTCTTACTTACCTGACTGATTTCAAATCTCTGGTAGATAAACTTTTTTAGCTGTGTATGGTAGGACACATTCAGTCATCTAGCGGGAGTTAACAATGCAGATTTCGTTACCTCCGTTTGTGCATGCGCAGAGGTGACATGGCTTTGTAATGTATACACATCATATGTTGTTGTGTTTGGAACCACTTGCCTCAAGTATGGACCGATCTTCTGTATACATAGTTGTCATTTGATTGGATGGTATATGATTCAGGGCAGGTCAGAACACGTTTAACGCCATCTAAATAAACTAACAACCAGTGTTTAACTCAAGACTGCCTGGATTAGCGGATTAATCATTGACGTTTGTCACCAATTCCAAGTTCTTGATTGCTTGTTTCGATTTTAAAAAATAAGTAGTGTTAGTTCCTTGTTCTCATCACCCGTTTCCCTGATTTCATGTTCTAGGATCTATGAAATCAGCTTCCTAGTTCCCATTCCCCGTTTCCGTGGTTTCATGTTCTATGATGTATAATATCAGCTCCTCGTTCCTAACCCATCCCGCTGTCCTGCTAACCCTAAATTTAAGTCATATTAGGGGTCTCCGTGGTTCAGTTGTTTAGCGCGCTACCACAGCATAATGACCCAGAAGCCTCCCACCCATGCGATCGCTGTGAGTTCAAGTCTCGCTCATGCTGGCTTCCTCTCCGCCAGCAACCTGTGGATGGCCGTGGGTTAACCAGGTTTCCACCCACCGTAATGCTGGCCGTCGTCGTATAAGTGAAATATTCTTGAGTACGGTGTAAAACACCAATCAAATAAATCAATAAATCAATAAATAAATAAATAAATAAATAAATAAATCAACAAATAAATAAATCAATAAATAAATAAATAAATAAATAAATAAATCAACAAATAAATAAATAAATCAATAAATAAATCATAATACAAATAATCTGTTATAATTACAGGCAAGCTAACCAGTTTCGTTTTCTCACCTGTAACTTGCATGTGTCGAGGAATACTGCTGCATGTGCACGAACACATCGACAGTGGTTGTGAGGTTCCATCTGCACTGTTCACTGCAGAATCGCCTATGTTTTGCGCTGAACACGCTGTACATTCAGTCGGTTTCTCTGATTGTTGCCCGACATCTTCATGCAAATTGAAAATTAGGTTAATTGTTTCTCTGGACTCCTGATCTGAATTCTGTAGTTTTTCCAAAGTACGATTTGACAGTGCTGTGGTTTCCAAAAAGTCGGTGGACTTTCGACGGAGTTGCGTGTAAAAGTCTGACAAATTGCGTAAGTGAAAATCAGACAGTGAATGTGTTGATGCTTTGTTTTGACCTATCAATGGACGATGGGAAGGGTCATTCAGTTGCTGATGTGGCGATTCAAGCAGTTCCTCCTTTTCCCATTTCGAAAACCCTCGCGGACTTTCCGCAGAAATCGTTCTTTGCGATGAAGTCGAGGATTCAAGGTGATCTGGAGACGTATCGTCTTGCTTTTGCGATGAGTCTGACTCGTGACTTAAGCGAAGACGAACCAAGAAATCCAGAGACAATGTATGGTCACCCGGATGTTCAAGTGTATAACTTGACGAGTCAAGAGATTCCTCTGCAGTACGTTTCAACAAATAACTTGGGTCATCCAACGAGTGCGATGGCCTGCTCCGAGGGTGAATGAATGTAACATGTGAGCTACCTCGGGGTACGTCCGGTACGCTCGATAAATTTCCAACGTCTACGTCTACAAACAAACCTGGCCATGATTGGTCAGAGTCCTTTACTGTTTGTTCCAAACGCTGGCCTTGTTGCCCAAAAGAATGACCGGATGTCTCGCTGAGATCTTCCTGAGAAAGTGTTGAAGACTTTGCAATATCCATACGATTAGACGCGGAATGCCACGGTAGTCCATCAGATTGTATTGATGTAAGTGGCAACTCATCAAGATATACGTCTATTGATAAATTCCTTGTAGTTGTAGGTGAGTCCTTCCTGGAATCATGTAACCTTTCAACTGGTAGTTTTTGAGATGTTTTTAAAGACTTCTTCGGTTGCACTGTACCTTCGTCTTGTGCAGCATGTTTTGTCTCTTCGGACAACGTTTTCAAAGGAAAGGCCTCTTTCGTTTTTGCTGTTGACGACGACAGTTTATCTATGGAAAATTTGATCTGTAAAACTGACTTTTGTACTTTGTGATTAAATGTGCCTTTGGGCTTTTCTGAAGACGATCCTTCATGATGGGACATAAGTATAGGTTCCTGTTTAGAATCAGTAATCTTTTCACCCATGTTAGATACGCGATCAGCCTTCGACTGTGGCACTCCATCAACTTTCACTCTTAGTAGTAAATGTTTTGTCACTCCATGATGATGTCTCATTGACTCCTGTGGCGCTTCATCCGGCATATTTGTTGATTCTAGTAGCCTTTCAACCGACCGATCTGGTGATTTGTCTACTATTTCCATGAAATTCATGGCTTGCTTAGCCTGCCTTTCAAAGCTTCCAAGAGACAGTTCCAGTACTGCAGTTTGTGTCCGTTCTCCTGATCGCCTCGATGGGGCATCTGATAAGACGGTCTCTTGTGATGGAACGCGGTCTAATGACATTTTGAGATGTCGATAGCTTTCTGCGGCGTGTATTCTGAGATACTGTGGCGATTCGTCTGGTTCATCTGGCGAATGTAATGACAGTTCCTCTGGATTTGTCGGAAATCCTTGTGAAGAATGATCTGGTTGCTTTGGTGTAGCTCCTTCTTTAAGTTTTACACTGTACTTAATCAGACGTTGTGAAGGTTCTACCTTTTGCACGGTCTTTCCGTCTGCTGGAGAGTATTGTACCCTTTCGTCGACACCCTCTGCGGAATTTCGTTTGTCCTCTCTCGGCAACGTTTGTACATCAATCCCAATCTTCACGGGTGAAAATTCAACTCTCTGCTTTAGTGAATGACGAAGCATGTTTTTCGTTCGTTCTTCAAACAGTCCTTCAAAGACAGTCCCTTCTTCAAGGATGTCTTCTGTTGGGCTATCTGCATGGACTAGAGAGTATGAGCCAGACATGTGTTGAGCGGTAGGATGGTACGTAAATACTGGTTCGTCTTCGGAATTACTTGTCTTGTCGCCTGTATTAGACACTCTTTCCAGTGCCACTCTTTCGACGTTCACTTTTAGGAGTAAATGTTTTCTTGACCCATGCCGCTGTTTCGCTGACTCGGATGTTGATTCATCTGAGACTGTCGTTGATTCCAGTGGCTTTTCTTGTGGCGTACGTGGTGATTCGTCTATTCCTTCCATCAGATTTAGAATCCGCTTACTCTTCCTTTGTAAGCCTTGTAGGGATAGTTGCTCTGCAGCATTTTTTGTCTCTTCTTGCCGTGAGTCGAGTGTATGATGTGATAAGCCAGTCTTTTGTGTTTGTGTCTGTTCTAACGGCACATTGTGTACATTGAAATCTCGATTGCCCTCTGTTGTGTATATCTCCAAGAACAATGGCCACTGTACTGGCGTTTTCTGTGGATTTGTCTTAAATTGTTGTGATGATCCATTATATAAATCTTCATCAGTATGTTCTAAAGTGGATTTTTTCACATGCTGAGAAGCTTTCACGAACTCTTGATCAGACAGAGAGTATTGAGTCCGTTCGTTGAGACCTTCCACACAGTGATATGACTGTTTTCCCTGAAATGTCTCTATATGGATAATGGCATTTACAACTAAGGCTTCATCTCCGTGCCCTGGGGAATGGTCAGACGATCCCTTCGAATCCTGTGTTGCCTCTCCAAAATCTGTCTCTGATTTATCTGTATTGCTCAGAGAATCCGTTGTTGTCTCTCCGGTATCTGTCCCTAACTTATCTGTGGTGTCCATAGAATCCTGTGATGACTCTCCGGTATCTGTACCTGACTTATCTGTATTGTTCAGAAAATCCGGTGATGACTCTTCGATATCTGTCCCTGAGTTATCTGTATTGCTCAGAGAATCCGCTGTTGAGTCTCCGGTATCTGTACCTGACTTATCTGTATTGTCCATAGAATCCTTAGTTGACTCTCCGGTATCTGTCCCTAACTTATATGTAGTGTCCATGGAATCCTGTGATGACTCTCCGGTATCTGTCCCTGACTTATCTGTAGTGTCCATAGAATCCTGTGATGACTCTCCGGTATCTGTACCTGACTTATCTGTATTGCTCAGAGAATCCTTTGTTGACTCTAAGGTATCGGTCCCTGACTTATCTGTATTGCTCAGAGAATCCTTTGTTGACTCTAAGGTATCGGTCCCTGACTTATCTGTACTGCCAAATGAATCCTGTGCTGACTCGCCGGTATCTTGCTCTGACTTATCTTTATAACCCAGAGAATCCTGCGTTGACTCTCCGGTATCTTTCTCTGACTTATCTCTACTTCCCTTGGAATGTGGTTCTGATTCCGGTTGAGAAATAGGATTTTCTGACATACCGTCCACTCCATCAATGTACACATGTATTAGTAAATACTGTATCGTCCCATTTTCAGTAAGTATCGCAGTGTATTGCGAACCTGAATTACCTGTATTGCCGAGAGAATCCTGTGTTGGCTCTCCGATATCTGTCCCTAACTTATCTGTATTGCTGAGAGAACTCTGCGCTGATTCTCCGGTATCTGTCCCTGACTTATCTGAATTGCTGAGAGAATCCTGTGATGACTCTCCGTTATCTGTACCTGACGCATCTGTATTACCCAGAGAATCCTGTGATGACTCTCCTGTATCTGCCTCTGACTTATCTGTATTGCTGAGAGAATTCTGCGCTGATTCTCTGGTATCTGTCCCTGACGTATCTGAATTGCTGAGAGAATCCTGTGATGACTCTCCGTTATCTGTACCTGACGCATCTGTATTACCCAGAGAATCCTGTGATGACTCTCCTGTATCTGTCCCTGACTTATCTGTATTGCTGAGAGAATTCTGCGCTGATTCCCCGGTATCTGTCCCTGACTTCTCTGAATTGCCGAGAGAATCCTGTGTTGGCTCTTCGCTGGCTTTTCCCGGTTTATCTGTATTGCCCTGAGCATAAAGGTCGGATTCTGATTGAGTGGTTGGCTTTTGTGACATCTTGTCAGCAGAATTAAGGAACACTTTTATTAGTAAATGTATTTTCGTTGTATGTTCATATTCCTTTGATGGTTTTGACGATTCCTGTGTCAAAACATCTGATTCCTGCGATGGGGGCTCCTCTGCTTTCTCCACCACATGGAGTGAATGAATATACAGTGACTGGTTTCCGACGTCTTGTAGAGACAGTTGTGCTGCAGTCTTTTGTCTTTGTTCTTGCCATGGTATAATGGGCGTGTCATTCGATTCTTCCACCCATTGCCCTGTAGTTTGGTCCAACGATATCTTATCTACATTTAAACGCTGACGGTTTTCGGATGGGTATTTTGTCCAGAACATTGGCAATTCCTCTGAATGTAGAACGGGAACTCGATGATTTGTCAGAGGGTGATGTGGCGAACCATTCTTCTCTTTCATCCAGCCCATGTCATTAACTTTCACAATGTATTTTAACATGTATGGTGAGGCATCTATCGCTTCGTCGAGACTCTCTTCAGTCGAAAATGTCTGTGTGTCAACACCTATCTTCACCTGTGGGAATTTCTGTGGTGAACGCAGAAGCGATCCAGCTGGGTGATGTGGTGATGCGTCCACGGGCCCAATGGCGTCGTGCCTTGTGTCTCGTGTTGGTTTACCTGCAACGTCCTTAAAGTTTGGCAGCGATTTCAGTTGCAGGTGTTGTCGCCAATCCACCGGCAAGGAATGCTCCACTCCATTAATGTAAAATTTTAGAAGTAGCGGTAGTTGCTTTGTCGTGTTGTGTTGAAGCCTGAACTCCGGTTGGAAAGAGTCGTCTGACAACGTTGTTGTTGCATCCAGACGTTCTGACGGCTCTTCCCTCAGTTCCTCTGCTTGTTGCGTCACATGGAGAGGCTGGTTATCTGGGGCCTCTTGGGGTTGGTCTAAAGCCTTACGCGTCTGGTCCCACGCGCGCGTATGCCATAATTTGGCCTGTGACGCATGAATCCGGGCAGACAAAACATTGTTCACTGGTGTGTATTTTTTGGAATGCTGAGGAGGGCCCACGGATTCTACCGGCAAATCGGTTGACTGCCCGATCAGTTTTCTCCGCACATATTGCGTTGAATCACTTGATTGTTTCCGGGGGGCCTGGTGAAAACCAATCATAGACCGCTTGGGTAAACGTTCTAAAGCTAGTTGTAATGACGCTTTTCCAGGCACAGCATGGTTTACATTTTTCATTAGGTGTTCTGAGGAACTATCTGTGTTGGCTGTTCCGAAAAAACGCAGTGGTTGTGTATCAATCTTGACATTTACGAATGGTAGCCCGTCTCTATGCCCTGGGGAATAATCGGACGACGTCTTCAGATGTTGTAGAGACGATGTAGTCGAGGTAGCATAGTTGTCTTGGGTGGCTTGCGGATTTCCATCTGTGTCCTTTAGAGAACGTGGGACGGGTTCTCGTTGGGTGATCGAATATTGTGATCTCTCATTAAGGTATTTAAGCGCTAAATGATCTGGATGCTCAATTGTGGTGTCGGGAGAAGAACTAGACGAAGGGCTTGGAAGTTTTTCAGAATGCGCAGATGCATTGTCCATCAACACCATGTGTTCAGGAAGTTGTCCGATCTGATCTGGGTTACTTGAATCGGGCTTTTGGGTTTCGTTAGATTTCCTGGACAAAAGAATTTTAAAATGAATGGGGAAAAAAGATCGGCCTGAATTTTTATCTGTCTGATTCGAAGGTTGATTGGCGGTTTCGTTAAGGTAATCCAAGGGCTGGTCTGCTGCTTTGTCCCTCTTTTTCACGCCTGGAATATTTACAGGTTGCTGTTGTGGTCCACTTTGTTGGTTTTCAGGTCGCTTTTGTTTTTCGTGTGGCTGGCTTATGGGCATCTGCGAGGTGGTGCGTCCAGGATTCGGGGTTGTTTGAGGTGCTGTACGCAACTCATTTACCTCTTGATAATAGGGTTCAACTGTTTGGAAAACAGACAGCTCCAAATCCACAACACGCTGAACTGTGGGTCGTTGCGACGTTTGCTCTGAATGATTTGTTCGTGGAATCGATGTTTTATTTGGTTGATCTGTTGGTCGATGCGATGGTATAGCTCCATGATCTGTTGTTCCATGCGATGGTATAGCTTCATGATCTGTTGGTCGATGCGATGGTATAGCTCCATGATCTGTTGGTCGATGCGATGGTATAGCTCCATGATCTGTTGGTCGATGCGATGGTATAGCTCCATGATCTGTCGGTCGATGCGACGTTTCATGTGGATTGCCTGTTGGTTGCTGTAAAGTTACATATGTTTGGTAAATGCGTCGATGGGTCATATTTTTATCCGGAAGATCCATTGATATATGCAAGGTTGTATTGGATGTTTTGTACGGCTGATCTGAAATTTTGCCTGAATGATCTGTTGGTGGATACGACTTTGTATGTGGATGTTCTGTTGGTGTATGCAACATTGTAGCTGAATGTTTTATTGGCGGATGCGACGTTGTATTTGGATGACCTCTTAGTCGATGAGACGCTTCATAAGAATCATTTGTCGCCTGACCCCACATTTCGTATGGCCGATCTGATATTAGATTTGATGCCTTACCAGTATGATCTGTTAATAGATGCGACGTTATACCGAGAAGATTTGATGGTGTTTGTGAAGATTCATACAAGTGATCTATTGGTTTGTTGTACGTTTCAACAGGCTGGACTGTTGTTCGATGTGGCGTTTCATCTGGATAATCTGTTGGCTGCTGCGAAATATCTGGAAGATCCGTTTGTGGATGCAAAGTTTCCGAAGAGTGACCTGCTGATTGCTTCGACGTTGTATTCCAATGATCTGTTGCTGGATTGGGCGTTGTGTCTGTATGGTTCCTTGGTCGGTGCGACGTTGTGTCTGTTTGGCCTGTAGATCGATGGGGCGTTGTGTCTGTATGGTTCCTTGGTCGATGCGACGTTCTGTTTGTATCGCCCGTTGATTGATGCGACTTTTCATACCCATGAATTGTTGCGTTGTGGGAAATGTTGTAAGGCAGGTTGGTTAATCGATGCGACCTCTCATCTGGCTCAGCTGATAATCGGTGCGACGTTGTAACTGGATGATTTGATGGTAGACGCGGCTGATCTGATGGTTTCTGAGACGTTTCATCTGGATGCCCCATTGCTCGGTCTACTGGTCGATGTGATATTTTACCAGGCTGATCCGTCTGTCGATGCGACGTATTGTTTGGAGGGTGTGTTGGTCGATGTGATGTTGTATCACGATAGTCTGTCTGTCCGTTTGACGGTGCTGTAGATGTTTCCAAGGATATTCCTTGCTGGTTTATGTGTCGCTGTGATGATACACCTACCTTGTACGGAGACAAGGTGGTTACATCAGTCATCTTTGTTTGTGGTTCAGGGGAGACATCTTCCTTATATTTTGACCTGACTACCGTTGCACCCGGGAAGTATTTCGGTCGTTGATGCAGTACATCCTGCTGCTCTGGAGATGATTTTTGCACATCATTTGATTTATCAATAAGTCTGTGGTAGCCCATTAGCATAGGAAATCCGACAATACCATGGCCTGAGTTCTTGTCTATCGGAAAAGGCCGAGTTTCATCCGGTATAGGCCAGAAGAATCCGTGAGCTGAGATGACAAAAGTGCCGAGTAATAGAACTTGTAGTGAGACATAAACCCCGGCCTCCATGCTAAACTGCTGGTGTGACTGGCAGCCAGTGTAACAAGCGTGTTTCGTATGGATGTGGTTCACAAGGCCGCATTCCTCCGACATTCCCAGTGGGCTGTAGTGTAACCATAATCATCACTGTTTGCGTGTTTCTTTATAAACATAAATACAACAGGACTGTTAATGGGGTAGCATGTTTATAGTTATAATAACGGACAAGCGAATACAGGGGACCTTTGACAGAGGACAGAATCAACTTTAGTATATTGTGCATACAGTATATCTGACGCATTGGGATGCTCGGCACTGTAGGTGGCAAACCAGCGCATGCACGGTAATGACAAATCGTCAGGAACTATTGTTTTATGAATGATTCTGTACCTTTATATAACTCTCTGATGTTTGGAGAGTTATTCTGTTGTATTAGCCATAAACCCAGATGTCAAAGCACGTAAATTTATATCGTCACTACAAAACATGTTGCCAGCCACTACAACAAGGAACATACATTACGACACTAGGCTTGTGGATATTAACTAGTTCATTCAGCGGCATTAGCCGTGGCGTAGATTTCATCTTCATTAACTAATAGTAACTCATGATGAAGATGTAAACTACGCCTGTTGACGCTATCAGCCTTTCTCTTACACAACACACAGGGCCTATCAAATTCTATTTTCTGATTCAGATTTTGCTTATATATATATAGAATGAATGAATGATTATGGCTTAACGCCACATCGGCAATATCTCAACCATAACTATACATAGAGGCCTATCGATAATGGTCACGTGGCAGATGTGCAGGTCTATGTTCTTGGGCCGAATTCACAAAGCCAGTGAGACGTCTAAAAGGCCATTTCGTGCTGATTCCAAATATGGACTAACTTTTTTTTCTTTTCTTTGTTTACAATTATTAAAATGGAAATAATGATCGAGGTGCTACCGTGTAGGGTGCCGTTGTGTTACAGTAACATTAAAGCTTTACAAATCATTTTCAAATGGATTTTATGCCCACGTCACATGCAGCCCTTAGCATACATATGTATAGGATTGTGTATGCCTCTATAGACTTAAATGCATCCTGTATATGCTAAACTCTTCCTGGAAAATGGAGTTCAAGTAATGGGAATGTGCTTAGTCTTTACGTGGGTAAGATATAGGCCTAGTCTCACCTAGTGTACTGCAGTAGCTAGCCTATACGCATGTAGGCCTATGCGCATGTAGGCTCTTCTCGCCCGATGCTCAAAACTGGCCTATATCTGCCGGTAAAAATCGTCAATATCGCTGATTAAAATCAATTTTAAGAGTTTTAGTTAATGGAATATAATGACTGTGGCAAATTGTCACGGATCCTTTACAGCTTTTGAGCGGGGCGAAGGGGTGGGGTAGAGGGGTCGGTGGGAATGCAGGACCACAGGGAGGGAACCGGAAGTCCCGTGCATTGTCAATATGACGACTGAGGAGAGTTGGTGGCTGGCATAGACAGGACTGGACATGTTGTGTGAGTGCATCCCCAAATCGTGACACGATGTCCTGTCAGTGAATCTATGGGCTGCTTCTTTCACATTTTCTGAAGATGTTCACGATCCCTGAGTGCCTGAAGAAAGAGGCCAGCCATTAGAATCGTTCGACGTGTGATAATGGGTGTAGCGTAGTCACACAGTGTCCAGTTTTCGTTACAAAGTCCCCAAACGGCAACTCCCATATGGGAACATTCACCGGACAGAGATATGATAAACGTACAGTGTCGTAGACTTAAAATTGGTTCGTGGCGAGTGTCTACTGGTAAGGCTTGCGAACGTTTTAAGTTTTTTCTGGTATGGCTTTGATAATTTTGTTTAGATTTTTATCAATGCAAATTCAGTGAAATTTAAATCTGAGACAGATCTAACAGTAACAGTTATATTATCCTCAGATTAAGTTAAGCAGCGATTATCTCAATATTTGACGATCTGGTAGTTGGCATTGGCCACAGATTAATAGATCATCAAATATCGCTACACTCAGTGCTGAATTTACCTGAACTGTGATCTGCCAGACTGCTACTGAATGAATGGGTACTTTGCTACTATAACCAGTCTAGGTGGACTCAGTGTGTTATTTTGAAATTATGACCTTCATGGCAACACAGAGTCTATTGCCTGACTGAGTCCATTGCCTGGATTCAAAAAAATGGCCACTGATTGTAATTTTCTTTCTTTTGTTGCAGATTGCTGTGAAGTGCAGTAATTATAACTTGGAACCTCATTTTTGCCTGGAATTTTCACCTTCAGATAGTTCTCTCCCCGTCGGAACTCTCCTTTGTTGTCAGCTTTGCAGTCGGATGTAGTATGAATTATCCTGACTTTTTGACTTTTGAATACATTTCTGACAGAATCACGATGTTTTCTCTGTTGGATTTAGTGTCATTCGTAGCCGCGATGGCTATGATATTTGGAGGAGTTGTCCCTTTCATTCCACAGTACCTGGATATTCGCAGATCCCAAAATGCAGATGGCTTTTCCACTTTTGTGTGTCTCACGTTGTTGATCGCCAATGATCTCAGGATAATGTTCTGGTGAGTCATTAGTAGCAGATTATTTTTATTCCCTCGTCCAGAATGATCAATGGTACCTGTGCAATATTGCCACTTTTATGTATGTTGATATATTGAATTAATTATTTATATATGTGATATACATGTATACAGCTGCTAAGTCACATGTTTAGATTCAGCCCTGGCTGCTTTGTATATGGTTTTAAGTTGGCAGTTTTGCTATAAGCACTCCGTGATGATGGTATGCCCAAGGCTTTCTGGTTCCCTCCAACCATTATCCTCATTGTCATCATGTAAACAAAGAATTCTTAACTTCAACACCAGTGAAATAAATGAATAAATGACATTATTCTAGTAATGCTGCAAAACCTATTATCTAAACGAGAAATTGAAAGACAGAAAGGACGGTAGTTACTCTGTTACAAAACCTGTATAATTATGCCAATGCCAGCAGTGACAACCTTAGAGGAAGTGTGATTTATAGAGTACATAATAATACTTGTTATGGGCACTCACAGAATAACATGCCTGACAGCTGATGGTTGTGGTTTCAGGTTTGGGAAGCGGTTTGAATTGCCTCTGCTAGCACAGAGCATCATCATGATGATAATCATGCTAGCCTTAGTGCAGGTCTGTGTGCAGACCAAATCCTCCTCGGAAATCCTTGGCTCCAAGCCACGCACATTCTCTGGTGAGTACAGGTCAGGGGAGATCACTCTGGTACGGTTATGCTAGCCTTAGTGTAGGTCTGTGTGCAGACCAAACCCTCCTTGGAAATCCTTGGCTCCAAGCCACGCACATTCTCTGGCGAGTACAGGTGAGGGGAGATCACTCTGGTATCATCTTCATGCTAGCCTTAGTGCAGGTCTGTGTGCAGACCAAACCCTCCTTGGAAATCCTTGGCTCCAAGCCACGCACATTCTCTGGCGAGTACAGGTCAGGGGAGATCACTCTGGTATCATGTTCATGCTAGCCTTGGTGTAGATCTGTGTGCAGACCAAATCCTCCTTGGAAATCCTTGGCTCCAAGCCATGCACATTCTCTGGTGAGTACAGGTCAGGGGAGATCACTCTGGTATGATCATGCTAGCCTTAATGTACATCTGTGTGCAGACCAAATCCTCCTTGGAAATCCTTGGCTCCAAGCCAGGCACATGCTCAGGTGAGCACAGGGTAGGATAGATCACTCTGATAGTGTTTTTTATCACTCACGTGCAAGGTGTTGGCCTGCTGTACATATCATTGTAGCATACAGGTAATTTTATTTGCCTAGAAATGGGAAACAACCTTAAAGTTTAACCAAAAAAAGAACACATTTTTAGAGCTAAACAAGTCTCATGAAAGATGACTGTTGATGCTGAAACTTGCATGTTTCTAGTAGGACCTCACCTTACTCTCCAAAGAAATATCAAAACACAATTCTAGGATCAGGAGAGAAAGAAGGCTCAGGCACATTATGGGACATTTACTGTCAGCTTGACAAAGATCAGATATTAGGACATTCAGTTGACCTTTTCTTTGATGTATCCTCTCCCAGAATATGAAAACAAACTATGGACATCTGGAGAGATATCTTCAGATTACTGGGGGATTTTTTTCATTTGGGAGATGGAATGTCAGTGATGAATGTTGTGATGAATGTCAGAGTTTTAATATAACACAGTGAGTCCATCTAGATGAACCATCAGCAAAAATCCAGTACAAAGGATTAAGTGCGTATTATAGGTCTGACTCTAGGATTGTGGTTGATACCATGATAGTGACATGCTACATTGTCAGGAAATATATTTATGACTGAGTTGTCCAGATGATACTCTATTTCCCCTGGGTGTGGCTATGTTGGTATAGGGGCTGTGGTAGTGGTGGTATTCTGAAGCAAGGTACTGACAAGGTTATCTTCACTAATGATTGACTTCCAGCTAATCTGTGTCACATAAACGAAACGAGAGACTTCCTGGTTGATCTCTAATACTGACCCAAACATCCATTTTAAGTAAAGTACCGGTGATCTGTAATTGTGTGATGAGTATCAAGGCAATCTAGAATCTTAACGAATCATCGCCGTCATACTGAAATGAAACACGTGCTAGGGATGCCATTACAGTGTGCCAGTTTGCAGTGAGTGGCTGGAGTATCCTGTTTGGTGACGTCACTAGAACGTTTCAGTGAGGCAGCAGGGAGGTATGGCTTGAAACTTTATTGAAGATGGAATTGAATACATGTGTGTACTTATAATACATGTATCTCATTTTGGATTCTGGTTATTGTCATCATGTGGCTGCTGCTGGCTCTATTTACCCCAAAAAGACAAATCATTTAATTATTATATTAACGCCACTTATGGCAGTTGTCTCCCTTGAAAGCCCTTTTCTTTGATACAAGATGCCAGTTCTCAGATTTGCAACTCTAAAATGACATCCTAAACTCTCAAACAAGCATATAAGAGAAATTGTGCATAACACAATACGTGTATAACAGATAATGCACAGTGTTTTAGGCCAAATGCACTTTAGCATAATAAGGCCTGGACAGCCCCCCACTGCAAGGTAGATGTATAGTGACTGAAGTTCACGTGAGACTAAATGACCTGCAGCATCCTACTGTGTCAGATAACTGTGTAGTAGTACCTGGACATGTAGTTGTGGTCAAGACGAGACAGGTTTGTCAGAAGAGCTGGCTTACCCTTATCATTCATCGTCTTGTTCAGTAACATTAGTATTGTAGATACTTTTCCTAAGAGTCAAAATTCTGTAAAATGGAATTATAATGGCTCCTGAAAAAAATTAACAGGTTTAATAATTTTTGCTTTAATGCCTAACCCATTCAAGCAGTTGTTGTTGTTGTAACCATTTGCGTTTCTGTTTTTGTTTCTCACTGACAGACTATCGGGAAGGAGAATCATTTCCCCGCTCCCAATCTCTCTCACACCGCAGTACTTTCTTTGGTACGTACACACGGCATCTCCCCTTGGCATGTGTGTTTGGCACCTCCATCACTACTGTGTCAGTAACAGTTTTATGTTTTTGTCTTGTCTGTATGGAAGCACTTTGGAGTGTATATGCCATGCAGAATTTCATTTACATTTACTGATATGCCCTGCATTTTCCAAGCCCATACCTTTGCAGTACACACATATAAATAAACCTTTGATTTTTTTTTAAAATGAGTTCATCTTGTATCAAAGCCTGGAAACAGTGTTATGTTTACCACATGAGTACCTTGCTCTAGTCTTCTTTTTATTGCTCAGATATTGTGAAATTAGTATAATAATGGACAAAACATTTCCATGCAGTATGTTGCTTATAAACACCGTACACTATGCATGTATGTTTTAGATGTTTTAAAACCTGGACTGTTTCTTCAAAAGACTTGAATATCTCTGCGATTCACTTATTTTCTGTACAACTTGTGTCAAAGAACATGCAATCCGTGTTTACCTTTTATACTGACTTGCATGTTTCAGTGTCTTTATGCTGACTTGCATAGTTCAGTGTCTTTACACTGACTTGCATGTTTCTTTGTCTGTACACTAACTTGCATGTTTCACTGCCTTCACACTGACTTGCATGTTTCAATATCTTTATACTGACTTGCATGTAACTTTATCTTTATACTGACTTGCATGTAACTTTATCTTTATACTGACTTGCATGTAACTTTATCTTTATACTGACTTGCATGTTTCAGTATCTTTATACTGACTTTCATGTTTCAGTGTTTTTATATTGACTTGTTTCTTTTTCTTTATACTGACTTGCATGTTTCAGTATCTTTATACTGACTTGCATGTTTCAGTATCTTTACACTGACTTGCATGTTTCAGTGTCTGTACACTGACTTGCATGTTTCAATGTCTGTACACCGACTTGCATATTTCAATGCCTGTACACTGACTTGCATGTTTCAGTGTCTGTACACTGACTTTCATGTTTCAGTGTCTCAAACGACACATGGGAAAATCTGCTAGTCCCCTGTAAAATCAGTGTTTGCTTTCCTCAGGCTCTCCTTGATGTCCTTCTGCCGATACCATGGTATAAATGAAATATTCTAAGGTGGGAATAGGCTGCCGTCAGTGCTGTCCCAAGTTGACTTACAAGAAGTTTGCTTGTGACCTGCACTTGCCGTCCATCAAGATGAACTATTTCACACACTGAAATGTAGTTGGTTGATTTGAAACACTCTTGTTTCCATCACTTATCAGTATACTTCCTGCCATTTGTTTAAGTGAAAAATTCCTCTTGCTAAACAAGAAAGAAGAAAAAGTCATATTTGCTAAGATGTCATCTTTTCTCCCTATGTGCCGTTAACAGCATACAAGAACATTATTGAAATGCTGATGAAGATGCGGCGTTTTCACTAAAATATGTGTGTGGAGCAAATTTGTATTGGTTTATTGAATTTATTTGCATGGTGATTTCTACCATTCTTGGGAGTATTTTTCTATAAAGCTATTGGCAACTGTCAGGTTTATGGGTAGGCAGATCAACCCCCCCCCCCACCTCCTCCCGCTCATGACTTCAAGCCCCAGCCATGATAATGTGATGCGAATTTTTTTTTTGAAAAAAAAAAGTATTCAGGTGAATTTTGGTGCCAGAGCTCACGTGTTACCTGTCAAAGGTAACTGGTTTATTGTGAGTACTCTTGGTTTAAAACTACTCTCCTGAAACTGACTGATGTTGTCTGTAGAGTGAAGTACCTGTATATGTTAATCGTTAATCAATCAGATCCTATCTAAAAGGAAGAAAAGTCTGTCGTAGTATGATAATGTTTACCTGTATGTTTTGCAGACTTTGACATGAGGTATTTCTGGCGATGGACAGATTTCCGAAGCTACCTGGAGTTCATGCTGCTCTTCACCCTAGTGGTCGGGATACTGACGTACCTGTTCCTGGAGAGCTCCATCTATGTAGAAACATTAGGATTCATGGCCGTTTTTGCTGAGGCGATGCTCGGAGCGCCGCAGTTCTATCGCAACTTTCAAAACAAATCCACAATTGGCATGAGGTAAATTGCTCTGAGATTGTGTCTCAGAAATGTTTGCTCTTGCTGTACATCCTCATGTTTGCTCTAGCTGTACATCCTCATGTTTGCTCCAGCTGTACATCCTCATGTTTGCTCCAGCTGTACATCCTCATGTTTGCTCCAGCTGTACATCCTCATGTTTGCTCCAGCTGTACATGCTCATGTTTGCTCCAGCTGTACATGCTCATGTTTGCTCCAGCTGTACATGCTCATGTTTGCTCCAGCTGTACATCCTCATGTTTGCTCCAGCTGTACATCCTCACGTTTCCTCTAGCTGTACATCCTCATGTTTTGTTGTAGGCCTGCAGTTTGACATGGGTGTAAATTGTGTGGTATTGATGATACCCATTTACATCCACAATTGAAGGAGTTATAAACCTGGGCAGCAGATTGACTGCCACAGTTGGTGGTGAGGGGGTGGGAGGGTATCTAAGTCTGGATGCTTCTTACTCCGTGGAGAGGGTTAATAGGGTCAATGCAGGAAATAAATTAAAAGGTTTGGCTGGTCCGTGGGTTCTTGCATTAATTAATGAGCTGGTATCTGAAGAAATTCTGGCTATCATTCTGTCCAACTCTGATTTCATCCATACACTAAGGTGCTTAGCGCAGCGTTATGACGCAGAAGCCTCCCACCAATGCGGTTGCTGTGAGTTAAAGTCCAGCTCATGGAATGTCTACCAGCAATCTGTGGATTTTTGTGGGTTTCCCCCAGGCTCGCCCCAGATTACTCCCACCATAATGCCGGCCACTGTGGTATAAGTGAAATATTCTTAAGTAAGGTGGAAATTACCAATCAAATAAATTCATCCATACAGCGAATCCTGACAGGGAGGGAGTGGTGTGGGAGGGGGCGAGGTTGTCAGAAAGCAGTTCCCGCCCCTTATGATGACCCTCTGACCTATGAAGCTGCCAGCTGAAATACAATTCGTGCTGGTTGGGCAGTGACTTCTAGTCAGGAAGGTTTGTCAGATACTTGCCAAAGGCTGGTGGTTTACTCTGGGGAACCCTGTATAACCCAGCCATAATGTTGATTGCCTTCATGTCAGGGGAAAAAACTGCAGCATGGCATTGAACACTAATAAAATAAAGAAAGGAATGAATATGCATCTACATGTAGGTGTGCCAGCAAACTTCACATGGTCTTGGGATTCCCCCGCGCACCATAATGCTGGCCGCTGCCGTATAAGTGAAACATTCTTGAGTATGGCGTAAAACGCCAAATAAATAAATAAATATTGGTCTTAGAACATATCAACATGCATGCACAACCTTTGAACTAAGCAGTGCACATCAGACAGTGTCATGCATGCATTGGAGGTATGACCTTTGACTTCTTATTGTCATCATTTATTGTTGTTTTAACAGATCCTCGCCTCTGTTTCAGTAAGAAAATGGTGATGTTCTGGACGATTGGCGATATCTTCAAGACACTGTACTTCATCCTGCGTGCAGCACCCCCCCAATTCTGGATTTGCGGCATGCTCCAGGTTGCCATAGATATCTCCATATTTGGACAAGTGTTTCACTATCGAAGGCTACCTGTGCTCAGTGGGAAAGAAGCGCTCAGTTGATAAACAAAGAACACTGTGGTCATGTTGGCAGAGAACGCCAGGTCTGTGTTCAGCGTGGAATATGGGTGCAACAGGGACCAGGAGCAAAGTGCCTGTCAAACTATCTGAAAATCTGTGAAGTCTTATCCCGCTCTTGCTGGCCTTGAATATTAGAAAGGATTCTGTGTGTTCAGGTGGTGATTATTTTAACCATACAGCCAGGGTACATAGCTTCTATATGAAAATGTTTTTAAAATTTTATTTTTGTTTCTTTTACCTTTGGGGTTGGAGTGTACACTTGGCAATGTGCCATTCACAAGGTATTTTGGGGAAATCTTACATTCATAATCTTGCATTTACTTGCACAGTTAAATGCTGTCTCGCCTTTGTGTTAAGTTATCTTGTCACAATATGTATTTATGCAAAAGAAGTTCAGGCAAACCAGATCATTTTTTGGCCAGGAAATGCAATTCACACAAAGCAGACCAATAACTAATTATCAAAACTTAAATCAAAATGTAGTTTGTGATTTCTAAGCATTTAGGAATGGCTAATGAATTCGGGAAAAGTCAGGATAAGAATGGTAACTGACTTTAGACAAACCAGACTGATAACTGTCAGGAATGACAAGTGACTATAGACAAACCAGACTGATAACTGTCAGGGATGACAAGTGACTTCAGGCAAACCAGACTGATAACTGCCAGGAATGCCAAGTGACTTCAGGCAAACCAGACTGATAACTGTCAGGAATGACAAGTGACTTCAGGCAAACCAGAATGAAATGCCAAGTGACTTCAGGCAAACCAGACTGATAACTGTCAGGAATAACAAGTGACTTCAGGCAAACCAGAATGAAATCAAACTGCAGTTTGTTGGCTACTAGGCATTATCATTATATTAAATTAGAAAATAAATCATGTACATATTAATAAAGTAAAAATATATTTTTTTTGAAATATTTATTATATCAACTCTATACTCAGCGTGAAATTGTACAAAATATTGAGCAACCAGCCGACTCTTGAATAGGATTGCCTGGTTCATTATTAAAGCATTCTGATGCATTGCCATTGTACTGATAGAGACCCAGTAGATTCTCTCCATTTCCGATCGTCTGGCATTGAACCGTCATGGTTGCAGGTACTGTGATTTACAATTCATGTGCATGTAGTTAGGATACGTTGTGGGTGGCCGGGTTTCAGTGAATTAGTTATGGAATTGTAAACCTCAAATCCTTGATTTTTGTCTACATTACGTTTTAATTTGGCATTTGCATTAAAGTATTACATCTGGATTTTTACCATTGTCTCGTGTCGTATTTCCATTGTGTGTGTAATTGTCATGATTTATAGGAAACCTGGGAGTGGGCCATGGTTGAGTGGTCACAGGCTCTTGTCTATCAATCCTTTTTCAGTCCTTTTTGACCTATTGTCTTGAAACTTATCAGAAGATTTACCACTTTTGCTATATATTGTTAGGCGGGATTTTCAACCTTCATCTGCCCATATTTTAAGGCTGAAGATGTAGCACAGCTAGCAGGTCGCCTTGGTAGCGTACGTAGGCGACCGGCAAGCCGTGCTAATGAAGATGTTGTCTTTGTGCCTGCAGTATTCTTAATTTTGTAGATATTTCTCGTACCGGTAGGTACATGCGCTTTATTATTATTATTATTTTGTTTTTCTTCATTTTTTCTAGCAGTTGATGGATATTAGTGTGAAATTATGATAGATTTATGTTGGTTCATAAACAGTGCCAGGCAACAGAATTATCTACATGCTAGCTCCAGGTAGCTCCGAAGCACTTGCACTTAATTTTAGAACACGCGGCCACAGAAGCTGATATTGCAAAATTTTGTACTCCGTCTAGCGTTCTTGCGCTTTGCCTTCTAGATACACATAGCAGGCATGTAACGACAGTTCAGACCCACAGCAACTAAAAAACTACGAACGCAGTGGTCTTACGTTTGTCCCTTATCCTCCAGCCTGCCCCAAAATATGAAACTCCATGTTGAACATCCAAATCCGGATCGCTGCCTCGCCACAACACACAATAACCGAGTCGTGGCGAGTGTAGCGGCCATGGCGTCGGATTTGGATGTTTAACATGGGGCATCAAACCTGGTCAACGCTATTTATATTTTTCTCGAACAAAGGACAACAGGGAAACGAAAAGGATAACTTGACTGCAGATGTACCTAATGGAAATTCGGTCGTATATTGTTAATGGTGAATGGGGAATCAATTATATAAGAGCTATTTATTTGATTATTGTTTTACGCCACACTCAAAAATATTTCACTTATACGACGGCGGCCAGCATTATGGTGGAAGGAAACCGGGCAGAGCCGGGAGGAAACCCACGACCATCCGCAGGTTGCTGGCAGACCTTCTCACGTAGGGCCGGAGAGGAAGCCAGTATGGGCTGGACTTGAACTCACGGCGACCTTATTGGTGAATTATATAAGACACATTGCAGAACTAAAAGGATTTAACGTTGAACATACATGTAATTGAGATCTTTATTTTTCGAACAGTCGTAGCGACTCATAAGTCCGCCCATTATGTAATAAAATACACAGTAATTGTCCTCATTATCACAACAGCTTGTGCACTCTCACAAGTACACGTTTTGAAAGACATGGGCAATAGACGTTCCGTCTATTGAGATGTGACATTAACTTTTAACAGGATATCGTTGCCGTCGCTGCTAATGTGCTCGTGTTCTTTAGTCGTATAATTTATTCATAGCATGGCTCACAGAGATTAAAGTTATCGGAATGTACGAAAATAACAAAACAAAATGTTCATAAATACAGGTGAAAACATATGAAAAATACTTACATAAATGAAAAAAAAATCAATCATTTTGGATATCACTGACTGATAACACTGAAAATCTTGGATTACATTGACTCTCATAGTTTAAATAGTGAGATAATGTACTGCATCGTACAGGTCATCATACAACAGGACCTGTGCACATGCAAAATGTCTGACCACCCACAAAATGAGGCGCATAACTGCTGGAGACAATGGCCTCCGTTTATAAGTCACAGACGTTCTGTGAAGTTTGACCCGCTTTCCCATTTGGCTGTGGCCGTTAAATCATAGCCCAGCAGCAATTGGATGCTTGAAAGACTGCGGCATAACTTGATTATAATATTCCATATCCAGGATGTTCACGTGAGTAAGTGTAACACACGTAGCCCCGGGCACGTGGCTGTCCCAGCAGGTACACATGTATACCCTCCATGCACGCGCTTCCATTTCAAGATCAGCCAGTTTTGGTGAGGTCCAGCGTGTACTGAATGGCTAAAGTTGCTTTTTCTGAAAAACGAAATTAAACATGCCGTGATACTTTTTCTTAAACATATGTGCGCCACACGTGAAAAAGTTGGTTTGATATTTGTCGAAAGCCCCATGGTTTATTCTAACCCATCCGATTTCTTTCACCAATGTAATCCACCGTCGCCGTGTAGGCTAAGGAAAAAATGAATCATTAATCATACGGAGGCAATCTCGTACATATGTACCTATAAACTAGTAAGATATCATGCATTGGAATACTCTCCTTGCAATTGTGGAACGGTTTCTCTCTCTGCACTTGCTAATTGCATCAAACACAGGCTTTTTCTTACCTATAAGTTTGGTGAACCCCTTGGGCTTTCGTTTCCACGTGACACCGAACCAGTAGACAGGAATACCGGCAAAGAGAATGGCTAAAGCTATGCCCATCTGACGAGGTTTCTGATAGACACCCAGCACGAGCACGGCCAAGTTAATAACTAGCTGGATGATGGGGAAAGCCAGATTAACCTGCCAAAACCAAATACGACATCTGTACACACTGGAGCACGTATACACTTGGCACGGATTCCTAATAGTAAAAATGCATGGCTAACGTTTTTGAAAGGACACATCATGTAAAGCAAGCATTAACCAATGTGCGGTAGATGTCAATGGTGAGGTGTCTGTTGAGTTTGGATTACAACAGAGTCAAGGTAGAAACATTAAAATAACTTTGCTCCATGATGATACCCGCCCGAGATATCCGCTTACCTTGTAGGGTCGTTTCTCGTCGGGTTTGTTGTAGCGTAGGTAGAGGAGAGAAATGATGACGGCTAGGCCCATGATGGTGGAGAACAGGCTGATGTACTCGATCATGATTGTGACACCTCCCGTGAACAGCATGACCGTGGACCAGGCAAACTGTGGACAACAAGTAGGAAAGACTAAACTACTGAACAATAGATAGTGAACACTGAACTTTTGGACAATAGATAGGAAACATCGAACTACAGGAAAATAGATAGGAAAGGCTGAACTGCCGGACAATAGATAGGAAAAACTTTCTACTGGACAATGGATAGAACAGGCTGAAATACTGGACAATAGAGAGGGAAGGCTGAATTATTGGACAATAGATAGGAAAGACTGAACTACTGGAAATTAGATAGGAAAGGCTGAACTGCTGGACAATGGATAGGAAAAACTTTCCACTGGATCAGTAGATAGGAATGACTACTTTTTATTACTACTACTACTACTACTGTTTAGTCGACAGGAGGCCCGGGGGATGGGGGATGTTTTAGACACACTCACCAGAGCAAAAATGGCTGGCCAGGGTGTCAGGTATTTCTTATGTACCATTCCCATGACGGAGGGCATGTGTCCCACACGGGCCCCGGCGAACAGCAGTCTGAAACAGACGGAAACGTACGAGTGTCATGAAAGAAACAAGAGGTAACTGATGACTACTGAATCCAACACGGTGTAGATTTCGAGAGCGACACGCCTCTGTAGATTCGTGCATTTCTAGCTAAGTGACCAGACTGGTTTCATGTATCGAAAAAGGGGAAAAAACTTTCACCCTTAATTTTACCTACATTTCCTTTAATACAGTGCTACCGTTTCATCATTCACATAAACCATCTTTGCCTCGATTAGACTTCGGTAATATCATCCCTTGGTTTCGACTAAAAACGGCCAAAACTATATATTTAAAAAAATGTTTTCTAAGCCTTCATTAAATGGGATTTCCTCCCACTATCATGTTGGCCTCCGTCGTATTATCGAAAAATTCAAACATCCATCAACATAAAGAGTTAAATTAAATGGACAGTGTTTAAATAATATTTATGGAGTGATTGTCGTTATACATGCATATGCACGTAACATGTTTTAAAAACGATAGCTCACAATGAAATCGGCCTCTTGATCCGAAAGGGTTTTGTTTGGTTTTAAATCTGAGTATAATTGTGAGGTATTTGATAAAGAGTACTGGATATACTGTGTGAAGTATGATGGCATTGGCCGCCTGAAGAGAGGCCCTGAGTGACTGACAGTTTGCCGTTATGCCGGATGTATACGCCACCATTTTATCACAGCTTAGTGAGTCCAGATAAGGGCGGAATGCGGATGTCACGTAGAATGGAGATCGTTTATTCTTATAGATTTCTTTAGAGTTCACCTCGGTCTGATTACAACGTTTGACTGAACTCAATGATCCAGGAAGAGAGAATTACATTCCCTGCACTCGTCGGGGTGCTGCTCACAGCTAACCTCAGCCGATTACTTTGTATGTCCTTAACCCGCTATGGTGTCATTAGAAACTTTAACGTTAACAATGCATAAGTAAATAGGGGCGAAAGTATCCATATCATGCGGTAAGATTTCTTTACATCACCCTTAGTGTATATATTTACTCGATATTTCGCCATGTGGCCAGTGTATATTCCCGAATTAAGCGACCAGTAGACATTCGCTGGGTTACGGCTGCGTGGAAATTCATGTGTTGCTCTCAACTGACTGAAGTATTACAGTTTTAACAATCAGTCATACATTCATGCCTTTGTTAATATGAGTGATATAAGAACTGACAATTAGAGCAGGTGAGGCACGGTGGGATGTGGGATGCAATTGTGCAAAAATAACAAGAGAAAAACGTGACTACACAGAGAAGTAAGCCCGTATAGAGCTAAGCCATGGAGGCATAACCTCCATAGTCAATCAAACTCTAGACCCGATAAATTATTCTATGTCAAGACTTGAGGACGTACGATTATATATAGTTAGAAATGGCGATGCGCAGATAGCATGCTGATATCGTCAATCAGATCCTTTAAGTGGGAAAAGCATGTATTCCCTGAGCAGGTAAAAATAGTGACTTAATTTAGCATTTTTAAATTGAGATCCTTTAATTCATCTCCGTGTTACATTTTGACCCAATTTGACAGTATCTTCAAGCGCGAACCGGTCCGTGATATCCGTTGCGGGCGGATGTGCCTGTAGACATTCTAAGCGTGAAAAAAAAACAAACCTTCACAAAAGTTATATTTATACATTTATATTTATGTCAAATCATTCTCTCGTCATTTCCTCAATGACATTACCTGGTGACAACAAAATTCTTGTTATTTCCCAGAAAACTGCATGATATTTGGGCCTTACTGAAAGCTGTCCAAAGTTTGGCCGTCCCACCTGCGCCTAAATGTTTAATTTAATAATTTGCTATATATTTAAGATAGAAAAGAACAGTTCTGGCTCAAGCTATGTATATACTATAGGCTGCTGAAATAACCAAATAGGAATACTGTATAAAAAGTAAAATGAAACGTAACTGGTATTCATGTGTAGAAGCTTGTATTTGTATAGCTGTGTCAGTGGATTGATTGCTTGGTTGGTCAGCATACACGTATACCCAGCGAGATGAATCAGCGGTTTTCTGATTGGTGGATAAGCTAACATTGTCTATCCAATGCTCGGGTATGACGCAGCACTTTATTCCACGTGCGAACAGGGGTCAGAGGTGACTGAAACCTGTCGATCCCGGACCTGGCCGTGTCGGTACTACGCGACGTCACAATAGCTTATCACAAAGACACACTTGTCCAGTGTGTTTAATCCGGAAGAACATCCAGAAATGACGACTCATCCATTAAGTTTCATAAATGAATATCATGGGAATCTAATTTCACATCACACCGGGAATCACGGGTTATCATATATACAGCATTGAATTAATTTAACCACAATGTAAAACGTTACTAAACAATGTTACGCCATACGTTGTCAGCATATTATTATTTAGACCCGGTTTCTGTTATATTTTGAAAAGAAAAGCCTTTTGGTCTGTGTGAAGTATTTACACATGTATCAACTTGATATATGGGCGTATAACGTGCGTAGGACTATTCAAGAATTGAATCTCTTATAAGACGGCGGGCAGGTTTAGGGATGATTGAATCCGAAGCTCTCGCACTGAACTATCGCAATTATCAGCCAGGGATAAGTGCAAACCTCTGCTGATTTTAAGCCTCAGCTGACCTAGCGAACACCCGTGAGCGCCGCTAGGCAGCGTCATGATGAGCCTGGGGGCGACCTCGTGGCAGTTACTGCTGAAGCACATTGCATAGAAGTATAACAGTCCAGTAGGCCTACAGGTAAAAACTCATATATTGGCCAAAGCCATCTCAGACTCACCTGGAATGACCGAGGATTGACGCGTTCAGGGCGCCGATGGACGTGGTAGCCACCAGAATGGAGATAGGAATAGTTAACGGACTGTAAAAACGTTGGATAAATTGCTGAAAACAGATTAAAATAGTTTATATGAAATAATAACGCAGACAAAAATATGATATGATAATTTTACAAATTTAAATTAATTTTACAGCACCCATGACAACAACAATAATATTATAGCCACTTAGTAACAAATAATATATATTTACTTACTTATCTGGTTTGACACTCATAATACAGCCACCAAGTCTAGTGATAGCTATTATTAATTATAGGCCTGATCTTTCTGAGCGGTGTAATTTATGAAACGTCCTATAGGAAACTTTATATAGTGTTTCATTGACATGTAGTAGTATACTCACAACAGCCACAGCCTCGGACATCAAGATTTCGCTTTTGCTGAGGACGGCGAAATAGGCGACGTTTGTGAGGATGTATTTACTGATGACAATGGCAAAGGTAATGTAGACAGATCGGGGCAGATCTTTTCCCGGTCTCTTCACCTCTTCCATTAGACTCGTCATTACCTGCCTGAAGAAGGAGGGGAAAAACACACACGCTAGTCAATATATGGAAGTTATCGTAATTAAATATTCTAATTACTTACTGGGCCACTTTCAACAAACCGTATTTCTAACATAACTGGAAAAATTCACTTCGACTTAATCTAATCTTTTTTTTTTTTTTTTTACTCTAAACATCTCGTATACTGTATTCTCTTTACTGTTCCAGTCAAGGCAATCCAATGCTGGGCAAACGGAATTATTCACAAGAGGTTTTACATGCACACAGTACTTATGCGATTAATGTGTCGAATGTGTATAAAAAGTTTATCATCAATATTTACTATAAGAATCTATGAAAGGATTAAAATAACATTTTGAAACTGTGACTCAGACTCAAACATCAAAATCAAAGGAAATGATGCTTGTGTGAAGCAGAAACGGCTGCACTGACATATTGGTAGATATGATTTCCTACACTTATATATCGCGACCAGCGAAAATACTGGCTCGAGTGAGACTCGAACTCATGACTTTGGGTGTCTAGTTTCACCGCCCTGTCAACTGAGCTTGATAGTGTGGTGAGGGCTAGACACCCTACGTCTTGAGTTCAAGCCTCACTCGAGCCGGTCTCGATATATCATTGTAAGTACTTTTATACAGAGTAACTTTCGGAAATAACTTTAGATCAGTAAGTAATCTATTAAAACATTCAATTAATATGGAGATAACTAAAGAGAGGCTGTCAAGGTACAGGTGTTGTCCATGACACTAACCATCCGCCATAAGAGAAGATGGCGGAGAAGACAGCGAGCGCCATCTGACCAGGTTCTCGGGTCGTTCCCTCGAACGGATCCTGAAAGTTCTCAACATCTCCTGAAACACCACAGTAGGAACTGTCATTTAAATCAATGTAGCAGATTGGCATAATATTATAATGATAATAAATAATAATATAATATTTCGCAGGTCTTTCAAAGAAGCTTGTGCAAAAACAAACTTAGACATATATATATATATATATATATATATATATATATATATATATATATACATATATATAATTATCTTAATTAATATTATGATAATATATTTTAGCCCTGGCTAGAACATTTAACCTGAGGGGCTATACTAGTACTATAGCGCTGCTTACCCATGGCCATTTGGTAGATGCCACCAATGATGATGATGAGCAAGGCGATGAGCTTGCTGCTGGACAAAAAAGTCTGCACTTTGGTGACGTACTTCACATAGACGCAGTTCAACGCAACAAACGTAACTGAACAAAGAAAGGCAACATGGAAGATGTAGGTTAGTATTATCCAATCTCTGCACTGCCTGTTGGTTGTGTGTCATACACTAACGATAATCCTGGTCATAATGATCTGGATTATAGAGATTCATTCATCCATGGTAAACACCTGAGTTTCACAATTTGCTCTGTTTTCTTCTAATTTGCATAAGGTGTGACAGAAAAATATTTAACTTTGCCATTTAATGATAGGACATCGGTTTTTTGTGAAATGAAAAATTGCGATTTTCTGCTTTTTTCTGCTGATAATATGGAGAATTAAGAACACGTCTCTATTTTCTATTGAAAAATTTCTAACATTTCGCACATTTATTCATCTTACATGTGATTATGTTTGCTGTACGAGTGTCTTTTGTTTTTATTCTGCTTACTGCGGTAACTCAGACATGTTAACATGTTCAGATTGATATAACACCAACCATAGCACAATGAAAGAAACTCCCGGCATGGAATGGATTGAAAATCTGACCAAATCATAATTAGCAGTAAAATGGTCTTTCTAAGTCTATTTGGTGTCGGTGTGTAGAAAGTCTGTTCTTACCCATTAGCCACCCAGCCAGCAGTCGTATAGCCCAGACAGGTACTGTACAGCCGGAGAACACGGGTTGGATGATGTATAGGGCGGCCGTATAAGCCAGTAGCGCCCAGAAGGGTCCCGCGATGAGGACCACGTAGCCCCACATGATGAGGAACCCGGGCAGAGGCCCGAACACCCGCATCACGTAGGCGTACGGTCCACCCGCCGTCGGCAGAAGAGTGCCAAGTTCGGCAAAGCATAGTGCCAGCATGAGGTTGATGATGCCGCCGACAAGCCAGACGATCAGAGCGGCGCCCACCGAGCCTGAGTAGCTCAAGATGGCCGTGGGAGAAATGAACACGGACGAGCTTCCGGTCACTGCCACCATGATCGCCGTACAGTGGATTAGAGTCAGAGATTTCTTCAGCTGGACATCGTCCTTTTTCGGATCACTCGTTGTCCCTTGTGGCGTATTCTCCGTGCCACTGGGCTGTGTTTCACTCGCCTTCGGGACATCAGTCGCTTGTTCGATATCACGTTCTTTAATACTAGAGATTCCACTACTGGAACTGGAACTGACTGACGAGCCGTCCCCATTGCCTTGTCCTGCCGTATTTCTGACCACCGGGACGGCCTCCGTCCCCAGGCCGACTCCAGTCCCCTCCCCTAGATCCACATCGCGGAACGCCGGGTTGTCTTGTCCCTCGAGCTTATGAAGACCTAGCACCACAGGCTCGTCCGAAATAGCATTGGTAGATGCTTGTCCTTTTCTCTTAAACAGCGGCATAATTAAACAATGCTGACGCTTAAACGTTAAGTAATAATAAAAGCACTGTACTCATACACTTGACATCACACAACAAATATCAGAATGCGGAGTGATACGAGACGATATTCTACTGACCGTTCTCGCAACTCGATCTGAAACCCACCGGACGTGGACGACACTTATGTACAACAGGATATTCCTACTACCGAGCTGGAGGTTAGGGGACGAAAATAGATTCGGGATTCACAGAAATCCTGTGATCTCTAAGAGCGAGATTTCATGACTAGACAGTCAGTATCCGGGTAATACGTGATGTCACACCGGCTCTCGTGCATTCACCGAATGCATCCGGTACTGAAATTTCGGTGTATACCGCATGAGAATCCAGTTCTAACAAGTCAGTCATTGTTTCCTTTCTCCTCTGATCAGACCGGAGGTGTACCTCAACATTCGGCATATACAGCCTACATGCGTGGTTAACATGTTTTGCGTTTAAGTCGGCATATTTATTTATCTTCTTACCGTTTACCGTGGTATACCATATATCAAAAAGTTTTTTCACTTACACGACAGCAGTCGGGTTTATAGGTTTAAACCAGGGTCCCTTTCACAAGGTGTTTAGCAAACCCTAGGGTAACACAGCCTGCCAGGGCGGGATTCCAGCCTGTAATCTCAATGTCCCCCGGCCTATCTGTAGAGGTAAGAAGAACCGCTTATGCCAGTGGTCCAGTGATTACCCGTAAATGTTTATTGTTAATACAAATGTCAGATGCGTCGTCAAATCGTCAACTTCAAGGCGATAACCTGAACGGAACAGCGGACCTGTGTGCAGTCTCCGGCTGGGTTTATCTCGGATTATCGCTTATACGTCGACCAAGTCGGAACACTGTGGAAATATCGGTAACCACTCGGCGTAGTGACACCTGCCTACGCGACTGGTGGTTTACTTAATCCTCTATATTCCAACATTTGGCCATGTAATACAATTTTCTCCAGATTGTACAGGGCCGTGATTTTAGAGGTACATATACAATTATATCACTTTTATTTGTATATATTTACTAGGCCTACATATATGTTTTTGTTTTCTTTGGGAAGGTGGTGGATGTCTGTAAATACTGGTGAGAAGATATGCCTGGATCTGGGATCATATCAGGCTTATCTAATCATTTCAGTCACTTTATTTTAAGATACGTATCTCAAGTATCGCAGACTGAAATGTTTCTGTTATGTACTGGTGGACTCCACAGTTCACCCGTGGAGGTGAGCCGGGAGAAACTCATAGCATCTCGCCAAGAATTTGACATACATCCTTCATCAAACGTATAATAATGCTAGTGATGAACAAAACGGAAAAACCGCTTAGTACAAGATGACTTAATCACAGGTTTTGGAAGAGACTTCTCCCATAATCGCAATATTCTGAACGTATATGTGTTAAATTTACCTGTCTATTTAAAGGCAGGGACCTCAGTTGCCGAAGTGAATAAAAGCGCTAGCACAATGCATCTGGGAAGGTCTGTCAGCAACCTGCAGATGATCGTGGTTTTCCCCAAGGCTCTGCACGGTTCTCTCCCACTAGAATGCGGGCCGCCGTCTTATAAGTGAAATATTCTGGAGTACGGCTTAAAACATTAATCAAGTAAATAAATAAATATTTACAGGTAATATTTTAAAAGCGTAAGGATTATTTGAAACTCGTAATTTGTTTTGTGGTATTTGTTAGTCAGGTGTACTTTAACTTTAATTTCTGTGTTGTGGAACATACAGATAAAGACATGCCTAACGGAATTCATTTGCCTTTCACCAGTGATATGTCACACGTGGAACAATTCAAAACGTGCCCATTAAAGGTCATTGGTTCATTCCGGGCACTCCAGTTTCTTTCATCATGTGTTTAAATTATATGTGTAATCTTATATGTACCGGTATATATTACTTCTTAATTTATGGCTACGTTATGGTATTGTCTGTCATATAATATTTGGTGTACTTGAGTTACGCTTCGATACCCCCACCCCCAAAAAGGAGGGAAAATTTAAAAAAATATATTCGATCTGAGGCAATGCCCCCCAAAATGCCCACACATATGGATTGGTACACTTTGTTTTTATTTACTGTCAATAGCCTCTAAAAATACCTGGAAAAGAAAACACAATTCTCGTGGGTGAAAGCTAATGTGTTATTTGTTTAAATTCTCTTTGGTTATACGATAAACATGTGTACATAACTTTAACGCATGGCATGTAAAATTACCTCTCATCGAGTTCAAAGGCCTACTGTGAGAAAAGCACAGGTATTTTTCTCTTGATTTTGAACCTCGAACTATATCATGCGTAATATCTAGAACAGAGCAACAATGAATAACTGTTATTTTATACGTGACTTACACGAGTCTTGTGCGCTATTTCAAGTACATGATTTATGGTACCTAGACCCACCACAAGTTCCCCTTAAACACGCAGTTAACTGTAACTGTAACCCGTGAAATATCAACATACATTAAAGCGACGGTAATACTAATATTACAGCGTGAGCGTGTACCCGAAGATGTTTCCGGAGAGGTAGTATGCACAACGAAGGGCCCATGTAAATAACATATACCTTAGCAACATTGTTACCTGTGCGCAAAGGGTACAGGATATCGACATATTTTACGTTATATTGTATTAAAATACTCCATTTTCAAGATACTGCGTCCTGAACACTCGATAAAGTCAAAGTACAAACACGCCTGTACAAGCAACATGTGAAAATGATTAACTGTGTAACTCGCGAAAGGACATTATCCATGAATAGCAGTATTTTATCAATTCTCACTTAAGATTTACGTAACTGAACGTATCCATGTCAAATGTAAGCTATAGCTATTTGTAAAAATATAAAAGAAAATTTAAAGCGTACAGTGTTAAAGGTTTTGCAATCCAATATTCAGTATATAATAAAAAAAATTCACGGTTTTTTGACACAGAAGGTATGAAAATCGTAGGATGTATTACCCAGTCCAACAACAGCATGGGATTATGTGTCGATGTATGGATGTCGCGGTTACCTATGACATATTTCTGTTGTGGCATTACAAATAACCCCGAATGAAAAATCCACTCTAAGAAATTAAAACACTGATATCTCAAAGATGATACACGGGATGTAAAAATGCGATACAATGAGATTTATTGAGTTTTTGTCCCTAAATCACCAAAGACCATTTGATACGGAAACGTAATAGTATAGTTTTACATGGGCTAATAGTTCCAAAGGGACAGGTTGGTCGTAGTAAAAACCAGTTCTTCAAAATTTATTCTCGGTTTTCACTTACTCTGATCATCATAGAAAATTTTTTGTTACACGTAGAAATAGTTTTTGCTGCATGTACGGATCGTAAAGTTTTTTTACTTATCTAACACCTAAAAATCACTTTGGAAAAGGTACACAAAAATATATTTCCGTTCGTGCTTACCCTCTCAGAATTATTCAAAGTTGCCTTTGTTCAAGGGTTATCTTACAATCTAATACTTTAGACCCTGGTAAGGGTAGTCGGTAACATGCATGTATGATATGTGACGTCACATTCGTCATGGCAACTGTGACGTCACCATTCTTCATGGTAACTATGATTTCAGTTTTTTGGAACGTCGATTTCAGCCTGGCCAGTGATATCTGGAAGCTCTTTGCAGTCGAAACTAACGACGATGGCTCGATTTCCCGCCTTTTTTGGAGTTAGACTGACGGTCTCTGAGAATTTACCTAGCGGGGGAACTGTCCTACAAACAGAAACAATACACACAACATCAGGCTAATTTTACCGAGATATGTCCCCAAAGCCTACAATAAAACCTACAGCAGCTCAAAATTCCAAGACATATTTAAAATGTCCTAAACTGTACACGGAAGCTTGCTTATAATCTACAGTATACAGAGCCAGAAAACGGAAATGTTTGTTCGAGTCCACCAAAGCATAAGTGTAATATATGCATTATTCACGGCCAGAATTGTACAGAAACTAATAATGGATGACAAACAACCAGAACAAAGAATGGGTGGAGTATTAAATGACTTACATCATGAACAAGGAATATATGGAATCTTTTGTGTCTTACGTCTAGAAAAAAAGAATAGGCCGAGACGGAATCTTTTGTTACTTGCATCCAGTGCGAATCTAGAAATGGACGAATTCTCACGAAACTGGTTTGTCTAAAACTTTTACGATCTTCTACTTTCTACAAATAGGCCAATATTACAGATGTCTGTTTTGTGATGTAGCTGTATTCCACGTGACGACTGACACCTTCAGGACTGACGTCATTTGGGTGTCACAAACTCGCTGTACCCTTACTAAGGGCCATGCCAAAGGCTTTAGACTATTTCTTTTTACTTGCCTACATTTCACTACGCAAACCCCCTTGCTAACTGCCGTAATTGCCTTTCTTCGATCAGAGAATCGTAATAACACAAGCTCTGTACAGCGACATATTGGACGTCCATATTATTCCTAGTACACTGTCGTTATCGTATCTTAGGGAAATAGGTCAGATTCTACATCTGATGACTGGCTTATACCCATCCCTCGCGACTACCGATCTGCAGTGTCAGGGTGGCCTGTATTGCTGGTGATTTGATGTCAGACCCTGAGATGACTTGTTCGAAACCTAAAGTAGTTCGGGTGAATTTTTAGCATTAGAATCTGTGCGATATCCAGAAACGGTTACAGTAATGTCGCTTAAGAGTCCACTTTCTAAAAAGACATTCATCAACCTGATCAATACCATTGCAACGAAATATGCAGTTAGAGTATTAACTATATTATAATTAATATATACTAGTCAGATTGGAGTGGAGTGGCTCACGTTTGTTTTGGTCGGATCATCTTGCCGCTGGACCTCAGTCCTGGCCCCTCCAGCCGCAAGGACAGGTCAGTTAAAGGCACAGATAACGGGTTCTCCAACTCCAGCAGAACTTCAAAAGGCTTCTCCACCGCGTATGGTCCCTTCGGCTGTACAGTCAAGAAGAAAAAACTGGGACATTGACTTAACATTTGGTTGGTGGTTAATACCATGCTCAGGAATGAGTCATGTACATAACGGGGAGCAGGTTTAGGGTTGGGGCAACAACAGCGAGCCTGACAAACGGGCTTAGCGATACTTAAGAGAACAAGCCACATTTACACAAAGCACGCATCATCCAAAAGGTGATTTCGTGCAGTTTCCAAATACATTCTTCATTATTTGTGACATTTCTTCCAGAAATAAAGACTGAGGTATTGTGATGGAGTTCATGCATGAACTATACTGAACGGGCTAGAACACAGTGACGTCACAGATTCGTTTTAGATGCTAAACATCCACTCAGTGCTATATGTCTACGTTCTACGTAAATATATACGTAGTACAACACCCGTATCTTTATTTAATGTGGAAATATGACAGTTACAGATATTTAGCAGCAAACAAAGAAACAAAAAAACAAAACAAAACCTGTGATGTCACTGTTCTTCAGCCTGTTCAAAATGGTTCACGTAGCACCTCAATCTTTATTTCCATTTGACCCTCCCCCTCCCCCCCAAAAATGCCAAAAAACATTAAAGATCATATTTGCAATCAGGACGAGGACGAAATTACCATTTAGATGATGTGTACTTTGCCTAAATGTGGCCTGCTCTTTTAAGGCTGTCCTGGAACTAACCGCTGCCGATTCGATTCTGTCATTCTCTGTGGCACAACCCTATACTTTACTGTTAGGCACAGAGGTACTGCTTGGCTAACTCAGATCGAGCATGTACTCTTTAGTTCGAAGCGTATAGCATTTTCCTCCCTTTGATCGTAACAAATTCCACATCTTCATGCATATCCCGTCTAGACTGGGCGAAAGCGCACGATCGAGAGTGCCCACGGAGAATCGAGCCAAGCATTAACGACAGAGGTAAATTCTTATGCTGAGTCCGCAATCATCCTACTAGCGACATCATTAGCGACATCCTAATATGGGGCAACGGAGAAAGAACGTGTGCGACTGGGAGTGGAGAAGGCGGGCGGGGGGGATGATGACAATGTTTTGATTCGGTTCTCCTTTAAGTTATAATAAAGGCAAAGAAACACGAAAAATTAAAAGCATGAACAGAATACCATTAAAACTGTATCTTGAAATACCTTCACTGTATTTATTTAGATTTTTTTCTTCACTGAATGAAAATCGATCAAACGTCGGACTGTAAGATGGATATAATGGACCATATTCTTTTCTCTGACCCTAAATTAGGCATTTAATGTCAGGGTCGCCTTTTCAAGCCCATACCCATATTATTCATGAGTTAAGTTCACAAAAGATTTAACAGTATTATCGTATATTAGAGATTACACTTTCTGGATATAACACAGGTTCAAGAGCTGAAAGTTGGCTGAAATCTCAGGGTCAGAAATGACACAGTTCTTAGGTGAATATATCAGATTGGTAGATGTCAATTACAAAGTGAACTTAAGTAATAATATTATCGTTATTAGAGATTACATTTTCTGGCGATTTTCTGAGGTCCTTCGTTTGAAACCCGGAGATGTTTCAGCCAACTTTCAACACTAGAACCTGTGCTATATCCAGAAAGTGTAATCTCTAATAACGATAATACTGTTACTTAAATTCACTGTGTAAATGACATTAACCAATTTGATACATTCCGCTAAGAAAGCTGCGTCATTTCTGATCATCAGAGGGGTTATGCATGTTTGCTGTAAAGCCTACCAATCAGCAACCCTTTATTTTTGTAGGAGGCTGGCTGATGGAGTGGTCTAAATGGTTGACATGTATTACTGGCGATTTGATGCCTGACTCTGACGTCCTTGGTTCAAAACCCGAAGAGGTCTCAGCCAGTTTTCAGCACTGTCACCTGTTTTATATCCAGAAAGTGTAATCTCTAATAACGATAATACCTTTACTTATATTCACTTTTAAAGTGACATCTACCATCTCACAAAAGATTTGTTCAGACCTGGACATCAAAAATTGTAGAAAAATGTTGTTCATAATTCATATTGTCGATATATAACCATGTTTACAATCCAAACAACAGCTGTTAATTCAGTGAAAATAAATTTGAAGAAGTGACACAGTACTTAATGGCCTATCTACTGGTGCCTCCTTCATTTTTGTGTGTTGTTTCTCTATAAGACAATTTATTTTCCCTTGATGACACTTACCGTGACGATGATATCCGGGTGGTCGAAGGTAAACTCTTCTTCCTTCATGAAACTTTCGCTGTTTTCCCGCACCTTGCCGGCCACCTCCACCCTCATGCTGTCCTCTCCGTGCAGCTTCTCCAGGTAGTCATCTACGCCAATGGACACCGTCAACAGCTTACCTGTGTAATCAAAAATGTTAATGGTCACGGAACTGGATGGTGTGCATGAACGATCCTTGTTTGCGGAGGGAAAGGTTCCGAGCAAAAGAGACATTTACATCCCTCATATTACACTGGTACTGAAATACCAGTCGTTTTCTACACCCAGGCACACATATTTTCGATTGTCTCCATATCTATTAGCCGAACTACACAACACGTATACAAGGATTTCATATGGTATACTGTTCAGTTGGTAACAAATCCAAAGATGCAAGGACCGCTTTATAATCATACATTTAGTTTCTCGTGGCATACATTCCTATATTTATAAAGACCATACAATGATTGTGTTCCCTCGATTTGAGAATTATATCCAGTTCAGGATTATGTAGACGCCCACTTACTCTCTTCAGATTCCACATATACACACTTACTCTTTCCAATCTCCACATTTACATACAAAGCCACCCATGTAGACTATACTATTACTCTCTCCAGATGTCACATCTCAAGAAAACTACACACTTACTCTCTCCAGATGTCACATCTCATGAAAGCTACACACTTAATCTCCCCAGATCTCACATCTCGTAAAGGCTACACACTTACTCTCTCTAGATGTCAAATCCCAATTACACACTTACTGTCTCCATATCTTACATCCCATTTAGGCTGCGCACTTACTCTCTCCAGATTTCAGGACTTCTCCCAGGAAGTTCAGAGACTTGATCATTTCCAGTTCCGCTCCGGTGTACTTGATCATCTTCACCGTGACGGTGATGTCCACTGTGCTGCTTTCTCGACTGGAGTTCTGCACGTGGCTCCTGACCTCAAAGCTAGAACCCACCATCACTTTGTCCAGATTGTCAACAAACACAGAAATCCCCTGAAAATGATGAAAACAATTTATGACATGTGACGTCTAAATATTTTTTTAACTTCATCTTTTACTTAATTTCGGATAAACTAGGTTGTTACGACTTAAGCATTTACAGTTAGAATAAAACCCTAACTGGCATAAACTGGAAAGGTCCCAGATGTCACCGGTTACGTGTAATATTTACCAGCTGTCATATTGTCATTGCTTGATTTTACTTTCCAACCCTAGTTTTTCGTATTATGTTAATGCCTCTTTTGAGAATTTTAGCCTGAACTACACCGGGGCCTACTGACATTATCTCACATGGATGCATTTACCTTTTCAAAGCCTTCGAAGTCTCCAAGGTTGCCGACAAACCTGGCTACTGTTTCCAGTACTAATTTCTCGTCGCTACTACCTGAAAAAGCAAAAGAACAGTTGGTATAATTTGTATTAAAAGTTAAGACAAAGTTAAGGTTAATATTAGTCTCATCACAATGCATAGAATAAAGACGCACGTTTATATGGCGCGATAATGGGTGTTCTGTATCGTCCCGTTTTCTCCACGAGTTTCTAGACCCACGGACGACATGAATGGCTTGGAGGTGGGGACGTTTGATCACGACGGTCGCTGTTTGGTTAACTCTGGGCATTCCAATTTCCCATATTCATTTAACCGGTGCTGTATATACAGGCAAATCATCCTAAAGTATGAATATAAGCAGAGATCAAAGGCCAAAAAAACCCCAAAAACAAACAAACAAAATAAACTTGAATCCTGGCTAAAGTTACTTGTTTTAAAGTTTACACAATTGATATTTAACCGTTGTTTCTAAAGGAAGGCATTGGTGCTGTTGACTTTATGTGTCTTTAGTTTTAGTGGCAAATGAGTTTTCGTCGTCTTCTGGAATAAGTCGCTTTAAGTATGGAAGCTGTGTGGAAACTATACTCAACATTTTCGGTTTTCGTTTCACACATTAGGCTGTCGTTTTGCATTTTCGTTTTTTCGACATTCACACTTTCGTTTTGATTTAGCGTTATTGTGAGTGGCCACATCTAGCCCCAGTTTTTAAATCAACCATGCCCAGTGTTATGAGTTTACTGGTCGTTCTTACATCGTCTGCCTGCGGATGGTCGTGGGTTTCCTCTGGTTTCCTCCCACCATAATGCTGACCACAGCTATATAAGTGAAATATTCATAAGTACGGCGTAAAACACCAATCAGATAAATAAGTAAACACATAAATATACCGTCTGCAGGTTTGTAGAGATGGGTACAGTCTAATCTGTCCGGGTGGTCTCCCCATCCAAAATGTTTCCTCAAAGCCATTCCATTTGGAGTCTTGGTTGACATTTTCTTCCCAACCCTACATGAGAAAAAGACCTTAGTAAGCCCATCTCGGAATAGTGAGAGATTGGGTGAGAAATAGATAATGTACCTTTACACAAGCGGAACAGCGGTGACGGAGTGATATAGCTATTCTTGTGTCGAAGTGAAGCGATGAATATATAAGAACTTGAATACAGTGAACTGTGAGGAAGGATTGTCTAGTGTGAGTATTCTCAATATACACACAGATACACTGTAAAATGACAAACGCCCAACGGGTTTAATTAGTGATTAAAGTACAAACAAACGTGTTTAGGTATTAAACATCAGTGTCTAAAACATGTGTATAGGCCCATACTATAATGTTATAATCTCTAAGTGTTTAATATCTGATGCATAAAAGTATTGATAAGTTAAACATCAAAATTTACAGTGCATAGACGGACGGATATACTCACAGAGCTGGTACGTCTCACAATCTGGATAAACATACGCTTTTCTAGAGTTTCTGTTACTGAGTACATATACGTGTCATAAATGTGGGCAAAATGTGGTATTAATGCCTCCTGTAATAAGGAGGACATTAGTTCGATTCCTTCTGCTCCTGTCCATTTTGTTTGTATACACATTAATGAATTAGAGCACAAGTGATAAAAAGATTACCACATTCTGCTACCCAATAAAACGGGAATTAAGTTTATATTTTAAATAATGATTACCTTCACACTATTTTTCTAAATAAATTCACAAATAGGCGATACTTAATTTCAAGGTGGATATTAGAACACCAAATATAAACACGGTAAAAGAACATTCGTAAAGTGTCTGTAAATGGAAAGGTTTTGAATTATATTTTTAAATATGAGTACAAGAGGTAGTTTTGCGCACTAACTAATGTAGATGAGAGATGAGAAAACTGTCCCAAACTGTGCCCAACAACAATCTTAGAATGTAACTCACTTTTTCCTGTCCACGTCGGCTACCTTGAAACCGTCGAAGGTAATTTCGTGATACACAACATTAGCGTTCACTTCAGCAAATACAAACTGGGTGTCGTGGGGCAGCCAGAGGTGACCTTTACGTATGGCCGCAACTGGACATGGACCACACTGGAACATTCCTGTCATACACAACAACACAAAATGACTTCCGGGTCACTGACCGTTAATGAACAGTTACCTCATAACTAAATGGTTTATGATTTCGATAACTGTTTAACGCCATATTTTGTCAATTATACGATGGCGATCATCTTTTACAGATGACCGAAAACCACCGAACTTGACAAACTACTGACCACCTTTCCAACATCTGACATAACAACTTGCACTTGGAAAACAATTGGTCTTGAATGAATGTTAGACTGTGCTACAAAATTTGGCACCAGGGTCGTCGACCACTTTTGACATCAAGCTTCACAAACACTGAGAGTCGGAAGTTCACAAATTCCCCGTCCAATGTCAGTTTTGATCCCGCAGGCCGTGTGTCCTAGCAAATAAAAGACACCCACAGTCCATTATGACTAACAATAAAGTCTGTGTTACCAACTTCTTACATGGTCTGATATATTTGACTTGGACCATTTTCGGTGTACCTTCGCTAGTTTCCTGGGGAGTGGCGTCGATGGCTTGCCAGCCGTCGTAGCCCCTTGGCAAATCAGGGCGTGACATCCACACCTCGTTCCACACATGGAAGTTCCTAAAACGTATGGAGTCGTAGTTTGCAGCACAGGTAGTTGATGTCTCGTACCGATTTGTATTTATGGGATTTGCTTCATTGGGTTTATAGCAGTGCTCAAGAAAATTTATTACACGATGGTGGAAGAAGCACAGTGCTTCCATTATAAACTTTCAAATTTTGGCTAGTAAATGACGAACTTTTCCACAAATGACGCATATATTTTTATGTGCAAAGCGAGATGACGGTCAGAATTATAGGCGTAGGAAATCAGAATGCCCGGGGAAAACCACCGACTTTTGACAAGCTCCTGACGAACATTCCCACAGGTGACGTCATAGAAGTGCACACTATATTGGTAGAAAGCATATGGTCTTCAACGAATGTGGGCTGCACACGATCAAACTGGTAACGTATTTTATTCATTCGACCCAAGAGAATTATCATAATCAATTCAACCTGGGCTCAGATTGCGCGAGAAACGTTACCTATTCATCCCCATCATCATCATCATTTGTTTGTTCACCAAATAAGAATACGTGAAGTAAGTAACAAGCAATGTTTAACTACGAAGTCACAGACGGAAATACAGTACAAGTATATATACACAATCAAAAATATCTGGCTTGAATAAAGCCGCAGGGGACTTGCTCTCTCCCAAAACATAACTGAAAAATGGGTATCTTCATCCCCCGGCCAGCCCATAGTTATTGCAGTGGCGGTTACCGAGACGATATAGAATGCCTCTTCGGCAGTAGGGTTGTGAGTTCAAATCCAGCTGATGTCGATTCTTCTGTGGTCTTTTATGAGGAGGTCGCCACTAGAATATTCTTTATTGTTAGGTGAACAAAACATCAGTAAAAATGTTAACGAAATAAATGGAAAAGGGCACAAGATAAGAGAGATTAAAGGCACTGAATGGGAAATATGCCTACCAAATGGAGTCCCTCGCCAATTCCTTCAGCTCAACCCTTCTCCCGTTCTCTATTTTGAAGTATTTGTCAATGGTGGCACTGGCATCTTTATCGTGTGCACTCTCAAAGTTGGTAATACTACGGCAAGGTAAACCCACCGCCCTGCAAACTATAATCATAAGTCATATTCAATATCTTCATCCTCGTTTACATAATGCATAACTACAATGGCACACAAATAGCTGTATAACCATTGTTAATGTCCGCCATCAAACTTAGTGACTGCTGGAAATGATGAGGATTTTCAATGAACACAACGTTTAGTGATGGGTTCATCACTACATTCTGATGACACTTATCACCATTTTGTGGCGTTGTACATGCAAGATAGTGGTGACAGGAATGTAAAGCCAGTGTGGCACATGCACTGTCTATCTGTTTTGTTTTTCTGTCTTGTTTACCTGTGGTCAGAATGCCAGAGAACACCCAGCACTGCCCAAACTTCACAGACTTCTTTGTCTCCATGTACTGTTTTAAGAT
Source organism: Acanthopleura granulata (assembly GCA_016165875.1). Classification (NCBI taxonomy): domain Eukaryota; kingdom Metazoa; phylum Mollusca; class Polyplacophora; order Chitonida; family Chitonidae; genus Acanthopleura; species Acanthopleura granulata. Next base: position 2,921,855 of record JABBOT010000029.1, read on the forward strand.
GGCGGCGCTTCCAGTCCAGGAGGTTGGTGATTCCCCGCCCGCATAGTTACCCGACCAGTTGCCAATCAGCACGCCGTTGTCGTCTAGCTCGTTCACCTGAAGGCACAGACAGGGGATGTCGACGAATGCAAATGTAATAAGAGGCTTTGAATGAATATATATGACTAGTAAAAATCAAACATTCTTGCCCAAAACTAGAACTTGATCTATCTAAACTGATCATGGTAAAGACATGTACACCAAGATCCTCTATGCTGCAACTGACGGACAGACGGACTGACGGACGGATAGATGAGAAGTAAACATATAGTCCTGCGCGATACCGGTAGGGAAGTAATAAAACAACATTACAATGAATAAAACAAAACCCCATGAAACCCTTCACCTGAGAGAAATCGTTTCCTGGAATTAAGCATTAGTTGGATGTCTGACCCCATGCAACACTATTGTCCCATATATATTATCAGTATGGAATCTGAATTATCCTGGAGTTTTGTGAAAGTATCAGATGATGTTTTACCAGTTTGGACAGCATCCGGCTGATGTATACGGGGTTGGACATTTCCTTTGTGATCTTCAGACCATAGCCTTTCCTGAGCAGATGAAGGCTGGCATCCAGAATTCCATCCTCAAACTGTTATCAGAGAGAACAACGAGAATGGTGAATATTGTGAATCAAAGAAGACAGACACCTACACCTTGAACAGTATCCAAAATTCAAACTTCCAACTGTAAGACAGAACATGTTGAAAATGGCAACGTTCTGAGTAAAACATGAAAAATGTCTATACTTTGAATGGCATCCTTGACCCCGTCCTCAAACAGTAAGGAGATAAGACACACGACATGGGGAACGCCCTCATTCAAACAGACTTACACACTGAAAAGTAACTTTTACAATTTTAACCAAACATCATCTTTTGTATTCTTTGTCCAGAAAAACAGAAAAACTGTTCCCTGTGACATTCAAATTCACCTCGGCACTATGATCATCATGGTATAAGTGAAGAAGTCAGTATAAGTGAAGAAGTCAGTATATGGTGATAAGCAGCTTTCGAGCAAATAAAATAAATAAATATCAAACGCGTGGACTTAAATATGTTCAGTGTCTACGGTCTCACCAACCTGTCCGAAATACCACGGCCGTGCCATGGGCCTGGTGTAGGCACCGTACCACTGACATCCCTGATCGTTCAGAATGTACTCGTCCAGCAGATCCTGGGTGTCCATGTAGACCGTGTCGTCTGAGAAGACATAGAGATGTAGAGATTAGGTTTCAGCTAATCTCATCAGAAGCAAGGTTTAACAATGAAAGAACGTGACATACACACTTGGGCTGATCAGTGACAATAAGTGGTAAAAGAGGCTCGCGTGAAGACCTCTTGTCTTTTGTCAATATGGTATGTATGTATGTATCGTTGGAACTTTACATCATACTCAACAATTTTTCATTTATATGACGACGAAGAGTTCTTAGAATGGTCAGTATGGTGCATCGACACGGGCTGTGATCATTTCCTCACACCATAATGCTGGCCTCCGTCGTATAAATAAAATATTGTTGAGCACGGTTTGAAACGTACAAGAAATATATATCACAAGTAGGCAAGTCCGTCACTGACTTGGCAAAGCACGGTGGTTTACTCTAAGCACTTCGGTTTCCTGCACCCACAGAAATGACCACCATTGTGTAAGTGAATAATTCACTTGTTGACACTTAGGGTATATGAACATTCTATGTACGAACTTTCCACCACAATGATATTGCCATACAAGCAAACGTGCGTGCATCTTACAATCACAATGCGAGCGTTGACAAAAGTGGGTGGGCATGTGAAATTCTTACCGCGACAAAACGGGTTGAGGAGAATATAGACATTGTCGGGTTCGTCGTACTCGAACACTTTATCCGTGCCATCCTGCTGTCTGAGCACCGTCTGGACGGCAAAGTCCCACTCCCCGATGATACAGGTGACGGCTGGATACACCGACAGCTTCACATCGTTACCGGTGATGGACTGAATGGAAGCCCTCCACGACGTCGTGTCAGGGACAGAAGAGTAGGATTTCTCATGCACTTTGATAACAACCTCTGTCCCTTTATTAGGTAAGGGTGTGTCCCCTGAAACATTGACATATTTATATGAATTGTGCAAGATTTAAATCGTGATAAAGGCTATGGTTGATGAAGAAGTCCATCATCACTAATATGTCATGGACTCAAGTTCACTTAAAAAATGGATTCGGCCAGAACTGATCAGTCATTTACTTTAAGGCTTATTTTCTGGATTCAAGGACTTAAAATTGTGAACACAAAGAATGTATTATCATACGTCCAAGTGAAGTTTAGGGAAACTAACTTGTCACACATTTTCTATTAAAGATTTGGAAGCTGACGACGGTTATAAAAGGTAGCACGTATTAAAATACAGTCAGTTTCGTGCACACATCTTACATTGGGTTATATTCGTTAACATCAGACTATTTTCTCATTATATTTCCGAGACATTCATTCTTATATGTGGACTATATTCATTATTCGTTGGATGTGGATTTGGAGATGTGGGGTATGATAACTGTGTTGGCCTGTGCCTCTGCAGACGTCGTTAGTAGGTATATGAATATGAATATCATGATTAAATGACATTCGTGAATATTACGCATGTGTTAGGTGATGCGGAAAAGACAACAACCTTCTTTTTCCATACGAAATCATTCGGAACGTTAAACACCCATATTATTTAAGAGGGTTTATATACCTTTGTTAACAATTTCAGCATCACAGGAGAAATATTGTTAAAACAGATCCAGGTACATGGCAGAAATACCCAGTGTCGGACGGAGGGGGACCACGCGTCGGGATTAGATGTCCTTGCCCGACCTTTTAAAGTGACGAAGTACAGCTGCTTTAATACTGTTTCGCAGATGTTGTTGAATTTTCCATAAAGCATGTCTGATATCCACCAATAGGTGTGTTTAATGTGAAATATTAGTGTCATAATCGTTTTAACATTTTAAATTATTGTTCACCACGATATGGCTGAGATACTGCCGATGTAGCGTCAAGCCATAATCATTCATTCATTCATTCATTCATTCATTCAATTATTGCCAATTCATAAAGAGAGTTGCCGTATACTATTAGTCGCACACCTATCCTAAACACCAGTCTAAGGTCGTCCTTCTCTTTGTTGTAGGGCCGGTCCATGTTGAGGGTGATGAGGAACTCTTGACCCCTGCGGATGACCAACTCAGCGCTCTCCTTCTCCCCGTCATCTGACACACGGTCCTCGGCCTTATCATACTTGTCCGTCCGATGAGCCTTGGTGTTCTCCTCGATGTGGAAGTCAACGTCCTCTACGTGGAGAACCTTGAGGACTTCCTCGCTGGGTGGGTCCGGCTCTGACGGCTCCTCTGTGTATCAACAGATTGGTATACCGGTTTTTAATTGATGGTCTTTACCATACTAAGGAATATTCGCGGCCGTTATACTTACTATATTTATTTAATTTATTTATTTATTTGATTGGTGTTTTATGCCGTACTCAAAAATGATTCACTTATAGTACGGCGGCCAGCATTATGGTGGGAGTAAAACTGGGCAGAGCCCGGGTGAAACCTACGACCACCCAGAAACCACCATATGCCCTACATCAGCAGGCACTTGACAAACCTTCTGACTCAAGGCCGCAGACGAAGACCTCCCCACGTGAGTGGTCTTGCACTTGATAAGACTTTCCACAGAAGTCAGTGCTCTCCACCGGCGAAGGCCCGTCAAAGAAAAATAACATGTCTTAATGTGTTGGCCGTCAGCATTGCACTGTCGACATGGGCGCCTAACTACTAAATATCAGGCAACGCCTTGGGTTGAGTTATACAATAAAATTGAACAGATATGTTACATAAATTTTTATTATCAGTGCGTTAAAGTGAGCAATTGTCACTAACCTTTTTGATTTAGTGAGCTATCCTTCGCGTAAGGCGCATGGACGTGCTTTTTCCGAATGTTATCTAGTAGCATGTAAACTATGTTTCATAGCCGTCATTACCGTTTATTGAAAACAGAAATGATTTATTTTGAGCCGCGTAAAATTCTAATAAACTGGAATTGGTTGTAGTAAAGACCAGGGTGCTGCAACGTGGTAGAATGACGTCAATTCATTGAAGAATGCCCTTTTCATAATGAACATTGGAAAAGTGGGTCAGCCACGAACAAAAGGATAACCCTAATCTTTACATTGGCTAGAAAAGTTAGAAAAAAGCCGTAATTACGAGTTTACCTTCTTTGGGTGTTTCTGGTAGACCTGTAGTTCCTGCTCTGTAATAATAGCGGTCCCGCAACCAGAAATTAGGACGCCTTCGGAATCTCCGTCTTCGGCTGTTTCCGTAACGTAATCTGTATCCTCCCCAGGGATCAAAGGCGGAGTAGCGAGGGTTATAACGGGAGCCGCCGGAATACCATCGACGGCGGGGAGGGGAAACATAAGGACGGCTGAACCTTAAAAACATCTCCGAGATTGTATCGGCTGGAATAAGAAGACGTACATATTTTAGGTGAGATATTTTGGCGCTTTCTTGGTAAATCCGACTGCGGCCATGTGTAAAAATGCGAAAGGTCAAGAGAAAAGTGTGAGGAAAAATACAGAAGTGCCAAACAAATGTGGCGGGCTGAACCTACAAAAGCACCAAGTGAAAGGACGACGTGTTGCCACGTACCTATGTAAATAGAGGTGAAAGGACACATCGCCGCAATCGTCTTCCGCAGGTTGTATATGTACTGGTTTTAGCCATAACTCCCTATTACTGACTGATGTGATAATCGGTCGGGTGCACCCCCCCCCCCCGCCACACACACACAAGGTGCACCTTGATCGTTTACGCCCTGGCAGTTGCATCCGACGTGGGTAACGGTGGCAGCAGGGAAGGCAATTGGACTTTTATCGGTAGTCTCCCAACCCCTGCTCCGATTATTTCTGCTACACATCAAGCCATATGATGTTCAGCTACATAGATAATTGGCGATTGTTTATGTACACAGAAACCCGTTCACATTCATATATAATAAATAGCTCCGGGGACGGCTCACCACACTCGCCGGCCCGGCTCACCATTTAGAGATATGTGTTGCTGTGTGTATATCTGTGTTGATTGAACTGCAACATGAAGGGTCATAATAAATGTGCATTGTTGAAAGTGGGTGAGCTAGAGATCTGCGGGAAAAGTTGTCTGGGGGAATACTGCATCTAGGCATCTAGGCAAAATCCGCAAAGGCAGCAAAATCCCCGTGCCCTGTAGGCCTTGCGGTAAGAGGGTTTAGAGCGAAATAGAAGTCTGTCGAGCCTGTGAGTGAGATAAAATTCGCCACCAACATATAGCCCTGCAGAAGAAATTCAAAAGACAGTTCGATTTGGTACTGAATTAACTTGTGTAGTTCAAACTCCCATTTAGACAATCTCATGTTAAGGACATACCCATCCAGCAACATGACTACGATGGATGACATGATCGAAGAAACACTAGCAGAGTAGGAGCCTGGGTAAATTCTCGATCAACCTATATCGGAAGACGCTGAAAACCGCCTCCATCGGCCGTTGAGGCCACAACGATCATTCATCGACACAGATGATCACGTCTGATGCAGCGGTAAAACGACGAGAGCTGACAGGAAAAAGGTGCAGGGCGTCATTGAGATCACAAGGGACACCACGTCACGATGACCCACTGACCAGACACCAACTGGGATACCTAAATGGTGGCTGAGGCAGCGGTAAAACGACGTGAGCTATCGAACTCTTAAGCGGTAGACCCCTTCGTCTTCACACCGATATAGGTTGGCCAAAGAGATGCGTTCCAGAGGGGTGAAAGCCCAGACTTATCACTGAGGCTGAGTGGACCCCTGAAAGAATGGGTCAGAAGTTCATCCCCCGCGTCATCATTTGGGATGAGGTGTGCAATTTGTCTCAGCCCATACTGGAGGCCTTCCTCGATTAGCTCGAAGACAGGAGTGTCCAAGTTATCTGCTGCGGCGATCAGGGCCAGCCGCCACCTATCGCAGGCGAGATGCTACACGACTGGCTGCTTACTACTATGAAGAGGCCTGAAAAGAGCACAGGGCTAAAGACCCGGCCCTCAAGACCCTCAGAAAGATTCAATGCCAGGGGATGAGAAAAGCGCTCCCCAGCTGCCTTGGTTGGGGTAAGTTCGCTGAAACCTGGAAGCCAGACGACCTCATGTTGACCTCGAGACAAAAAGTCCGCGACCGAGCACAGGAGCTGATATTCCAGCGCCACAAGATCCACTTCCCAGACACCAAGTGCCCCTGCTATACCTGCCAAAAGACAGCCGGCAGCAAAACATAAAAGCCCCAGTCTAGGGCACGAATGTGCGGTGTAGCTGGTCCTCGTGCGTGGAGTCAAGCCACACGCCCTATTTGGTGGTTAGGAAGTCGCCAAGGGACATGTCCAACAGCGCTAGGTCTTTTGCGACCATGGCCACCTCGGGAACGCGCTTGCAGCCGGCAGCAAACACCTTCCTTACCTTATCCCACTGCTAGTAGGCGCGCAGGCCCTAGCTGTACAGCTGGTTTGGGACCGCCTCGATTGTCACCTGCACCTTGGTTATTTTGGGGTTGTAAAAAGCCTCGGTGTCCCGCTGTAAGGCCGCGGCTGGGTTCTCGAACAGCATCATGATGCCTTTCATACTGCGGGTGGGTACGTTGAGGTTGAGATTTTCCGGTGCCGGAGCACGCAGTGGTGCGGTATTGCGAGGCGACCGGCGCACTGGTTACGCATCATCCGGGCGAGGTCTGGCTGGGTGACCACTGGCTTACAGCTGATAGGGGACGCCCTCGATTGTCGCCTCACCTTGGTAATCTTGGGGTGGTATCTATTTATTATTATTTATTTATTCATTTATTCCATTGGTGTTTTACGCCTTACTCAAGAATATTTCACTTATACGACGGCGGCCAGCATTATGGTGGGTGGAAACCGGACAGAGCCCGGGGGAAACCCACGACCATCCGCGAAGAGCTCGCAGACCTTCCCACTTACGGCCGGAGAGGAAGCCAGTCTGAGCTGGTGTTGAACTCACAGCGACCGCATTGGTGGGAGGCTTCGGGTTATTGTGCTGTGATAGCGCGCTAACCGACTAAGCCACGGAGGCCCCCTTTGGGGTTGTAGAACGCCACGGTGTGCCGCTAGAAGGCCACGGCTGGGTCGGCCAAAGTGTCAATGCCCTGTACTGGGCATTGTCTCTCTCCTGGGCCGTCTTCCAAGGTCCATGTAGCAGTGGTAGACGTCGCTGTCCTCGATCGATATCATCTCATTGCCGCTGATCTTGGTCATGGTCTTCTTTACCAAAGTTCTGGATCACTGTTCGGTCGTCGTCGGTCGAGGTCGGAGAATGTGAAAGCAAGCCTCGCGGTCCCAGGGACATTGACGTCATGGACGCCGAGATTGGGGAATCGAACCAGAAGTTGCTGATTCTGGTCTATACTTCTCGGGTTGTTCGTCAAGACGACCGACTGCAGCACGCCTTTGGTCCCCAACTGTTCACGGCGCTTGCGGTGCGGATTGAGCTTCCGTCCGTATTGAAGAAGGCTTATTGATCACCTTGAGATATTACGAATTAATAGGCTACTATATCATATCTTCAATATAAGATGGCGGATCTTAGGTTGGACCCTCTAGATGATCTTGATATTGATGAACGAGATGATGAGTGTGCACAGATCTCGTTCTCTGTAAGACTGGAGCAGGCCGTAAGACAGCCAAAGAGAGAGAAACACACAATCACTGGAACGTGAGCTCACAAGAAAGCCGTAGATGACTATTATAAGGCCTTGAGGAAATTGACGGGGTGACCCAGCCTGTGGGGAGACATTATTCTAATTTCGAGCTGGACAGAGATGGTCAACTACGCCTTGTGGCCTATCCCAGCTTTGAGATTATAGGCAAAAGTGGCAAGCCATACAAACTATCGACAATGGGGAGACGGGCTGCCATCAAAAGTTGTGACAGTTCTGCAGAAAGCTAAGGATGACCTAGGTGAAGCCACGGCTGCAGAGGATGTGGATCGAGCGGTACAGGAAACATCTGAAGCGGTCGCAACCATCGAAACCACGTTGACTGAATCTCAGATAGAGGGGGCTCTCAGCACATATGGTGATCCTCCACTGACCGTGTGTGAGCTGCTGGGGCTTAATAAGGTAATGCAGACGTCAGAGGGGAGAACACAAACAACCTTGCTGATTGCACTGAACGAGTAAATTCCTTTGAAAGAAAATCAACTCCATGGGCCGCATTGCAGAAGAATTGCGAACTCTTCAGGATGAAAGAGCGGCTCAACTCGAGGATGCCTCTTCGACCCGTGAAGCTCTGGGCACACAAATCAATCGGCTTAGTGAAACGATCAGCCGTATTTTTCATGAAGACACAACTCTTGCCGAACGCCTTCGGACTTTGTTCCGCGAACAGGGGTCACCATAGCCAGCATCCTAACCGTATTGGGTTTTATCATGTCGAGCCTGGCGCTTGCGCTAACCGGTGGCGCGGCACCAGCTTCACCAACCCGGCCAGCGAGTGGCGTTAAGGAGTGGATATAAAAGCACCTGCGGGCCCTGGAGAGGCTACTAATTAAGCTCGCCTTTAAAGCCGCAGCGGCTCTCCCAGGTATTATAGGGAGCATTGTCTCTTGGCTCCTCAGTATTTTAGGTAAAGAGCCATGAATTGGATTGCCGAAAATACTTGGGCTCTGGTTGTCTCCATTGTTGGAATCATTTACACGGTCATTCGGCCACATCTAGCGTAACCAGATCAGTGAAAGCCTGAGGGCGAGGCTAAGTATTACTAACGCCAGTTTTTCTTCATTGTGCTCTCTCGTTGAATTCTACACTACTGGAATCGGCGCTGCAGCTGGCTGCGGCGCTGCGGTTGAAGTCGGCGCTGGAGTCGGTAAGGGGTACTGCAGCTGGCTGCGGCTTTATAATGCTTGTCTCCCTAGTCGAAGGCGCATGAACTGCCGAAGGCAAGTTTACGTCTCCGTTGACCCTGAGTTACTGGTCTGTTGTGGCCATGACGATCTCGTTCTTATAGCCACTGATTTTTTAGGATTCGTAGGTCCATATTACTTGACGCCATGTACAGACCCACGCCAAACGCATAATCCACCTTGGAGTGGACGTACCTCAGGATCTTCTGGTACCGCTCTATGGCCGAGGGCAGATCAACAGGTCTCGCTATGGCATCTTCGACATTAGCTACGAACCGATTCAGCGCGTGAAATGCCGTGCCTACCGTGCCTAAAATACTGCTGTGGGTTTGTGTCTGTGCTCCGAGGATTGCCCAAACATATGTCCGAATGGTGTCGTTCACGCGTCCCACGCCTGCCTGGGTAAACCCTTCAGATTTGTCGAGGATGAAGGTGGCCCATGCTTGATGGGCCTCGCCGGCTTACGAAGTGAAATCGATGTGGAACTTTCCGGTGTTCGCTAGAATGACATGCGCCCAGGATGGTAGTCTTAATGCGATTTCATGTATCCTGTCCTCCTGACATAATAATAATCCACGCCTAACCCGTCGTTTCCAATTCTTTTTTGCCGCTAATCTGTGTCTGGTGTGACACGCAATTCAGCGCAAATTCGCTCGTATGCCCTCCGGTCGTAGGGGTTGTCGGTCGGACTCCATGCATCGTCTTGTGGAAGTGGCGCCTTAATCTCTTCCAGAGTACAGCCCATTTGAGAGTACACGTGCAAGTGGAATACAGAGTTGCTTAATTGTGTATCGGCTATGAGGTCATTTTCCTTTGACACCCCACAACCGGTCGTGGCGCACCTTATCAAACATATTTTCTGCACATTGAGGGATCTTAGTGTCAGTTTTGAAGGCTGTTAAACTTCACCTCGATCCCTCTAACATAATGAGGGTAATTCGAGGTGAAGCACTTCGATGCACTTTCCAGGGTCGTCTTGGTGAGGTAAGAAATTCAGCCTGTGGAGTACGTAATGATTTATTGGCCAATCGAGTGAATTTTCTGTCTACATCACAGTATACTGCATGGATCAATAACGTTTGTTACCCATGGCAACAAGAGGTTCGACATTGTCGCACCTAAACAGTTTCAGATTAACCGTCTGATGTAGACTTTCATGCAGCACAGAACTAACCTGTATGAATAAAACACTGTGAATATGGGAAATCGAATTTAAACAAAAAACTTTGGAGACTGTGAGCCTGCATTTTTTTCTTTTCCGACTTGATGAACTATAGGCTCCCTTTACGGGACACATTCCTCTTTGACATGAAGGCATTGTGGGTAACCAGCGGATGTACCGGTTTACCAGCCAAATTTAGATATAACTCATCAGATGTAATTCTTTTCCCATTCTTTTTTTGTGTATTTTTTTAAACAAGTATATTAATTACGAATCAGATATTATGACAATAAACAATCGATCAGGATATCGACCAGTTGGATTAAATCTCGCATAAAGCACCAAATTTGGCTTAATTGCAGAGTTTGACCCAGTTGACAAATTCAGCGATGAATCAATCATCATATCGATCACGTTAACTCACATGTAAGACGGATAGGATTCTAGGTGTGTAACAATACAAGTGTGATTTGCCTGGCAAGACCAGCACTGAGGGCGAAAAATGGAGAGTGAGATATAGAAAAAAAGCAAGTAGGTTGGTTTCAAGTGGCAGTAATGAAATCAGTCCCCACCTACACCCCACCCCATCCGACAAGTACATGGCGCTATCATCCACGGGCTCCGTGCGTGATCAGACAGGACGAGGTTGTAGTGCTTACACATTGCCGTTAATGGTATACCACATAAATGCCTGAGCCACATAGCAAGGCAATACTTTGCCACAGATGACCCGGCACATATTTGTTTACCTTGCCGCCTATGACAACACGTACACTTGTCATTGTTATTGTTGCTGCTGTCGTTTGCCAGTAACACACGGGTGACCGTCTTGACATGTTAATGACGGTATCCTCCATACAATCTAGCGCATGAAACTCGATGTGGGTCCCCCAAATGACTCTTGATGTTACATCGGGAATATGATAATAAATTCAGCTTAGGATAAAATCCAAGTTGTCGAAACTTAACGAGAGTTGGCAAAAGCCTTGTGATTTTCAAAATATACATTTCGAGGGTTTCTAACACGTTATGCACAGGTTTTTTTGATTCGCTTTGTTGTTCAAGCAGGCAGTATGTTAACCTGAAGAGACAGTAATAAGGACATTTTGACATTCAATACAAACCCCATTTCGTGTTGCTAACAGGAAGTTTATGCGGCGTTCAGTACGAAGACATCACAATGCTTGCCTCACCATGCACACCACGCTGTACAAAACATATGCTTGCTTCAAACATAAAGGCGCTTCATTTTTTCGTCTTTCATAACATAAACCACTTAGGTCTCACATTTCTTACAATACGGCGCAGTATATAAGATTTTTATGATGTTCGTCAAATAAATGTCTGGTTTTTTTTTTGTTTGTTTTTTTTTTTTGTTCGGTTCTAACCAGATCAAGTTTTAAAGGACAGTCTGTTAAAATTACCGATAATGTTACAGCCTGATACAAGGTTGCACCAAAACAAACTTGAACAGAGAACTGCAGCACATATTTAAATGTGTACATATCTGTTAAAGTGGATACTTAAACCCAAACAAACAAACAAATGAATATTAACCGATATTGCTAAAACGAGAAAAGACCGAGTATACATGTGGTCTATGGATGGATCATCTGTGAGGAATCATAACTGACTGACGGCTTCAAAGCGCTCAGGAACAATAGGTTGTGCCGTGCATATTTTGGCAAATACGCCATATCATGAAGGCGTCTAATGATTCTCAGGTTTTTATTAATTACAATAAGTCACTTGTAATATCACGGAATGTTTTATAGATTAATCGCCTCGCTGTACGCGCTGTGGTACAGAAGGGAGATCAGTTTGTGAAAAATGACGTGAAGCTAAGGTGTGAAGAATTGTTCATCATAACAGAACACGGGTTTTTTCGCCAACTCAGTATAGGAGGGTGAGTATTTGGTGATTATTCACCTATGAACTTATACGTCATTTATTGTACTAGCCACATTTTAATGTTTGTGGTAATCTTCTAGCGGGAGTGCTATATCCTTCAGTTTGGTAGCCAAGTGTGATTTCTTCACACCTTGGAATATGGCATTGATCTTTTTAGAGACATAATATCTGTTAAGCAAGGTCTTGTTTTTCATTTTTGACATGACATACAAAAAAACTTTCAAAGAAAGTTAAAGCATTAAATTTAAATTTTATTTATTTCTCTCACTAAAATCGAATGCCCATTGTAAGTAAAAATATCAATAATGCTATTGTTCACTGGTAGATCTGGAAACGCCGGTCGTAGGGTGTACCGCTACATAGAGACTAACTGCAGAGATGAATATTCAGGTATTTCAAATCACAAACATACGGTATCTGTTTGGGGACTGTTGCCAAGTCGATATACCAGTTACCGTTAACACATTACTGTTCAACTGTTCCTCAGTCCTCAGTTGATGAACACAAGACTTCGGAACTAAGCAGATACATGTATAAACATAACATGCAATGCAGAAATGTAAACAACAAATCATGTACAAAATGGCCTCAACAGCTCTCCGTTTTTTCTAGCAGATGGTGCAGGGCTATAAATACTTCGTGTCCGTAGGATGAAGTTTAGGTATATTCAAGATATGCTGGGTTTGCTTGCGCCTTCAAAGCTCCAATATATAACACCTTTAAAATGTCTCAGTAAAAAGCACCTGACGAAATTTTCGAAATAATATTAGGCTTTTAATATGGAGTTCATTTACGTGACAATTTGTTTAGTGATTCTTGGGAAAGCTCTTGAAATAATAGGCAGAACGTAATGGATGAGTTTAGATTAACCGTGAGAATGTAACCAATACCACGCAAGTCAAATGTCTGTGTCGTTTTACGTCATACACTCAAGAATAATTCACTGATATGGCGAGACCAGGTTTAGAGGTGGAGGAGACCAGGGGAAACCACCACACCTCGGCACCTCGACATGTGCCCAAACTTTCCTGACGTAAAGCCGCAGTCAAATAATCAGGAATTGGATTTTAACACTCGACCTCATTGGTTAAGCGCTGGCTGAGATTCGGCAAAATCCATTTAATTGTTCTTCCAGCGATTAATAGCAGGGTACCACATTTGTGTAACCACATTCTGTGAACTTTCCACCACCAACTACCGCCATTTGTGAAACTAACATAATAAATCTGTGAGTTGACAGCACTATTTACGGTATTACTATCAACACTCACTTCCCATATCTTAGATGAAATGAGAGCATTACTATCAATACACTTCACATTTCTGTGACGACATGACACCTTGATAGCAAGCATTTCCATTCGACTGAAGTTACTACACATGCACGTGCATTATTGTCAGCTGTCACTTCACAGCTGCATGATGTTATGACTGGGCTACCACCAGCCACTGTCATCAAATCACAACATCGTGTAATGACAAAATCGCATTATAACAAGCGCTTACCTGTGACTTACCGGTCCTAAACTCACAACTCTGTACAGGTAAGCTCACCACAGCAGTGTAAGTGTAACCAGGCGAGCGCGTTGGTCCCCAGCAACACCCAAACGAATACTGACAATAGTCATTAAAGTACAAAGCAGATACACTAGTCAGTCAGGCGATGCTGACTCTAAAGCCTTCGCAGATAAATAGGTCATTCACTATAACCATAATAAAATAACCATCAACTGAAGAGAAATAGCAATACTAAAGTGCACTGTGTGCACCTGCACTGTCTGTGCTGAGTCTCATATGTTACACTGATCAGCCTGTCCTCGTTACATTGATATAGATGTATATCCAGCGGTGTAAATGTAAGCCTAAACCAGGTGTGACTGCTGAAGTGACGTGTTTTGATGGCAGCATTAGAGTATGCTGGACGATTCTGAACAAAACGACACCGCCCTTGTATTAACGTTATAAAAGTGTGCGCTCGTAAGGCGAGTCCAGCCAGCCTGGCCCACACACACTTTGCTCTCAGCCGGATTATGATATGGGATATTGAAAATGTATACATGAATTTAAAACCAAGCGCACACAACATCACATATGTACATAACATGTTTGAATGTAAGTCCCCATCAATATATTTATGTGTACATACATGTTTGATGAATATTCCGTGCAATAATGCTCACTTAAATCGGTATATATAAAGCTAAATAATATAGCCTGTGATTCAAAATTGGCTGCCCGGAATGTGAATTATTATAACAAGATATTTTTTCTTGAAACAATACACTATATACTCCTCCCAAGCAGCTTACATGTGTATGTACCCCCAGTAGTCCTATATATTGACAGCCTACAGACATTCGACCTAAAGCCTTGTCAGAATGCATGTATCGATCTAAAGATATGTGTCCTTTTCACACCTTTCCACACGCATCTGTCTATCCCACTTTGTTGCATGATATCTGGTTTTTATCCCAGATGACGCCCCTATGCAACCGGCGAACAACTCGCTCCAACCTACACAATAGTCCATACTATATACTGCATGCCGAGCATCGCTGCTCCATGCTTCTGCACGGTCGACATCACATGGAGTACGTGCAGTATGTCTCTAACCTACATCGGCATCGCAGGGAATTTTCTTGAGGCGGTCGATTATCGCGGCCCAACAGATGAAGGCACGGGGGCCGCTCAGGATAGACCAAGGTAGCTTCATGGAGAAGCATCCTAGTCTAATCAGCAAGAAAACAGGCAACTGCTTGAGCCTTAAAAAGATAGTTGGAGAGGCTGGTTCATGAGATTTCCTGTGAATAAAATAACAATAGGGAGCCGGTATGAATTGTTTAGTAGTCCCTTGTTTTGTTTCCCGCAGAGATTTATAATTAACCGTTTGCTGGCCACAGGCCCCAGGGGTTCTGGTATTTCAGATAGGCGATTTTTGATGAGTAAAGAGGAGGAAGCCTGAAGAAACCGGATATTTGTTTTTTTCTTGTTCTTGTGTGGTTTAATTTGTTAATGACTTTTGCCTATCATGTATCCCTTATGAAAGAAATTGCTGATGCTCATGCAAATAAACCTTCCAAATCTCCATGAATTTTTAACTGGGTAGAATTTAATGATCATCCGCTTTTCCCGGGACAAAGGGGATTTCATTTTGGCCTGGACCATCACGGAGGCTTGGTTGTTACAGCGTCCCCCTCGAGGTAAGGAGATCCGGGATCAATTCAGGGGCGTGTCATACCAAAGGCTTTAAAAATGGTAGGGCCTACTTGTTGGTACCTCGCTTGGTGCTCAGCAAGGAAACAGGACTGGTAACCCGGTGTTAGTACAATGTGACTGGGTGGGGTGTCTTGTCTGGTGTCTTCGGCATGATGTTCCACTAGCCCCGGCACAGTATATACATTCTAAGGATTCCTGGTCGTCATATGACTGACAGATTGTTACGTATGACGTAAAACTCAACATAGTTTGGTGGGAGAAGCCCAGGTTACGAACCGAGATGTCACCGGTTCGTACCTTAACAACGCCAGCCCTTCACAATACACTACACAGTGCACAGTTCAACAAACATTGACAATAAAGGTGAATGAAAATGATCCTAACATCACTTAAATTATCATATTACCGATATATATCGGCAACTGATACTGTAATTATCTATACCGCATAGTGGGCTTACACGTGGGCTATATATATATATATATGTATGTAGACCTACTATACAAGGTCATGGATGAATACGCACCCACATCGATCTAATAAGGTGAAAGAAAAAGAGGTAGGAAAAAGAAGACTGAAGTAAAAAAAAAAAAAGAAAAAAAAAAAGACTATGTATTTAACACCCCTCAGCCTCCAAACCCATTATTAGGAACGAGTTGGTGGCCAGGTGACTAGAACCTCATGTACAGTAGGTCTGCAATTCACCCCGCATGTCCTCGCCTGTCACATTAGGAGATAAATCTGCAGCGTTTGAACGATTTTCACATCGGAAACAACATCCTACTCCACGCAACAGGGCATGCTCTGAAATTGACGAAAATTCAGACCCTATCGGTCATCCAGTGGACAACGAGGTAACCATAGGCACGTATACAGTGAGTTAAGCAAAAACCGCTACCGGTACGCAAAAGTTACAATGTAACACCACAAAGACACATGCAATAAGAAGAAAAAACACTTGGGTATGCAGTTTATTCAGGCTACCTGGTAGTTTTATTCACCAGAAATTGCTTAAAACGCGTCTCCATGGCAACCTGAAATATCAGAACTTCGGGGTCTTGGTTGGCCCCGACGTGGACCTTCGCCTACTATGTTGGGGTGCCGCAGCCGGCAAACGTCATAAACCTTTAATTACCAAATAAAACAATAAAGATTAATTTAAGGAATTTATACCGGCTACCTATTATAATTTTAGTCACCAGAAATCGCATCTGTGATATAGTCGTTCAACTGCCTTTTTATGAAAGAAAAAAAGAAGATAAATGATCGACTGAGCCCAGTTTCCTTAGAAGTGTTTGTGGTATCGCTCTTCAATCCCGGGAGGTAAAAAAGTCACCTCACAGGATAACAAAATATGACATGTGGGTCATTCAGCGGTGAAATGTGGCTTTCCTGTTCGCAAGTTCTTTCGTAAATACTTTTTTTAAAAGTAAAATAAGGTGGGCTCTAGGATGTTGGCTACACCAAGGTGTGCATGCAGCTGCAGTTATTTGTTGACAGCTCAACGCGGTTTAGCATTCAGCTGCTTCATCGACACCTTGTCCATTGCGAAACAACAACAACACCAGCCTCTCACAGCTTGGACTGTATCACGAAAGCTCCATTACAGAATAAATTCAGTCCCAAAACATCATGACCAAACCACGTGCTACAAAAGTAGGAGATGGGAAAGCACCAAACCGAAACCGACCGGCTTAGTGACATCAAAGGAAAGTCCTTATGCTGGCTTGACCCCGGCCCAGAAAGGTAAACAATCTGACGAGGGTTTGGCTATGGAGTGAGTTGACTTGCCTGGAAGTTTAAAGTTTTCGGCAGAAACCTTAGTGAGTCTTGTTTGCAGTATTTCTACCACACAGTGCCAATAATTTGTGGACTTTTTGAACTCCACATATGTCGCTGAAATACTGCGATCATAGAAGGCATTTCTGTGTGACATAGCAGTGACATGTTTGAAGGAGAGCTAGCACAGTCCACAAGTCTCCTTTTGTGGGACGTCCACACTGCCAAAAGTTAAGATGTAAATCCAACCTCAGAATGAAATGGCATAAGTTATATGGCAAAGAAAGTAAGAGTTAAAGTGTGCTGATAAGAGTAGAATTGTTAGAGATTATGAAGTAATACATGACTATCAGCTGGTCAGAGGTATTAAAGAGACTGTGTTGTGATATAATTATGGAATGTTTGAGTTATATTTTTGAAGAGTTCTGAAAATGCTAAAACAGCTTTATCACAGTTTGGTTGCACCATAAACATATCTTCTGAGCCCTGAGGACTGATATACTTTCTTCCACTGGCGACATATAAACTCTGGTTTCTTATGACTGATCTGTATTAATTTCCTAACTCACACGTCAGTGTGGTTTGGAACCCTGGAGTGGACAAATGGCACTACAATCTGTCTTACAGCCTATTGTCCAGGATAACAGTAAATAATACCCTTAATAAATGTAATTCATTAACACACAGGGAAATTAAAGTGTGACATTGACATGTGAACAATGTGACATAAGAAAGCTAATCATCTCTGTTGCAGTGAAGGAAGCCAGCAAGGACACCATGTACACCGGCATCGTCATTGTGGGGGTGGGAGTCACAGGTATGCCTTTCTGAAACTCATTGATAGTACATATATATGGTTGTTTGTTTGGTGCTTTATACCATGCTCAAAGATTTTGCCATTCATGCATGTACAGAAACGTACACTCTGATGAAAGTTTATGAGGGATGCAAATATCTAGCAAGTTCTTGGCCCTAGATCAGGTGTCCTGTAAGCCTCCAACTGAGGCAACGTGTTAGAGCTGGCATTGAACATGATATGTATGGCTAAGGTTCTGAAGAATAAATGTAGTGCGTTTTTTTGATGACTTCTGCACTTGTTCCGTATTTCGCTCTCTAATATACCCAGGTCTGATGTTTTATGCCATTGGAAAAGAACTTTTATCCAAAGACAGTCCAAGTGGTGTTTATGGTCAGGCCCTGAAACTTTGCAAGAAGAACCCAGAGGTACTGAATTGTCAGTTCATAGTATACTGGTATTTGTACTGCTCATTGGACTTCTGTTGAGTAATTGTAATACTGTGTGGCACATTTGGAAATGTAAACTTACATTTATGATCACAAGTAATGTATCAATCAGTGGGAGGTTATAGTTGTTATGTGCAATACCAGTTTGTTTTGATCAGATGTTTAAACTCCTTGTTTGGTACACATGATATACTGCTCTAAGTAAGCAGAATTATTTATGCTATAACATTCATGTAAATATGTATATGTTGCACATGGGAAAGTTTCTCCGTTTTTGTTGTTGTTCACAGGTAATTGCTGCTCTAGGAGAGCCCATCAAAGGCTACGGAGAAATGTCAAGACGTGGTCGGCGCCGTCATGTAAGGTTAGAATTGCTGGCTGTTCCTTGCTTCTGGAGAAAGGCATAAATCATGATAGAATGAAAAAAAAAATAACCAAAAAAGCAGCAACATGATTCTAGTATATGTAGTCAATATAAAACCCATCTTAGAAACATTTAAATCCTTTCCCATGTAGGTGAAACAAAATCTTAAAAAGTACACGTATGTTCAGATACATATGAGCCCCAAGTACCCACTCTGGCCAGTGTGCACTCCAGTGAGGACAGTGTGTGAGAGTGTGCCGGATGTTCATTAAGGCCATAAATCTGATATATCTTATGCAAACATTCTGAGGCCTCCAGGCCTCAACCCCCTTCCAACCTCTCAACCTGAGAGAAGGGGGATGAGATTTACTGCCCTACCCATCTGGTTTCTTGGTTTAGAGACAGAAGTCATCGTTTTTCTCCCTGTCCTTTCAAAGACCTGAGCGAGGGGGGATGAGATTTACTGCCCTACCCATCTGGTTTCTTGGTTTAGAGACAGAAGTCATCGTTTTTCTCCCTGTCCTTTCAAAGACCTGAGCGAGGGGGGATGAGATTTACTGCCCTACCCATCTGGTTTCTTGGTTTAGGGACAGAAGTCATCGTTTTTCTCCCTGTCCTTTCAAAGACCTGAGCGAGGGGGGATGAGATTTACTGCCCTACCCATCTGGTTTCTTGGTTTAGGGACAGAAGTCATCGTTTTTCTCCCTGTCCTTTCAAAGACCTGAGCGAGGGGGGATGAGATTTACTGCCCTACCCATCTGGTTTCTTGGTTTAGAGACAGAAGTCATCGTTTTTCTCCCTGTCCTTTCAAAGACCTGAGCGAGGGGGGATGAGATTTACTGCCCTACCCATCTGGTTTCTTGGTTTAGAGACAGAAGTCATCGTTTTTCTCCCTGTCCTTTCAAAGACCTGAGCGAGGGGGGGATGAGATTTACTGCCCTACCCATCTGGTTTCTTGGTTTAGAGACAGAAGTCATCGTTTTTCTCCCTGTCCTTTCAAAGACCTGAGCGAGGGGGGATGAGATTTACTGCCCTACCCATCTGGTTTCTTGGTTTAGAGACAGAAGTCATCGTTTTTCTCCCTGCCCTTTCAAAGACCTGAGTGAGGGGTAATGAGATTTACTGCCCTACCCATCTGGTTTCTTGGTTTAGGGACAGAAGTCATCGTTTTTCTCCCTGCCCTTTCAAAGACCTGAGCGAGGGGGGATAAGATTTACTGCCCTACCCATCTGGTTTCTTGGTTTAGAGACAGAAGTCATCGTTTTTCTCCCTGCCCTTTCAAAGACCTGAGTGAGGGATAATGAGATTTACTGCCCTACCCATCTGGTTTCTTGGTTTAGGGACAGAAGTCATCGTTTTTCTCCCTGTCCTTTCAAAGACCTGAGCGAGGGGGGATAAGATTTACTGCCCTACCCATCTGGTTTCTTGGTTTAGAGACAGAAGTCATCGTTTTTCTCCCTGCCCTTTCAAAGACTTGAGTGAGGGGGGATGAGATTTACTGCCCTACCCATCTGGTTTCTTGGTTTAGAGACAGAAGTCATCGTTTTTCTCCCTGTCCTTTCAAAGACCTGAGCGAGGGGGGATGAGATTTACTGCCCTACCCATCTGGTTTCTTGGTTTAGAGACAGAAGTCATCGTTTTTCTCCCTGTCCTTTCAAAGACCTGAGCGAGGGGGGATGAGATTTACTGCCCTACCCATCTGGTTTCTTGGTTTAGAGACAGAAGTCATCGTTTTTCTCCCTGTCCTTTCAAAGACCTGAGCGAGGGGGGATAAGATTTACTGCCCTACCCATCTTGTTTTTTGGCAATTTGGAGATAAAAGTCATCATCTTTCTCCCAGGACGTTCAAACACTTGACATGTGCACAGCCAGAGCAGCCTTATTTACCAATCACTATCTTTTGTATCTAGGTAAGACTTTATCCCTGGAGGCCTCAGAATGTTTGGATGATTGGAAAATAGAATTTCTGTTATTTACTAAATATCTTGAGCCATGTGGGATCATTATGTTACATGGTATGTTCTGTTTTTGTGTGCAACAAGTGTTCACTTTTGTTCCAAATTTCTTGTGAAAATGAGTGCCCCAGCAGCTATTTATACCGTTGAAGTTATGTTCTCTTCTGCAGCAACTCAGTGATTAGTATTCTTTCACCTGGACATCTATTAGAAGAACAGTTAGACTTCTAAATTTCCATTGTTTGTTGTGAATTGAATCGGCAATTTGTAACTTTAGTTTCATTTTGCTACATGTCCATATGTGTATGCATTACTATGTCACTGGGTGCCTCTGTGGCTCAGTCGGTCAGCGCGCTATCGCAGCACAATAACCCGAAGCCTCCCACCAATGCGGTCGCTGTGAGCTCATATCCAGCTCATGCTGGCTTCCTCTCCGGCCGTAAGTGGAAAGGTCTGCCAGCAACCTGCGGATGGTCGTGGGTTTAGGCCGGGCTCTGCCCGGTTTTCTCCTGCCATAATGCTGGCCGCTGTCGTATAAGTGAAATATTCTCGAGTATGGCGTAAAACAGCAATCAAATAAATAAATAAATACTGTGTTACCTCATACATGTAGTTGGTCCTCTGGTAATATTTGTGAAAGTTTTACAACTACTGCAGTTGTAAGGCAGTCTGTAGCCAGTTAGTGTTCTTACAGAAGTTAGTTGCCAAACCATGAGGTCTTCGTATACAGCTACATGTCGTCATGTTATGCTAAAATCTAGTTCAGGCATGATCAAGGGGAAATTTTCCATCACACATCTGCAAATCATTAAATCTTGGATTTGTTTTTGTCACATCACAAAATGGCTGCCCCCATTGACTGTAAGCAAACGGCTGTCAAATGTATATATCATCCCCTCGCAAGTTTATTAATTTGTCTTTCACATATAAATATCCTAATTTATAATCAGTGTTAACACAGATAAATGCATACTTGCACACTTAAGACAAGACATAAATTCATTGCATTTACCTTCTGAAACTGATCACATTTGTTGTAGATTTGTCATTTACATGTTGGACACGACACATCCAGATATTGTAAATGCATGTGATGATTTTTGTCAGGGTTATGTTCAGCATCATAGCTTTATACTCGAGCATATTCATGACATACATGTAGGTTATACTGTATCTGGTAACTGTCTTCCCTTGTATATATTTTGTGCATCTACTTGTTATGTAGATGATTGGACAAGATGCTTCTGACATATGCCGATAGAGGCGTTTCGAGTTCGAACTCTTTTGTTGCAGAAGGTGAAAAGAATTCAGTTATGTCGTGATTTGTCAAAAATGTCAGGCAATTTTGTTGATTTTAATTTAGCGATCACCTATCCCGTCGTGGTAGGGACCTCTCCTTCAATCAGGAGTTTCTCCCTTTCGTATGTCTGGTCTAAATAACCTTTTTTGAAACTTTTCTCAGAAGCCCATGTCATAGGAAATGTAATCAGAAATAGTTGCCTAACATTTTTGATAGGTCACCCGGTACAGTAGGGCTTTTTCGAACTTGAAACTTCCCTATTAAATTGTCTATGCAGGGACAACTAGCACGTACTGTGCAGCCACCTCCTGGTTGTAATCTTGGCACAATAGCATATATGTTTTGCAACACTTGCCAGTGTTGCTGATGCTAATTGTTTATACTGCTTCTGTTCCGGGTGACACGGGCCCGTTTTGCAACGTTCGATTCATCCGTGTATAATTCGGCTGTTTGGAGTTAGCTGTTGTCGCAGTTGTTTACCAGTACAAAGCACATGTCACTCAGTTACTGTCACCCAGGCATAACTATGTGCATTGCTGACTGTGTTAATTTTTTCACTTCTGTTATCTGAATTCATACGTGATGTATATTTTCACTAGTTCGTTTTATCGTGATATTTTAAAACCGGCTCTTTCTCCCTGGACATCTGAAGAGTTGACACCTGCATAGCCACGACAGCTTTACATACGAACCGCTGTCTTTTGTATCTAGGTTAATTCGGATGTCCACAGCATGCAGGCCTCTCCCTACAGATTAGGTCAATTAAACTGGCGTGTGCATATTGAGCATTCTTTCTACCTGTTCCCTCCTTTCCCTCTATTTTCTTTCTATCAATAAACCTGTGTTTAACTGAAAGGTATTTTCAGTGAGTTGGTGTTGATTCTATTCAGGATTTGTTACCACACACACTTGCCCAGATTGCGGTAATAATTCATTGTGCACCCAGGTCTTACATACAGTTTTTAATATTCTTTCCAATGACTCCCCCCCCCCTTTTTTTCATTGTTGTTTTGGTTTCTTGCCCAGTGATGCTGTACTCTCCATCTAGAAAAAATGTAGTCCTGACAGGCCAACTCAGGAGCACTGACCTCAAGGATTTCACCGATAAACAGTCCTGCATGTACATTATGATATTTTATCCCACAGCCATGCAGAATTCGAAGCTAATGGTGTGAAACACATGAGAATGAAGTTTTATATAGAAGGACCTGACAGAAAGGGCACAGTCCAGTTGGAAGTCAGACAGGTAAGCAGTTCATGTATGTGTATTTATTTGACTGATGTTTCATACTGTTATCAAAAATTTCATTTACACTACAGCGTATGGTGGGAGGAAAACCGAACTAAACCCACGACCATCCGCAGGTTGCCGACAGACCTTCCCACATATGGCCAGAGAAAAATCCAGCATGAACTGGACTTAAACTCACTGTCTGAGATTGTGCATGCCCTGGTCCCTGCGATTGTCAGGGGAGATGTGGCTCAATGAACAGATCTAGCTCTTGCTGTTCCATCTGCTCCCTTTAGCCAGGAGAGGAACTTCATTGCTGATATGGTTAGCATTCAAGTGCTGCACCATTACTCAGGAGACTGACGCAACTGCTGTCGCGATGATCAAACCCTGAAGTCAGGTCCAGCTCATGCCGGTGTCCCCTCTTAACGAATGTGGGAAGGTCTGCCCGCAACCTGCGAATTGTTGTGGGTTTCCCCTGGGCTGAGCTCTGCCCTGTGGCTTCCCACTACAGTGCTGGCCACAGTGGTGTAAGTGAAGTATTCTGGAGAACAGAGTAAGACACCAGTAAATAAGTAAATTTTAGTCGAGAGGTTTGTCAGATGCCTGAAAGATCAGTGGTTTACTTTTGCCATCAGGCTTCTGAAAAAAAAAAAATCTTGAACACCACAAGTAAACTTTACAGTTAAGACTGTCGTTATTTGTGATGTTTAATCATATGATTATTTGACTTTTAGCCTGTAATGTAGTAATATGTCCTATAAAATGACCATTCAGCGCTCTCAATCCTGGGGCACACCGACTCAATCTGCCCTTGAAGCAGGTGATTAGACCCTCACCAGGGTCTAATCCATCTTCGGCTTTAATTCGATATGTTTATAAGGTGCCTGGTCCAAGACCTGACCTAGGAGGCATGAGAGAAAATTTCTTGACACAAGCAAATACAAACACGCAATTCCTTGATCAGCAGATGGTAGACAGATGAGATCAGTACCAGTGCAGGATGTAGGTAACCAGATACCTTTCTGATTATTGACTGTGATTTCTGTTGTAGAATGAGGGCGGCAAATACGAGTACAGGTATTTGTTTGTGGAATTGGAGGGTTACCCCAAGAGAACAATCGTCCTAGAAGACAGGAGATAGCTTTTCAGAACTTCCTAACTTCTTTTAGTCTAGGATGAATGCTAAAAATTCTGTTCATTTTGTATGCTTGCATCTGGGTGCCTATGAACATTATGTACTTATTAGGTGAGAAAACCAAGTTTGCCACGGGCCAGTTGTGTTGATAGCAGTTACATGTATCATTTGGTCTGCCAGGCAACATTGAGCTCAACCATCATAGTCAGTATAGTTTGTCATCTTGACATCAGATATTGCCCACGTTTTTGCTGATGGTATAGGGCTATGAACAGATTTGCAATCTTTAAATCTATATGGTTTCTGTTACATGAGCCATGAGTCCACAAATTGAAAAATCTACAATTTCAACAATTTGTACAGAAAATGTGAAAAAGAATGTTAGAAATGTATTTCTAACACAGTCCTTGCATTTGAATTCTCTAATGGAATCCAAGGTTTGCAATTCAAAATGCCTTTATATTTATTTATAGACAACTACTTAAAACAGGAAATATTATGGACACCAAAGATCTTTAAGAGTCGCTGTCTTATTAGACACAGGGTGGTGCTTGTGTGGCCGTTTCAGGGGTTTAATTGACAAAGTTTGTCAATAACTTGCTGAAGGTAGGTGGTTTAACCCAGGTTTCCTCTACCAATAAAATATACCAGTATTGGTCGTGAAAACATCTTGTATATGGCATCAAGTAAATAAATAAATAAATGAATATCAATTTATTGAAGGCAATAGAGACGATTCTAGGTTTGAGCAGTGTAAGCGAGGTTATGTGGTATGTGAAGATGAAAATCCTATCCACGCAGCAGTGTTTTGTATAAGAGACACATGATGAGAAATACAACATTATACTGTTTTACAACCATGTCTTTGTCCATTTGTTAACCATTGAGTTCTTAATTAGACATGCTAGAAAGACAAAAAACTCAATGTTGTGTGATTTCTTTTTTTAATGCTTTGTGAAACAACAGTACAACAACAACAATTATTAAATAAATATAGTAACATAATTGCATGTGTATATATAAACGGTCTTAACGCAACATGTTGTATATTATAATAGCTTGATACAGATTGTCCACTGAATTTAGTCCTAAATGTTTTGTCACCGGTTAATGTCGTTCCAAGTACTCCTAAAAATGTGCCTTACGCTCTTGCATAAATATGTATATAGAGCCTCAAACCGCCACTGACAAATACTTAGCGGTCCAACCTGACCAAACTTCAGTTCATTGCGGAATTAGGGCGCACACAGCTTCTACCAGCAAGTCTATTGAGTCCGCATTGAAGAGGGCGTATACGCTGTTATCTTTTGAATGATCTCCCGTGAATGCGCTAGACGTATACCTTAGATGCACGGCCCCAAACACGGTGTCATGAACTAGAAAAGATGAACCCTCGAAAATTACCTAACAAACCGGTTGAGAAATTCCCGTGTCGTTCAGAGTTCACACTTAACCATTGCCGCGACGGCATACAACAAAGCATGCTTCACACTGGCTGGATCATTCACTGTGAATCTGACAAGACGGATGGATACAACACCTTTATGCTATGAAATCAACAAATAATAACACACACATGTATTACATACATATGCGTTAGAATTCGGGAGGAAGTGGAGTTGATCCACAGATACTGAAAACGTGATTAACGGCGTACACAGGAATTGTTCATACGGAGAGGCTTATAGGGCCTATATGGAGCAAACCTCCGTGCCAGGTACTTGACAAACTACCTCGCTTCAAGGCGCAACGGAATCGGTAATAGCTGGATTCGAAACCGCGATCTCCGAGACCGGGAGCAGTTTACGCCGGAAACAGCCTTTTAATACTGTTACGAGCCAACTTGTCTTAGCTCATGCAGAAACATGCAATAAGAACGTCAGCGACCATTTACTGATTTACGGTAACATATGGTATATAGGCTTCATATTTATTCCGCCTTTTTCACATCGAGAACAGAGCATACGACCCTGGTCACGGCCTCTGGAAATAGATGAACATTGAGACATAAATATACTAGCATCTCGAGCCTGAGGGAGAAACACTTGTTACGCCGGCTGGATGTTAACTGAGTGTACCGGTAGTGTAACTGTACCACGTTACATGTAGTTGTAACTGTGGTCTTCAATACTTTTTTCGATTTTGTTTCCAAGGAGAAAAAGGCACATGAAAAAACTTTTGTATCGTCTTTATCTGGGACCACCTTTTGGTATTTATTATCTTTGCATAATAATGTTCCTACATGAGGATGTAACACATGTTTAATAAATATTTTTGCATTAGAATTTGTCCTTCTCCGCCAGCAAGTGTGCTCAGCCTGTATTTGGATCATATTTATATGTTTAAGATGTTCATAAATATTATATAATTCATGTTAAATGCATATGTTTGTATATAAAAAACAAATTTACATTCAAATAATTTATAAGACATGCTAGACATCCATATCTAGAACATTATTAGGCAACGACGATAAATACCAAAGGTTGTTCCCAAATACCCATCATACGAAAATACTTTCAAATAGCCTTTTCTCCTGAAAAATATCAAAACAATATTAAAGACCATATATCCAAATAAGTTTTGATGCTCTTTCAACTGACTTTGGCATGATTTTATGTTTTCTGCTTCTTTCAGACAATGTTCGTTCAACTGTATGGTGAAAAGGTAAATTGCTGTAGTGTGTGTATATCTGTCGGCAAGGCGTATCATGGACGTACCAGATGCTGTTGACATAGAATACAAAATACTACGTACGTTCTAGGATAAACTATTATCACTGTTAACATGGACAGACTGTTATAGTTTATAAATTTGAGTTATAGATTATAATATCGAG
The DNA here is from genome assembly GCA_016165875.1 of Acanthopleura granulata. Classification (NCBI taxonomy): domain Eukaryota; kingdom Metazoa; phylum Mollusca; class Polyplacophora; order Chitonida; family Chitonidae; genus Acanthopleura; species Acanthopleura granulata. The sequence continues at coordinate 2,948,986 of JABBOT010000029.1, forward strand.
TCTTACCCATGAACTTAGTGAATCGTGCGGGCTTCTGTTTCCATGACACCGCGAGCCAGTAGACGGGAATAGCTGAGATAATAATGGCCAGAGCGATGCCCATTTGGCGAGGCTTCTGGTAGACAGACAACACCAGCACGGCGAGGTGAACTAACAGCAGAACAACAGCGACTGGCAAGGGCACCTGTACGGGAGGGAGAAACTTTCGGAATGTTAGACCAGTAAGTTGAGACACCAACACGGCCAGGGGAATGCTCAGCAGTATAACAGTCATAGGCAAAGGTATCTGTAGGGAAGGGAGAAACGTTCGGAATGTTAGACCAGTAAGTTCAGACAAGAGCGACACCTCCAGGTGAATGCCAGCAGTACAGCTGCAAAAGGCAAGGGGACATGTAGGGAAGAGAGAAACGTTCGGAATGTTAGATCGGGAAGTTGAGACAACACCAGCATGGCCAGGTGTACGAACAACAGTCCAAGGGCGATCGCAAGGGCACCTGCAGAGGATCGAGCAGCGTTCATAATGTTAGGCCAGTTAGTTGAGACAAGAGCGACACGGCCAGGTGAATGCCCAGCAGTACACAGCGATAGGCAAGTGTACCTGCAGAATCGTGAGGAAAGTTCGGAATGTCAGATCAGTATGTTGACACACCAACACGGCCAGGGGAATGATTAGCAGTACAACGGCGATAGGCAAAGAAACATGTAGGGAAGAGAGAAAAATGCTCGGAATGTTAGATAGGTAAACTGAGGCAATACCAACACCTCCAGGTGAATGACCAGCAGTACACAGTGATATTCACGGCCAGGTGAATGAACAGCAGCTCAGAAGCGATAAGCAAGGGTACCTGTATGGAAGGGAAAACCGTTCGGAATGTTAGACCAGCAAATTGAGACACCAATACGGCCAGGTGAATGACCAGCGGTAAAGCAGCGATGGGAAAGTGCACCTGCGGAGGCGGGAGAAGCGTTCGGAATGTTAAACCAATAAGTTGAGACATCAACATGGCCAGGTGAATGATTAGCAGTACAAGGGCAATAAGCAAGGGAACCGGCAGAAGAGGGAGAAACGGTCTGAATACTAGACTAGTAGGTTTAGAAAAGTTCAACTTTGTAATTTAGGAGAAAACAGATGAAAGAAACTAACAGTGCTTAAAAATGGGATGTCTAAAATTTGACGGGCTAACCGACCGAAGTTTTTGTAGGGCAATAAATACTTTGGAACTATTATCATAGCCACTGACTGAAAATACTGTCTACACCCATATTTGTCATCGAACCTTTTCGGGCAACGACTGCAAAATAATGTACACACAAGCATGAATTAAAAACTGACAGAAAAGTTAAATAGACAAGATTTTGTGAATTAAAAGTAACTTAAGGTGTATTTCGATATTAGGCAAATAAGTTTTGATATAGAATCACCTGGTATGGCGGTTTATCAGTGGTTCTCTTCCATCGGAGGTACAAAAGGATGATTTGCATCACCAGAGCCAGGATAACGCTGTACAGGCTGACGTACTCAATTAGCACCAGCGTTTGGCCTGCGAACGCCATGACAAGAGACAGGCTAGTCTGTGGAACAGAAAAATATCACCGTATACATTGTCCTAATTTTCTGGACACCTTTGATCGGCCAAATTAAAGCTTCCTTCACAATCTTATAACTTCAACCGGCTTCAACCGTTAGAAGTAATTTATATTTGTCGAGTTTAGTCTCCCAACGTAACCGAGAAAATGTATTGAGTTTTGAGAAATCCCAGGTCATCAAATTAACGGGAGCAAAAGGAATCACTATTGGATACCATATAACACACTTTTATGCTACAGTTGTTGTATCAGTAACAAAAGTCTAGTAAGCCAATGATTTTTGCCTGGTCAAATCTTCTGTTGAACTATTCCACTAAATCCATCTGCAACTTAATGCTGAGATCACCGTAGGATGGAAAATATCTATTAATTTTTATGACAAACATTGAAGTAAATGATTGATTTCTATACATTTAATTGTAGTGATTCTGATTTTAATTATTTGCATTTCGTGACTGTTGGCATGAAAATGAAAAGATTAACTCACAAGAATGAAGATTGAGGGCCATGGGGTGTGATACTTCTGGTGAACCATACCCACAAAGGACGGCATATGTCCAACCCGACCAGCGGCGAATAATAACCTGGCAACAAGTGTTAGGTACATTTAGAATGATGCCCATGTGTCAGTGTAATACACAGGCCGTCTGATGGCACACCGAGTGATGACAGCTTCAATGTTTATTTGGTCACATATCAAGTCAATTCAGCCAGATTGAGTGTTCATCTGATCACACACGCTGAGTCAGGTCAGTTAGATTCAGTGTTCATCTGATCACACACACTGAGTCAAGTCAGCTAGATTCAGTGTTCATGTTATTATACTCTGAGTCAAGTCAGCTAGATTCAGTGTTCATCTGATTACACTCTGAGTCAAGGCAGCTAGATTCAGTCTTCATCTGATCCCACACTGAGTCAAGTCAGCTAGATTGAGTGTTCATCTGATCACACACTGAGCCAAATCAGCTAGATTCAGTGTAGACATATCTTTATATGCTTGGTAACTCTATAAATCACCATTTAATCTGGAATACTTACGACGCCACGGGATATGCCATTTTAGAGAAACCGGAAACACGATGTCGCGTCATCCGTGTAAGCCCTCAAAAAGATATATGGTTGGTTGTTTCTTAGATTAGGGTTTAATGTTGCAATCAACGTTATTTCGGTCTTGGCTTTTCATGAATTTTCCCTTTTAATAGACTGGAACCAGTGTAGACATGTCTACAGTGTTACTTCAGTAGAATGCCACACAGAAGACATCCCACTCGGCGCTCCACACAGTCGCATAATGCTGACCAGTATACATGGATTGTTTACGTTATGGTGAGCGCCGAAAGAGGTAGTACCAAAAGTATCGATGTTACAAGTCTCCACAGGACTTTGGATTGAACAATGGGCATAACAATATTGGTGCATAGGGGCTGGGAGGAGCGAGAGTGTAATTGCTCCGCCACTTTTTAGAGGAGAAAAAGCATGTTTTTGCCCCCCCCTTCCCCGTCCTCCTCCCACACACACTTTCTGCGGTCAGTGTAAAATTGTTTCAAACCACATGCACTTGAAATGGACCAAATATGGGTAGGACATAGAATAATGTGTTTTGTCCCCGATTCCCATCCTAACATGCAGAAACTGCACGTATGATTTCTCCGGCTCACTGCAAAAGCCAGAGCTTCCGGGGGCTAGGTAGTGCGTAGCTCTCTGGAACCTCGCTTATTGGACTGGTATATAGAATATTTCAACACCATATAAAAATCATATGTTCTTCCACTGAAAAGGGAAAATATGCATTTTATTTTGGTGTCCTATCATAGAGGCCACAGCTTTCGAGGCCTTGGTAGCCTTTGAGCCCTTGCCCATTTGTCTGCAATAATAGTTCCTACTACTACACCATTACATCAAATGACATTCCCCAGAAAGGTCAGCTTAAACCAGAAGTTTAGTTGCTCCAAATCCCCGAAAACCTGACTCCTGCTATTTTCCAAAAACAGAACAGGGGCGGTTGCACAATGGTTTCCTAAGCCTACGTTGATTTTAATAACTGCGATCGCGATCGTAGTCTCCACTTACAATCGACATCCTCTTGCGCGAAGGGATTGTAAGCTACGATCACCATAACTAACAATCATAAATTATAATCGGTATGACCTAGTTATAAATATTTACAATGGCCCTGAATTTAAATTGGGCACAAATACTTGCATTCGATAGACCATTAGTTCGTAATTTTCGACTCGGTTTACCAAAGTGTGCGAATTAATTGTCTCAGAAAGGTTTTATAAGAGAAGTTTTTTCATATGTTGTTGCTGTTAGCTGCTGAATCACGAGGAAGTAGAACTCATCTTCTGGCGCGCAAAGACCGAAGCGCGGTCGCTGTGAGTTCAAGCCCAGTTCATGCTGGCTTCCTCTCCGGCCTTACGTGGGAAGGTCTGCCAGCAACCTGCGGAGGGTCGTGGGTTTCGCCCGATTTCTGCCCGGTTTCCTCCCACCATAATGCTGGCCGCCGTCGTATAAGTGAAATATTCTTGAGTACGGCGTAAAACACCAATCAAATAAATAAATAAATAAATCATCTTGTGGCTGGAAAAATTATTGACCGGTACATTGCCCTTTTTCACAGATCACTTTTATGTACGAATCAATTTTGGCCCACGATGGCGATCGTAAGCAGCGTAACTTAATTTTAAAATCGATTGTAAAATCAATTGAAGGGTCTACAATCGGGTCTAAGGGTCTACGATCCCTTTGTGCAACCCAGCCCAGAACATCCGGTTTTGCGGCCCTTGAACCCTTGCATCTACTTAAGTCACCCCAAATTGTATGGTACTGTCTCCAGAAATATGTTAATAGCTGATAAACTTCAACATGTCGCGAATTAAAATCATTAAGTTTTCATGTCTGTGTAGGCCTACGGTTCAGATAGTTCAGCTCACGCCAAGCAGAAAGCGGTGAATTCAAACCAGCCAATATCTAAATTGGTTTATGATCTATAGACCCTATTTAGCTATTTGTTTCATTTCCTATGTAAAAGATAAATATTTTTAGGATAAATCAACCTCAAAACATCTTTATGAATTTGGAATTATATGTCGTAAATTTAGTTGCTAAAATTCCCTAAAACGTATCTTCGCTGTTAAAAAAATCCAGAGCTTTCGGGGTCTTGGCAGCCCCTTGATCCTCACCTAGTGAGCAGGGATACTATTTCCACTGCTTGAGCCATCCTACATTTCACGACATTACGCCATAAATTTAGACCATATCCACCTTAAAATAACGTTACCAATTCGACCCAATGTACTTTGCACTTTACTGCCTTTACTAAAAATATGTAGATGGTGATTTGCACAGTCTTCTTCCTGGGCCCATAAAGTAGAAATGTACCACCACATAATTTCTTCTGACAGTCGAACATGCTTTTTTCACCCCTCCTTCCGTCTCCCCCCCCCCCAATTTCTTTTGGAAACTTCCTACGATATAAGATATTACTTCTTACACTGATGTTTACCTTGATTGTCCCAGTACTACGGCAACCAGTGATCCGACGGACGATACAGCCACGAGAACAGATATCACCGCTGTTAGAGGGCTGTACAAACGGCCGATGAATAGCTGTAGCAATAATAATTAACAGGACATGAACAACGAATGTTCCAAGAGACGAGATAGTGACGAGAACCAATATTCCTGCAGTGAGGGGGCCGTGTAGATCACTGAAGAACAGTTGTACGAATAACATTTAGCAGGAAATGAGAAATTGGTGTTCAATCAGAAAATAAAGCGACGAGAACAGATATCACCGCAGTGAGGGGGCTTTACAGACGGCTGATGTTATTATAGCTGAACGAATAACAATTAAGAAAAATGAGAGATGGGTGTTAATCACCGGTAGAAGCCGGTGAAGCGACAAGAACAGATATCACCGAAGTGAGGGGGCTGTACAGACGACTGCTGAATAGCTGTAAGAAAACCACACAACAGGAAGTGAGACACGGGAGTTCCAACAGACGAGATAGCCACGGGAACAGATATAACTGCAGTAAGGGGGTTGTATAGACGACTGGTGTATAGCTGTAGGAAAACCAAATGACAAAAAGTGAGACATGGGAGTTCCAACCAAGGACATAGCCACGAGAATAAGATATCACTGCAGTAAGGGGATTGTGCAGACGGTTGATGTCAGAATAGCTCTACGAATAACAAGAGGATATGAGAAACGGGTGTTCCAGCAGAAGAGATGGCGACGACAACAGATATCACCGCAAGTAGGGGGTTGTACAGACGGCTAACAACACATTTATATCCCTCTCCGTAGGTGAAGTGTCTGACTTGGATGATGGGTGGCCTCTGGAAAACAGTGTTCACGGAGTAACCACTACCATTTGCCAGTTTTCGGACAACATCCTGAATTAAGATCGCAAAGCATGACAAAACACGACAATACATGACAATGCAAGGCCATACACTACAATGCAGGACAATACATGGCAATACTAGACAATAAATGACGATACATGACAATACACGACAACACATAACAATACAAACACAATAATATGTGATATTATCACAATTCAGAGGAATTTCTAGGTCTCTGGTTGGTCAATCCGCCATGAATAAACTACTGACAAGGAGTACAGGCTCAAAAGTTGGGTATTTTTTCTGTATATCTACGGAGTAAGATATATATAGGCACGATCCGGCCGATAGCAACGCTGGTCGAAAATGTAACATTTTAGCCTTCATTTTTAAATTACAAACCCTTGTAACTGAATCTAAAATGCCTAAAGAGCAGTCCATCTAAGGCAAGTATTTTTTTGGGTGCGCGGCGGCAAAGCGTCTGTGAAAACTAGACATGTGTTGGCCGAAGTACGGGTGGTATTAATTTTGAAAATGTTATCCTCTATGTTCCTCACTGTGGCAGCCGAAGACTCTAAAAACTACACAGAAATTTGTTTCTTGAAAAACAAAAGAAGCCATTGCTTCGAGGAGCTTTGAATTACCAAGAAGTGATCTGGGAATTATGACTTCATAACATTATTGACAATGTTGTGTCAACATTCCTTGGTGACGTGGTGTCGTTGGTGTTATTGTTGCGTCACATTGTAACTGCTACGTCATGGCGTTCTCCACACTGTTGAGTTGAATAACATCTGCTGCGGGGTATAGAGATATACACGTCTTCCACGTGACCATAAATGTCCATTCAAAAGCAGAGGATTTTTTCCTGATGTAGGATAAATGATATTGCAGGGCAATACATGACAATACATGATAATACATCACAATATACGAAAATACATCATAATATTCCAGTAGCGCTGGTCTGCTAACAAATGATGCCACAAGAACAGAAGCGAACGGTAGGCCTACAGCTAGCGCCAATCCAGACCCGTAGCCTGCATTGCCCACAGCAATGAACATCAACCTTGGCGTGAAAAAATGGAAAAAAATCTGACTGTAGGTTTTTTTGGCATTAAGCGTGCATAGAAGCCCCAGGGTAATTTGAAAACATGTTCAGATTGTATGCCGATTTTTATATCATACGAAAGTGAATTATTTTTAAAACGTGTGCGCTGAAGCATCCACAAAATCAATGAGGAAAATTTATCGGTCTCACATCGATGTGACATTTTTATTTCCATGTAGTAAAACCTTACAAATTGACATATAAAAGTAACACCCGGTTAACACTGTGACAAAGCAAAACTAAGCAAAAATATTTGAATATGATGTTATTATATTACAGGAAATAATAGATTGGCGATTACTGGTGGTCATTGATTTTTTGCAGCTTATCATCAGATACCCGAGAAGCAGATTAAAACTGCTGACATGGTTGTCAATACTGTTTATCTCCGTTTGCCGTTATCGGCGCTGAAAAGTTCATATCTTGATGATTTTAGCGATTGTCTCTGATAGTACGTAGAAACACACGAGGTTTCGATTTTCGGGATATTTAGGTGGGATACCTAAAGAAATTGCCCAATGCTGGAACCTAGGCGTTGGAACCTAATGATGGGAGGCTATATCTGAACACCTAAAGCTCCAATATCTCAAAAAGTTCCAAAGATAAAAGAACCAAACTTGACGGTCAAGATACTGCAATGGTTAGAAAACTTTCGACGTTTTCGTGGTTAGGATAGGTCATGTGGTTAATTTGGTGGCCGTTTTGAATTTTACTTATAACCTTAAAAAAAATCTTGTCAAAAATCACTCAACCGATCGGGCTGAAATTATATATACTGATACTACATATGAAGGCCTACTAAATATGTGAAACGCTCTAAATCTCGTCAGCAAAAAAGGCCTTTGTGGCCATTTTTAGTTTGTCACGTGACCTTTTTTTCAGTTTTCTTTCAATTTCTATAAGAACGCAAATTGTATACTGTTTGATGTAACTTGGTGTTGTTGAATCCAAACACGGTAATAATTTTACTGGACGTTCAAATATTTTACAGGAAGTTGAAGAGAAAAAAAGAAATGATTTTCCGTAACCTTAATATGAAAGCCCGTTTAATGTGCAATTTTCCATGACAAGTTTAACGATACGTGTCCCATGTCTGTAAAATGAATCGTTTTCAATTCATTTCTGGATATCCGACATTTTTAAGAAATTACATTTGACCTCGTAGAAAACTGAAAAAGGTAGAACCATGAGTCGTGCATCAGATTGCAGCCCTTGATCTGCCCTTTACAAGGTGCAGATTTCAGCTGCTATCAAATTTTTCTGCAGATTTTTTAAAACAATATTACCTTTCACTTGTAGAGTAAAAGTTATATCTTGGACAAAAAAGATAGTTTGACTTCCCGCCCCCTCCATTCGCCGCCCCACCTCTCTTTCGCCTACTCCCTCTAACGAGAAAAAAATATACCCTGACGCTCTCTTCGGCCCATTATGTACACATGTTAACCTTTTGCGTTGTTTAAGGTCCACGCCGTCCTGGTGGGACACCTGTTGAAATCGTTCAGACTATTACTGTTTGTTCATTGTAAGCTCCAATATCTCAAAAACTGCCAAAGACAAAGGAACCAAACTTGAAATTTAAGATTCCGCAATGGCTAGAAAACTCTGGACAATTCTCCAGTTTTGACTGCTCACGTAATTTAGTGGCCATTTTCAATTTTATAAAAAAAAAAAAGCCGTTGCAAATGTTCTTACGCAATAGATTAACCATTGTGACTGAAATTTTATATATTGTTACTACTTAATCCCGATGTAAAGAGTTTGGATTCGTATAATGTGCATTGATTGCGTTATGACGGTAAAACCTTTCAGAACTGGTTAAAATTTGGGTAAGACAGAATGAAACCAATCACTGCAGTTTACCACGGGAACGGGAATAAAACTCCCATCAATGTATTAACTATGTGTATTGTTATCGGTGTGATATATAATACCTAGCAGTCTCGAATTCAAATTCAGTGTACTCAATTTTATCACTTTGTTTTTCCTTTTTATTACCATAACATCATCATCATTTTATGTGTAGCTGCCTGGTTGCCAAAATCGCGCACCTGGTAAAGGAGGTCCTAACCTCCTCGATAGCGCGGAGTTTTGGCCCACGGCTGAAACGGAGTGAGTCAGACAACAAGCTGACTTTCAGCTGAACGCTAACAGAAAAATGGGTCATCAGCCAAATGAGTGGTTTTAATCACAGGGCACATCTTATCTCGTCTTAATATAATTTTTAAAGAACAAAAACAAGAAAACACTTACCGGCATTCGAATGGACGAGCAACCTGTCCAGGCAAACGCTTGCACACTGCGTGCACATGAGCGCTAACAACTACACTAAGGCCGCGCAACATGTTAAACTGAGAATAATGAGTCAAACACTTTCCGAAAAACAAAAGACAAATTTATTATCATTAAATATTACATTATTTATTATTTAACCATGAAGGAACTTATGCCCAAAAGAGGGTCTTTTGTACACAGGTTAGAAGTATTGAAATATCAATCCTGTGCAAATTTGGTTCTAGGGCAAAACTTCCTTCATTCGGAAATCAGGACTTAAAGGGTCCAAAATTTTATCAAAATGACCGCAAAATGAACAATGGAGCATTTTCGGTTGACTATAACATCTATAACTCCACACTACTATCAATATCTTGTTGGAAAATATTATTTAAGGACCTATTTAAGGTATCAGCTATGGGCAAAATCCTCGTCTAACTGAGTCCCTGTCTTGGACGTCTGGTAGCACAACCACATGTACGCATGAATGTCTGCATTTTGGGACGTTCAATCATTTCTTAGACGTTTTTGTCATCCAATAATAAAGTTCCATCATTTCACATGGTTTTTCAAACAAAGTCGTTGAGGTTGAAAAATAAATTAGTGCCTAAAACATACTTGAGTGAAGATATGCTGAGGAGACTACAGAACTGCGCCTGTATATGAAGTGTACACGCCATGGGCATGCGCACTATCCACAATAACTTGATAACTGGGGCATATCACCGGATGCTTCCACAGCAAAAATTCAAACTGGCTGCTAAATTAAATTATAAACTGATTTTTTCATACCATAGTTTTGTCATACTTGTAGAATTATGAAGGCTTTAACCTGTAAAGTCCTTTATTTAATTTAATTTAATTTAATAGTGCAGGATGAATGCATTTAAACAGTCTTCCAATTGCCATGAATTACAAAATGGTTGTTTTGTCACAAATAAAAATTAAACACCCCTACTGAAGTTACTGGAGGGGACACTAGCAACCAAACCAAATGGCTCTTGTCAATGTTAGGGTTTTATTTTAGTTGTTCAAGTAAAAAAGCATCAACTTAATCCTCCCGCCGCCTTCCTTCTCTCACCACCATTGCTTGAGTTGAATTCAATAAAAAAAAGCCAGTGATATTAATTAATCCTGCAATTCTCCAAAATTCCATGTTATCGTTACACTAAATGAAAACAATGTGGATCAACAAAGCGACCAGCCCTCGGGCAACTAAGCTAAATTAAATTCAGCTGGAGGAAATGATTCGTATCGTGTAACCTACGGACATACTGCATTAATACTTCAACCTATATACATACCACACCCACGGCATCCGAGCCTGTTATCTCTGTGATGCTGAGTAGCGAGAAGTAGGCCATGTTGGTGAGGCAGAACAGGGCGATGACCAGAGCGAAGCTGATGTACACTGACCGGGGAAGATCCTTCTCCGGCCGCTTGCTCTCCTCCATCATATTCACTATCACCTGCCTTATTAAAACAATATATTATAACAAACAAAATAATAATGATAAAAATAAAATAAAAGTATTAACACAATGACAATGTTGTAAAAATATGCAGCTCACAGAGTTTAAAAATGTAATAATGTGTGATATTTGAATACATGTGAAAAAATGGATCTGGCTTAACGCCATGACAGCAATATTTCAGCCATATCGTGCATAGAACACGTTTAAATCACGAAAAAGGGATAACTGTATTGAGGACCACGCGCCGACCAACTAGGCGACCATACCGCATGAATACAGCCTGTTGTAGACCTTGACTTAGACTGGGGTTCCGTCATTGTCAGTTTCTTAGGACTCAGTTGCCGGTTACTTGACCAGATGCAGCAAGTGTATCCACTCGACTTTGAAACGATTCCACCAATCGTGGAGGTTACCCGAGAACCTGGTAACTAGGAAAGGTTCTTATTGCAAAATATTGCCAAATCAGGCACTAAATAATTAAAATCAAGTAGACGGTACAAATGGAACGGGCTGTGGCTTCCGCCAATATGCTCTGATACCTAGACAAGGAACTTGGCAAACTTAATCAGTAACATGCCAAAAGTCGGTGATTTACCAGTGAAAATTCTTGACCTTGTGCTTAGGCAACAATAAAATATAAACGGCTAGAAATAGTAGATAAGATATTGGCGTCACATACCAGCCCCCGAACGCAAAATATGAGGAGAGCACGGCCAAAGCTATATCGCCAGGATCGGTAGTGGTTCCTTCAAAAGCCTGACGAAAGTTCCCAGTATTTCCTGCGTAAATACGACACAACATCCCATCAATGTCGTGACCCAAACAAAATGCATCAACACTATTTTGGGATCCTCCAAGATCTCATCCGTTTTACATCAAAACATATCCATTACCATTTTGTAGTTTTCTTACACCATGATATATGCAAAAGGTCCAAATAATTTATCCAACCCCTTCTTTTGGTTACGTAGAGGCTTAACTGTTCTCACACTTCCTGTTACCTGAGTACCCGATGATATTTTGTGCATTCTTTACGCCATGTCAAACACCAAACGCCCAAGTCATTCTCTGAAGCATTTCTTCGATTACATTAGGGTTGAAATGTTCCAACTTTCCGAGTTACCTATACACACCCAATGCCATTTCACTGATTCCTTACGCCATGTCATGCACCAAACGCCCAAGCCATTCTCTCAAATACTTCTTTGATTACATTATGGTTGACATATTCCAACCTTCCGTATTACCTATGCATATCCACTGACATTTTATTGGTTAAGGGCACAATGTTATATACCAAACGTTCAAGTCATTCTTTGAAACATTTCTTCTATTTCATTATGGTTGAAATGTTAAAACCTTCCTTGCTACCTATGCATACACACTGAGCCATCTTATACGTATACACCAAAGGTCCAGGTCATTCTCCGCTCTTTGGTTATGTTAAGGCTGAACTCTCCTCGCGGTTCCTGTTACGTACATGTGCACTTACCCATCGCCATTTCGTAGATTCCTCCCACGATGACAATTAAGACAGCCGCTATCTTTGCTCCACTAAACCACATCTGGGTTTTGCAGATGTACTTGACATAGACGCAGTTTAGAGCTGCGCATGTCACTGAAATAGAATGTTTGTATGTAGTCGCTTTCAGCCAAACTCAGGAATTTTTCACTATACACGATGGCGTGTTTTATAGACCAAAGAAACTTGCAAGTTACTGAACATTTTCGAACATATGACCTACAGATGTGCACATCGCATTGGTGGAAGACAAATGATCTTCAGCGAACGTTACACTGGGCAAATGAACATACGAGCGACATCAGTCGATATATATTGTCAACAAGGTAAATCAAGCAGTGAGATAGTGGAAATCTATAAATTCCTATTCCAAGTTCGGGTTTGAACCCATATCTCGTGTGTCTATAACCACCAGATCACGGCCGCCCATACCTCACTAAAGCAGACGCCATTAGGTAAAGTAGATTAGGTGAACAGAAACTTCAAAGCGGACTGCAAGGCACAGACTCTTTAATGTGTACCTTACTGCACCAAATCCACGGCAGCTGCCGGTGGGTCATACTTAATCATAAATCACCCTGCGTAAAGGGGCTGGCCAATCCTGACAGCATCATCGTTCATTGTTCATGGATCGTCCACGCATCATTCTGATCGTCCACCTTCGTGTGATTAACAATCACACGATTAACAATGCATTTTGACGCGTGCTTTACATCCCCACAATTTTGTATACCTTAACAAACCAACGTTAAGCCTGCATGAACACGGGCGACGAGGTGAGCCAACAATAAATGAAGAACAGACAAATCTCGACAAGAAGCATTCAGCGTCTTTTCCCTGCATTGCATTTCTGGAGCCTAATCTGTGGTTAAAAGAGAGCTGACCGTACATTTGGTTGTGAACATACCTGTCGGCTTAAAGACTGACTGACTGATAGGTGTCTCTAACGCAGTATTCACCGATACATAACGATGATAAATCTCAAGGGATTAAGAAACCAGAAATAATCCCTCATTTTGGTGAGTCCCAGAGGAACATGTGACGTGTTGACTTTTTGCTTGCACAAAGAGCTTAGTGTTTATCCTTTATTGCTGCGCAACAAATGAACCTTACTGAAATTTGTGTACCGCCATCTAAATTTACGGTTCCACAGGTGTCGTGGACCGGTTATTGGCAGTTCCCTTACCAATACAAGGGATGAACAAACGTGTGTCCAGTGGTTTAAGGACAAGAATATAACCCTTGCGTTCAAGACCGGTCAGCCTCTGTCCTAAAATGTGTTTGCTTACATGAATGGGATTTAATGTCCCTACCTCAACACTGTGCAGACGTAATCATTTATTCATTTATTCAAGTGCAGACGTTAACTCTCAATCCGTGGACGTAGTGTTGATTAGTAACGTAAACACGGGATATAACCGATGATAAAACCTTATCTTCAATAGAATGAAAGCGTCAGCTGCACTGTATGGTATTTAAATTTGCTGGTGTCAGTAATAAGAACTCAGGCTTAACAAATTCTGGTATCATAATTGACCCTCAGTAAATACAGGCATACGAATGGAATTTAGTTGAGTGTATATAGGCCATATTCAAGAATATTTTACTTATACGGCGTCCGTCAGCATCATGATAGGAAGAAACCCGGTAGTGCACGGGGGAAAACCTACTGCCATCGGCATGATGTTGACAGAGCTTCCTACGTAAGGCCGGAGGGGAAGCCAAGATGACATGACCCCGACTTGAACTCACAGCGACCGCTCTTGGGTCTTTGTACTGCGCTAGCACGCTAATCACTAGGCCACGGAGAAAATGAATTTAAATGACTGGTTCTTAAAGCAAGCAAGACAATTGCTAAGACTGACTCATTGCTACAGGTCTCATAGTTTTTAAATAATTTTAAAAAGCTGAAATTTATTTTCGCCCTCTTGCTGTTTAATATTCAAAATATCTGTTTTGAGGGCCCCACAAGTTATTCTGCACACGAGTCTTTACAGAGATAAATCTACTTGTAATGAGTCGTGTTGCATTTCGTATTCTGTAACCAAATCATTTCAATGTGTATGTCCTGTCGCGTAATTATTATTATATTATGTTAATTATTATTATGTTATTATTATACTTCATGTACGTTTCTCTTTCTCTCATTTGGATAAAACCACGTCACGTCGGTGCGACAGATACAATATATCACGCTCAGGTCTGCTACATCATATTTTGTGGAAGGAGGGGGGCGGGTTAGGGTAGGGGGATCCAGTGGTGAGTTGTGTCCCCATGTAATAAATTTCACTTGTCTTGTGCCAATGTCAGTTTCATAAGTGCATTCTGTCTGGCGTGTCAAGCAGAGGGGAAATCAACACCTTGTCGCATATAAGTTCAGGATGTGTCACCCCGTATAGTATAACAACTATTTCATGCTGCAGAGCCCCACATTGTGATTTCGACAGTTGCGCACTCAACCCGGTATCTGGTTACACGACAAACGCCAAGGCGAAGGTGATAAAGCCCATTCTATCACCAGAACTGAAGAAAATGTGGGAAAAAAACGGGCTTATTTTGTTCTCCCGATCTCTTTTATTCACTCCTCAGAGGTCATGAATTTTAGACCAATCAACGGCAAGTTTAGGCCGTTCAGTGACGTAGCATCTATGACGTCGTATCTTATTGTTCTGTGACGTTCGAATGTAAAAGTTTACTATACATATATTGTATGAGCTCAGAGCTGAACATCATGAAACAAAGTTTCTTTTTCCGACGTCTTGGTGTTTGGGTTTGAAGCAGTAAATATGCAACCACTAAAGTAATGTGTATAAATTACGTGAAGTAACACTTTCACCACTGAAGATAATTCCGGTATTTAATCTCCATGTAAATTATATAAACGAAAAAAGCAAATCTACCGATATACAAGTTCAAATCCTTTTACTTGTGGAACTAAACAACGCAACGCAACAGTATTTGATTCGGGGAGGTAAACGTGTCAGCCGGTATCTCCTGACGCACTCGATGTTGTTTGAAAGGTCGTCTCTATTTAATATCTATATTTGCACACGGCTTGTATTTATCGCGGATCAGACTGCATTGGATTGAACTGTAATGGACACGTGGTAGACGTGTATTATCAGTTATATAGTTACTGAGTGAAAGGATACGAAACTATCTGGGGTCAATATGAGGCTTGTTGACCCCATATAATTTCGTATCCTTTCACTCAGTAACCATCTAACGAATTTATTCCTAGGAAGACTCTAAAAACTACACTGAAACACAAAAGAAGCTTCAACAATGATTTCCTGTCGCGTCAAGGTGATTTGAATTACTAAGCTGTGGTCTGGGATTTAATGACATTATAACGTTATTACCAATGTTCATTCAACATTCTTTCATGACGTTGTGTCGTTGGTGTCATTGTTGTGCCACATTGTAACTGTTTCGTCATGGCGTTCTCCCTGCTGTTGAGTCACAGACGCATGTAGCATCTGCTACAGGGCATAGAGTTATACGCGTCGGTCTCGTGACCGTTACTTTCCAGTCAAAAGCAGAGGATTTTATCTGATGCCGGATAAAACTCACTGCCCTGCAGCAGATGCTATATGTGCCTAATGACTCAAGAGAAGGGAGAACGCGATGACGTGTGTAGGGTACCACTATCGGACCGGGAAAATGATAAACGGATGACTTGTTCAACTCTCAGACAGCGATAAACAATATCAAAATATCAAACACGAAGACCCTTGACTACGTTCAATACATATATCAGTTTCTTACTGATGAGAGCGTCCAAATCCAAATGGAATATTCTGGCTTCCAAAGGCAAATCAATCCACGCAAATTTAGATTCCCCATTTCTTGGAAATTTTCAAATCGAAGGATGACTGTCCTGTAAGTGACAAACAGAAAAGGGCACGGTACGCAGACCATGGTACACATCCAACTCCTCGGCAAGGTGCAACTTTTCTGGAGGAGCCACCAATATGTAAGGGTACCACTATCGGAGAGGAAAAA
Organism: Acanthopleura granulata; assembly: GCA_016165875.1. NCBI lineage: Eukaryota > Metazoa > Mollusca > Polyplacophora > Chitonida > Chitonidae > Acanthopleura > Acanthopleura granulata. The sequence goes on from JABBOT010000029.1 coordinate 2,965,313, forward strand.
TGATGCAGAAGCTATTTGTTTATCATTTTTCCTCTCCGATAGTGGTATCTTACGCTTACAGTTACAATGTCAAGCAACAATGATACCAACAACACAACGTCACAAAGGAATGTCGATACACCATTGTCAGTGATGTCGTGATGTCATAATTCTCAGATCAATACTTGGTAATTCAAAGCTCCTCGACGAAAACAAATTTCAGTGCAATTTTAGAGTCTTCTACGGGAAAAATTCATTCCTGGTTGCCGATTCAAAGGACACGAAACTATATGGATTGAGGCCAATAAAAGGCTTGCAAATCCCATATAGTTTCGTATACTTGCACTCAGTAACCATGTAACTGACATTACTGATCAGCTATCCCAAGGTAATTCCATGTGTTGCTTAAACATGACGTTAACTACCCTCCTTTGAGTTAGATCTCACCTGTATCAGGTATTGTAACCGGCGAGCAAAGCTCTTTGATCGCTTCAATAAATATTCTCTAGTTGAACTGTGAAAGTTTGCATACTGGCAGACCTATCATAGCTACATGCAACGGAAATGGCAGAATGTGAGCGAGTTTCACGTGAACCGATGTGGTGATCCCGGTGCAACATATACATCATGAGATCAAATGTTGACTTCATTTCATGAAGCTAGAAATCACATATGCTTCATCGAGTAAGCCTATTTTTGATTTTTCCCTTGAAACCCCTAACTGTGCGTATGCAGATGTCTTTATTTATTTGAATCTTTCAGTTAATTCTATCCCCCTCTCCCCTCCCCCTCCCCCAGACATTCATGTACACACAGAGAGAGAATATCTGCATGAATCTTATTTATGTAGGTCATACTATTCATGAATTGACCGTGCTTATGAAGCCTGGTCAGTCCTCACGGCATCATCCAGCATTTCACGGATCATCCACGCATCATTTTGCTAGACTACATTTGTGTGATTCGGTTGCATCAAGTGTCGTCTGTCTGTACATTAATCATAGTAAACTTATAATTAACAACGCATTTTGTCGCGTAAATTGCATCACCACAATTTAGTACATGCAAATCTCCACGAGAATGTGTCAGCGTTTGCCCTGGGATTAAAACGGATGTGTGGTTGTGAACCTACTGATGAGCCTAAACACTGATGGAGTGACTGATTGATAGATTAGTGTCTCTAACGCAATTTTCAGCTATATAAAACGATGATAAATGACATGGGCGTAAGAAACTCGGAATAATCCCTCAGTTGACGAGTAACTGAGGAACTTTTTAACATGTAATGTACAATTGCACAGAGCTCAGTGTTTATCCCTTGTTCCTGTAAGGCAAGACAGCTCTATAATGAGCTTTGTGAACCGCCATCTAAATTTATAGGCTTACAGGTGTCATCGACCGCTTATTGGCACCGAAGCACCGAGAAGAGTGGACATCCTGTGGCGTGTCCTGACCATTACTGGAGATGAACAAACTCTTGGTATATCCCAGCGACTTAAGGACAAAAATGTAACCCTTGCAGTCAAAATCGGTCAGCCTCTATAGTAAAGTGTGTTTGTTTGTGTGAATGGGATTTACCGTCACTAATCCAACACTATTTACGTCATATCAAGATGGTGTCTCTGAATAGTAGTCTGGCACGAAGGATGACATAGTGCTGCCTCACTGAAATGCCATGCCAAACTCACTATCCTAAACTAAAGTGGTCATAGTTAAGGTGTCGTTGTATATGTGACGGGGTGAAATTTTACTTACACAGGATAAACCCGGCCAGTAGTCTCACAGCTAGAAGTGGAAGCGCGCAGTCCGAGAAGAACGGCTCGACGATGTACACAGCGGAAATATATGCCATTAGGGCCCAAACAGGGGTCACAAGCAGGCAAATGTAACCCCAGAGTGTTATAAAGGCAGGCAGTGAACCGAATGTCTCCATAACGTAGGCATACGGCCCTCCAGCCTCAGGGAAGCGGGTGGCCAGTTCCGTGTAGCATAGAGCGGATAATAGATTCACAATGCCTCCAGAGAACCAGACAACAAGAGACAGGCCCACGGAACCCGAGTATTGTAAAATGGGACCCGGCGAGATGAATACGGATAGTCCGCCCGTCACACCTAACAAAATGGAAACGAAATGTGGCAGAGAAATTGACCTGTCCAGCCGCAAGGTGTCCCCTCCTGGAGACTTCCCCTTCAGATTTCCGTTAACAACATCTCCACTGGGAGTAGCGCCGACATTTCCCTTGTCCACTTCATTCCTCTCTGTCGCATAGCTCGTATTTGTTTTGTCGCGTCGACCAGTTTGGGAGAGCTGAAGTGTTGATGATCCGGTGCCCAAGTCAATGTCCTCGAAGCATGGATTCGTCCGTCCATCTTCAGCCACAGCTGGTATGCCTGGGGACATCCTCGCCAATCGCGCCCGAACCAACGAAAACACAGTGTTTCACAACAGGTGCGCTGGAACTGATGTACTGTCATCCAGTACAATCAATGTCGGATGCAAACAAATCTGCTCAACTCACGTCTATCTTCAGACCAACACTGAGAGGAACAGAGTTAGAGAAATCCAATTTAAATAGGTCTTGACATGTCTTCAACTATTTTTTTAAACTTCCTCTGGGCTAGCGACAGCCCCTTTACCTTATAAGGAAGTTCCAGTGCTATTTTGGTTCTCTGCAAAGTCATACACGCGTGAACTAGTTTTCCCTCGTAACCGATTACCATGGCTTTCAGATCTGGACAATACCAGGGTCTAGGGTCTTCATTTATTATGAAGGGTATCGTCTGCTCACTGACACTTTGGCATTTAACCCACATGTGTAGGTACCTTTTGCTAAAAGCATATATGCGTGTTTTCAGTTAAAGATCCATACTGCGTATCGGTAAGTACATATGGACGTAATCATTTATTCAAGTGCAGACTGGAAATCTCAATCCGTGGTACTGTTTATTAAAGTAAAGGATGATTCACCTCTACGTTTCAAGTTGTCTTGATTGATCAATATTGCCATCAATTAGACCTATATGCAATGATATTTGACTTTAGACAAGATCTTGATCGAATAGATTTGAAGGCAATGAACCAAATACTATTATATTGTCCAGAAGAAATGTACACCCAGTCCTTATTTAGTATTATATGAATTGAGAAAATTAAAACTGACCAACAATGGCTAACTCTAGGTATCTTCTGAATCCCCCACCTACATACTCTCAGTACAACCGTGTCGTGAAAATAAAATCGTACACTTACGTGTTCCAAAAGAAAATATTATGAAGGTAACGGTTAAAATGTAAGATTCGGGGTCCTCGATGGCCGAGTAGTCTAGGTAGCCTTTATACAGCGTACATATAGTAAAGGTCTTGAAATTTGTCCTACCTTCTCTGGATATAGAGGCCATTCTCTTTTCGAATATATGCCTTATCCTAGAAACCACAGGCTTATACATTAGGTCTAGATTGTGGTGTGATGTAATGGACATCACAATAGGCTTTTGCCTCAGAGATATATACGTGTCGTGTGTGGGCAATTTTCATCCGTTGTTTATCACTGCTCAAAACATTTCTTATGAAATGCAGTGTACCACGCTCACCCGTGCTACATCACATTTTTGGAGTCCGGTCGTGCATTGTGTCCCCTTCTCATCAATTTCTCTTGTTGTCTGCCACTGTCATTTTCATGAGATACTGTTGGGTGTGTCAAGCAGAACGAAATGCAACACGATGTCACATCGCAGTTCACAGTGTGTCATTCGATATAGTAAAACAACTATTTCAATGTACTATTTAATATTCCATGAAGTGATTGCGTGATATTTTTTACTAATCAGTTATGCCAAGATAGTTTCATATGTTGCTTAAACATTACGTTAACTACCTTCCCTTGAGTTGGATCGCACATGTTTAGGTATTGTAACTGCCGAGCAAAGCTCTTTGCTCGCTTCAATAAATAGGCGTACTCTTCAATTAAACTGTGAAAGTTGGCATATTAGCATACCTATCATAGCTACATGCAAGAAGAACATCAGAATGTGAGCGAGTTTCACGTGAATAGAAGTAGTTATCCCTGTGCAATATATATATCACAGACAAACTAAAACGCTTTAATGAGATGAAATGGTAACTTCATTTTATTGAGGTATAAATCACATACATATGCCTGATTGGGTAGGCCTATTTTTAATATCAGTTAATTCTAGCCGAAGAGAGCCCCCCTCTCCCCTCCCCGCCCCCACACACATGCACATATATACAGAAAGAGAATATCAGTGTTAACTTTTTTTCACTAATTTTCAGTGCCTGTACAATAATGTAGTTCTATGGGTTTTCTTAATCAACAGGATATAAATACACATCCATATACATACACATATACAATATAAATATAAACTAGAAGGCGGTCAGCAGCACTCTACACATTCACTGTAGTGCATTTTCATTTCGGAATATCTCAACCGTAACACTCTCATTTGGCCGCAGGCATTTGTGTCTTGAAAAAAAAAAATGCTCTGTCTTATTTGTTTCTTTTTGAATGAAGAGTTTTTACAGTCGCAAGTGTATGACCTCTGGATTTCCAAACACGGGTAGAGAGGAGGGTAAAATACGCATAGGTCCTTTATTGGGAATCTGGGAGTTCGAATCCTTGTGTAAATGTTGCAATCCAACAAAAACACCGAAGTAGGCGATGGTTGGATGCTCACTGGGTTTTCTTCAGGTCCAAGGAGTTGGACACGACCCGTGTCAGCTTGTCTGGAGCAGAGTATGAGACATATAATAACAATATGATTTTGTGTGGTCTAAAACGTGGGGAAGTTGTGTCCCTTACACATTCATATGTATGTACATTACGTAAGAGACAAAATGGTATCATGTGTATACAAAGTGGGTATGAATTAATTGGATATATGATTTATGATAAGTGAACAATAATATAAAAATTGGTCATATTGAAGCACACTGACGTCACAGATTAATTTTTTTTCCTGCTAAATATACAGTTATATCTTCACATGAAAGACAGATATATGTGTTGTACTACGTATACATGTACGTAAAACGAGACATATATCAATCAGAGGATGATTAATAGCGAAAAATGGCCTTTCAGATGGTGCAAGCTTCGTGTAAATGTAACCTGTTTTTTGAGAGCGTGTTGTGCAAGCGGGCCTTGGACAACGTCATCTAAGTTGAATTTTTTTTAACATGACGCTAAACAGAGATAAAGAAATAAATAAGTTGTGGAGCTGCGGAGCGGCTCTTCAGCAATTACATACATTCAAAATTGCCATGTTAAATGGAATGTCCACATTCTTTCACAATAAATATCTCCTTGGGTATGCAAACATATACATAAGATAAGCGTCTAACTATAATACTCATAAATTGATTTATCTTTCGGCTTACCAACCTAAGAATCGCTGGAAAGCTTTAGGCTTATGTTGCCAAGCCACCCCTAGCCAGTATACGGGAATGCCGGCTAAGATGAGGGTTAGGGCTATGCCCATCTCCCGAGGTTTCTGGTACACTGACAACCCCACTACGGCCAAATGGACAATGACCAGCGTAACGGACACAACAACCGGCACCTGTGAAGGAGGAAGACGAGTATAGGAACTGGAATGAGATATTTATTTATTTATTTATTTATTTATTGCTTTTAACATCATACCTACATGTTGTAAACTTATGCAATGGCAGTCAGTTTTATTGGTCGAGGAAAGAGGAGCGCCCGGGGTAAACCACCGACGTTTGGCAAGATAGCCTACCGAGGAACTTTCCTGCGAATGACATACAGGTGTGCACACTATGTTGGTGGAAGACAACTTGTCCTGTACTGAACGTTTGTTTGCTGGTGTTTTACTGACAATTATGTCATCCAGTCTACCCCATTTAATGTTTCATCTGACCTCAAAGCACTATCTACCAGATGGTATCTACAGCGATGTCGGCGAGAACAATGTAACGCGAAAACGTGCGTTGTTACTGTACTAGACAGTTGAAAAAGAGCAAGACTATTTTCATTCATTATCAGGTGCTGGCAATGACGGTGACTTTGACACTACTGTTACCAAGCAAAGTCAATATTGCCAGCCGAGAAACATTGAATACGCCAGATAAGTATATAGATAAGCCCAATAACAGACATCCAGCTACGGAGTCAACTGTGAAATCGCATCAATCGATGGTGAAATAAAATCACAGATTAGCCAGAAATGCTCGTCTTTTAAATTCCGCGGCCGTGCTCTTCAATCACCATTGTTAAGTCAAACTGATCTACCTAGCCCATGAGGGTGCATGAAAATAAAAAACAAACAAACAACGGAACCAGTAGCTGAGTCAATAAATCGGATGTCAAACGGCACTAACATGGAATGAAGACACAAAGTTCCACATCCAAGGATAAACAGTCAAAATGCGATAAATCGAATAACATTTGTCATAATTGCGGACGACATTTTCCCCATGCCAAAGGTCGGAAGACATGTCCGGCATATGGCCGGCGTTGTAATGCCTGCTCAAAGTTGAACCACAGTTCCAGGTGCTGCTAGTCGGGAATTTAACCGTCAAGTAAGTAACAGTTGAATTGTTTCATGTGAAGTAAACGTATTCGGGGGAAACTATCGGCCAAGATCACGATTATTATCAGAGGTTGTGTTCAGGATCTTTCATTAAAGCATACAATATTTATTGTTAAGTCAGTTTTCGACGCCATAACAATTTCTTTCCGTGCAAATAAATGCAAGGCAGTTTTGGTAAATCAGATTCGCAGATACAGAGAACGGCTATGTTGACGTGTTTTCACTTGGTTAGATTGTATAGGTCATGATCCACGCCACTGTCTCCATTTTCAATCCCGTGACGACCTTGTCTTTCCCGACCATTCTAATGACGTCAGTCATTCTGTATCTATAGAATCTATATTCTACATTCACTGCAATCGTCCAAGCTTAATGTAAAACTTAGGTATGCTAACCCTTGGGGTTTTTATTATTGCATTTTTTCTGTTCAGTCCTGATACACTAAGCTTGTGAATGTGAACCCTTGATTCCTACATTCAACAGATTTTGGTGATTCGGACTGACGAATCACTATACAGTACCTTGTATGGAGACTTTTTGTTAGTTGGTTTCCAGCGAAGATAGAGAATGATCACGACAACTTCCAGAGCCATCAAGATGGCGCCGATGCTGACGTACTCGATCAGGACAAGGCTGTCACCCGTGAACAGCATGGCGACGGCAAGAACGCTCTGGATTAACAGAGGTTACAGATCAGACGGTATCCGATATACTTTTCTGGTTGGGGATTAACTTAAACCAGTGATGACGAGGTTTAAAGGTAGCCAGGTTCATGTAACAACCCTTCGACAGGAAACCTTGAGACGTGAAGCCGCTGTCAAACGAGCGAGAGTTGGATTCGAACACGTGACCTCAGTGAGAGCAATCGACACAGATTGCTTAACGGAGATTTTGGGGCTGGATATCTTTAAATCAAGGTATCGTGGCATTTAGTTTCTGAAGCCCATTCTGCAAAGCCAGTTTGGAATTCACTCAAGATTTGAAAGGCAATTTATAGTCTTGTTTTAGTCCACATGAGATCAAATTGGGAACCATTAATAAGCGGTAGGCTAGAAGGAATATATGAGTTCTGTGAACCTCCTGGTCTGTGTTTTTTGGACTGAAAACCCAGTTTTCATGAAGTAATTAATTTATTATTTATCTTATTATGTTATCTTTAGTTTACTGTGTCAAAAAGTCAACTTCGAGGATACCAAAACCTACGCATTGTGGCGAAGTTTTAATCTTAACTTAAGTCAGAAATGGTTTTGCGTAACGATCTCTGACCTTACAATCGGCGGCGTCATGTATTTATGTATTTAATTATTTTATACTTCATTTCTTGATTTACCTTCACCCTCTCGTTACTTTGTCAGGGTGTCACGGTGCTATTTTTAGATGAATGCCTCACGGCTGGATCTCTATCAATAGAATTTCACGGCCCAGAGGATATAGTGAAAGATAGACTCCAGGAGAGACTATAAAATTCTTGCTAAGAGATCCCTCATGTCCACGAGTACTAGTTATGTATAGGCTGCTGGCAACATGTTGATCGATTCTTAACTTATTCTTAAATTCTGTACGACGTTAAACCATAGAGTAAAACGATATTTGGAGAAAACATTTTACACCAGAATGGAACCAGACGTAATCGATGAAAGATATTCGCAGGCTAACTAATACAGATATTAACTTAAATCACATTTGCTGGATAATTATGCTTCAATTAACATTCGATAACACTTGGACTAATACTAATATTAATACTAATAATGTCAATGGACTTGTATATGCTGGTGCGTACGTGATTCTGCAAACATACGAGCGGGTAATTAACTCACAAGAATGAAGAGTGACGGCCAAGGAGTGTGATACTTCTGGTGAACCATGCCCACAAATGATGGCATATGTCCAACCCGACCGGCGGCGAACAGCGATCTGAAGACACAACAGCCTTGTTCAGTTCAAGACCAGTTTGAGTAAAACTATCCATACGGGTAGGATAACTGTCCTAATGACTTACAAATATCTACATTCAGATGTGACCACTCAGATTCACCGACTCACACATACCCTATAACTGCTGCATTGTGTTTATTCTCCATATTCGTCATTTGAACACCTCTCTGGGGCCAAAGTCCCTGTATGCTTAAACAAATTCATCACTCGAATAGAGAAAAAAAACATAGCAACGACGAAACTGAGATATTTGGCAAATGGTCACACATAATTGGTCACTTGACAATTTTCGCCAGTTAGAGTTTTAATAATCGAACATGAAAAAGCAACTTGCACATCCCCTAGCAGCATGGCTTAGGTAGCATTAGATAAAAAATGTAGTTATGTTAATTGCAATACATTTGGCGTCAATGGTGGAGAATTACTGTAATAACAATTAACACAGAATAAAATGGAGGCCACTCTGAGCCCATAATCTAACGTCCTACACGCATGTATATACATGTCCCAGTGTTCGAACGCTAATCGTGGCCAGCAAAATAACGTCGCTATACACGTACCCCCGATTCAGCATTCTAGCATCACTTGTTGACCATAAACAAACATCCACATTCAAAATTTATTATACTTAAAAAATGTCATTTATATCAGTTTTAATACATGGTACACAATTGAATTTGCATAACGATGACTGTGGTATCGATAAATGTAAGAAAAAAATAGATACTGTAAGTCTGGACTCCAAGTTTAAACTTGGCGCAGTAGTCCATGTATAATTATGTCCAGAAAAGGACAAAGGCACGAATCTTTTTAGAATAATTTAAATCACACAACTAAACTTGTAGTTACGCATCATTCTAATAACACGGAAAATTTGATACAATACCCGGAAATATATTTCACACTGTGCCGCCACTTTGTCCTTATTTCAATGTCAATAAATGGTGCTCAGTAGAAATACATTTGGATCACATGTATTCATTTTATTTTTGCCAGTGTTATGATCACATTATAAGAGACTTATTCGATGTTGAATATCTGGGAGCCGTATGGAATCATTTCTACAGGAAAAGAAAACATGACAATGAAGTACTTGTCAGCATAAAACACAATTATCCGCTGTCCAGAAAAAACTTACAATTATTATTTTTAGAAATTTTTTAAGCAGGTAAAATGCTTATCGTTGAGGTCACATTCATATTGTTGGCTTGAAATAGTTTCAAGATCATCTTGGCGTATAAAGTCGTAGTTGAGGGCTGTGTGAATCAAGTGGCATAAATGATGACGTCACCGGTAACTATGTTGTGAGAAAAGGCCACCGTTCTATTGTTTGAAATGCGCATTCTGATGAAAAATTGTAAGAATGCTCTTAAATCGGACTATTTTCTTGGGTAAATGTTTAATGTGTTTTTCATCTGACATCTACTTCACTGTAACGTTTTCTTTGTGTTTAAGGCCCTCAATCTCACCTGGAGTGTCCGAGGACAAGAGCGTTAAGAGCTCCAAAAGCTGACACAACAACGAGCACTGATATCACGGCTGTCAGCGGCCGGTACAGTCTGTCTGCATACATCTATGCAAACGGGAGAAACACACATAGAAATAATAAACCACAGCCGTTACTATACTACAGTTTGTTAAAAAGAAACAAGATAAGAGATTACGGCATAGAGAGTAAAACTAAAGCAGCGACGACAGTGTGAGAGTTGGCAAATGGTCACACGTCACCGATGAAAACCGGCGTCTTGCCAATTTACCTCAGTTAGGTTTTAGTTTAACTGTTCATGTAAGTGTTTGTGAAGTAACAAGTTACCCCCCCCCCCCACCTAGTACCATGGTTTAACCAGAACTGGGTAAAAAAATTGCAGTGATGTTAAGTGCAATATATTGGACTTCTCTATCACTGGTATAGAAATACTCAAAATGATGTGTTGTCATCACATTTAATATGTTTACATACTAACATGCTGGGGATGCTTAGTTCACCGGCAGAAAAGCGTAGGTCATCAGCCTTTGACGACATACGGGCTGAGGGGTGCCGAGGTTGACCCAGTAACACGCCTCAGTGGTTAGTATTATTTTTTGATGGACTGTCTTCTGGTGCCCACGAGCGAGGGTGTGAAAGCGCCTGATTTTTACTGAAAACCACCTAACCTTAGTCATATGACGTCTCAAGATAAACACCCCACCCCTATCCCCACCCTCCCCTCCCCGATATGCAAACCAGGCGGTGTACATATCACAAACCCTGAAACTGGTTCTCGTTGTGTCAAGACTTACAACATGACATTTCCCCGGTGTTTTCCACTCCCTGGATGTTCGGAGATTACACCGATACGGCTCATCGAGGTTACGATGAAGATATATGAAATGAACTCAAGCGCAAAACTGTCCAACTTGTCTGTAGCAAATGTAAGTGTCAAGTTTGACATTCGTACACAAGTTGTGTACGACATAGGGCCGCTACAAGTCGACAATCACAATGACCCATTTTCAAAACAACCTATGACGTTAGTTCGCAAAGAAATAGGTAGAAGTAGAATATATAAATAATAAATACAGCTGGCAACATGTAAGAGTGAAACATCAGTTCTCGATAAAACAAAAAGGCAAACGAAATCATTGTTAGGTGTGGCCTATTGTGAAACGACATATCGAAAATAAGACCGCCTGTCTACACGTTCAGCATTTTTTTGATCCTCTGGAGACGTGCAAAATCTGCCGTCATCAGATGGAGAAAAACATTCAGTTTAATGCAAAAAAACAAACCAGCTATATTTTACACTTTTTTGTTTTTACCTCATCATTCAAAAAAGCTGGTATATCAGAATAAATAAGAAGTTGTGTAAAGTAAAACTGCGATCAAAACTCAAACCCTGCTCCACAAACACGCCATAGCTGTTTGTTGTCAACAGTTTTATACTGCGTGGTATTCATTGTCCATTTCTCTGTATGTTTCTTCTATCTAAAATATCTGGTTGTATGTCTTCAAAACAGAGATGTAACAAAAGTAATACATATCATGCGCAAGTGACATCATACTTTTCAACTGGAAATACTCCACGCGGAGTCTTTGACAATGTGACCCGACTTACCACAGCTACTGCATCGGTGCCGGTTATCTCCGAGAAGGTGAGCAGGGAGAAGTAGGCCATGTTGGTGAGGCAGAACAGGGCGATGACCAGAGCGAAGCTGATGTACACTGACCGGGGAAGATCCTTCTCCGGCCGCTTACTCTCCTCTACCACATTGACTATAACTTGCCTGGCAGGAAAAACGGAAACAAGAGTATATATATATATATATATATATATATATATATATGCATGATAACTAAACGTACCTTGGAAATGGTTTTACTCTGTTCAGATCTGTCATTGTTATTTCATTTTGACCGGGAATTGTTTTCCGATAAAAGTTCACAGTATTTTACTTGTCATTTCATGGCTTAGAATTATCGTCTGCGGATGGTCATGCGTTTCACCGTCGTGGAAGTGAAATATTCTTGAAGACGGCCTGAAACAGTGATCAAATAAATAAATAAATGAATAAAATAGTACCTATCAATGGTCCTTTTATCGTAGACGCGATAGCCGGATTCAGTCAGGAAAACAATTTATGATACTTAATGATTTGAATTCAAAAAGGTTGTCATCTGGTTGAACCTACCATCCGCCATATCCATAATACGAAGACAATATGGCCAGTGCTATCTGTCCCGGATTGTTAGTGGTTCCATCGAATGGCCGAGCAAAATTTTCTACTTCTCCTAAAAAATGTGAAATGTGTACAGTTAGAGACGCAGAAGACAGTCTTATTCCATCTTGGCTGCAGGGGAGAATTCTGGCTATATCCCGAAAGATATCATAGGAAGATTGAACATCTATCATTATCATTTTAATGTCCTAATTCATCTAATTTCCTTGATAAGCCTTCATTTGTTCGACTTCGTAGTTACCGTTTGTTTTGTTGTTGTTGCTGTTTTTGTTTTTTTTTTGTTTTTAGCTGTGGCCCGAAGAAAATGGAATCCACACTCTGAAGTTTGTTCACAAAGCCTACATTCCTACATGCCACTTATCCATGTTGCTAGAGGGCGTGCAAGTTGCTACTGTGTTAGGAATTAGTTGGAATACAATCTTAACTGAGGTAAACTGACAGGTATTTCACCAGTTACATGTGACTCTTTGCCAACTGTTCTTACACTGTCATTGCTTGTTTTATTCTCTGTGCTGTAGTCTTTTACATTTGTGTAAAATAAATACGAACGGCATGCATTTTGAAACCCTGTGATAGGCATAAATTGCTTTCGGTTGAAACTGTACTATTTATGTACAGTTCACGGAGAGGTTGATATGTCTTGACTAACCCGTGGCCATTTTGTAAATCCCCCCTCCAATGATGAGAAGAAGAGCCAGAATCTTCACGCTGCTTAGCACTGTCTGGACCTTGGTGACAATTTTCACGTGGACACAGTTGAGAGCAACACAAGACACTGAAAACAGAAGCCCGCATGTAACTGTAGATGACTATATTCACTAAACATAACTGTAGACGGGTTATTAAAGATCAAGCTATACACAGGTAGAACACAATGTAGAGTTTTTGAACTCTCGCTAGCTTATAGGCCTATGGTTAAGTGGATAGTCAGTGCGACAGGGTGATCATGTATTCAGATCTAACTATTGCTACTTTGGCTGCGGCTTCAAATCAGAGTGTTTAGTGTGGCGAAAAGCGGTGATTTACTTTCGACACTGTTTTCCTCCATCCCTCCACCTCGTTGCAGTTATGTAAGTAAAAAATACACTTTATTCTAAAATTATTTATGAATGCTTTTGGATACATTTCGATCCTGTGACCGAATTGTTCAGTTTCAAAAAAGCTGTGCTTCTCAAAAGCATGGGGACATAACAGGTCCATCATTAGCACATTGATAGAATTCCTAGGGTTATTGCCATGGTTGGTAGATACGGTGACCTGTAAATAAGCCTGTTTCCCAGTCAGTCAACAGGGCGTCCTAGGCAACCACTTGTAGATTATTGGGTCGCCTCCGTGATTACAGGGAACTTTAAGGCTTACGTGTTGGAGTAAATATGGGCATGTATTATCGATATCTTGCAACGAAGGCAAAGCTTTAAACCAACAAATGGTAATTATTACGGAAAGTAATGTACATATCTTAAGACTCTGAAACTCCCACAGGCCAACGGCACTTTAACTTTGAACACATGAACACGGGAAAACACGAAAGCCGTAAATGAAATCTGTCTTTAAAGGATAAAGCACACTTTACATTCCAACTTACATTCCAAATTTTGGTTGGGAATGAGTCTAGCCTTGGACGACAAAGAGACTATTAGCCGAAATCAAACCATACAGATTGCACTGTTATGAACACACATCCCTCGACCGGATCTTATGCTGTGCAAGTGATATCTGTTAAATATTGATGTGAATCTTGACCTAAAAATGGCCAAAAAATATAAATAAATAAATAAATAAAACGACGTTATTACAAATCTAGTGGAAGATTAGAGCTAGATTTAGTGCTACAATGTTTCGGGTGTGTCATTCGCTCGTATGACAAAAATGTCTCAATCGCCTCAGTGCATCCGCTAGGCAGGTTAAGTGAGCAGCATTGTAATCTGATCGGATCGTCTCACCGACTCCTGCGCCTACAACGTTGCCCTCGACTGACTAGTGAGGTCGCAGACTTGAATTAGCCCCCGCTAGTCAGTTCCTGCTTTAGGTCAGGAGATTTGCCAGATATCTGGGGTATATTGGTGTTCTCCTCCCACAAACATTATCACAGTTGTATAAGTACATTACGTTAAAGTAAATAAATAAGAAGACCAATCAATATTTAATCAAGTAAATAAATAAATCAATTATTAAATTAATTAATATAATCTTGATTGTAGCAAACTGCACTAGGTTATTTTCAAGGTATCCGTTGAAACAAGATATCAACATAACTCTCCACAGCAGCAAAACTGCAAATTTCACTAGAGTGCGTATGGATGTTTTCTCCGTAAACATACACTACCTTTGTTGTAGCTCAATAAAGTGACGCCATTCAGCTCATTTACGAAGTTTTGTGAAATTGACAGTTGCTCTTACAAGGAAAGAAATTGTAAAAACCAAGTAAACATCGACAGAAAGACAACTGAAAATTGTTTCACAAATTATTTCTGCTTTCTTCAGATTATTTTTTTACCGAATTAAATGTACATGGGTGTGGTACGTATACAGGTTATATATGTTATAAAGCTACATATATACCATACCCGTGTAACCCAGCTTTCTTTATTGCTGTATAAATCCGGTAATTGCTGTGTTTATTGTTTTCTTTCTGCATAGCATCTCATCACCGGGGGTCTTATTCTGTGTTTACACGACTGATATCCTTTGTAGATTTGTCCTTATATATACTTTTTACATATGTATGTATTACAACTGTTTTAAGCGTTAAGTTAAATGTGAACATAGATATGTTAAATTAACATTTCCTAGCTCTATGAATATATATGTCCTTATGACTGTTTCATATTACTCCTGACGACGGCAAAATAAATTGTTGAAACACTGAGTCAGCATGAAGTTTACGTTTTTCGGAGTTACACTACTTGTGTATAGGAGGCGTTATTTGTCGAATACCCACGCATGATAACGCCTGCCAAAAGTCTCACGCCTAGCAATGGCGGAGAGCAGTCTGGGAAAAAGGGCTGGACGGAGTATAGCGCCGTGATGTACGCCAGCAACGCCCAGGCGGGACTGACCACTAGTACAGTGTAACCCCAGGCTGTCAGGAAGGCAGGCATCGAACCAAATGTCCGTAAGGTGAACACGTATGGCCCTCCGGCTTCTGGGAACAGCGTGCCCAGTTCCGTGAAACACAGCGCCAATAACAGATTCAAAAGCCCGCCAGCGAACCAGATGATAAGAGAAAGTCCGATCGACCCAGAGTATTGTAAGATCGGACCAGGTGAGATAAATACCGACTGGCCGCCTGTCGAGGCAACCAAGATGACCACAAAATGCCCTAAAGACATAAACCTATCCAGTCGTACAGTTCCATTTTTTGCATTCGTAGGTCGTGACTCCTCAGGCACACTCTCAACTGTCGCACTTAATCTATCGGTGTGACCGTTTTGAACAACTCGCGTCCGTGTCTGGTTGATTGGGCTTGAGTTACCAAGGTAATCAGTGGCAAAACCTGAGGGGCCTTCACTCAAATCGATGTCTTCAAAGCCTCGGTTTGCATTTCCATTTTCCTCCCGCACCGCCATGGCTAACAAATCATTTCAGAGTGACCCAGAGGAACGGGCAAATACGCGATAGGATAGGATTTATTTTCCTGTCCCTTCTCCTTCCCCTTCTCCTCAGTGCTCCACTTTTGTACGGCTGAGTGGATGCCTTTGGAGGTAGACACAGCCTAATACTGTTCATCTCCACGTTAGCACTTAAACCTTATTGTACACTTTTCTCTTTGGAGGAGAAACTCGGCAATAGGATGACTGAAGTCCTTCCGTTTTTACGCTGCTCTAAAAGCGTTATCATCTTTCTCCCAACTGAGAAAGGCCAAGCGCTATGAGCGCTTCGTCTATGAGCAAGTTTTCAAGTCCATTCAAATATATGTATTAAGAGGTATACATGTAGTATCGAAAAATCTCAAGAAGGTTTTAAGTGTGAGAGAGCTGGAGAAAGCTGGAGAGCCGAATAAGAATGAGCATTCAAGGCACACTCAGCAAAGTGGGTGTTTATTCATAATAGGCTTGATGGGTTCGTAACGTTCGTATAGCAGTACATTATTTTCAAGAGTTATAAATAAGATGGTGGCCTCCATGGACTTTCTATAGAAACAAGTCTAACATTTTACACCCATCACACTGAAACATAGGTTGCAATGTAAATATGAAAGACCACAGTATGCAGAGCAAAACTAGAGCAGGGACCACAACATGGCAGCATGTATTGGGTCACATACAACTACTGGAATGCTGTCTCTTGCCAGTAGGCCTATGCCGATAACACACACACACTCGCAAAATTCTAACAAATATTTCGTTGCAACTACCAGCCAAATCCACAGCTACTGTTCCGTTCACGTGTAAGGTCAGTTCCACTCCAAGGAACGCTAACCAATAAAAGCCTTTCCCTGCAAGGCCCGGGCATGTGCAAAATGAAGGAAATAAAAATTGTGTGAATACAGCTGACAAAGTTTTTCTGGTTGGGTAGGAAAACCGTAAAAGCCGTGAAAGTTTTCACATGGCATTGAAGCTTGCTTTTTCACACCAGGTCTAGAAGCGTGTTAATCTTTCAACCTTTAATGTTGTTTATTCAGTAAATTTTATTTGCAGTGTCCTGTTTATCAGCATGTGTTCTTTTATTTCGTTGTGAGCATACCGTGCATGAGTAGCTGGCAAGTTCTAGTCCAAAATCATGAATAGTCAGCACTACTACAGAGTTCGAATTAAGCTTATCTCAATGCAAATACTTTCATTGTTTTCAAATATCTAGGGCGTTGACGGAAATGTAAATTTTTGTGTGACTAATCCTTTTTCTCAGTGAACTTACACGAACGCTGGATCTCATTTAGGCGTTTTGCATTCTTCAGAAAACAATTCGTGCTGTAAGGTGTCTGCATCACGAGATTTGACTTAGTTATGAAATATACGCACGAACATATTTTATGGACGAATATTTACTTCTCCAGGGATTTTACCAGCAGTAACCCATTGGTGCATGACGACATACAAATCAAAAAAGAAAACAAAGAAAGAGAGAACAACTGAACACTAAATGTGAGTCGTTTCCTTCTAAAACAAAAGTTTACTTAGTTCATTGTGGTCATCAAACGGAAATTACTTGTAGTGTTTGGGGACTCAAATTAGATGCGGGCTGTGGTCTCCGTTTGATGACCTACAGAGTTTGGGACGTCGTGTTAGATTTGGTCTCTCCTCTCCGTTTGATGACTAGTAAAGTTTTAGACGTCGTATTAGATTGTGGGCTGTCGTCTCCGTATGATGACTTGTAGTGTTTAGGAAATCGTATCAGATGTGAGGTGTCATCTCCGTATGATGACTTGTACAGTTCGGGATGCCGTATTAGATATCGGCTGTCGTATTAAATGTCGGGTGTCGCCTCAGTTTGATGACTCGTGATGACACGTATTAGTTCTGGGCTGTCGTTTTCGTTGGGTATCTGTTATGATTTGGACAGTCATAGTGGAAGCCGCGTGTTGTCCCCGATTGTCAACTGTTTGGGCCGAGGCCGATAAATGAATGGATAACTTGTTGTGTTTGGTGGACATCTGAATGCGTCTTGGGTTTGTATGTTGGCTTTCTCTGCAAATAGATAAAATAAAATCAAGGACTAGATAATAGATGCAAATAATTCGGTTCCTAAAGAATTTCAAGACATTGCGGTTTGTTTGATACAAGGTAGTAAAATTGCTGTTTGTTAAATATAATTGAAACAACATTTGTGTAATTCTAAAGTGACGTTTGATAAACTGTAATTTCCATCCTGCATTTTTGACTTATTCATGAGTAATGGTGATATGGACTGTCGAAGTTGCTACTACCCCAGCATTTATATGATCACTTTGAATAAAATCCTGAGGCATAGGCCTACATGTGCTTACGTCAGTCATTCACAATGAGGGAACGTCCCGAAATTTTAAATATCATAGAAGCAAATAGCCAACAGTAGTGGCTCTTCGGGTATCCTATATTTTTAACCTAGGTGGGACGGATGGGACGGGTGGGACGGGGTATGACGTCATAAAAGTATGAGGTCGTGTGTGTGTGAGAGACGTTCGGGACGTTGCAGGTAATCATGTTCGTCGCGTAGTAGCGAGTTTGTCGAGGTGCAAGGGTAGGCGTTGACCACCGGGTGTGATGATGTTCTGTTTTCGTGTACGTCACGAACGCTGAGCGTGATAGGATTCTAGAAAAACCATGTATACATTGAGCTGCCTGTTTCAGTAATAAACTCTTTAACTAATACAGCATATACAGGACTGCAAGTTTTAAACAGTTAAAGTTTATGAAGGATGGAACGCTTTATTATAACTCAAATTAAATTATTATATACATTAAATTATATCAAATTATAGATTGAATTTTTTTTTTTTCATTATGGATTAATCGGATGGTTGGGATGGGGCGAGGCTTGTGTTGGATTTAAGAAAAGTTGCTTTAAGAATGAATGGCAGGTTTGATTTGAATGATTTTTTTGGTTTGTTATACATACATGGACAATCAACTACAATGACAGAAAAAAAAGTAACGAGACATTACGTAAAACAGATTCGTGCTCAGATTTAAAAGGTCACTTTCAGTAGAATTGGTAACCCTGACAAGGGCTGTTGGAGGAATAGAAGGAGGCCCAGGCTTGTGGCCCCGACCGTTGAAGGAGACAGAGGATGAGGAGGCAGAAGGAGATCGATTTCCGTCCAGGCTTGGAGTATGAAACATTAAACCAGCATGAGAAGAGATGGCCGTTCATTCTCGACAATTGTGAAGGTTTTCATATGGGTAGTACATATGTGACGATCATCAACCCGGTAAGAAGCTCCCGCTAAGAATTCACGATATTAATGTTCATGGGAAGAAGCAGACGAGAAGGAAGGAAATCCACAACAAACACATTTTTCTTCTTCTTCTTCTTCAATCAACATACTGAGCATCTCGTTATTGATGGATGGTCGGTGCAGTCTTCACATATTACAGCATGGTGATAAGCAGTTATTAAGAGGTCTGGTTAGGCAAATTATGCATTGCCTGTTTTCCGATCGTTGTGACGGTGTTCTTTGTGCTGGCTGTGGTATGTTGTTGGCTCCTTCTTGCACGTAAATTATTTGCAAATCTTCATCATCATTTGCGTGGTTATTTCTCCATGATGAGGGCGTGTTTCTTTTTCTTGCTCTTTGTTGGTGGTTCTCAAGCCATTCCATGGGGTCGTTTTCTTCATCTGTTTCATTTTCTCCATTGTCATTCACCAAATCACGTTCGGAAATGTATCTTTATCTACTTGGAGTCAATCTCCCTCTTAGAAGTCTTAGTATCCGGGCTGGTCGAGCTCTGTTCATAGTTGATTCACGTTGGGAGCTCCTTCTTCTTCTTTGTCTTCTTTCTCTCTCGATCTCAATTTCTGTGTGGATAAATGGCTCTAGATCGCTCATCATGGTTGTGAGATTTCCAAACATATCGTTCTGTGATAACGGCGATCAGTCAGTCATTCTGTGGAATGAGTACTTGATGTGGCCTTTCATACAAAACTATACACGTATAGTTGTCGGAGTTTTATCAGTGCTTTTTTGTACAAAAATATAAGAATAAACGTGAAATATCAGCTTCTAGCTGGATATAATCTTAATAATTAGACAATATAGGCCCAAAATATACATATTTTTTCAGTATGGGTATAAAATATTAAAGGCATAAAGCACAAATACTGCTTTTATATCCACATAAATACAATGGTATAATTCGCTGTATGTATGTAGACTGTAAGAGTTCGAACCAATGTGAAAACAAATTCCAAAGTTCTGATTGGTTAATAGCAGTGATACTGTGAATTGGCTT
Organism: Acanthopleura granulata; assembly: GCA_016165875.1. Classification (NCBI taxonomy): domain Eukaryota; kingdom Metazoa; phylum Mollusca; class Polyplacophora; order Chitonida; family Chitonidae; genus Acanthopleura; species Acanthopleura granulata. The sequence continues at coordinate 2,985,393 of JABBOT010000029.1, forward strand.
AGGAAATTTTCAACCCATGTGTTTTACTAGCATGACGATTTGACATATATTATGCCAACTGTGTATGAAACTAACAGGACACATTTGTATTCGTATTATATTGTGCGAAGATCAAAAAAAATGTTCTCCTTTCTGGAGGTACAAACGGTAACACACGCCTATATAGAGAGTGAGACAGGTGTGTGCTTTCATTGTGCGTAAAGAAAAGCGAGGATCGTGCTGGTTTGAGAAAAGATAAGAATGAACGAATGTGGAAACTGGTCTTGGTTTGTTTATACATACATGGACAATCACAGAAATCAAACGAGACATTAAATAAAACAGATTTTGTGCTCAGATTTGAAAGATTACTTTCTGCAGAATTGGCCACCCCTGAAAAGGGCTTTTGGATGGTTTGTTGCCTCACCGCCGGGTCACCGCCGGCTGGTATTGAACTCTCCTTCAGCTTGCCTGCCACAATGACGATGCGCTGTCAGGCCGCTCTCCTCTTTCAACCGGGCGATGGCGAATTCTGCACAGCGCCCGTTCCCTCTGGTGCAGCGGCGGAGTGTCTGCTCAAATGTGACACAGGCCACGGGGTACTCCCTTGACGGTGGCAAGAGTAGGTCCATCTCCATAGCTAGGCTGAGAGAAATGTGAAATACTTACCGTGGGGCACGTTTTTTTACATTTCAGCCGGCTTGTGTTGGATTCTTCTAAATTTAGAAGTGCGGCAACCAGCGCGGACCTTTGGTAGACATACGGCATATATCTTATACGACATCTATATAATCTTGCAAATTTTTAGTTTTATGTATCTTACTACATACACATTGAAACAACCCATTTTCTTAATAAATCCATAACGCAGTGCCTTATGCAAAATGAATATAACATTCAGTTTCATTTAAAAAGATGGATTGTACAGTTTCAGTTTCGTTATGTTATCTACACGTAGAAGCACACAAACATGTTTAAACTTTAGACATTCCCTCTAGATAAATGTCCACATGGGGCCTATAAATTTTGCCGCAGCGTTTAATGTAACTTTGTGCATGTATTTTCCATTTCACTTCTGCTCTGAGCGGACTGGCAGGTGTGTGATTGACGCGACCTGAATCAATAACCTCAAACATATCATTCGCCGTGTGCAAATTGCTTTTATATGAAAGCGTGAAAATTTGGCTACAAGCTTCGAAGGCCCATTGTTACACCCCTCTTTTAATAGGCTATGCAGATGTATCTAACAAAGCCTCCTGTGGAAAAAGGCATACCGAAACTCACTTCCACGGACCAAATAACAACAAAATTCCCGCGTGCACGTCACACTCAAATTTGTTGATCAACAAATCTTGGGTGTGGTGGGGGTGGGGGGCTGTGTATATAAATGGGCCTTGGGATGGGCACAAATGTCACAAAACAGGACAGAGGCATAGAAAGAAAGAGGTTATTGGTAAAGAGTGAAAAGTATCATGTTTGTGGTGTGTTGTAGATTTAGATGTTACGGTATTTCTGGTAAGGCAGTCTTTAAGACATTTACTTACAAAGGCAGTAAAACAGTTATTTAGTTGTGTACACTCGTCTTTATTTAGTCGCGTTGATCTAGACCTAGTCGCGTTTTTTTTTGTGGTCGTTTTGATGTAGTCGTTTGTTTACTGTTTGTTGCTGTAATTTCTGTAGATGTGTTGTTGTTGGCGTCGTTGTTGTCGTTGTTGGTATCATTGTTGTTGTAGTTGTTGTTATGTCCACTTAGATATGACCAATTAATTTAGTCGCATTTATTTATTGTTGTTGTACTTAGTTGTGCCCACGTAGTCATGTCCACTTAGTTATGTCCATTCGCGTTCATGTGGTCACGTTTCTCACGTCCACCTTAGTTATGTCTAGTCAGTTGTGTCCACTTATGTCCACTTAGTTGTGTCTATCTCAGATGTGTCTGTCTCAGTTGTGTCTATCTTAGTTGTGTTCACCTAAGCTGTGTCCACCTTAGTCATACCCACTCGCGCTTATTTTGTCGAGTTTATTTACGAGATCTTTTCCAGACTATGAGAGGCCCTAGACGACAAGATGTTTTCCACACGAAATGCTCCCCACACGACAAGGTAATCCAAGACTTCGAGTAATTATTATCATTACTCGTAAAATGATAGCTACTGATTAAAATAGTTTTTCTCGAGTTCAGTAGTTATTTCGCTGTAATATAATCTCAAATTTGTTTGTTTTTAAACTCTTGATATCCGTTTTTAATACTGTTATAAAATTAAGTCTTAAACTAACGCATTATGCTTCTTGTCTTATTAAGTTTATGTAGTGAATGTATATATATCAGGGTAGGAGAGGGGACAATTCTTTCTTTTTGCTGAAAAAAAATTTCAGACAAGATGCCACCGAGACGAGATACCCCCGGACGAGATGTTCAAGACTACGAGATGCTCCGGAGACGAGATGCCTGGGCGAGATGCTCCTCAGACGACAAGATGACCCCCGATGACAAGATGACCCAGACCAGGAATAATAATTATTACTATTCGTATTCTTATTGTGATTCTTATTTGTTAATTGATAGTTACTGATTAAAGTAGTGTACATAATTTTGGTAATTATTTCGGTACTGTAATTGTAATTGGTATTTAAGTAGGTATTTAAGAAGAGAATTATGTAGTTACTTTGATACTTAATTTTTTTGTTCTGTATTTCTTAAATTCTTGATATCCATTTTTCATAGTTCTATAAACTTAAGCCTAAACTGAATGCATTATGCTTCTTGTTCTAATAATATTGTTTAGTGAATGTATATATATATCAGGAAGGGAATAATTCTTTCTTTTTCTGAGCTTACTTTCAGACGAGATGCCTCCAGACGACGAGATGACCCCAGATGACGGGATGCCTCCAGACGTGATGACCCCAGATGACAAGATGACCCCAGACGACAAGATGTTTTTGTTATGTCGTTATTGTTGTTGTTTTTTGTTGTAATTGTTATGTGTGTTGTTACCGTTTTTGTTGTAATTGTTATAGATGTTATTGGTATTATTTATAATTGTCGTTATTGTTGGTGTTGCGTCGTCATTGTTGTCGTTTTTACTTGTTTTTGTTATAGTTATTATTGTTTTTCTTTTTATTGTTACAGGTATTATTGATATTGTATATAATGGATGTCGCGCCACCGAAACAATAAATGTCACGCCGCCGAAATAATGCATGACATAACATAACATTTAACTTTTAGCCCAACAATATGACATGACAAAATGCCTGACGAGGTGAGCCTTCCCACCCGGATGACGAGATGAGGCTTTCCACCTGCCTGACAAGACGAGCCTTTCCATGCGGCTGACAAGAACCGGTTGATGGCTTAGATGTACAGGTTCAATCCCGGTCATGGAAAAGAACTTGTAGATTTCACCGCTCTAACTGTTCATGAGACCTTGGTGACAAAGAAATGAAAATGGAAAAATATTTTCAGTTCTCTATTTTTCGACGAAGACCACTTTTCTTCCACCATATGGTGTGCATATCTTTACGTCACATACATGTGGGGAACTTGCCACTGGTCCTTTTGTTTTACTCCGTCACATGCATTATCGTTGAAGTATTTCAAATCTATTTAAAGGTCAAATATATGTACGATTAACGCAGCCATGCATTATAAGGTTTGTTCAGTTTCCAGAAACTCCCAAGTGTCCATGGCCAAATATCTGGCTGTACGGTCTGCGGTTTTAAACAGCGCACAGTTAAGAGAACATTACTGATATCCTATTATTAACCTTATTACAGATTGAGAACATGACGTGAAAACAAATAAGGATGATATTAAAGCTGAAAGCAAAACCAATCACTTTGAGAAGGATGATGATGACACTCTGTTTGTACCCGATGCTCCTTCTGCTGGCGCAAGTAAGGCAAACTAGGAAGACAGTGAATGTGCTATATATATCGTGTTTCAGTGTGGTGGTTTTCTCTCAGATCAGTGTAGATTCCACTAGAAATCAGAAGCATTCTTCAGTACCAGTGCTGACTGAAACAAGTGACAAACTTTTCGTATGTGAATTAGATAATAATGTTAATAAAGGAATGAAAAGTCTTATTTGAACTTCGGTGCCTTTATATAAATATGTTTAATATAAAGCTCACAGGCAAGAATACCCTAATGTTTTTAATTGATAGGTTTGACCTTTTTAGTCAATATACATGTAACTGTAACAGGAATGTAGTTTCCTCTTTCTCACATGGTCAGTCCGTCTAAGGAACAACTTATTCTTATCTTTACTTGTCCTTAAAACATTGGGTGAGAGACGTATTTTTTTGTTTTCACGACTATTAACACCTGCCCCCAAAATTAGAAGAATTAAGATCAGCTAAGAATTAAAGATTGTTAGTGTTCTGGGTGGCTGGTAAAATGGTAGATTCCAGCAAAACGACGGACGTGCTACCGGGGGACACTGATGTGATATGCCAAAAGTATTCAAACCATTATTTAAAGAAGTGATGTTGAAAGCTATATGAAACCGAAAACGAAAATGTAGCAACATCGAATTGTGGTTTGAAAATTATGTCTTTTAGTTTGACATAATGTTTGTTGTCTCCTTGTCTCTCACGGCATTGTAGAGGTATGTTAGCACAGGTATTATGTGTCTACAGGTTTAACAAAGCAAGTAACTTTCCAAAGTGGTGCTATATACATTTATACTGGAGCCTGGGTAGTTTGTGGACAAACTGTCTGAGCAGTAGTACCACCCAGATCTGTCGTCAGATTAAGTCTCCATCACCTGAAATATCTACATGTTCACTAGGAATAGATTTGAATTTACATTTTTACAATGGAAAAGAAAAGAAAACAAAACAAAACCAAACACAAAAAAAACCAGAAAGAAATACTACTAAGAATTCGTTATATCATTCAGTCATTCAGCAATGCGTATTTTGCATACTGGATGAATAACATGATAGGCAGGAAATTTTAGATCTGACTTGCTCGGCTAGACAGGTCAAATTGACAGAAAAAAAAGGATTCTGCATGTCTCAAAATCAACTTGTTGCAGTGAAATAAATGTGAAAAGCAAATTTCCTGTCAGTGAAATTCGGCTTGTTGACAGACTTACGGTTATTCAGTTCCATCTTTACCCAAATAATCAGATTATCATTTCCCTGATATGTACTATGTATTAGGTATGACCTTCGTATCCATGCTACAACTCCATTTCTTTTCCATATCCATATTAATTCTTTTGTGTTCATCTGAACTCTTGTTTTTATTCTGCCATGATCAGTGACTGATTATTCATTATTTTGCAGTTACTACAATTGGCATATATTTTATTTCACTCACTCTTGAGAGACAGGAGCCGTGGCAGCTAGAGGTCAGTATTATGCGGGTAGTTGTTAAAATCAGGGAATTGTGTTGTATTTTTGAACTGGGCAAAGTCATCAGTTTTCAGTTTTGATAGGTTAAATGCATTTACATCTTTTAGGAAAGTTTGTGACACATGTAGTGTGATTTGAAATGTCACTATAGTCAAAAGGCTCCACATATTTCATATTATTTCAGCTGAGGTCATTTTGCAAGAATTCAGAATATCCTAAAATACCCTTTTAAGTGCCACTCGCAGCACCTGGAGACAGGTGCAAGGTCAGGTACATCTACTGTATGCACTCACTATGAAAATATGCTGATTAGGTGCTCGTACTGCCTTATGGAAGTTAACTATGAAACATTATGACAATGTTCCAGACTGACTGACAAGCCCAAGGATTGAAACTGACAGATAATAATGCCATTTTCACCAGCCATCCTTCTCTACAGCTTCACCACTTATCTGACAAAAGCAAACTCCATCGCCTCAATATTGACCGAAAAATTAGATCTGCGGAAATTGCTGGCTGATGATGATAATAAAGCAAATAGCCTTGACTGTAAGATATGTACAGGTGATCACACTGATATTAGATGTGTGTGTACATGTACTGAGCCTCTAACCCTTGAATGAACAGACCATATTTCAGTGTGTCATAAACATATCTTCATGAATTCATGTTTGAAAGTGGGTAAGCAAATACCCTAAAGTTACTAACAATTATCACAATTTTCAAATAACCTGTGTAAGAGCAATTTAATGATAAGTAATTATTTTGTTACATTTTTACGATGGGGGCCTCTCATCATCATTTTTTTTTTGGATATTTTTTTCTGGTTTTTAATGCGGATGTAATATGTACATATATATTTATGAATTTTTTTATATGTATACATAAAGATATGTTTATGTTTATACACAGTCAGCTTTCAGCGAGGGTATGCTGTATGTAAATGCTTAGATGGTGAACTTAAGGTTCTCAATACAATGTACATATGAAAAGCACTGGTTGATTTTACTTATATAAATATAGTTAATCAGTTATGTTAACTTTTACAATTTATTGCGTTTTTATTTATATGTAATTGAAATGATTAATTGTCACAGTGTATACATTGCGATTGTCCGATAACTTTTATATACACGTACATGTAAAGCCATCCTCCATGAGCCTTGACGGCTCTCCCCTCAATGTTTCGACATGCTGGACTACTAGTATGTTGTATCGTTAATGGGTGTAGTTTATATGCTTCTACTACAGACTGTAGTGGTGTAGCGGATAGATCTCGACTGTCTACCTCATAAACGGTAGATCTGGCGCTCAATCCCGAATCGAGTCATGCCTAAGACGTTGTCACGGGTAGTATCAGTACATCCTCGCTTGGTGCTCAGCGTAAGAGGCAAGGATGTGGTGGGGCAAGCGTCATGTATAAAGGGGCTCGGTGGTGCTTCGTGTTTGCTGTCGGCATGATGTTTCAGTGGAATGGCAATAAAAGTAAATGTATCTTGGGAAAGTGTCAGGCCTGCTGCAAAGCAGACAACGTCGCATCACAGAAGTTTGACCCCGATGATATAAGCTGACAAACGTGCTTCTATGAGAAATGATATGAAGGACACGATGTTTCAGCAAGAGCGCAGAGGAAATTTGTTGTCATTGGGACATTATAGATGACTTGCATTCATGGCCATGGTGGATCGCTAACAAAAGAATTCCATGGTCTGTCTAGATGTGTATATTTTGCTATGTGCACTGGACCATTAAATTGTTGTTGTTTTTTTTTTTTTCAGTCATGCAGCATGGCCGTGAGTGCAAGTCATCTCTACTGCTAAAGTTTTTACATGGTTGTTTATGAGATAATTGCGCATGTGTTGGAGTAGGCCTATGCTAGAGTTGTCCATGAATCAAAACAGCATGCAGTGCACGCCATCAAGCACCAAGGCACATCCACTAACAAAAGTGGCTAGCCTGAGTAATCCTATATCATACCGTCATGCGTTACTACTGAGCGATTCGGAGGCCATACGTTAAACGGCAATATTATCCATCACAGGGTAGCCTAATTCTTGATTTCCATTGGGCAATACACGGTCACATGATATTCTGCAAAACATGGTGTCCAACGATCACGCGCTAATAGCCAACGATCTCGTGCATTTATTCTAAACGGTTACTTCACTTTATGCGCCCTGTACTGTCCACTTGTTTACAAAGTAATCAGTGGGACGATGGCTTTGTCAGCTAGCGACGGCGTAGAGGTGCAGCAATTTATGGTTTCAGCAGAACAGGTCATATCTTTTCCGTTGACGTCCACTTTCTTGGGACTCCCAACAATATGTGAACTTCGTTACCATTTGGCCCTGGACTCGGCTGCAATAAAAGGCGACTGCCTTCAGTTGCTTTAGACCGGGGGGTAAAATATTTTACCTCCATGTTGAGACACAGTGCAGAAATGCTTTGGAATTGGAAAGCGCTGGAATTGTCAGCCATTTCAGTGGTTATTTATGAATAATTGGGGGTTGTTCGAATTTATTCACAGGTCAAATGTACATGTACGATTGATACAATCACGCATTATAAGTTTCCGTGGCAAAATATCTGGCTGTGCGGTCTGCAGACTGTAAATCTTTCTGCCTCGCTACTTCACCCTGTATTACAAAGATCTAGGTAGTCAGGTGCCCGCAACACTCTTCTCGACGGCGAGGCAGAGGTAGACTATAGGTCCTCTATCCGGCTTGAATGATAGGGTCGTTCGTGAGTTGTTCGCTTGTGGTTTTAATGCATAGCAGTGAATGTATGCCACCAAGAATACATCATGCATGGCGAGATGTTGCCTCACTGAGCTCTTATCATAACTGTACAATAAGCCAAGTTCGCATTTCGGGAGTCTCACAAGTTCATGCAAGTTGGGTGGCGAGACAAATGTGGCACTCTCATAGCTTGGCCTATCTTTTAACATTAATGTGATCTAATGACGCTGGCCTTTTGCTGTTTTCCGAGTTCGTTAGTTTGCCATTTTGTAAACGTCGCATCATTTGGCAAAGAGTGTTAGCGCGCTAGTGCAGTATCATGGTCCAGTGTCTCTCACAAATGCAAGAATGGGATCGCTGTGTGTTCAAGACCAGCTTATGTTGGCTTCTTCTCCGGTCCTACATGGGAAGGTCTGCCAGCAACCAGCAGATGGTCGTGGATTTCCCCTGGGCTCTGTCCGATTTCCTCCCACCATAATACTGGCCGAGGTTATATAAGTGAAATATTCTTGAGTGTGCCATAAAACACCAATCAGATAAATAAATGAATAAATAAATAGGCCTACAATCCTGCTCAAGGTCGTGAGATGGCTGATTGAAGTTTGAAATAATTAATGTTCTTCATAGCTTGTGACAGCATGATGCAACCAAATGCATTTATCTTTGATATCATTCTTTAGTACGGCATAAAACAGCAACCAAATAAACATCATCGGGGTATATATACATACATTACCCTGTGAAATGTGACGCAATACCTCATTGATCTTATCTATTCATTTATTTCGGTAGTGTTTTTATGCCATACTCAATATAATATTTCACTTATACCACGGCGGTCGTAGGAGAACCCAAGGGAGGAAACTGAGTCCGGGAGAATAAGACAGTCATCACGAGGTTGCCAGCAGACCTTACCACGTACCACCAGAGAGGAGGGCAATATGAGTTGCTTGTTGATTTGTTTCATAATATCCACATGAGCAAGTATGATACAAGTGTGAGCGTCTGTTTGTGGTTCATATTACTTACATATACACCTATATTTTCCCTTAAAAACACAATAACAAACATTGGTAAAAGACAGCACTACACAAATTGTGTAGGGAAATATTGTTCGTGTAGGTTGGCATTAACAACCAGGAATATCCCAAGCACTGTCGACTGCGGAGAACAGGTCTATAATCAGCAAAAACTGATGATTTATTAAACAGAATAAGCACGTTCTAAAAAAATTTTATACAGATAAATCGTCTCTATAAAGAGACGCTACCACCGTATGCATACTACAACTTGGTAAATATACAAGTGAGGGTGGCTATGTGTATACATGTATAGACATCTATATACAATATACATACACTGATTTGTGCGAGTGCTTACTTCAAATGTAGCCTGAACGAGGTACTGACAACTGTACGCCTGGCCGACTTCAACACGACACAATATCGGAATGGCATGAAGTGGAAAAGACCCATGTATATGTACTCTACTCTGGCCCACATACTGATATGTATGATGGGGAGTAGGGTTTTTTTTCTGATCGGGAGTTCGAGGGTAGGGGGCCATTGTCATCAGCCGTGGTTGAGAACTTCAGTGAAAGACACGGTATGAGGGCTTCGCCTTCACGGGACGCACTGCTTTTCGTCACTTATATTTGGTTGTTGGGTAAATATTAGTACAATTGATATGGAGTAGGCAGTTATCTTGGTGGAGTGGACAATTCACCCACCGGTGCTGTATTCCAGCGGTATATCTACACATGTACAACTACCATTCGCCAGTTAAAATGTTCGCCAGACCGTGTGAGTTAAGTCACAACACTTATAATATCGCATTGTGCGTGAATTTAAACTCACAGGCTAGTTTTACACCACTAAAACGAGATTGTGGCTTAAGCGGTTATTATGAATGATAAGCATCACAAACCACCCAAGATCTAAGAGAGTATATAAAATAAAGACACCCTCCCTCCACTTCCAAAGACAACACTCTTTTGAAACTTCTTGTTTTACCATTAGAAAAAAGGGAGGAAAAGTATTTGTACTAGATGGGTGTGAAGGGTATTACTTACTCAGGAATGCAGACGCTCCACCTTGCAGGGACCAATACATGCTGTCGCTACAACACTTTACTGCTATTTTACGACAAGCTGTGCCGTTTACTTCATCGATTAAAATCAAGATGAAGAGAAAACTCTCTAGCACAAAGTTGTCGTGTCCTCATTTCCTTGTGTAGCAGATTTTTGCTGAAAGATCCGATGCAGTGGTAAAATGTGAAAGAACAGATTACTTTTCGTTCGTGCTCAGAGGATGGGCCTTTCACAAAGGCATATTAATGGACAGGGAACCCTATTCTGCTTAGGTCACTATATCAATGTTAAAACGGCTGGATATAACTGCCACAGGTATGTTGTCCTGTGGCCTTACAAGGTACGCGCACATATTTTACTCACAAATACAAATATACAACTCAGTTATTTAATAAAAGCCACTTTATTAATACTATATATCACGTGTGAAAAAAGCAGTCAGTTTTGAACAGACGTAATGAAATTCTGAATATGAACAAAACTAGAGTAAATTGTTAAACGTTTCTCTAAAATACCACGAACGGGGACACAGACACTGCAGGAGCAAGATAAACCGATACTGTAATCAGCCATCCTCTCATCCTCACCTCAACTGGCAACAGGTTTACGAATGCTGATATCTTTGCTTAGTTTTTCTTTACATAGAATGCAAACATGAGATGTGATAGCGAATATATCAAGGTAAACTACGTTTGCTACAGTGCAAGAAAATATGTGTGATATGTAAACACACATTCACATATGTGAACCAAAATTCCTATGGAAAATATGAAACTACGGATGTATATATAGTAACACCATGTAAAGGCCTGTCAAAGTATCCTGAAGTTTTTGTAAACGTATTGGTATTCTTGAATGCAATTGTTCTAAGAAACTACGCCCTGATCAACGCCGCATCACGGACAGCAGAGTAGAGCCCAGCTCAGAAGCACTTCGCCAGGGTTACTGATGGCGCAGCAAGTACCGCATGAGCTGAGGGACACCTAGCGAGCTGGGGAGATATGGATGATTGCCGATCCAGTAACGTCTTGTAATTCCTCGCAGTCAAACGATGCCAACACTTGCTTCTTCCCCTTCCTCTTGGGGGTCAGATCGACGTCGGTTTCCCAAGAGCCACCTGCAGCAATCTCACTGAAGGAGAGATGCAGCTCATTGATTACCTATGTACGAGTATTAACTGTTGGCGAGGGAGCGGGCGGGGGGCCGATACAAGAGAGTTCAGAACAAATGGGGAGTGTGGAGTTGTCGTTTGGATGGGTACGCATGTACAGTTTATATTAATAACGGCCCATCCAAGAAAATATCTTGCATTATTCTATATGTCTGAACTGAATATAACACTGACTGTCATTGCAAGAGAAGATCATGCATGTTGCCATCTACATCCCAAGCATGGCAGGTTTTGCCTTTGCCAGCCATATTGGCCTCATAGGGTTCGTCTGATATCTCATTCAACAAACAAGTAAACAGTGAGTGAAAAGCCTCTTGCTGGCTTCCTCTACGGCGGTAGGTAGGAATGTCTGCCAGTATCATATCAACACAATGCTGGCAGCATTGAAATATTTGAAATATTCTTGAGTATATATGGAGAAAAACATCAATCGATCAAATAAATAAATATATAAATATTTGATTTTCTTTATGCGCTAATGAGCTACTTCTACGAAAATCGCTGGAGCTATTATTATTCTTTTCTGATTAACACATTGGTGCGTACATTAAGTTAATTAATTTTTTTATTTATTTGCTTGGTGTGTTACGCCGTACTCAAGAATATTTCTCTTATACAACGGCGGCAATCATTATGGTGGGAGGAAACCAGACAGAACCGGGGGAAACTCACGACCATCCGCAGGCTGCTGGCGGACCTTCCCACGTACGGCCGGATAGGAAACCAGCAAGTTCAACCTCGTGATACACATACAAGACAGTGTATATTTTTGTGGAGAATGGAAGAAGTCTGGATGAAATTCCTTGTCTGTGCCCTAGTAAGGAGCTGTTACCCAGCTATGCATTTGCATTCTTTGCACGCTGAACACAATTGAAACCATGTCAAAAGTTACAACAAGATAAACGTGACCTGACCTACTGCATTATAAAGCACTTCCGATGCAAACGCTGCATCGCCGTGCATTACATATAGATAATATATTTACAGCGAAATAAAGCATCTTAAATAAAATCTATGACAGGAAAGAGAACATTCGACCTGTAACTCTTACTGTACAAACCACACTAAATATTTAAAAATTAACAAGCTTCTAAGATGTTGTGACGTGAAGACACAAGGGTTCTTTTATTCATGCAGAAAAGTTTAAATGGGTGTACTCACGCAATTTTGATTTTCTTCGCTTTACGCATGCCCGGGCCCTCCAGGGAAAGGATTCCATTGGTTAACGGTACCGGAAGTGGATTGGTCAAGCTGATTTTACAAGTGAATGGAACTTTGGCTTTCGACTTGGCTGGTAGCTGCAAAGAAAATATCTTAGATGTTTTACACTCTGTTACGTACCGGTAGGCCAAGACCAGTCATTCAGTATGAGGGAAAATTCCGAAGTATCAAATATCAAAGAAGCAAATTGCCAAACAAATCAAGTGCTGGTATAGTATTATCCTTATTGAGTTTGTACTAGCTGTATATGAAATACTCTAGTGCCTACCACTACTGATCTTGAACCAGCAACTTCTGAGTCAACCGTTAATCTGTTAACCGTCTAGACCATTCGATCTACAGATGTCCCACGAGCTGAATAGTAGTTTTTATAGTTCTGGATTAAGTGCCTGACTCTGAGGTTTGAAACCCGGAATGGTCTTAGCCTATTTTCAGCACTCGAAATTGTTCTATATTCAGAAAATATAATCCTCATAAAGGACATCTACCAAGTAATCTGAAAATAAACCACAGTTTAACTCTTTTAGACGTTAATCACTTTATTCGGGGTTCCTGTCGTAAACATGGAGAGTCTCAGCCATTACCTGAAGTTGAAGTTTGGGCGGGTCTAATTGCATATCGTCCTCACACACGAAGTAATGGTCTGTTCCGGTTACCATGCCGACAGCGCGCACGCGTATGCCATTCAGCTCGGCAATGTGGGGCAGATACTCGTCTTTGGTGACAGTGGTGGCCACGGTAACGCCTGGCAGGAAACATTGCCGGAATTAAAACGGAATGTAACTGGACTTAACATGCATTGCAGGAATTAAAACAAAAGAGCTGTCGCCTGAAACGTCAAGAAACATTGCAAAAAATCGAAACGTGGTGTAACTGGATCTTAGTGGACACTACAGGAAATATAACGTACAAATGGCGCCAGAAACGTCACGAAGCTTTGCACGAATTAATACTGGACGTAGCTGGACATAACAGATGCGACAAGCTTATATCCAAAGCCCGCTGCTGATCAAGAAAAGATGAGGCTTTACTTCATCCAACAGTTGGTCACGAAGTGCAAACCTAAATGACTGAATGAATTCACGTGGGAGAAAAATCGGGATAAAAAGGTATTTGAAGAAACTCGTGAAAACGAAGTCGTCCCTGTTCACTTACTCTCTCCAGCATTAATTTTGATGTCTTTGAACAGTTCTGTTTTGATTTCTCCAGCCACAGTTCCGATGTAGAAGACGGACTCGCAGTGAAGTCTCAAGTGTCCCACAGTTACCTCCTCCTCGCTGGTGTTTGTCAGTACGATCTGCACGTCAAAATCATCCCCTATCATCTGATCGTCATTCAGTAACAACTCCGCTCGGATACTCTGTCAAATCGAGCAAACAGACCAATTGTCACTATACTTAGGCCAGCTGCACGGGATTAAATATCAACACGTAAGAAAATTTCATTCTTATATCCCATCCTTTTTAACGAATTTGCGCAAGAAATTGCACCCTTCCGACGATTGATAGGTTGAATGGTCGAGGAAACCCTGCAACTGGAAGAAAATCACCGAACTTGGTCAGTTATGTGGGAAATCTTCACACTTGAATCGTGACAGATTTGCGAATGGAACTGTGAGACACCATTCATCAGCGAATAGCTTCTGGCGAAACCAACATTTGGTCAAACTAGCCAAAGAGAGCATCATACCATTCAGTAAAGTGCACAATAAAATGTGTTATTAATTATAATAATATGTGCACAGGTCACCTATTATAACACACCTTGTTTGGCATATTATGATTTGTTCCAATTACTGGCATTGTCCTTACTAAGTACAACTATAGCTACTCTCAATTACAGCCACTGCTGTTACCAAAAATACCCGTTGCCATTACCAATGACATCGACTGCTATTGCCAAAGACACCCGTTGTTATCATCAACAACGTACTCAAATATTTCACTTATACGACGGCGGCAAGCATTGTGGTGGGAGGAAACCGGGCAGAGCCCGGGAGAATTTGTGGGAGGATTCTGGGTCATTGCGCCGCGCTAGTGCGCTAACCAACTCAGCCACGGAGGTCTCCATATGAGTTTAGAATTCAGAACACATAATATGTGTTATCTATGACAGGTGTATCACATGTTAAACTAGGAGGACTGAAATCACATATAACCTAAAAATTGTAATGAAGGTTCAAAATCATGGCTACACGCAGCAATTTTAACAACCCACTTTTTTTGTTAACATTACGTGATGGAAGAACTCCATATACTTAAATACGACCGGCGTAGATAAAACATTGTTTATTTCTCCAATAAAACTTGTTTCTAATTGCACATATATACCTTCCAAGCTTTGTCTCCCTTGTACTGAACTCACCTTGTGCTTTTGGTCATATGCACTCCGGTCAGAAGTCACGTTGAAACTTGCACGGATGACAGCCTGTCTTTCGGCGTCAAGTCCTGAAAAATATAAATTACATCTTTTTCCTGTTCTGTAAAATTATCACCGACACGACCTGAGCGCAACATATATCACGCGGCTGAATAATTAAAAGTTCACTTTTCTTTGAGTATTGAAACAGGCATACCAAAAAACACAGATACTTCATTAAAACAGTATTGAACAGAAAAGATCAACATCCGAGTATTCGTACCGTACATTATCTGTTATGACTGCCACACAACTTCAGCATTATTTATGTGACTCTGACATCACACTCTGTACCGTAGATACTTTTCACGATCACCGAGTAGGCCTATTATATAAAAGTGCAAGTGAAATGTCGGCAGTGAGATGCAGGCCTACCAGTGATACTTCTCAGGTCATCCGTTCATTATTAAATATCCAGACATTATCACTTTGGTATAATTATGCACAACTGTATCTGATAAGTATGTAATGAAGTATTGTATAACATACTTTTCATATCCTAAATTCTGTAAAAAAAAATCCAAAGGAATGAGTTACGTAGGGAAAAAACTACGTACTAATAATGTAATACCATGATTGGGAACCACACTGAAAATGCAATAAAATAATTCTAAAACAAAGCGAACAGAAAGGAGAATGTACCTTCGGGATGTTTGTAGGTATTGGTGATGTCCAATCTCTGAGCCTTATGGTCTTCCATCGGCTGTCCGTCAGGAGTCTTGGTGCTGATGTTATGGCCAATCCTGTCAAGGCACAAATAGTAAAACAATTCATAAGAATGGTGTATCGTGTATGTCGCGTCCAAACCAGTGATCGCGCTGCGATATGTCTGGCACAGTATTTATATACTTGTAAAAGTTGGAGGATCAGACACTTTAAGTTTGAAGGTATAAAATATCTAGTCTACTTGCACGAGTATCTAGCACCTGTGTCCAGAAGAGTGCACAGTTACGAGCACGTAACTATACCACAAAGAAACCGTGACTTCTGAGGAAGCTACATACAGAGCTGTACCTCTCTTTTACATGTATCTTGTGGTAGACGACTGCAGACAGGGCGGCCATATAGCTCCATCAAAAACTAGGTTACATATATGGCAAAAAATGGCGGGAGCCAGATGGAGCGGGAAGACCACGCGTTAGGCAGAAATAATAGCATTGCATGTATATGGAAGTTGGGGTGAATAATTTATACACTGAAGGGCGGCGCAAGACATGGCTTTATTGTAACCGGGCTTTGTTATTGAAAGGTAGATTTTTTCTTTCTCTTGTGTTTCACCAAGGATCTGTGTATAAACAGCCAAGTTACCCACCCAGTTCTGTTTACCTTTGGCACCTGAGCTCTCAGCCTGCCAGAATATGCGAAATTGAAGCACAGTTCTGTTTTTGCAATGGGAGTAAGGCAAACTTTTCATTTCATCACAACTCTCTTTGTTCTAATTGCAAATGAAACAGGCATTTCGTGTTCAACTGAAATACATACATATTTTCCATGATACTGTAAACTTGAAAGTCGCCTTCAGGCGTTTCCATCCAGTAGACTTTGTCAGCATTGACTTCGGCAAAGATGAATGTGGCGTCGTAAGAGACCCCTATATCCCCAGCCTTAATGGCGGCCACTGGGGCGGGACCACAGCAGAACACACCTGTAACAAGCAAGGAAAGTAATCGCGTATTCGACTGAAAACAATCTGGTCATTTACCAGCGGACAAGGCAATTAAAGTCCTGAACAAGGTTAACAGTTTCGGAACATTAAAACTTGGGCTGAGGCAAATTTAGTATTCGAGTGATTCGAGTATTCGAGAAGATTATATTCATTTGTTCATTTGATTGATATGTTCTATGCCATACCCGAAAATGTTTCACTTATACAACGACGGCCAGCTTCGTAGGAGGAAGAAACTGGAGTGGTCAAAGTAAACCACCGACCTTCGTCTGGTATGCAATTCTGACTTGGCTCACCCAGAAATCACAAATGTCTAGATCTTTGTTTTATATTTTTTCATGTATCCATGCTCCCCAGCTCTCGCCACTTGCATGGCCTTGCATGATGACAATAACTGATCAGTAACGTGCCTTGGCCGTATGCGCAGGCAAAGGTTCAATAGAAACCAACTATCTTCCACCGGAATGTGGTAAAGTTCGTCAAAAACTTGCCAAATTTTAGTGGTTTATGCCAGACACTGTTTTCTCCCCACCATAAACCTGAACATCGTCATGTGAATGAAACCTCTTCTTGAGTATGCCGATAAACAAGAAGAAAGAATGAATGAGGTCTATATAGATGAGAAATACTGGTTAAATGGCCATATTACATTATTTGTTGAAATAACTAGACTATCCATCGATTCGAAGAGAACGTGGATTTCTGATAATATTATTGATCACAGCTGTAAAGAATGCTGTACGTTAAAACGGAAGTTACTTAGTCGCATGTCGCAACACACTTTGCAACACACAACGCGCAAGTGGGATGGCCTTCCAGCAGCTTGGGGACGTTCGTGGGTTTCCCCTGTCTCTGTCTTGTTTCCTCCCACCGTAATACTGGGTGCCGTCGTATAAGTAAAACATTCTTGAAAACGGCGTAAAACTCCACTCAAATAAGGAAATAAATCCAAGTATGAAATTATTAAGCAGTTGTCTAGAATTGTTGGTTTACCGTCACTGGCCTCTTGTGGCGTGGCATCGACCACTTGCCAGCCGTCATACTCCGGCTTTGAAGGAAGGTCCGGTCGGCGCATCCACGCTTCATTCCACACGTGGAAATTCCTGCGGAGATAAGGAGTTTGCTGAAGAAAACTCTCCCTACATGCTGAGGTGTAAACTGTCAAGGTGTAAGGCTGAAGAGCGACAGGTATAAAGCTGACGACAATTGTGTTTTTAGTTTAAAATGATAAGACGAATCGGACACTTTTATTTCATAAAGAAGTTCCAGACCATAAATGTAAATTGTTTCAATATGTTTTCAGTCTGAACATACAACCGTTGAAATCAAGTGTTTTATAGGCCTAAGTCAGTCACTCAGGGCAGACGAAAGTCGGATTTCGTGACGGAAAAATTTATTATTAGTATAGCCATATAGAACAACAACACAGATGCATTTTGCAAGTCGTAATTTGTATCACATAATGTTTAGGTCGTAGCCAATACAGTCTGTGGCTCACTGGGGAAAGCTTGCGAAAAATGCCTGTATTTATGCAAATATAGTCCTGTCTATTACGACAGAGAAGAGGTAAACACTTTACAATGACAGAGTACAGATATACAAATATTGTCTCTCTGCTGGTACGGCTCTACGTAAACATCGCATCGACTTACACTATTGAAATGCGTTCTCGCATTTTAGATGTAACATAGCATGAAATTTGGTGCTTGTATTTGAATACCTATACAACATTTCGGCTGCAAAAACAAATTTCAGATGATATTATCTGATGAAGCTGGGCAATTAGCTGTATATTTACAGCCATAATGGAGATGATTATCTGCTTGTAAATGTGGCATATCCCAAAGGGCCGCCAGATTTTACTACGATGTTCGTTTTCGCAGTGTATGCCTCTCGGAAATTACAACGGGTTCTTTGAGCCCTCTCTGAACCATTTCCTTAGACCTAGCCGATGAGTTTACAGACTCGAATAAATGGTCTCGCTTTTCCTACTGTAGCTATAAGATAGGGAGTTTTCCAGGAACCTGTCACAACGCAGTGATTTACCCCGTACACCCACATTTTCCCCAACCCATATATATTATGTGCTGAATGTCTGTTTTTCTGCTTTGCAAATAAGGATAAGAACCCTACCAGACTGAGTCTTCATTCATGTCATTGATTGGTTGAAGATTGCCATCTTCGATCTCAAAGTACGAGTCAATGGTGATGTTGCCGTCACTGTCATGCGCAGATTGGTAGTTGGTGACACACCGGGATGGCAGACCAACGGCACGACAAACTGAAATTGAAATGATGTGACATGCAAACATGGAAGCAAACTTGCAAACATAAGTGGTAAGACTATCAGCAAAGACGTCATAGAACGAAATTATAGTCTAAAAATAGAACGTATTAAAGAATATGTACGCTTTACGATCAGTGCCCTTTGTGAAATAAACTTAAAGCCCTCGTGCTAGAAACTGGCGAACTTTTTTTGTTCTGACGAATACTAAGACGTTAAAACTAGGAGAAGAATTAAGTTCGTTATTGAGAAATAAAGGATACCTGTATTGGTGACGCCGGCAAAGACCCAGCATTGGCCGTACTTGACCGGCTTCCGGCGAGCCATGTACTCCTCCAGGATTTCCACGCTGCCTGACCAGAGGCTGGGAGAGGTCCCGTCGTCATAGTTACCCGACCAGTTCCCGTACACCACACCCTCGTCGTCATTGCTATTCACCTGTCGAGCAGACATGCGCAGACAGTCTATAATCACGTGAAAGAGAGTTCACTGCGTTATGCGATATGTCATGATATAATTATGTAAAATATTGTATTAAATGAAATCGTCTGTATCATACACTGGAGAACAAATACATACGAAATACGAAATATTGCGTCTTGGCCCTCTCTCCGGTTTCGCTGAGGGAATTGAGCCGAATATTGGAGCCAAAATGGGTGCAGTTCCCGTACTCCACACTATGCTTTCATCACCATACTGATAATTTCGCTTATGAAATACTGCATACAAGTCCAATAATTTGGGGTTTTCCTTACTAAGACCACAAACATGCTTCCGCAAGTTAGTGCTGTGGCATAGGTATCGCCTGTACAATGCATGTGACGACGATTTCTTCAATGTATAAACCATATTATAATGTGAAGCCCCACATGCCTTCTAAGATAAAAGACAGACATTCTGCTCAACAGTCTCGGCAAAACAATGTGTGTCCATTAGTAAGTTCTGGATAAACTCTAATTAATACTAATACATCAGGTCAAAACTTACCATTTGTGAGATGGCTCTGCTGACACGCACAAGATCCCCGGGAATCTGGGTCCTAACTTACCATTTGTGAGATGACTCTGCTGACGCGCACAGGATCGCCGCGGATCTGGGTGTACTGCCAGCCAAATCCTTTGTCAATGATGTACATGGCTGCCTCCAGGATGCCTTCTTCAAACTGTCAAGATGTTAACCAAAACAAAGTTGATTGAACTTCTTTTAAAGTCGAGGGCGATTACCGTTGTTGATATCTAAAGAGTAAAGACGACTCACAATAAGCAGGCTATATCCCACAGGAGTGGAATGTCGGAATTGTTGGGAAGACTGTCTTCCAGGAACGGAAGCAGATCTGGAAACAACGGTTGGGCAATCAGAAAGAATGTAACATTAGTTTTAAATACACGTGACCCAGCAACCACAATTGATCAATCAGGACAAGTATAACATTAGGTTGAAATGCACGTGACATGATTAAAATGTGCTCACTTTTGAGCTCTTTCCTTAACATGAATGATCTGAATGTGACGTACAAAATAATGGTAACGTAATTAAAATGTAAGGAAACATCACCTGTCCAAAGTTCCAGGGTTTGGCGCCGATTTGCCGGCCATTGCCGTTATAGATACAGCCAACGTCATTCAACACGTACTCTTCGAGATCGGACTCGTTCTCCATATAAGTGGAATCATCTACAAAACGTACAGAAATGCCGTCAGTCATATCAAGAAAAGGAAGCTGGAAAAGAAACCAGCTGGCGTGAGCGCTGCGACCGCGGTACCGACTGGCGCAGGGATGAGATACGCCATTCACTGATCACGTGATGGTGGAGTCGAGGCACTGGGCTTATGGACAGAGCCAGGACGGTTCAGATGCACCCTAATTCATGAGTGTAAGATTCTACATATGACTTTTACCATTCATTCATACGAACATGTATGTATAGAAGCGTGAATGTTTACCTTTACACCAGGGATTAAACAGGACGAAGATTGGCTCTGCGTCTCTCCTCATCCACTGGGCCTGATCAGCCTCCTTGGTTTCTAGGAAGAGCTTCCATTTGCCGATGATACAGCCGGACGGGACTTTTACCTTCAGGTGAAGGTCATTGCCTGTCTCGCTTTCCAGTTCCATGCTCCATTTGTCGGGCTTCACCTGAGAGGTGATGGGCAACCGGATCAGGGAGCCTTTGGCTGGAGAGGGGTTTTTCCCTGCAATACACAACTTTAAAGTCAAGGTTAAAGATCAAACCCTCTATCTGCATGTCCGACTGAAGCGACGTGACAATTACCAGAAAACCTAGTCGTATTTTAATACATTAATCAAGCCACGTTATGTGCGACCGCGAATTAAGCCGTGATTTGTCGAACATATTCGTCAAATTCAGTCAGTCGTATGACAACAGGACAAACGTTTGTCCTATTTGACAACTATTAGACTGTAAAGAAATTAAAAGTCCATGGTCTAGAACCACTGAATTATCACAGCTCACCTATCTCAAGGACGAGCCTGAACTTGTCCTCCGTGCTCTTGTATGGCCTGTTGAGGGTGACGGTCAGCCGGAACACCTCTCCTCTCCTCAGCACCAGCTTCTGCTCCTCCTCCACGCACTCATACAGGTGAGTGCTGTGAGTCTTCCCATTGGTCAGGATCTGGAGGTCAACCTGGGTCACATGCAAGTTCTTCTGCACCTCTTCCTCTGGAAGTTCTGTGTATTGAGAAATAGATGACGATGACAATCAAGAAGATTCGGACCTAAACTTACACGTGCGATGACAGTAGCCGTCGAATACCTTCCGAAAGCATGTTTATTTTTTTAACTATTTATTTCATTTGTGTTTTTACGCCGTGTTCAAGAATAACATCAAGGTGGAAGGCTGAGCCCGGGGAAATCCCACGCCCGGGATAAGAAAAGTGGAAGATATGAACCTAACCTGGAGTTTGAGGACGTTCTTCTTTCGGTTCTCCCTTTTCAGGCTTTTCTGGTTTATCGGGGACGTCGGTCGGTTTATAAGTTGGCCGTTCTCGACAAGGTCCGCGTCCTGGACCAAACGGCAACATCCATGGAGGAAGTCGCCCACCGCGAAACCCCCCACGGAAGGGACGTCCTGGGGAACAACGTCCCGGGGAATGACGTCCTGGGGAATGACGTCCAGGGGAATGGCGTCCTGGGGAATGACGTCTGCCAGGCGAATGACGTCCTGGGGAATGACGCCTGCCAGGCGAATGACGTCCTGGGGAGTGACGCCTGCCAGGTGAATGACGTCCAGGGGAATGACGCCTGCCAGGCGAATGACGTCCAGGGGAATGACGTCTGCCAGGTGAATGACGTCCAGGGGAATGACGTCTGCCAGGTGAATGACGTCCAGGGGAATGACGCCTGCCAGGCGAATGACGTCCAGGGGAATGACGTCTGCCAGGTGAATGACGTCCAGGGGAATGACGCCTGCCAGGCGATGGTGAGCGTCCCCGTCTATCATACACGCAGTGCCGACGTCCTCTACCCCGTCCTCCACGGAACCTACCTCGACCTCGGCAAGGCATAGCTGAGGCTTCTAATTGGACTCCCTATTAAAACTACAATATAATGGAAAAAATGATATGTGAAATTTTTCAACTTCCAAGAAGGAATCATAGAGAAAACAACAGGCGTCATTTCAGTATAATGACCGGTTTATTTCATTATGGATGGCAATGTATAATTCTACAACTATACTGACTTTCTTCCTTCCATTTTTTTCTTTTAAAACCTGACCAGATTTCACTTTATTACAACTATATACATACAAGTGGTTTGTACAGTATAACCACTGACTGGAAAACGGGGGTGGGGGGAGGGGGCGTCCACCGTATTGACGAATGCCACTTGCCAAGTTTATATTAGTGTAGAACAAGCCTGACATTACATCATTGTTGTTTGGGGTAAGCTATTAAACTTTGCACTCAACCTTGCACAGAATAATACGGATACAGAAATACGAAAGTATGAGGTAATTACCCGAGTGCTATAAATCACCCTGTCGCGAGTTTGATCCGGCTTCCTTTATTACCTGAAGAGGCCTCGATATCCAGGGACCGCTGTAAACATAACCATCAACAGTACGATACAATACGCCCTGACAGCGCACAAATAGACTCTGTCTAGCCAACGTTATCTACATTTCACCTTGGCAAACAAGGCTTGCTTGCCCTCAGAACGGTTTGGAGAGTTTTATGTGAAGGGTTTCAAAGTGCTACCGATACCCTCGGTTTATAGTTGTTCAAGACGGCCGTGACAATTTTCTCATTTCCGCAAGATTTTTTGTAAAAGAAAAAAAAAGGCAAGAAAAAAACACACTTTGAGAGATTTTGGATTTGACTAAAATCCATCCTTGTTTTGTTGACGATTCATCAAAAAACGTGAAGAAAAAAGTCAGTAATATTGTGGGTTTTGAAGTACATGTATTACGTGACTATATTTGTTTTTTTAAAAAAGAAGAAAGCTAAAAGTTTTTTTTCTAGCATTCACCTATATCTTACCCCGACACTGTTTTTTTGGAAAATATAATACGGTTTTATAGCTGTGCAAACACTGTGTGATTACTTTGAGAGTTGTGGCTTTTGCACACTTCAGACAAAGCTGGATCTGCGCTCCATTCGCTGGTCAAGCCGACTCTGTACTCGAACATCAAACCCTATGTAAAGCAAATGATCTCACAAAACAAATACAATCCGAGTGAGTCTACTAACCCCCGCAGTAGTATTTCTGTCCACCTTACCAGTGGTTTAGGTTAGTTTAATGGCATGCAGGACCTAGACAGACCGACAGGTAGAGGCAGTCAGTCATACATATAAAATTTGTTTATTTATTTCATAGGGCTTTTACGCCCTACCCAGGAATATTTCACTTATACGACGTCGGCCTGCATTATGGTGGAGGGAAACCCGGCAGATCCCGGAGGAAACCCACCACCATCGGTGTGTTGCTGGCAGATCATCTCACGAACAGCCACGCTTTGGCGGAGGTGATAAAGTAATTCATAGGTTTCCTTTCTTTGCACAGGAGATGGATGGTGCAGCCATGCAGGTGTTTGAAGAGAGAGTCAGTGTTGAACTGTGTGACGTAGACATTCATAGTATTTGAACAATGGCACAATACCTTCTTTACTATACTCCTCTGGGTTTATGATGTTCACATAAATATGAATAACTCTACTTGGTGTCTAATTTTCCCCCATGTACTTCTTCCTGAAAACACATTACAACTACACTACGCAACATAAACACTGCATGTTAAGAAAGCGCACGAAATGTTCAGGGACAAATATTAGCGGGCATATTGCTCATCTGGACCGGGATTTTCGGCCGTAAGGTATCCAAAGCATGTAGCTGATATTTAAGTTAGGGGCAACTTTCTGTAATCTTCTCAAGAAAACAAAAAGAAACAAACTAACAAAAAAAAAAAAAAAAAAACAAATCCAAAAAAAACAAAAAAAACTGGAGACTTTAACAAGAACCAACCTGGTTTGTAACAGCTATAAAACACAACTACTACAGCCAATTCGTGTTTGTTAAGATACATTTTATCTTGTATAATTTGCGTAACGAGGGCTTTTCCGGGGATGGATTTTCAATCTTCAGAGGTTATCGGGTTGAATGACAGGAGACCGGAATATCTGCAGGGAGCAAACCATCAGCCCTTGGCGAATAACTGACAAGCTTTCTCTCTGGCAAAGGTAGCGACTGAAGAATCTTGAAATTCACATTTAACTGTTCGAGGATTATTATGTATTACTACTGGGTAAATATTCAGGTGATTCTAGCTACAAGTATACACAGACCTAGCAGTATATATACATATATACTTACATGTACGTGTGCTTATTTCGTGTAGTCTGAACCAGCTATTGACAACTGTAGACGTGACCGACTTCAGCACAACACAATATTGGAATGCCATAAACTGGAAAAGATCCCTACTTATGTACTCTAGTTTGGTCGACCTACTAGTCACACCGTGCTTATGTTATGGGATTTGGGGGATTTTTTGATCTGAAGTACGGGGGCAGGGGCCATTGTCGAATACCATGGATGGAGGCTTCAATAAACGACGCTCTCTGCGGGTTTCGCCTTCACGGCACGCTTTTCTTTTCGTCGTTTTATTTGATTTTTGAGCAAATGTTAGTACAATTGATATAGAGCTTTAGGTACCTATCTTTGTGGGTTTCACATTTCACCCACCTATACTGTACCCCGGGGTCATACCAACCCAGGTACAACTACTAATTGTTCTGCCATAGTTGGCTACTTGAATTTGGTCACGACGCTTATAATAACACATTGCGCATGAGTTTAACCTCACAGCCAGTTCTATACTACTGAAACGAAGTCGTGGATGTAGCCCTTTATTACAAATATGTCCAGTTTTGTGTAAAAATATAACTGAAGATATTTGCTGATGTTTCTGTGAAGTAGATAGGCGTAAGTTTTACGTTATTGTTTTTGCTGATATTCAGTAAGAGGTAGTTATAGGCCTGTATGATGCGAACTTAAAACACAGTATAAATTGCAAATGTTCATCGAGTTTTTTTCTTTCTTTCTTTTTGACCAGTAGCCCTTAAACTCTTAGACAGGCCTAGCATTTTTCGTTTCATGTTTCATGTAAAGTTGGTCATTTATTCACACGCCTATTTAGTATCGTTCTATATGGTGTATTTAAGACTAAAAACTCCCGCTACACCATGAATTCTTAGGTTAAACTGATTGACAAGGCGCGATTGGAACTGAAAGCTATAAATAAACACCTATTAACCAGTGAACATTACAATTACAAATTACAATGACTCAAAATGGAGCAATATGACTATTGATATTCTACACGAATACTGAGTAATTTCTTCTAAAAGCTTGCTAAAGTCCCACATAGTTTTAATATCCGTTAATCTTACAAACATCCGTAGTGAACTTAATTACGGATGTACATGTAGGTGTCTTGTCGGTGTGAATGCAGACGTATTTATACAGGTCATATTTTGACAGGAGAAATCCTCACCTGTGACGATAAAACATGTGGGTGGCATACAATGGAAGCTACTGAGACCACATCCGCGTTGTCCATGTCATTCAATCTTATAAGCTCTTCTCTCACCCGCGCTCTACACCAGTACTTAGCGGAGGAAATGCCTTTCAATGTTTATGACGTGAGCTTTTTATTCGCTGTGAGTGGGCGTAATTTTGCTCTTTTTTTGCGCCTCAGTATCCATTGTATGAATTTGGTGGGAGGGGTGATCTATGACCCGTGGGATTTTTACACATGTGTTCACAGGGCAGTTTTACGGTTTACGAGGTGGAACCATACAGTTAGTCAAATCTTTTATAGCTTTATGCCGAATTTTACCGTCATAAATCAAGCAGTATTAAATCCAGTCTTGTAGAGTTAAACACAAAGTTATTCTATATGCACTTGTATGTATTATGCATTAAATATAAAGAAAAAATTTTTCCTGAGAATCTTGGACTGATTCAAATCTGGAGTTTCCTTTGTCTCCTACATCGATACAATATGACACGATACAGCACCGTCTCATAGATCTTAGGTGCAATAAATCTGGGTATTGGTCTCTTGCACCTTATTGGTTCAGTAAGGCCGTTGGGCACCGGTACAACATGAAATCACATTGCCTTCAGAGATCTTATGGATATAGTGCGACGAAAGCTTATTGCTGAGAATCTTTGACGTTTTTGACAAATGCTTTAATTCCTTTTATGTTAAATATGACAGGATATTGCCTCTTAGGTGTGATATGACCTGATACTGGTCTCATAGATCTTAGGTGTGATATGATTTGATACTGGTGTCACAGATCTTAGGTGTGATATGACTTGATATTGGTCTCATAGATCTTAGGTGTGATATGACTTGATACTGGTCTCATAGATCTTAGGTGTGATATGATTTGATACTGGTCTCATAGATCTTAGGTGTGGTATGACTTGATACTGGTCTCACAGATCTTAAGTGTGATATGATTTGATACTGGTCTCACAGATCTTAGGTGTGATATGACTTGATACTGGTCTCACAGATCTTAGGTGTGATATGACTTGATACTGGTCTCACAGATCTTAGGTGTGACATTACTTGGTATTGGTTTCATAGATCTTTGATGTGGTATGACTTGATACTGGTCTCATTGATCATAGGTGTGATATGACTTGATATATTGATCTCATAGACCTTAGCTCTAATGTGACGAGTAACTCTTAGTTACAGCATGACGTAATATTGCGATCATAGATCCCAGCTATA